>CM052892.1:47108258-47249467 GCA_028534135.1 Potos flavus | reverse complement strand
TCTTCATCTTTTTTTTAATATAAACACAGATACCTTCTGAGTGTTGACCGGGAGAGTAGGGGCTGGTGATTCCTCCCCCGTGCGGGTGAAACCCATTTTTGCCCTGCCTGATGGCCTTGGGAAAGGGCCTCCCATCTGCTCTGATCGCCACCCCCCCCCCCCATGTCAGAAAATCTTCCTGCCTGCAAATATTGGCACGGGGCTGCTGCGACAGGCGGTGGTGCTTTAAATAGGAAGGAGACCGCGGGGCAAAAAGAAAGTCACAACCTTCCTACCCACCAGACTACCTGCCTTCGGTCCCCAAAGGCCAAGCCCTGGCAAAGGAGACTTAATAAGGAAAACTTCCGATCTCGAGCAGGATGGTAGATGAATCAGCAGTGTGTTCCAGAAATGAATCTATTTGATTCTCAGGGGCTGGGGTGCCCCAGAATCGGTCTCCCGTTTCAGTGCCTGAGCGTCTGATCTGCCCTTCCTATGGCCCTGTCTCTCCACTATTCCACTGTTGTTGTGCAGATAAAGGTAAAGCTGGACAAAACTTCAGAGGGTGCTTTAGTCCCATTCTCCTGGGCAGCGGGTGACTTTTGACTTTATCCAAAGGGCCTGCTCTGCTTCTGGTGGTGCTAAAGGGAGGGTCTGGTCTCACCAGAGCTAGCCCCCATGCCCCACACATAACTCTCCCCCAACCGACCGCCTGGGGCTGGCTCTGCCTGGGCCAGGGGCCAGGCTCCTGAATGACACCCCCTCTGACAACCAAGGCCATCTCTCTGGGAAGGATCACCGGGCCCACTGCACCCAGGAAACAGCTTAAACCTTCTCTCCCCAGCTCCTACCTAAGTTGATGGCTTTGCATGGTGTTCACGCATTTTTGTTTCCTCCCTTAATTTCTGTATCATCTCCAGACCTTGCTCAGCTGTCTCCAGCCCTCTCTGCCCACCCTCGAGGCCAGCTTCTCCGAGGAAGGGAAGGATTTGTGCCTGATGAGCTCCAGCTTGCAAGGCCTCCTCTGCGGAGACTGGCTGCATTTTCTAGGGGGTGCTTGAGGCACTTCTGGTGGCAAGTTTGGCTCTGGCCTTCCCATTATTTTCTAATTCAGTTGGACCATGTCTTGTCATTTGATAGAGGAGGGAACTGAGGCACGAAGAAAGGACCTGACTTCCCCAAAGGCAGGCAGTGAGCTGAGAGCACAGTCTGCACCAGACCCCAGGATTCTTGATTCGGAGTTCATTTGCTCAGTATTGGGGCCGGTGTTGCTGACAGTTCACTACTGTTCAGGAAGCATCTGCTGTGTGCCAGGCCACTTGCCGTGTGCCAGACACTTTACATAGGTTATCATTACAGTAACTCTAAAGAGCATTATTAGCCCCAATAAAAATTTTTTAAAATTATAAGAGTAACATATACATAAATCAAAATACTTCAAATAATGCAAAAGGGCCTAAACTGAAAGTAAGTCTCTTACTCTGCCCCCTTTTCCAGAATGAGGTTAGTATTTTTCATCCCTTAAGTGACTCTGTCCATATCTAATAAATGTTACCATGACTTTCTGAATAAGGAGAGGCTCCCAATCAAGGTCACCAGCTGTGGCTACCTGCCTCTGACCCAGCATTGCCATCAATCTCTATGGATTCGAAGGAGAGCTGGGAAGAACAAGAAGTGAGTAGTGAGGCCACAGATAAAAGAAGGATCAGGTCAGAGTTCACATCACCCCTTCCTTTCCTCTCCACCTGCACCTGCTAATGCTACAGTTTTCCAGGAGCTGAGACCATAAACTCTCTTGGGGCAGGTAACTTGATGCTCATTTGTGAGGGCTGTGTTCCTTGCAGTGCAACTGGATAGACAGCTTTCCTTGGGCCCCTGTCACTTAGCGGCTGTCACCCCACTGTGGCCTCCAGCCTGTGCTAGCTCTGGGACTGAGGCAAGCTCTTTAAGCTTCCGATTTCCCTGCCCGTCCCTCTGCATTGTTGGGAGGCTCGAAGGAGAGATCCAGGGAGAGGGCTGGAAACTTGAAATCTCTTTATGTAAATAGAGCAGCTGTTTTTCAAAGTCCTGGTTTAGGACTCTGTGGCCCTTCAGTTCAAAATAGTGAATGTTTAGGGTTCTTTGCAAAAGGGTGTGTCTGTGTATCGGATATGGGGTTCGCATTTTGGGTGTGTTAGGTCTATAGAAGCAGGTACAGAAGTATGTCTCAAAGGGGTAAAGGGTGTTCCTTTTTTTGTGAAAGAGGGGAACACTGAGCCTTTGGAATCAGAGAATGTGAAGTGGATTTCCTTCTGCTGGAGGACATTTAGAGACAAGTTGTTGAGGGCAGGAGACACTGATCCTGCTTGGGGTGTACAGTGGGTCGGGAAGAAGTGTGGCGGAAAGGATGCTTCACCCTGTCCCTTGGGGTAGGCTGATGTCAGATGTTCGGAAGCAGACAGAGGGCAGCGAGGGTAAATGCTGGGCCGCACGAGCTTTCCAGAACCAATAATTTCATTTGTTTGTTACTATTTCTGTGAGTGGAAAGGAGAGGGACTTGGGAGGAGGCATGCAATCATTCTTTCAGGAAAAGCTAGTCCTATCCTCAGGAGTTCTTCATTCTGGAAGAATTGCTAGAAAATCCCGAGATAGTGGAGAGGGGCCCCTCCAGGTGAGAGCAAATGATGGGGCAGTGGCCGTGGGCTCCAGGGCTTTGCAGAAGAGGAGCAGCTGGGGAGGGGCTGGTGTCTCTGAAAAGCCCTTCTAGAAACATGCACAAATCTGAGATAGTACAGAGAGAGAGTCTGAGCGTCCGGGAGGAAAGGAAAAAAAAAAAGCAAAAACGGCTTTAAGATGAATGAGAGGGGTTGGGGAGTGGGCCAATTCCAGAGAAAAACCGTGAAAGGAGGGAAAGTCAGATTTTTTTGGAGGCCCAGCCAGCCTTCAGAGCCTGCCTTCGACGCCTGTGTCAGGACAAAGGATGCTGCGCCCCCTGGTGTCAGACTGGCAGTCAGCACCGCTCCCAGCCCCGGAGACTTGATGGCCGCGAGCCCCAGGGTCCAGCTGGAAAAGTCCACGGGTCAGGCGGATGCCTTTTCTTCTGTTTGCTAAGGGAGTTGAAGTTGAAATAGCCTTTGCTTTCTCCATTCTGGAACCTAAACAGAGACTCTGCGGGGGGGGGTGGGAGTTGTTGTTGTTTTACGTGCAATTTAGGCCAATAGGATGATGCCTGCTTCCAAGTAGCCTGGTGGAGTGGGAAGTCCACGGACCTGAGAGAAGAGACCTACTTTTGAGGTGGAGTGTTAGTCTGGGGAGAATCATTCAACATTTTAGAACCTCCCTTTCCTTGTCTTAGAAACAAAGGGGTTAGAGTACCAAGATCCAATATCGGGATATATTCATTACTACACGATTCTCCAAGAACCTTGTAAATTGGACGTTCTTTTTATTTTTATTAGCATGCAGGTACACATGTTCTCTGTTTCAGCACGAGCAACCTGATTCTGAGCAAAGGTTTCTGTGTCCCCGTTCCCTTTTAAAAAAGGCAAAATATGGCTCTTTTCAGCACAGAAGCCATCCCTTCCACCTTTTACGGAACCTCCTGCAAAAAGCAACGGAGCGAGCAGGTCTTCAGTCTCTGCTCTGTTTCTTTTAAAAATAAAGTAGGAAAGTGTCGTGCTGGAAATTATGCTACTGAGTGTTACATGTGGTAGGTGTGAATATATGCTTCAACAGTTCCAGGCACAGGACCAAAACGTCCCCAGAATTAGCAGAGTTTTCAGCTATAATCTGGCTAACATTTCTACAAATAGGGTACAAAGACCAATTTGAGAGTATGCTCTCTCTAAGGGGCTGTATGGTTGGGATTCCGCTGGAATTTAGGGCCATCCCTTACACAGTCATGTGATTTTTAGTAGGCTTGGCCCCAGGAAAAATTATGTAGCGGCTGAAAGTTCCCTCTCCTAGGATCTGCAAGTCTGATGGCTGGGATGAGTCGTCAGTGCCTCAGGGCAATTTCTTCCTTCTAAGCTGCCCTTGAATTCTGATCTCTGCGTAATGGCTGCTTTTTGGGTTTTGTTTTTAAGAAACTGGTTGTAGCCCCGTGAAGGGTTACTTTAGTCCTCTCACAGACGTGGAGGGTGTGTGCAGCCGTGGTCGTGTAATAGACGTGGTTTCATTACTCCAGATGTGACATGAGGGGAGCAGGTCCTTCTGTAGGGGAGGGGTGAACAGGAGGAAGAAGAGCAGCACAAAGAAGAGGACCCATGGCAACGGTTGGGGCCCAGGCCAGTGCAGAGAATTGGAGCTCTGGGCCCCTCTAAAGTGAACAGCTGTGTCATGGGCTGACTTGACCTCTGAAATTCGGATGTTGAAACCCTAACCCCCAATACTTCGGAATGTGGCTGTATTTAGAGATAGGGTCTTTAAAGGTGTTACTAAGTTAAAAAGACGTCATTAAGGTAGCCCTATTCCAGTGTTACTGGGGAAGTCCTTATAAGAGGAGGAGGTTAGGACACAGACAGGTGCGGTGGGAAGATTGTATGAAGACATGCCAAGATGGTGGCCCCCAGTGAGCAGGGGAGCCAAGGAGTGAAGCCTTAGGGAAAAACACTTCTGCTGACACTTTGGTCTCAGACTTCTAGCCTCTGGTATCATGAGGAAATAAATTTCTGCCACTTGGTCTATGGCATTTTGTCATGGTAGCCCCAGCAAAGGAATACAAGTTGCAACCTGGCGCCAGCCAATTTTGGGGATCCATTGAGGGATGTGGACCTAGAGTCACCAATTTTTTTAGTTTTTAAGAGAGGTTCAGAATCTTTCACTTTTTATAATGTTGGGAGCAGGGCTTAGCTTCATGGACATGCAGCCTGTGTGCCGTCACCCAGCATCCCATCCTCGGCCCAAGAAGGGCCTCCGTACTTGGTTTCATGTTCTGCTGTGGCCATCTGGAAATTCTTAAATTTTGAACCAGGGTCCTGCATTTTCATGCCGCACTGGGCCCTACAAACTACGTAGTGAGTCCTTGTTGACAACTAACACAGATTTAAAATTAAGGGCTGGTTCAGAGTATGGGCGCCAAAACAAAGTATGTCTGAGGCTGGGTGTAGCATGGGACGCCAGTATGGACTTTCTGTCACCAACTGAATTAAGACCTTCCATTCTCTGAGAATCCCACGGAGTAACATGATGGCGCCCAACAATTTTCTGGGGGTGGGAGGGAAGGCACAGATATTCTTCAAGTGTAATTCTCTGAGATTCAGAATGAGCTAGTGGGGCTCTGACCAAGATTCTTCCCCCACCCCCGCCCCATCAGGAATGGGCAGTGAGAACTTCATAAGAAGAAAATGTTGAGGAAAGGCCCAACACAAGGAACTAAGGGGTTGGTTTGGGGGTGGAGGGCTGGGGTGGACCTGGCTGATGCTGGAGGCTTCCCCAGAGTCATCCTGGGGAATGCCCATTCCCCAGGGGGGGATGTGGTACAGCCTCACGTCAAGGCAACATGGAGACAGAGCAAGTAACAACAGTGAGAGAGGACTGGCTAGACCCCAGTTTTCTGCGTGCAGTTTATGAGCAAGACTCGTGCTTTGGAGCAGTCCCAGGATTCTTGAGGGATTCTCAGTTGGGCTGGATTAGGAGCATTGAGCTGGTAGAGGGAAACCCTGCCTGTTGGAAGGCAAACCTGAGCACTTCTTTGTAAGTCAATAATACACTTCCATTTCATGGGGCATGCCATACCGGTTGAGTCTAATTTGGAATGAGTCTAATTTGGGAGGGGAAGCTTTGCCCCTGATGAAAGGAATGTAGTCAACAGTGAGTAGAGTCATGGGGCTATTACGGGGAGATCCTGTTTTTAAGGAGATGCGTTCATTTATAGCAACTCACTGAAATTATTGGAGTGGAATGTTTGGTCAGGAGCTCTGATTTTCTGGTTCTCTTTCTGCCTCAAACTGGCTAACTGGAGAGTGTACATTTTAAAAGAAGTAATCTCTAATGCACATTTATGCAAACTCCCTGAGGGGAAGGAGTGAAAGACTGTTTGAGACACTGAATTTCTTGGAAGAAAGTTGCTCTATAAACTAGTATAGACCCACCGAAGAACTCTCCCATCGTGTAAGAGAGAAAATGAAACCCTCTCTGGGCCTCTTTCAGGGAAACTAAAATTCCCTCTCTTTCCTTTAGGTTTCCCCCACCTCATGAGTCTGATTTCCAGATCAAAGAGGAAGGTTGTATTTTTATTATTCTTTACACTTTGCATATGGAGAGTCCCTGAAGGAACCCTGTGATGGACTAATTATGTGGCTTATTGTGGGCAGGCCAGGACTTAGTATAGCAGGAAGAATTCAAACACACCTGCACAGTGTGCCCTGATCTAGCTCCTCCCCCTGACTAACGGTGCCCTCCTCTTCCCTGAAGTGTATGAGTAGGACTCCTCCTTTGGGCTGAGCCAGTCCCCAGATTCTTAAGGGGTTGGGGGTACTGACCCAATATGTAAGAGGACTAAAATTCTATATGTGGCATTTCTGATGTAATTCCTAAATGACAGCTCCCTTAGACATGTGGAAGATAAGAAAGCTTGCTAAACATTAGAAGACCATTATTTTCAGAGAAATGAAATCTATGTCCACATAAAAACTTGCCCACAAATGTTTGTAGGAGCATTATTAATAATAGTCCAAAAGGGGAAACAATCCAAATGTCCATCTACTAATGAATGGATAAATAAAAACGTGGTATAGCCACACAGTGGAATACTATTTGGCAATAAAAATATGGTATGAGATATTGGTTTATGCTACATTGATGAACTTTAAAACATTATGCCAGTCACAACGGAACACGTATCATAGGATTTCATTTGTATGACATCCCTAGAATAAACAATCCTACGGAGAGGAAATAGACAAGTGGTTGCCGAGGGATGGGGGTCAGAGTCCAGGCATTGGAAGATGATAGCACCATGGTACAGAGTTTCTTTTTAAGGTGACAAAAATCTCCTAAAATTAATTGTGGTGGAGAATGAGCAACTCTGAGGATGTATCAAAAAACACTGAAAATGACAATGTGAAAAATAGATTTTCCCTTAGGTAGAGAGCTGACTTGCAGATCCAAGTACAGCCACAATATTGTACCTGTAACTACTTTGAACTTGGCTGAAATTTTTTTCCTTGGCCTGAAATCATTAAAATATATTAAACGATACTGAAGTGACTTTGTTGTTTTTGTCTTCCTAATATTCCTTTCCCCTGCTTTACATCATAGCACCCCAACTTTTTCTTAAAGAACCATCCACTTTAATTTCAGTTGACGTGGTTTGAATATTGCAGACCCTATGTCTTGGGCTCTGAGTCAGTCCTGATCGATCAGCACGTTTACCCAGTGGCATGTTGGAGCTGCCTCATACCAGCTTATTCGAACCAACTGAAAAATTTTTAGGAATTTTGTGAGCCAGTTGTTAACGATGATCACTATTAAAATTTAAAGTACATACATTTATAATTAAATTATATTTGAAACAGAGTTATTAGGCACTCAAAACTCCTCACTTCTTGATTATTTGAATACATTTTATGATTACCCATGCTCTTGAGGTTATTTACATCTATTGGATCTACATGATTTAAGTGCATGACTGTGCATCCCTTCCCATCTCCACAGCTCAGTGATTTCCTGTTGGTAGCCTGAAATTGACCAATAGTAGTATTAAGACCACACAACTATGTAAATGCCGTATATCAGGGTTTCTCCTTTTTTTGTCAAGGCGATTGTTAATCATTTACCAACAGAAGTGGGTTAAATGGTGTCTCTCCACACCTCCCCGCCCCCCCCCCCCCAGAAAAAAAGACATTTGTGTCCACATCCCTGGTGTTTGTTTGGGAAAAGGATCTTTGCATGTGCGTTTAAGTTAAGGCTCTTGAGATAAGATCACCCTGGATTATCCCAGTGAGCCCTAAATACAATCACATGTGTCCTTATAAGACGAAGCAGAGGGAGTTTGACACAGACACACAAGCAAGACGCACAGATAGAACAAGGAGGCAGTGAGACCACAGAGATTGAAGTGATATACCCACAAGCCAAGGAATGCCTGAAGCTACCAGAAGCTGGAAGAGGCAAGAAACAGAATCTCCCCCTGGAGCCTCTAGAGGGAGCACAGCCCTGCTGACACCCTGACTTTGGATGGCTGGCCTCCAGAAATGGGAAAGAATACATTTCTGTTGGTAAGCCATCCCACCTGTGGGTATTTGTGATGGTGGCCACACAGCTATGCCCAACTGACACCCTCCCCCCACACACACACACACCACCAGAGGACTATTGTAGGGTCAGGGATGGACACGTCACCCCAGTTAGGACAACGGGGGGGGGGTCAGCTTCCATTGTCAAAGAAACAATCTCCTTCTACTTAGGGGTTGCTGAATGGTGCCATCTTTGCTATCATATTTGCCTAAGAATGAACACATCACAGAAAGTCATTTAGTTGGGATCTAGAGAGAGAAAGAGAGAAACATTTCCCACAATGTTGTTTGTGAAGCTGGATCTAGTCTACTACTGGAATTCTCTATTACAAAAATAAATTCATGTATGCTCTTTTTAAACCAAGCTTCTAACCAATATACACCTGTGAACTTTCAGAGAATATTGGAAAGCATTCATTTGTACAGACAGGGTTGTAAATACATACAATTGCTATTATTCGATCAGTTACTGCTGAAATCAAGCCTAATAACAAAGACAATCAGGGAAACATGGATCAGACAGTGAGCAATCTGACACCTACCTGAATTCAATCAGGTTCATTTGTTCCAGAAACACTTATTGTACCCAACCATGTTTAAAGTGCTTTCTTCAGGACAGAGATCTATACATTTAAGAGCTTACTACTTATTTGCCAGTAAGGAGTTTAGGATAGCTCACATTACTGAGGTCGCCAACAGTATTAACTTTTCATTACATAGCCCATATTTTTCTGGACAGTACTAAATTCTTATAATTTCATTATTTTTCCTAAGGAGAATTTGTTTAATGCATAATTAAAATATTTTAACTTCTTTATGAAGTTAAGTACATTCACAAATTGTAAAAAAGCTTTTGGCAAATCGAATGGTTTTGGGTTGAGAAAATATTCTAGTGATTTTATCTATTTCTTTATCTTTTTTAAAGATTGTATTTATTTACTTGACAGAGAGAGAGAGAGACAGCACAAGCCAGAGGGAGAAGCAGACTCCCCCTTGAGCCGGGAGACCGACTTGGGGGCTCAATCCAGGACCCCTGTGATCATGATCTGAGTCAAAGACAGATGCTTAACCACTGAACCATCGAGGGGCCCCTCTTCTAGTGATTTCCAATGACACTGTGCCTTTGGTAATTTTGTACTTCTCAGGAATTTTTATTTTCCATTATCTTGTAACTTGTTGGCATGGATAGGCACATTTCTCAAAGGACAGAGTCACAGGAAGTCCCAGAGATAGACACAGTGTATTGAAAATTTTTAAAATAAAAGGAGTATCTTTTAATGTATAGCATTTCTACCTTTATTTTTTCAGTTCAGGAGATTTAAAATTAATATTGCCTCATAATTCTACTTCTTTCCTATACCTTTTCAAATAGTTGTGGGTTTTTTGTTGTTGTTGTTGTTTTGTTTATTTTTTGATGAGCACATTTTTCATTTTGGATGAATTCTCAGTCAACTTTTTAAATTTAATTAAACTCACCTAAGTTTAACTCAGCATTTGTGGTTAGTTTCTTTTCTAAAAAAAATTATTTTACGTTTATTTATTTATTATCTATTTATTTATTTTGGGGGGATGGGAGGGGCTGAGGGAGAGGGAGAGAGAATCTCAAGCAGGCTCCACGCCCAGCCCAGTACGGAGCCTTGCAGTTAGTTTCTTGATGGTTGATAAACCCGAAGCCCATCCTTGGGAATTAAAAAAAAAAAAAGTGGTTCCTGAGGGTTGTTTGTTGCTAAAAGAGCCAGTTACTAAAAATAATGTCACTAGCATCAATACACTAATGCCACTTGTCTTGACTTAAAATAGAAATGAACTTTCAAATACAAATATCCAAATATTATATTATTGTTTAGCACTTTATATTTTCTAATGGCATTACTTACCAAAGAAAGAATTGTTCTGAGTATTTTCAAGGCAAACAACAACAAACAAAACCATAAAATCACCAAACACATAAAGAACAAGCAAGCCAACCACACACACGCAGTCACACACTTGTGAGGCAGAGGGATAAGAGATTTCACTAGGACATACAGCAGACATGCATCAATCAATAACAGTTCAAATCTACTTTCCTTGTAGTCTAGAACAATCCTCTCTGTGCTACAAAAAAGTAGCCATCAGAAGCTTTTGGGAGATGAGCTTCATTATCAATATGGACTGCAAGGAAAACATGAAAAAATAAAAACTTCGCTTTCAGAGTCCCCATTTTTTTTAAGATTTTATTTATTTGACAGAGAGAGAGAGCAGGAACAGGGGACAGGAGGAAGGGTAGAAGGAGAGGGAGAAGCAGGCTTCCCACTGAGCAGGGAGCCCAATGCGGGGGCTCAATCCCAGGACCCTGGGGTCATGACCTGAGCCGAAGGCAGACGCTTAACCCACTGAGCCACCCAGGTGCCCCCAGATTCCCCATTTTTATAGTGCCATAAAAGCCTAAAATAAAAATTGGGAACACATCAAGTTCACCACAGGTAAACAGACCCAAAATAAGTGTTTAGGAAGTCACTTTCTATTAACAAAAGCAGCTTTTCACAATTACTCTTTCTTGGTAATGCTGGCTAAAGAGGACCCCAGCAAGTTAGCTTTTTTCCTAAGGCTAAAAAGAAACTCACCACCAAAGTTGAAATACAAGGAACCGGAAAAAATCAGTGATTTGTTCCCTGATGGCAACTTTATGCCGGAGACACAAGAGTTTCTTTACACTAAATCGTTTTCTTCATGTGGAAAACACTGATAGAAATCTAGGTGAATGGATATAATTAAGTATTTGTGTGGTTTCAACTCTAAACTGCCTTTTTTTTTTTCATCAAACACCTCCAAAACTCGCCCAGTAACCAAAAGAAAGGAACAGCCTTCTAAGAGTGAGGCCCTCAAGACATTTCCAGGCTGCCTGGACAAAGGCTTGGAATGACTACAATAGTGAACCATCCTGCCTTGGACCTGAATCTAGACTGATGACCTAATACATCTTTTCCAACTCTGACTGCCATGGTTTTATGAGCATCAAGAACTGGGTGTCTGCCATTGTCAACAAGTACAGATTCTTCGGAGCTCGAACATCCGCAGAAACTCAAGTATCTCCCAAAGAACAGAGATCGCACAGTCTCCCAGGGCTCTGGGGTGCTGCCTCTAGCTTTCACGCGTGACACCGGAACTTTTCTTTGGCAGGGTAATTCTTAAAGGAACGGAAGTGTGCCCATTACTCTCCCCTGTTATCTTGGTTGAAGAACTCTGAGTCAGAGCAGGGCAGATCTCTGGGAAGCTAATTAAGCTCAGTTTAAGGCCCTGTCCTTTTCAGGGGCCCCTTCAGAATGCTGTACCTAATTTTGCACTGCTAATTTTGCATTCTTTGTAACAAAGAGTCCCCTTAACTGTATAAGCTATAGCCCACCCGCCACCACCACTGCCACCGTAGGAATAGGCCCCGGAGCTAGGTGACTTGCACCAAATCTTAGTTTGGTGAAAGTGTAAAAATTAAACACAAACTTTTCTTCATTTTCATGACACCCCACCCCCCACCCCACCTCTGGCAAGTCACAGTTAAAGAGGAGACCTCTTCGAGCCCCTGCTCCTCAGACGTCCCCTCAACTACAGCAGTGGTTCAAAAACTGGCTGCATTTTAAATCTATTCTCCTTAGCTCCTCTTTAAAAGAACATTTCATTGTGGGCTAATTATTACAATGCCTTGTAGACTCTAAAGGCCAGAAGAATTTCCATGAGTGACCTCCCTTTGGTTAAGTGGCATCCCCGTTCCAATTTCAGCTAAGTTTTGTTTTCCAGTAAAGTTAATGGGTTTGGACTAGCCTTCTACACTTTTGTAACAGGGATCTCAAGGGACCAAGCTACAGCAACATTTATTTTTTCTGATTACAGAAGTAATGGCATATCTATATAAATATACACATACACATATATAAATAACTTGAAACATTGTAGTGATATATAGCATTGAAAGTGAAAATCTTCCATAGTCCCACACAGCTGAGAAAACCAGTTAATGTTTTTTTTTCGAGGCATATATTAAAATTTCATTTATTATTTTACAAAAAATGGGATTATAGTTCAACTTTGAAGCATACTGTTTTCCACCTAGCAATATGTCTCAGACATCTTTCTATGCCAGTCTGAAAAAAGTGAGCTTCTTTTTAATCTTCTTTTTAATGGCTCCACAGTATGGTCCTGTATGGCCAAACCATGCTATCTTTAACCAATTGCCTGTTAATGCACACTTGGGTTCTTTCCAGTTTTCCCTGTACCAAATATTCTTGCAAACATCATTTTACTCTTACATCTTTGAGCCATTGTAGGAGTATTTCTCTATGATGAATTCCCAGAAGGTGAATTATTATTGGGTCAAAGGGTATGAGCATTTCATTTTTAATAGCTATTGCCAAATTGCCCTCCAATAATTTTATACCGATTTACACCTTCACCCACACTGTCAGAAGGAGCCTGTTTTCCCACCCCCCCCCCCCCAGCAACACTAAAACCATGCAATTTAGGGATGTCTGATGTGAGTTAGAAGTTAAGAGGTTCAGCCTGTGGAATTTTTTGCCTTTGTGAAAAGCTAACAAAGACATAAAAAGTCTCCCCCTTTCCTTGATGAACCTCCTGCTCTGAGTGAGCCCATACCCAGACAGACATTTAGCTGATGTGAGAGGTAAAAATGCTAATACCTAATACTTGGTTTTTAGCTGGGTTTTTTAGAGATAATTTGTCATTGAGTGCATAAGCAAATGTGTTAGTTATAGAATACTTAATAACTTATTCAGGAAATGGAAATCGGTCCTGACAACAGCACTGCAGTTTTAATGTAAGCAACATATTTAATCTTAAAGCGTCAGTATGTTTACATCTGCAAAATTCCTTGATTTCATCTTTACGTTTATTGGTGCAAAGTAATTTGAAAAAGCTATTCTTTAAAGATATGGGAAAGGGGTTTGGAGTCGGCCTTATTAAAGAAGAGCAAGGTTTGCCAATATCCAGGTTTCAGGAACTTGTTTTGAGGATTACTATGGTTTATATGTCCAGAATTAGGATCACTGGGCATTAGATGGGGAAAAAACTTTAGGGGCTATCCAGTCAAAAGATTTTGAAACTCTGCTCTGCAAAGCCTGGGGGTTGCTTCAGGGAGACAGAAGAGGTTGGTGGAAGAGGGAAGCAGACGGCGGTTCAAGGTTCATGGTATTCCAATCCTAATTACACCACAAGGGGCCTGCTTCGATCTACTTCATATGGTGGGTTATATATTATGTCATCTGGAGCAAGCTGATCTCTTATTTTCCTCTTCTGTAAAATAGACATGATAACAGTGCCTATTTTAAGAGTAGTGAAGATTAAATTAAGTAATACTGTACATGTACAGCGCTTAGCCCAGTGCCTGGCACATACCAAAGGACTCAATAAATATTTGCTAATCTATTATTTAAGATTTTCCTTTGAAAAAGGATTCAGTTGCTTACATCTCAAAACCACCTATTTACTTTTGCATCTATACAATAAGGTGATTGTTTCAGATGGAGTGGTTTTAGATTTGATTGATTTCCTGCTTCCCAGTCCAATGATCTTACTCTCAGATCCCAGTATGCATTGCTGGAGATGCTGGGGCTCTGAGGATAACTGGCTTCCCACATAGCAGGTGGCGCCACTTGCCACCCAGCCGGCCAAGATCACGGCTCCTCTATCCGCCTTGCTCTTTCTTGGTTTCTGAAAGAAATATGACCTTGTGGAGAAAAGTTTTCCTTGCCCTGTGGGTGAAGTTGCCTACAGGTTTACCCTGAGAATCGAACATGAAAGTTGCAAACTGTTAGACAGTTTTCCTAGTGGCCATCTCTTCCATGATTATGAGGACGATTGAAAGGAGTTCAGAAATGGGCCCTTAAACCTTCTAAAACTGGCTGAATTTTCTATTCTTGGCCAGACACTTTTAAAAGGAAGAACTCATCCAACAAACATACACCCTTATCAATCCTTTTCTTAGGAAAGCTTGTCTTTGTGTAGGGGAAGTTTTCAAGTTCTCCTAATGAATCACAGACGTGAGGCAGGACGGGGAGAGCTTCAAGAATTTTCCTTTTTGAATATGTTTAACATGAGACCAAAAATCAGGGAGTGAGGAGCAAAACCTTCTGAACTGTGTATCTCTTGTACCCAAGAACTCCTTCCATGCCAGTCGCTGCTGCTGTCTGAGAGCCAGACGTGGGCTTGGGGAGGGGCTTCTCTGTGTCAGGGCCATTCAGGGTCTGTGGTAGACTTAGCAAAAGTAGACGTAAAAGCTGTAGAATTAAGAGTTGAAACCAGTGTTTAATGAAACCCCTCCCACCAGACGCTCTTGATCAAAGTCTATCCTTGCACTAAGACAATTGATCTACAGTTGCATACATAAAATTTTGGCAACACTCTGTCCTCATGGCTTTCAACAGAGGCTTTAGGCCTCTGAGACTGGGCATTGTCCCAGAATTGAGATCCAGTTGCATTACGCATACCAGAAGACACACTACCACAGCCGAGGCCCGTGCAACCACTTTCTTTTAACCTCGCGTCTGTGAAAAATTACTTTCCAAAAAAATAAGTGAAACCCGATGTCTTCTCCGGGTGGTTATTCTTGCGCCTATGAAGTCAATAAAACTCTCCAGATTTATTAGACAGCCCTGCTGTGGAAGACAAGACCACTTCCTATTCCCTAGCAGAAACGTGTGCCTTTCCTTTCTGTAACCTTCTGACCACAGATTTTCATTTTGCTCATTTATTTTTCTCAGAAAACTGGTCAGAATCCTATAAGATAAGTGGCTTGGCCTGAACTAACATCCCCATCTTTGGCCTCCAGGAGTGACAAAATGGGCACATTTCAGGCTCCTTTAGCTTTTCTTCTTTACCTCCCATTTTCGAGGGGCCGTCTTTACTCCAGGCCAGAAGCAGCAGAGTTTGGATGTCTCTCCTGCCACCACGCTAAGCATGAAATGTAGAACCTACCAACAAATTATACTCCTGTGAGAGCCCACTAACCAGCAGGTGATGACCGTGAAGATGACAATTGGATTCAGTTCTATTTAATACAACAGCATTTATTGAACTCCTACTATATATACCAGGGCTTCCCTGGGTATGAAGATGCAAAGATATAGAGGATGATGTTGCCTTCTTTCAGGAGGGAAATCAACATGTTAATGAGTAAAAGTCTGAGTGGGACAGATTCTGAAATAAACAGAATGTTGAGGGATACCAAAACTAGGACATGGAAAAGGACTGAAAGGTTTTTCAGAGAGGATGACTCTCGGAGTCTGTGTTTATTTTTTTATGTTATTTTTTATTTTTATTTTTTAAAGATTTTTTATTTATTTGGCAGAGAGAGAGAGAGACAGCCACGGAGGGAACACAAGCACGGGGAGCGGCAGGCAGAGGGAGAGACAGAAGCAGGCTTCCTGCCGGGCAGGGAGCCTGATGCAGGGCTCGATCCCAGAACCCTGGGATCATGACGTGAGCGGCAGGCAGATGCTTAACCACTGAGCCACCCAGGCACCCCGGACTCTGTGTTTAAAGATGAGTAGGAGGTTATCAGATGAACTTGGGGAAGGGCAGCCCAAGCAGAGGGACCAGCAAGCACGGAGAATCAGAGGTGTGGAATAGAGGGGCATATTTGGGACCTAAGCAGTTGTGTGCATTGAATGAAGGCCAAAAGGTTGAAAGCAACTTGTGTTCTTGCATGAATGTGGGTATATTTTTTGGTGATGGGGAGCTACGGGATTGGTTAGAGGCTTGGAACAGTTGTGGTAGCATGAGCAAGGAGGTGGAGGACAAGTGGCCGAGCGCGATCCTGGGGAGGCGTGAAGACAATCTAAACCAGTCCAGTGTGGTCAAAATGAAGAGGGCGATTCAGAGTGAGAGCAAAGAAGAAGACATGGAAAAGAGGTAAGAGTTGCAAAGATTCTCACTCTAGAAAGACTTCTAAGCAGTTGTATTCCATTATTTAAGAGTTCAAATTACCTCCAAAATGCTTTTAGTTGTAAGTTATTGACTCACTAGTTCTTTTTATTCCTACCCATTTCCGGAAATGATTTGCGGTAGGAACCAATTCTGTACCTAGAATCAGGTCCATCCTGTGTGACTGCGGGGCATTTGGCCAATCTATGAGCTGTTGAAGAGCATTCGTAGGACATTATCCCTGGTTCAGAGACTCTGAATATCATTGAAATATATTTATACCAGTGCAATCTTGACTCGTTTCAGTTTTGATTATCCTCACGTTAATACGCCATATATCTTAACTTCACTGGCACTTCCTTGGATGGTAACTTCTAGTTCACTTACTCATATTTTCGGGCGTTAAGAGAGAAGGCACTCTTGCCTACATCACTCATCTGACAAAGGAAAAATGAAGTGCAGCATCTGGGGAGTCAGAGAACTCTTGATTTGTTCCCCATGAACTTGAGCAAGGGGCCTAAGCTTAGTTTCTCCGATTGCATAATGGAACAGCATCAATCTCTACCTCATAGTTTTGGTGTAGGAATTAAATGAGCTAATGACTAGAAAGTACTTGGCACTTAGAAAGTGACAAGTTCATAGTATTCTCTATGTATCATGCATCCTGCCAATTGCTAGACAGTAGTGTCTTGTTGCAATCTAAGTTTTTTCAAAAAAGATCATTTAAGCTCTTTTTCTTTTGAGGGCAGGGTTTATTTATCATTTTATTCCCAGTCCCCAGAATAGAGTCTGCCTCAAAGCAAATAAAGTGTCTTGCTAAGAAAGATTAAATAATAATTTGCCCAAAGTCAAACATCTAGTAAATAACATGATCAGGACTCAGATCTGTGTCTGCCTGATTCTAAGCCCAGTGCACCTTTAATGACCCCCGAAGTTTGTTGTTTTTTTCTTTTTTTCCCCAAAAGAAAATGTTGTGGAAGCAGGAGGAAGTGCTGTTTTGTGTTTTCTTTTACTACTAGCTTTCAAATTATTTAATTATCATAAGTGGGGGTTCTCGGTATAATCTCGTCCATATCATTTAAAGGTCATTTTCAGAGTATTTCTATATGGGTCAAGTTCTTGGCTGATCATCTTCCTTCTTGAGCCCCAGTTCCAGTTTTTGATGGTTTCTTGGTGAGGTTCACCTACTAGAGTCTTCTATTTTTTTTTAAACACATAAAACTTTATTGAGTGTTGAAAATCTCATATGAGATCAGAGTCTTCTGAAGGCACTTCAGCTTTAATATCTCCAAGCTCTATCTCATCAACCAGCCCCTCACTTCTCCCTTCTCCCTTCTCCCATCTCACCCTCCGAAAGCCCTGCTTCCCCCTAGATCCTGATAGATGGCATTTTTATCCACCAAGACACATCAAAGATTTTGGATTCAGTCTTTACTCCTTCCATTTTCCTTATCGAACTGGTCACCACGCTTTATTGTTTCTCCCTCAAACAAAAACAGTCTTCAAATCTGGCTTTTTCTTTTTCATCTCAGCTGCTACTCTCAATCAGTACTTTGCCATTGTTGGCCTGAGGAGTTTGGAGCGCTTCTTAATTGACCTTCTTACCTTCAGCCCCTTCCTTCACCAGACTTCAAAAGGCAAAATTATCTTCCTATGACACAAAGCAGATCAGACGTTCTCCTGCTCTAAGAACTTTGGCCGTGCTCCTTCACCTTCGGTGTCGAAGGCTCTGCTCCCTCCTATGTAATCGTGTATTTAAAACCAAGCCCAGTCAAATTTTCCTGCCATTCTCCTCATGTGTCCTTGGCTTTAGCTGACTGCACCACTCCTTATTTCCCAAACACCCAACACACTTTAGGACTTTGTGCCTCTCTTCCAGCTACTTATTCTGCCTGTAATGACCTTCTCCTCCTTTTTGCCCTTGGAAATTCCTGCTCATTCCACAAGGCTCAACCCAACATCACATCCCAGTGAGGCCCTCTCCACCTCTCCATGTGACTCAAAGAAAATTAATGGCTCTCCCTCTGCTTTTATCATAGCAGTCCTGTCACTTTTATTTTATAAGTTATTTAGTTCTATAGTATTAATGGTCCATGGAGTCTCAAGGTCAAGGGCTACTTAATTCATTGATATGACCACAATCCCAACACAAAGATAGTTCTGTTTTTTCTTTTCTTTCTTTTTTTAAAAAAGATTTATTTATTTGGGGGACCTGGGTTGATCAGTCAGTTAAGTGTCTGCCTTTGGCTCAGATCATGATCCTGGGGTCCTGAGATGGAGCCCCATTTCAAGCTCCCTACTCAGCCGGGGGGGAGGAAGTCTGCTTCTCCCTCTTCCCCTGCCCCTGCTCCTGCTCTCTCTCTTTCTCTCTCACTCTCATGCATGCGGGCTTTCTCTCTAATAAATAAATAAAATCTTTTTTAAAAAGATGTATTTATTTATTTGAGAGAGAGAGCGCTCATGTGCACACGTGGTGGGGAGGGGCAGAGGTAGAGAATCTTTAAGCGGACTTCCGCTCAGTGGGAAGCCCGTCGTAGGGCTCAGTCTCACCACCCATGAGATCCTGAGCTGAGCAGAAACCAAGAGTCCGATGCTTAACCAACTGAGCCCCTCAGGTGCCCCCCGTTTTTTTCTACTTAAGGAAAAAGAACATGTGGCTTTTTTGAAAAATAAAAGTGGACAACAGTATAAGCGGTAGAAGAGAGGTAAATCATGTAGAAGGTACGACAATATCTGATGTTGGGGAATTCTGGTCTAGCCCGTAGCGGATCCTCAACAAATATGAGTTAATCTATGGACAAATCTGTTTTTTGTTTTTTTTTTTTTTGAGGTTCTCTATTCTTTTTATTAAGTTTTTTTAAAATTTTAACTCCAGTATAGTTAACATAGAGTGTTATATTAGTTTCAGGTGCACAATAGAGTGACTTAACTTCTGTACATTACTCAGTACTCATCGCAATAAGTGTATGAACCAATGTATTTTATAAATACTTGACGTCACCCTGGGCACAACCTTGTTTAATAACAAAGGTAAAGAACAGCTATGAAAGAGCAGATTGGTCTCAGGATCATGTGGAACTAGAGATCTATTAAACTTAGATGACCCCTAACAGTGGAGTTTCTTCAGACTTGGATACTTTCTCACCCTGCCTGGGGTCACCCTCCCCATGGAGGTGTTTTCAAACCCTGCTTGGAGTTCTGTCGATGTCTTTGTTTAAAAAGTGATTTCCAAGCCGCCAGAGGACCAACTTTTTCTCGCAGTTGGGCAAGGCTGTTATCTCTGGAACTTCTGCCCTTGTTTCCATCTTTACGTGTTAGCTTTGGAGATGAGCTTTCATTTTGCTGTTGCCGGAGCAAACACTAACGGAAATGACTATAATACTAAACACATCGAAGCTCCTACTTAGTGCGGTTTACAGATCTCTCCTGAAGGGTATTCCATGGTGCACAGAACCTGTTTCAAAGAAAGCCAGCTCTCACTGGAGGGAAAGTCAGGGGCTCTAGATTCTAGTTTTGACCCTGCCACTAGATTGCTTGCGTGACCAGTCGGTGAGTCACTCCAACACCAGTCCTCTCCTCTGTCTCAGGAATGGGAGAGGTTGCAAATTTGGAGCACCTAGGCCAGATGTGACCCACAAAAGCACGCTGTTTACCCCTTACAGTGTTCGAATGAGGTGACAATTTCATTGGGAGATTTTATATAAGGACATAGGGTTTATTTTCTCTTAAGAAATCAGAAGATCTGGGTGCATGGGTCCCATATTTCTACTCAATTTGTAGTAGCTGCCCCCTTTAACAGAGCATGGGCTCTCCCGGGTCCCAATGACCTTATCAAGTTCATTTGCCCTTTCGTCTGTCCTACATGGAGGTAAAAATACCAGTTGCTATTTGTCATTGTGCTTGTACTCAAGGGTGATATTGAAAATATTTCACTACTAAATATTGAAAATATTTCTCCTGGGGACTGACCTATCAGAATGGACCTTTGTGCTAGAACGACATCCTGGGGGTGCCTTGCTCTCCACAGCTGCTGAATCACGGGGAGATCCGAGAGTTGCCAGAGAAAGGGCGGATGCCCAGCGATGGGCTTCACTCAGTGGGCTGAGAGCACCCCCTAGACTTCAATTAGTAAGGACGGTCCTAGCCTTGGGTGCACACCACCTAAATGTCAGCTCTCCTTGGACTGTAGTTTCCTCACAGTAGAGAGATCTATTCCTGCACCCATGTCTCTTCCTGCAAACAAGAAAATGAACGAAAACTAGAGAGAAAAGGCAGAACGATTGTTCTTGCCCTCAGTTGCTTTGTTCATTGACCCACTGGAGGCTACGGCATCGGAGTCTGAGTTCCCGGTACTAACCAATCTGTAAACCCTCTTCCAGCCTAAGCATAAGGAACCTCTAATTTTATCCATTTCACAAATGGAGTGAAAATTTTGCAAATCATCTTGGAGAATTTTGCAAATCATTGTACAGAATTTATATAAGGGCTAAAACACTGTTAGAAATAATAATTCACCAATAAATTATCTCCATTTTATTACTGGGCTTTTCAATTTTAAAAGCACTCTGATGTTCTTTTTTTTTCTTTTTTAATTTAGCAATGGCTATTTTTCAAATAGAATTAATGACCAAAAGCTAGCTTCATTCTCTAATTACAGTAAGAGACACTAGACAGGAGTTGTTCCAGACATTGACCCATCTTGGCTCAAGGAGAGGCTCTGGGCAGTTTTCCTATGAGCTGGCTTAGTACCTGGGGCCAGGAAACATCTGCTTTAACATGGAGTCCAGCGGGTGCTCTGTTTAATTATAAAATGGCATTGCAGTGTCCCTCTGAGTTGGCTGGTCTTAGCTTCTAATGCTATACTACCAAGCAAAATGAAACTCTCCATGTTCTGTTAACTGAATGTCCAACCCCAGCATTGAAATGCCTGGAGGAGAGTGAAAAAGTTAGACCTTTGCCCTCTGGGAAGGTGTGGGGAAAGACAAAACAAAGAAACACTTCCTCCAAGTAACTGAGAAGCTTAGATATGCCTGGGTGTCGCTTATATAGGGAAAGGGGGAGCCGATTCAGGAATGACTCACACTTGGAGAATGAACTGTTTATATAGTACTTCCTCCTCTTCACTCCAGGTATCCTGTTTGGAAGGTCAGGGACAATGACAACTGAGAAGCAGAGAAAACTGGAGAAGAGTAGAGGAATGCTTGCAACACCGAAAGACTCATTTCACCTTGAAGAAGAGGACACACATTGCTGTAATGAGTTTGTGTAATCAGTTATGGCCCAGGACTTAGAGTTTATTCTTGGAACACGTACGCTTGGGAATTCTTCATGATGGCGTGAATCTCTTATTTAACTATTATGAGAACTTACCTTCCCAAATCTTTTTCTATGCTAATGGGAAAACAGAGCCCATTGTCAGCAGTGTCTGCTTAGAAATATCTTTTGTCTTGGAGGTTGTTGTAATCACTTCCAGACCAGTGGTATATTTATGATTTACATATTGTTACAAAGGAAGAAGTCTTAAGGATTTTTCTTTCTCTAAATCTTTGTGAATTATTAATTTAGACTCATTGCCAGATTTTTGTTAAAGGGGGAAGTTGATGAACTTTTAAACATGTCATTACATGCCCCGAAATAGCAACTCTTTGTTCCTGCAAAGATTTTTGTGGGAATTTAAAAGGTTCTGTGTGTATGTGTGTGCATGTGTGTGTGTGTGTGTGTGTGTGTGTTTAGAAACAGGTAGAAAGGGAAATGGGCAAAAAGGAACACTTGAAGTTCACTGATAAAGTTAAATCCATATTTTGTGTTTCTGTTAGAAGAAAAGTTGGCAGATTTGGGGGAATCTTACCTAACATTTGGTGTGGGTTTAGGAAGCGTGGCTCTACATTCATTTCCAATCATGTTTCAGTAATTAGGGGTAGCAACTGAAGGGTTAAGCCCTAAAGCAAGGAAATATCTCTAAGTCAGAAAACAAAGGGAAACTTGCATATTTCTGAAGATGACATCGGATCGGCCTGTGAATTTCAAGCAATTATGCAATATTATGATTCCCACTGAGTATGCATTAGTTGGAATACTGTTCTTTTTATTTCTCCATGTCTTGGGGTTGTACACTGAAAGAGCCCTGTTCAACTTTGCATGTCAGAATTTTAAAGGAAAAATTATAGTAAAATATGTTTAAAATAGTGGGGCCTTATGTGAGTGAACACAACATTTCCCAAGGCTTTCGAAAATCCTTTTGTTAAAAATATGGTTTTTATTTTGTTTCTTTTTTTCTTTCTTTCCTTAACTTTTTTTTTCTTTCACTCAAGCTTTTACCTCCCCTCCTTCCTGGAGGAAAGAAGAAAGAAGTTTCAAAGGATATACATAACACAGCCTACATCTAGGGCCTGGGGACTTACGATGGGTTTGTTTTAAAATGAGACACCCCACATGGAAAATAAACAAGTGAGAAAAGTTCATCTGTGTATATTACTTCAGTTCCAACAACTATGGTGACAGTCACAGTGTCTGAGTAAGTGTCCTCTAGAGTCATCTTGTGAGCAAAATGATTATTAATTGAGGTTTCTGTGAGTTGAAAGACCGTTGTTCACAAAGAGTAGGAATTTTGCTAGTGTGCAAGGAACTGAAGATGGAACCCCTGGGTTGTTCTAAAAGATGAATGTCTTTTTCAAATTGAATTAATTAAAAACAAAACAAAACAAAAAGCAGGCACAGTGAAGTGCCAAGATTAGGAATGATGATGAACGAATGTCAAATTCATTTCATCCCACGATAGCCTTTCTCCCAAAGAAGAGAAGTAATTGGTTTGATCAGTTAGGAATTGCATTTAGCTCTCAATGACAGGCACTTAACATCAATGGGTTATTTTTGACAGAAAAGAAATCCTACCTCTGGCTATCTGGGGCACATATGGTGACTTCTCAAAGTCATCGAGGACCCAGGCTCTTTCTAGATCTCTGCTCTTCCCTCTTTAGGCCATGGTCCTTCTAGTCATTAAATGTTCTCTCCAAGCACGAAAGAGGAAAGGGGAGGGCAAAGGGACGCCCTTCCTAGCTTAGTTAACTCCTTTAAGGATCTTCTTCTGAAGTGCCTCAAAATAATTTCGCTTATAATTTATTAGCCCGACTTTTGTTGCAGGGCCACACCCAGCTGCAAGGGAGCCTGGAAGATGTGGTCTCTTAGGAGGAAAAAAAATCAGGGTTCTATAACTAGTAATAAGGGAAGGTCAGGTATCGGGTGGGAAATTAGAAGTCTCTGTCATACTCCTATAAAACGTCTGTAATGCCAATACATTGTCCGAGGCTTATGGATTGCTTCTGTTAGAAGCACGTGGTATTTAAGACACTAGTTTAAGGACATGGTTTTGCATTGCATTGTTTCAAAGCGTATGGCCAAAATAAATACTTTTGCCCATCATTGATCCTTTCCTCCACTATTTGCATAGTTTAATCTTGGAAGTGTTTGTGTTCATAACTAATGAGCAGAAAATTCCACATCTTCTTGAAACTCCAAATTAGGCAAGGGCCGTTTCTTGTCTAGAAGTTATATTTATAAATGGTTATAGATTTTTCTTTTCCACCTTGTGGTCGGAGCTTAAACTTCCTTCGTTGTAAAAAAAAAAAAGAAAGAAAAAAAGTGGCCATTTTAGAAAACCTGTGGGTTCATAATTAGAGAAAAGAAAGAAACTTACACAGAGTATAAATATGTAGTGTGTATACAGGAGGGTCAGCTTGGGAGACCCTCCCTCCTGCTGGAGTGACCACCTTGACTTCACTTGAATTTCTTCACTTTCCTTATTTATGCTGCTTAAAATTCCACCAATTAAAGATTCACTTCCATTCTCAGGCATCCCCTTCTAAAAAGGTCACTTTTTTTTTTTTAAGATGTGAAGTTATGAGTCGAGCATAAATTAGTGCAATAACTTTAATCGGATTGCTTTCCTACTGGCTAGGACACAATTGCACTAAACGGGATGTACCTAGTTTTTCTCCTCACTTCATTGGAGAAAGAAACATACTCATGCCAAACAATTCAATGTAAGCAAAAAGAGGTACTGTGTAAATAAGTCTCCATTCCCCACTTCCCCCACCTCCCACCCCTTCACCCCCAATTCCAAGATCCTTTCCCTTCCTGATGCAACAGTGAGGAGACATTTCTTAATGGGTATTATCCAGAGATATACGTAGGTATTAACATACACATACACACAGTGTCAATGTATAAAAATCATTTTGTTCTACCCAAATAGTCATATACTGTGTGCATTATTTGGTGCCTTTAAAAAAAAAATTAAAGTACCATTGAAAAATTTTAAAAATAAGCACATACACCTGCTACATTAGAAAAAGAAAGATAGGCGTTTTAGTGTGTAGGTGGGGGAGAATTCCATATTTTTGCAGTGGAGATAGTTCACTTCAATTTTTTTAAAGATTTTATTTATTTATTTGAGAGAGAGTGCAAGAGAGAAAGAGACCACAAGCAGGGAGAGAGGCAGAGAGAGAGGGAGAAGCAGACTCTCCACAGAGCTGGAAGCCCAATGAGGGGCTTGATCCCAGAACCCTGGATCATGACCCAAGCTGAAGGCAAACACTTAACTGACTGAGCCACCCAGGCGCCCCCACTTCAATATTTTCTTGTGAGGGCAACAGTGGCCTAGAGTCTGTGAAGGAAAACCTTAAGGAAATGGAGGAAGGTCAACGTGGGGCTCTAATGCCCATGCATGACATTGCTCCTACAGAAGGTAATGTTCCAAGTCCCTAACAACTAAGTTGACTACGCATCCAGATTTCTACACACAGCCTACACTACACACAGACTACACACACCCCCCATTTATGCCTGTTGTCCGGGCAGAGTTTCTAAGAGCTCCCTCTTTTATTCTTGAAATGGTCCCAGTTTGGATGACAAGTTATGTGATCACCTCAGTAATAACTAACTGACAAATTAACAAGTTAGGATCAGCTGCAAAGATGAAAAAGGCAGTCTAAACCCCTAGACAGTAAGGGTTTGACTGGTTGGGATCCTGGTTCAGTTACTTTTGAGCCATATGATCTGGGTAAATTATTTAGCTACTATTTGTCTCAGTTTCTTCAGCTATCTAAAGGGAAGACTAGCTGCCTCCAAGTGGTATTATAAACATTTGATTAAGTAATACACGTGAGAAGCTCATCACAATGGCTGGTTCTTATGTAGGACTCCATGAGCATAGTTATTGCTATTACTTATTATTTTCACCATGCCCCCCCCCCCACAACTTCATCCTTACACTGTATTTAATTCCACTGACTGAGATTCATTTAGGTCAACAGTCATCATATTCTACAAATGGATCATGGTATAGCCATTTAAGAAGAAAAATTAGGTGACTATAGGACAGTGATTGTCAATTGGATGGCCCCACCATCCCCACCACCCTCCAGTCCTTACGGAAGAGAGGATCAGAGTGTAGTTTGAAAATATAGCAGCTTGATAAGTTCTTTATAGATTTTGGATACTAGCCCTTTATCTGACTCAACAGCCAAAGAACAAATAATCCAATCAAGAAACGGGCAGAAGACATGAATAGACGTTTCTGCAAAGAAGACATCCAAATGGCCAACAGACACATGAAAAAGTGCTCAACATCACTCGGCATCAGGCAAATACAAATCAAAACCACAGTGAGATACACCTCACACCAGTCAGAATGGCTAAAATTAACAAGTCAGGAAACGACAGATGTTGGCGAGGATGCGGAGAAAGAGGAACCCTCCTACACTGTGGGTGGGAATACAGGCTGGTGCAGCCACTCTGGAAAACAGTATGGAGGTTCCTTGAAAAGTTGAAAATAGAGCTACCCTATGACCCAGCAATCACACCACTGGGTATCTACTCTAAAGTTACAAATGTAATGATCCAAAGGGGCATGTGCACCTGAATGTTTATAGCAGCAATGTCCACAATAGCCAAACTATGGAAAGAACCTAGATGTCCATCAACAGATGAATGGATAAAGAAGATGTGGTATATGTATACAACGGAATACTATGCACCCATCAAAAAGACGAAGTCTTGCCATTTGCAACAACGTGGATGGAACTAGAGGGTATTATGCTAAGTGAAATAAATCAATCAGAGAAAGACAATTATCATACGATCTCACTGATACGAGGAATTCGAGAAACAAGACAGAGGATCATAGGGGAAGGGAGAGAAAAATGAAACAAGATGAAACCAGAGAGGAGACAAACCATAAGAGACTCAATCTCAGGAAACAAACTGAGGGTTGCTGCAGGGAAGGGGGGTGGGAAGAATGGGGTTGCTGGGTGATGGACATTGGGGAGAGAATGGGCTATGGTGAGTGCTGTGAATTGTGTAAGACTGATGAATCACAGACCTGTACCCCTGAAGCAAATAATATATTATATGTTAATAAAAAAAAAAGTAGCACTTTGCACATCTGATCTGATTCAATTTTGGCTTCCATATTAACATTTAAAAAATCTCAGCAACACTAGAGAAGAATGCAAGTGTGTCGTCTAGCAAAAGTGAAACACATTTGATATGCCGGAGAGACACTCTTTTTTTTTTTTTTTTTTTTTTAATAGAGGGAGGGAGGGGTGGGAGGGAGGGGCTGAGGGATCAAGAGAGAAAGAATCTTGAGCAGGCTCCACAACCAGTGTGGAGCCTGACCTCACCACTGACCTCACCACTGATTTCCTGAGTGGAAATTAAGAGTCTGAGGCTCAAGAGACTGAGCCAGCCAGGTGCCCCCTGGAGAGACACTCTTGTAGCCATTTTTACTGTACAAGCAGAGTGTATTAATCTACAGATAATAGAACTACTTCAAAGAGAGTTTCAGGAAAACTTACAACCAATCACATCTCAGTGTATCCTACCATCGTATGTAACTTTCCATACATTTATTATTTCCCCAAAGAGCGCCCCTTAATGGCTCTCCCTCTGGCAGAAGCCACATCTCAAACAACAAATGACAACCGTTTGTTCTCACACCTGGGGACTCCCGAGGTCTTTTAGGGAAGGATAAAGGAACCTGGCCTCGGAGTAGGAGTGGAGGGGGAGGACAGAGCGACTGAAAGAGCAAAAGCAGGTATTTTCCCTTCATATTCATTTTCTTAAAATTGAATTAGGTTTCTGTGAAAAGCCGTTTTGTAGAATAACAACCTTTTTATGGTTTCACCAGCTGAGACATAAAAGGCCATTTGTGGCGTGCGGTAAGTTCTGAAGGCAAGAGAAAATTCCCTGCTCACTGGTTATTTTCATGATAATAAGAAGAATGTTTGTAAATAACCTGACCCATTTAACCAGGGATCCTGAAGTCCGCCTGTTACCATGGTATATCATCACTGTGACTCTGGGTGAGAGGGTTGCCCAGAGCTTGATTTATTGTCACATTTATAAATTCCCTTCTCATCCCTCATAGGTAGTTAAAATTTTTTAAAGCATCATTTGACCTTTTGAGAACAGAACATTGGAATACTTCTGGCTTCTGCCATTACTTCTTATCCAAATAATGTACAATTTTCTAAGTATATTTGAAATAATGGACTCAATCCAATAACTAGACTTACCTCTGAGCTATAGGCCAATGGAAAATTTTGAATGGCACATAGCACCATAGAAAGCTCCCTTTCCCTTAGCTCTGTAAGCTTGGGGAAGCCCAGAAGAAGCAAGGGACAGTAAGGTTTAATCATACTCCTTAGGATGGCACAGGGGGTTATGGAAGGTGAATTGAGAGCTTGAGGACTAAAGCAAGGTATAAAAAACAAAAACAAAAACAAAACAAACCAAAAAAACCCAAAAAATCAGGGACAAGTTGTTGCCTAATACACCAGATTGTGCCCCCTGTAAACTGGTGATGTAAATAGAAAAATGTATCAAGGCGGGTCAGAACCAAGGGGCAATGTCTTCATTCATTTTGAGCCAATTCTGAAGTTAGCTACAGGGTAAACAAGAAAGCTGAGTAATCCTGCTAGAGTCAAGACCGCTGTGCCATACGTGGGAGATGGTAGACTCTTCCTGAGCAAGGCATCTCGGCCAGACCACCTGTGCCTTGAACCTTGTGCTAGAACATGGAGTCATTACGGTCAGTGCACATGATACCGCCTCTGGGGGTAGGGGGAGGGTGCTGTATTCCCGGTTCAGTGCTTTTCATACGTCACCTCTAACCCACACAATCACACTCACAGGAGGCCTCTCCATTTCCAGAGGAGGAATCTGAGTAATTTGCACAAAGCTACACAGCCAGGAGTGGAGGAGCGGGGATTTGAACCCAGGTCAGGGAAGTGGGGCTCTTCCACTGGCCCACCTTGTCTATTCCCATATCACCCAGGTCTCTGCTGCACTGGGGTTCCTGTTCCCTAACCCCAGTTGTCTTCGCTGTGACCATCTGATTTCCCTTGCTGCCGATTATTAAAGTACCTGCCGAATGAAACTCTGGGTCTTGATGATTTTGGCTGGTTTAAGGCCCCCGAACAGAACAGGTGTAACTGCCTTCATGGCCACTTCCAACTGGCCCACAAATTTTGTTTCTGTTCAAGGCCATGTCTTTGCTTCCCCCTCTATTTTATTCCTTGCCCGCAGTTTCTCCCTGCTTTTCTTTAAAAAACAAAAACAAAAACAAACCCCAAGAAACAAAAAACCCATAGGCCTTAGCCCATAACCCTCAGTTCCAACCTGTCTTCATTACTAAAACCCCCTTACGAGCAGGCCATTGTCACACCCGTGCTGCAAACAGTACGGAGATCGCTGAAACCAGCACTGTCCACCAGAACCTTCTACAGCAATGACGATGTCACGTGATCGGCGCTGTCTCATGCAGTAGCCACTGGAATTGTGGCTAATGTGATTGAGAAACAGAATTTTAAATTTCATTGAACTTGAATTTGAATTTAAGCGGCCACATGTAGCTAGTGGCTACTATAGTGGACAGCACAGGATGGGCATCCCAGGAAGGTTGAAGATCTCTGTACTTCTGAAGGTCTGGGGACCTCAGGAAACCTCCATAAGCCCAGACTCAACATGGGCCAGGCCTGGGGCTCTCACCTTACTCTGGCAAGGGCTACTTCACTCATAGGAGGACCCAAGAATCCAGAGTCACATTTAAGAATAAAGATCTGAGTAAACTTAGAGCTGGCCGTGGGAATGGGAGTAGGAGCAGGCCTCGTTGTAGCCAGAATTATCTGAGGGATAGAAGATGGGGACAAATTACAGAGGGGAACATTCAGGACAAAACTTTGATCTTTATACTTATTAGCCATGTGATCTTGGGTACTTGGGAGCCCCTTGATAAGGAGATGTCTGGGACAATCATTTTGGGAAGCCTTTTTGTATCGCCTAGTAAGGCAGGGCAGAGACCATAGCACAGCAATTCTACTTCAAGGTATAAATCTTCAAGCTGCTCTTGCAAAAGTGTATCAGCTTACATGTGCAAGAAAGGTCATAGCAGAGCTGCTGGTTGGAGCTCCCAAATGGAACTCACCTGAGTGTCTTTCAATGGGATAATGGAAAATGGTGACACGTTCAGCCAGTGGAATATTGCCCAGCAACAAAAATGATCACAATAAATGCACGGCAGCTGCAACACTGCAGAAAAGCATCAAAAAGAGAATGAAAGTTCAGAAAAGGAAAAGCAAGCAAGAAAACTAGGAGATCAGAGAAGGTCTGGCATATGGCTCAGCCCTGGTGATACTACCATGTCTCTCTCTCTTTCTTTCCTTCTTTCTTTTTAAGATTTTATTAATTTATTTGACAAAGAGAGAGCACAAGCAGGGAGAGTGGCAAGCAGAGGGACAGGAAGAAGCAGGCTCCCTGCTGAGCAGGGAGCCCGATGCAGGGTCGATCCCAGGACCCTGGGATCATGACCTGAACTGAAGGCAGATGCCTAACCGACTGAGCCACCCAGGCGCCCACTACCGTGTCTTGAATACCGCCTTTCTTGGGGCGGGTACCTGGAAGCTTCCCGACAGCGTGAGCCACAACTTGGAAATAAGTAACTAGGAGATATTAGCTTAGCCCGAGGCTCAATAAGACAATGCGGAGCTCTTAAGAAGGGGATTATTTGGCAAGAGGAAGATGCCAAAACTGGAAAACAAAAGGTAACAGGCTCACAGGAACCTTGGAACTCTTACTAGCAGTTTAACAAAGAGAGCTTGATAGCAAATTCATTGAGAAATATCTGTAATTGATCATGTACAGGAAGTTTAACGGCTTAGGAAATCTGTTTACAAGTTTATTCATCGGGTGGATATTGACTTACTCTCAAATAAAGCTCCTTTCACGAAGGGCTCAATACTGAAATACAAGTAGATCCTAATATACCATCGATTACTCTTTTGGTGCCCAGAAAGAGTGGATCTGTTTGCCTTTCAGGTTGAGAGGAAGGAGGTGTTCCAGAATTAATAATTCAAATAGGGCTGTTACACCAGGAGAGGAGAGAAGAGTGTCAGAGGCAGTGTTAAGAATCTGGGAAGGCTGCCAACACGGTTTGCATGATAAGGGTGGATAAAAACATAAAGAGAAATATGATCCAGTGGTTGGTCTGTTTCCTTTTCATTTTTAAGGGCAGTTTACTTTAAAACAAAATTGTGCGATGTTCAAGTTACTATAAGAACATAGCTGATTACTGATTTCTTTTAAAACCAGTTTCTGCAAGCAGTGTGCTGACAATCAGAGAATTTGATCTTTCTCCCCCCTCCTCTTTTTTTAAGCACCTTTCATGATGGCAGAGGGTGTACCCTGAAGATTTACACCGGGCCATCTCCTCTCTGGCCACCTTGGAACATCCTACCTATAACGCCATATCTGAAGCCCATTAAAATTTACAAATTAAAAGCCAGTGGGAAAGAACATAATCTTGGCAACTGCCTCTTGGGAAATCTTGCAACTGCAAGAGCGCCATGGAAGAGTGCTTTAAATACCATTGTGGTTCATCCAATCTCCGCACAATTGTATAGGAGGGCATGTGGCCAAGGCCTTGCAGGGAAGAGGCCAGGGTGCCGGAGCTTGTGATTGGCTGGGGGGGCCGTGATGCTAAGCGAGCCACTTAGCCCACTTTTGCTTCATGAGGAGCACGCCACATGCTTCTTTGCACATTCTTTTAAATCCTCGTGTGGTTGGCATTTGGAAAAATATCGGCTGCAACCAGACCTCGCAATCTTGATGACAGCTCTTGAAATCCCATCTTTCTCACAGCAACATCTCCTGTCAGCTCCCCACCCCTGTCACCAGAGAGCCTTCCCCACCCAAGTTGTGCTTCAAATAGAAAGAATTTCAGACGTACATGTTTGGCTGCCTCCTCTAAAGGCCTCGACAAATATTCAGGTGGTAAATAGCCCGAGAGAAACGCCGCTGGTAAAATTAGTTCAAATATTTCGCAGAAAACAAACCTGATACCACCACCATGACACTTGATCGCTCAGCCTCAGCAGCTCTGAACCTTTCCAAACCCTCCTGCCTGCAAAGCCCAAATGTCTTGTTTTAAATCGAACTATTTTTTTTTCTTTCCGAAGCCAATCCTTACCGCCGCCTCCTCTCAAAAAACAAAATAAAACAAAACAACAACAACAACAACAAACAAACCAACCAAAAAAACCATATGGTTATAGACTGGATGTTCCAACCAGGAATTTTACATTTTAAATGACTCTGCTGAAGGTTAATATCCAAGGTCAGGTGTTATCAGTATCTATTTGAATTTTGTTTATCTGGTCTATGATATCATCTGAGTCACCCCATTGATTTATAACATGGTAATCCCAGACCATCATTCAATTTCCTGAAATTCTATCCAGGGCTTGTTATCAGACCCCCTCTTTAATACCCTTTTTGGTTTTCTCTGATTGGGTAGCTTTGCAGTCCTTGCTTTTATCACCTTCCCACAGGTAACACTAGACCTGGATTCCAAGATCGCTTGATTGATTTTTCACTGTGTCACCTTCTCCTTTTCCTACATCTTACTGTAGAAAAAATATATATATATTAACCCTTCTCTTGAGAAGTGTTTCATGGTATTTCTCTGCCTTAAGCCAGTCTCCACCCTGGTGTCCAGGTAAACAGCCTCTGTAAATGCACAGGCCTGCTAACGTGTCTGTCATGTATGAGACGTCGTTTGCAATTTAGCTGAAAGTCTTGGGCTCAAACCCCCGGTGGGAATTAACAATCCTCAGGATTTACACTATGTGTTCGCTACGCTAAGGGCTGAGGGCTTGGATGGATTCTCTAACTAATGTTCATAGCAAACTTATGGGGGAGGTGTCATTATTTTACCCACTCAGCAAGTGAGGAAATGGGGTTCAGAGAGGTTTAGGGAACTTACCCAAGGTCAGCAAGGAATGAGTGGCAAATTTAGGACCTAAGCCCTCAGTCTCTCTATTTCCAAGGCTTGTGGATATCATTACTTTCTAACTGCCTTCCTCTAATAATTATTCTGATAATTAGTGGCCCATCATTATACATGATACAGTTATTATACCAAAGTGGGCTGGGAGGTCTTTGCAAAACATATATTAACACTAAAATTATATCAGCATCTGGCATACTCATATACATTTTTTTCTTGTACATCTAAAAATAAAATCAACTTTTGAAACCATTGGAAAAGTAGCATATGCTAATATAGAAAGTTCCTAATTAGAAGGAAGGAGAAACCCCCACCAGTATTCCTAGCAATTCAAAGACTACCACCGTTAAAATTTTGATACTTCTTGCTATTTTTCTATGCATAATTTATACATTTGTAATCTTCTGTATATATAAATTTGCATCCCTAATGTGGGGCCAGAAACCCAGTACAATCTTGATAAACATGCTGAAGCATAAGACGAAATCTAGTCAATCACTATTAATCTCATTGATTAAGTTATTGAATAGATAATGTATATGCTTGTTCAAAACTCCAAATATAGTGAATGATACATAGTAAAAATCTCTCACTCATAAAGTAAGTACTCTTAGTCTTGACTCATAAAGATACCTTGCTGTCCAGAGTTCGAAGGCGTAAGCTCCCAACTGTCCTTCTTCTTGGGAGCATAAGCCTGGATAAGCATACGTCAGTTACCAAAATTCTGGACCCAAGAGAATGGAGTCCAGAGAGAAAATTTTCTCCCAGCAAACATCCAACTTCTGAGTTTCTGCCTTCTGCCCTAGAATTCTAGATCTTCGGCTAAGTCAGAGACACTTCCAAAGAGCCATACCTTATTCTACAGGACTCAACAAGCAACCACAAGCCCATATGCCACAACAATTCCCATATTATTACACATGCACACAGGGAGGAAGGGGAGAGGGTAGTTTTATTATGCATCCTCATGGAGTAACACACAGGATTCCATTAGGGGATGAAATTAGCCTTATTATTTCTCTTTACAACACACCAGTGCCTGAAGTTCAATAAATAGATGTTAGTGCTTCCATCTTCATACATTTGCTAGATTGTTTAGACAAACTACTGACACAGGGAAGGCAGTCTTCGAGACCTAAGACAAAGGTTTTCAAGTGAAGAGATTCTCAACATCTCTTCCATAGGATATTAGTTTCTTGAGATGTTGTTGGGCATTGCACAGAAAAGGGGGATCCCACAGACTAATAAGTTTAGAAATTTTTGAGAGAAGAAAAAAAGAAAGAAAGAAAATTGACCACAGAATACTTTTTAAGGAAGAGGGTTCCAAACAGCACACTTTGGGAAATGGTGTGGGATTTTGGCAGCTTTGCACTAAACATGAGATTAGGTGACTGATTTTTCATGACTGTGTGTCTCAGTTTCATCAGATAATAATTTACTCAGAATGAAAAAATTATTTTTTAGACTGGTTTGCCAGTAACTAGTAGAAGCAGATTGAGATGACCTCTGTAACTTTGGGTTCAGACCCGTGCTTTTTTCGACCTCGCTGCACTACTTGAAAGGCAGACTTCATGACACCATCCAGTACTGTGCAACCATGAACCTCAAGTTTTTTCATTTGAAGCATAAACTGGGAAGCAAACATTTTTACTAAAAATGAACCTAAAAATAAAAGGTAAGCCATAGATTGGAGCAAAACATTTGCAAATGCATCGAGTCAACAAAATATTAATATCCAGCACACAGGTAATCATTGCAAATCAGTAAGAAAGAGAAACGAACAATTCCATGGAGAAATAAGCAAAGGATAGAAACAGGCAATTCACAAGCCATAAACATATGCCAGCAAATATACTAAAAGACTCCCTGATTGATCAGGAAAAAAGCAAATGAAAACAAAGTATCATTTCACATCTCTCAGACTGGCACAAAATTTTCAAGTCAGGCAAGGTGGGCATGTCGATTGGTACAATTATTTTGGAGAATAATGTAGCAATAATGGTAGAGTGAAACATGTACCTGTTTCACAATGCAGGGCATCCACTTGTTGATACATTTCTTGGGGCAATGTTTCACAATTTCTTTCCCATAATGACACACATAGAGAATGATAATCCACACAACTCATTGGCGTAGCCCGAGGAGGCTGCTGCCAGCAGAAGCTGCCCTATCTTGAGGGCTGTATTCACCCCAGTTCCCCCCTACCTTCCCTAAGGCCTGAGAGGCTCCACATCCTCTACCCAACTGTGAGAGACACTGCTGGTATGAAAGCTTCACCTTGGAGAAGCATGCTGTCTGTGTGCCCAAGGAGATATGTATAGAAATGTCCACGGTAGAATTTTTATGATACCAAGAAACAAAGCAAAATGGAAACAACAACTTCCACGCCCGTCAGTAGAGGAATCAATCAATAAATTCCAATACACTTCTGCAAGGGAACATCATAGAGCAGCAGAATTAATGAACTTGGATAAAGAGCCGAGTTGCAAAACTGTAACGTTGATCAAGAAAAGCGAAGCACAAAGGAATACATGTACTATAGCATAATATATGCTTGGAAAATTTTAAAACAAACAAAACCATATGTACCTACATACTTATTAGGTGAAGATACGAAAATATGGATGGGCAGAATATCACCATCTTCAGGGAGGCAAGTGCCTCTGGAAACAGGGAAAACACTGCGATTTGATGACGAGCGAGGGACTCAAGAAATCTAAGTCCCTATTTCTTAAAAAACAAAAGTAAATAAAACCAATGTAGCTATAAGTTACGTGTTAAATCTAAGTAGTAAATACATTTTCTACTGCCCAATACATTGTCACTATACTTTTTGTGCATTTGAAATATTTGATAATTAAAAAAAAATCTAGATTGATGGCTTCAAGCTTGGATGCACATTAAAATTACAGAGGTGTTTAAAAATTTTCCCATGCCCTGGCTGTCCCACAGACCCATTAATTCCGAAACTTAAGAGGGAGGGCCTGGACACCAGTATTGTCGAAAAGCTTCTCCAGTGATTCCAGTGATTCTAACTCAGAGTTGAGAAGCACTGAATCAGATGATCTCGAAAGTTTCTTTCCAATGATATCCTCTATTTCTAAACATCTCAATTGCACTGTTTCCTCATATGGTTTCATGTGAACAAAACTGTGGGCAAAGCCAGGCTCTGTCCATACTCGCTAAGAACTTTCATTCTATCAAAACTAGTTATCTTCTCCTGGTGCTCAGGCTTCTTTCGTTTTCTAGAACCACATGTTACTCCTCCCCCATTCAAGTTCACCTCTCCCCCTTTCTCCTCCCACCTTTCGGAGGCCATCCGAATAGGCGATTCATCCAAGCACCACAAATAGGCTCTGAGTCATTCATATGCATTGCTTTGAACATATTAAATAGATCCATATGCTTATCTCCAGTAAGACATAGGTTTTCCCTTCAGAAAATAGAATACAAAAAAAAAAAAAAAAAGCATTCCAATGTGTACACTTTAAAAATTTTAAGCAGGCATCTAAAATGAAGCAGAAATTAAAAGTAACTTGGACCAGAATTTTGAACATTAAAACATTACAGCAAATTGGTAAAACATAAACCAAATATATAGATGTCTACTTTATATCCAAAAAAGTTACCCTTTCCCTGCTGCATACACGTAGACAGCCCTCAATGGCTCCACTTCAATCAGAGTTCGATCACAAGTAGAATGGTAACGAATGTGGCCTTTTCCAGCTTTTCTACCCCTAAAGACTCTTTATTATCCTCTCCAACTTCAGAAATTCCAATGAAGTAATTATCAACCAATCTGAGCTTCAAATGCTTTGAAACAACTGATGTAGCCAGCCACATTGAGTTGATACAAAATCAAAGAAATGTGACATTCGCCTTAGCCTGGGCAGTTGTGTCATGGATAAATGTATGATTTCCATTAGATTTCCCAAAATATGGAAAAATCACTTTCAGACCCTCAGCACTACCTCTGGGGATACTTATTTTAGATTAGAACCACTAACCAAAGTACCATTGTCTTGCGGAAACCCTACCAAAATCTGATCTCAGAGACAGTAAGAAAGGGAATACTGAAGCACAATATATGTCAAGAGCCTAGGAAATCTTCCAACACTACCTAAGGTTCATTGGAAGGCAGACTGATATCCCAGAGGGGAAAGAAAAGCAGGAAATTATGCTGTAGTTATAAGATCAGACAGACCTGAGTTTTAATCTAGGTTTCATAGCTTTCTAAATCATGGCCTTGGGAAGGTTACTTAATATTTCTAAGCTTCAGTTTCCTCAAGTATAAAATACAGAAAATAAAAATAGTGACTTTCATACCCAACATCCAGATCGTGACTTTTAATAGCCGTCTCTGAGGGGCGCCTGGGTGGCTCAGTAGGATAAAGCCTCTGCCCTTGGCTCAGGTCATGATGTCAGGGTCCTGGGATCGAGCCCCGCATCGGGCTCTCTGCTCGGCGGGGAGCCTGCTTCCCCCTCTCTGTGCCTGCCTCTCTGCCTACTTGTGATCTATCTCTCTGTCAAATAAATAAATAAAATCTTTAAAAAAAAAAATACCCGTCTCTGAGAGGGGAACCAGGACTCTTTGGAGAAATGGCTAGTTCCACATTTGGGGCAAAAAATCTATAAGATGATTCTGGAGCATCTTGCAGTGCCAGAAAGTAAGGCAATAACTCCAAAAAACCAAACAAGGAGGGTATGTCAAAGGGACGAGAGAGCCAACTCAAAGTACTCCCAATGGCCAAAGCGGAGGCAATTTAATCAACAAAATAAAAGTGGTACTGGATTATAAGCAAAGGTATAAAATAAATATCCCTGAGTCCATATTGCTACAAATAAATGACAGAATCAAAGAATGGGGAAGAATGGACAAATCGCTCACATAGATTCTAAATAATTCATGGAGATATTGCTCCCTCAAAGAGGTGGGACATAACTCCCTTTCCCTTAAGCATGGGCTGTGCATTTCTTCCAGAGCACAGTATGGAAAGGAGGTTGGTGGGGAGTAACTTTTCAGTGGAGAAACCTGGCAAACACTACTTCAGCCGTGTGTTCAAGCAGGTTAATGTTATCAGTGATAAATCATGTTGGTAGTGGACACTCTTTTTTTTTATTTATTTATTTACTTATTAGAGAGAGAGAGAGAGCAAGGGGAGGAGCAGAGGGAGAGGGACGAGCAGACTCTGCACTGCACGTGGACCTTGATGTGGCAGGAAGGGGGGGCTCGATCCCACAACTCTGAGACCATGACCTGAGTCGAAATCAAGAGTGGGATGCTTAACGAACTGAGCCACCCAGGGGCCCTGGTAGTGGACACTCTTGACATGATGTGATGAGAACAACACTTGACCTCTGTGGTCTCCTCCCAAGGACTCATTATCCAGTCTAATCATGGGAAAAATTCAAATTGAGGGACATTTACAAAACACCTGATCAGTACTCCCCAGAACTGTCCAGGTTTAAAAAAAAAAAAAAAGAACTGTTAAGGTCATCAAAAACAAGAAAAATCTGAGAAACTGCCGTGGCCAAGAGAAGCCTAAGGAGACATGCAGTGTCCTGGGACAGGAAAAGTAAAAGGACATTCGGTAAAAATGAAGGAAATCTGAACAAAGTATGGACCGCAGTTAATGAGAATGTATCAGTATGGTTCATTAATTGGGCAAAATGTACCATATTGATGTATGATGTTAGTAACAGGGGAAACTGGGTGGAGGGGTATACTGGAAGTTTCTATACTGTCTTTGCAACTATTCTGTAAGTCTAAAACTATTCTAAAATAAAACAGTCATTAAGAGAAATAATGACCTCATAGGTGGTGGTGAGGGTTAAATGAAATAACACGTTTAAAGCATTTAGCATGGTGCCTGGCACACACACAAACTAATCCTTGGTAATTATTATTGGCAAGTAATATTGCAGTTAATTCATGAACTGCTTACCACTCAAGTACAGAAGCAGAATACACACATTACTTGAGAAGCATTAGAGACAGATCTCCCAACTCCCATCATCTTCAATGTTTGTGTTTGTCAAGTTCAATGATCTTGAGGATTCTATTGTCGTTGTCCTTGCTAGGTGAGTCTATCCCATCACTTTTACTTTTCCAGCATTATTCTGCGTGTCAGGATAGAACTCTGAGTAATGAATTGGACAACGCTTCTGGATTATTAAAACTTTTTCTGCACAGGGAGAGAGCTGGGCAACGCTCCTTTAATAACTTTCCTCCAACCCTGTCTCCTTATCCAACAAATTCGACTTCAGTCATTTTATGAGAAACGTGCTGCACACACCTCTGGGAAGTTGGAGCATCTCTATCGCGCTAGAGCTTTGGCTACAGTCTAAAGGGTCCATTTCACCATCTGGTATTTGCTTCTCCTAATATCTCTGGCTCCTACTTACACATCCATTCCTTCTGCTTGGTCCATGAAGCCTCTTTGACCCAGCTCCCAACTCATATAGAAAGTCACAGCCACCTCCTTGTAGGGCTTGATTTGGATTTGATTTGGGGCTCGGGGGCACAGTCCTGTATGGAAGGTGTCTATAGGCATTCTCAGAATCTCTCCTAGTCTGTGAGCTCCCTCTGGGCTGAGGCCACCTCCAGCTCACCCTGGTAACCTTCTCCACATTTAGCACTAAGTCGGGCACATCCAGTGCTCCAGTAAACCTTTATTGAAATGATGCTAATGTGGATGCCATCCAAAAGGTAACGGAAGCACTCAAATGTGAGGATTCATCTCCCTTAGCAGAGAACTCTAGAGAGGACTCTACTGAGTTGTCTGCAGGGACGATTCCCAAGAACCTATAATAAAATAAAATAAAAGAAAAATAAAAGCCTCCAACGACTGCCTTCTTTCTCCTATCATTTTTTGTGCCTAATGGCATTAGAATTCTCCCCCCTCATTTATCAGAATCAGTCATCTTTTCCTTTTGTTTCTTGTTAACGTTAGAGTATTTTTGGCAAATTAGCGAATATTGAAATGGGTAAACCCAACATGTTCCATTTCTTCAAGGCCATGGGAGGGAGTTTTGAGGTCGAACTATGGATTGCTAAATTATGTCAATAGTGAAATTAAGAGTTTTATCATCCATTTGTCCATCAATCCAATATCCATCCTCTTTCAATAGCATTTACAGGTGTTATACACAGCTGTTATACACAGGTGTTATACCAGGTACTGGAGATTCAGGGATGCATAAGGAAGTCGCTGCCCTCAAGGATCTCCCAACGCAGCAGGGCGAGACAGACAAATAAATAAGCACAAATGCAACATGACAAGTGTCACCATGAGAGTAACAAGGACCCTCTAGTTAGAGGGACATATTCATAGAGGAAATGATGCTTGGACCCAAAAAAAAATCAATAAAATCACTGATTGTTTTCTGGATTTCTTCAAACAACTTCATGTCTTGCAGAGGATCTAGAAGGCTCAGAAAGACACCTGGCCTCGGACATGTCCCCACGTTGACATCGGCAAGTCACCAACCACCCTGAGTCTCAGCTTCCTCCTCTGTACAATCGTATCTCTGCAATCATTGCCTAAAAGGATCTTGGATTTACTGGGAAGATCAAATGGACAATCTCCGTACCCCCTGAAGGGTCATGAGAGTACAAGTGGATTATTATTATCATATTTATAGTCAAAGGAGAATGGCAAAGAAGAGTTTTCCCCTTATAACCTCTTCTGCCCCACTCACCCTCTGCAAGAATTGAAAATTTTATGAGGATCTGTTCTTTCTCTTAGATGATCTATTTCCTTTTCTGTTTTTACTAGACTGGCGTTTGGTGGCTTTCTCAGTCCCCTGGGTGCCCCAGATAGCAAGGCGTGCTGAGAGAGCGAGCTGAGAGAGGCATGCCCGAGTCGGGGCGTCGTCATGGACACTACCCCCATCGCTACTCAGAACGGGATTCCCAGACAGTAGTCGTGGGTGGTCCGATTTTAAAACCCGGTGTTTCTGTCCAGTCGGACCTGGATTCCTATTTTGCGGCAGCAAAGGAACAAAAACGAATACAAAATCAAGAGATGACGCATCTTAGCGAAGAAAGCTTGGATCCTGTTTGAAAAAAGATAGCAGTGATTGAGAAGTGGGGTGCTGGGGGGCGGCATGCGCGGGGGGGTGGGGGGTGGGGAGGGGGCGGCGGCAAAAACAACCACAGGGGCCCGAAAACCATCTCTGACAGGCTGGCACGGGCTTGGCGTCCTGGATAAATCCAGAGCAAACAGGCCTACAGGACGTGGAGCCACATGCTTTTCTTGTGAGCCCAACAAATGTAAAGCTCCCTTAATCCACACAAAAATAAACCTGAACTGTAAGCCGGCCCAGATCTGGACCCAGTATGACCTCTTTCCACCACCCCAGGGCCCCCTTCTCCAACCTCCCCAGCGACTGCCTCGCACCCGCGCTCATTTCACCGAAAATTCACCCCCCTTCCTCCCCCACCCCCTCTCATATTCTTTTGACATTTTTGCCACCCAAACAGCATCCCAAAATGCCTCATTTGGTGACATCACAGATAGCCATGGGTTGCTTCTGCTATCCCATCTGTTCCTGCAGGCCTTGCCTCGGTGAGGGCGATACGAAGGGAGTGTTCAGTCGAGGCTGCGGTGGGGGTGGGGTGGGGATCGGGCCTTTGAAGCTGTTTTCTATCGGGGCACTGCAGCTGTCAGAGTTGGCTGCGGAAGCCAGCGATTGTCCTTGGAGCTCCCCGTTGCCGGCAGTGCACAGTGCTTTGGGATATTAATTGGGCTTTCATTATGTGGATGTACCCAGAGGCTTTGCAGTCGATTCCTATACCTATATTGATTCATAAAAAAAAAAAAAAAAAATGCCAATAAATAAGAGCTCTCTCGGAGCCGCTTTTCATCTTTTTCGATAATGAGTTGGTTTATGTTTTTCCCCCAACGTTCTTTCATTCTTTCTTTTTCCTTTCTTTTTTTTTTTTTTTTTCCTTTTTACACATTACCGCATAATAGATCACAGAATCTTTGGGACAGGCACATTGGCTAAATCACCTTATTACAGTTCCATATAGTTGAAAAGAGGCTTAATGCTAAATGATCAGATCCCAACTATTGTGGAAACCAAGGAAGAATAATGCTCCGAAATAAAACTGCGGAGCCTGTGTGCACTGATTGTCCTAGGAGCCCATCGGCCCGCCTCCCGCGGGAGCACCGCATTGAGTCAGCAATCCCCCGAAATTAATGGTGGGTCCCAAATTCCGCCTGGGAGCGAGTCTCTTTACTTTTCGCCAATATTATAGGTGATAAGATATTTTAGAGCCAGCGCTTTCAGGGAAAAAAAAAAAATCTTGCTTTGCATTTGTGTGTCACTATGGGCGAAATTATCGTATTAGCTTCGAAACGCCTGGCGTTAGGCATGTCTCAGACAACTTCGGCAGGCAGAATGACTGTATATTCTCCCACACAAAGTGGAGACGAGAGCAGAAATTGCACATCCGTTTCATTTCACTGAAACTTTTCAAAGGAAGGAAGGATGTTCATTAAAAGTTAACAGTGACACAGCTGTGCAGAACTCCCAGAGAAAATGTCATTGTCAAGGGAGCCTGACTGTGACCAAGTATCATTCTCCGTAGCAGAATGTGAGGTTCCTGTGGGCTGGTGAGCTGTTAATGGCCTTGAAAAAAGAAGACCAGTGCCCCCAAGAGTGTGGGGATGCAGATGGATTTAGGGAGGCCATTGTTCCAGCCTGCATGCCATGACTTTAACAAGGAGCAAACAGAATTTTGTTTCCAAAAACTAGGTAGAGCCGGAGAGCCTAACGAAGCTCTTCCTCTTGTTTCTGGGAAGATGGGCGGACACCGTCTCTTCATAATAAATTTTGTACATCGCATTCTCTGTCTCTCTGTCTCTCTTTCTTCCTCTTTAAATAAAAGGCCCATGGATATTAAGTGGGCAACGGGTGGGAATGCAAAAACAAAGAAACCAAACAAAAAATCTGACTCCCACCAACACTGAACTTTAATAAGATTGCTGTTACTATGTCCGACTCTATGCTATTTCCGCAGGATTGTATTCGGTTGTTTCTCATGCCATCTCTGAGAAAAACAAAAATCAGGGCAAACAACAGCGGCTTTGGTAAATACGTGACGATAACTGTGTATTCCTGCCATTAGATAAATTCCCCTTAAATCGCTTGCAAATGTTCAGTGATGGCTACGGAAATTCGGGTAGGAGTAAAGAAAATAAGTAAGTGCTAATTTTGGAGAAAACCCATAGCTCCCGATTCCAAGAAATTTAAAAATATCCAATGTGTTACATTTCTTTATGAATTGAAAAATGGGTAGGGGATTAAAAAAATTTTTTTTCCCCCAAGATTTAAGAAATCCTTCTCAAGTCTTCATCTGACCCAAGACTAAGAAGGGACTAGGAACCAATTTAAGAAAACCATTAAATTCCCATTCAAGGCCATATGGAGTCATGATTATACTATGGTACAAATATTTTCTTTAAACTTAATAGGGGAATAACAAATCAGCCAGCAATATGATGCAAAACCTTTATCCTACTGAGGTGTTCTGCCTCTAGTAGGTATACAAATGCACCTCTATTAATTAAGGTATGTTAATAAGGAAGAAAATAAGATTCCATTCAGAAGGGTACAAAGAAGATATAATGGGCATGCACTGCTTTTCAGAGCACACAGATAAAACGGAAACATGACAGATATTAAAGAGATGGCGCCATTCTGTTTTTCTTCTGGTTTTCTCATGTTGCCTGGATGGTTCATCACCAATGTATTTATAGTAATGACCTCCATTTATTTAGTGCCCACTGTGTTCCAGGTTCCACGCAATATGCTTACTGGATAGAACAATTTCCCTCACCATGACGGGTTACATTCTTGGAACTGGCAAAGATCAATGGCTTTTTATTTATTTTTGATAAGGACTTTGGAGTGGGGTATAATAGTAGAAGACGAAAAGGACAAAGAAAGGTATTTCTCTGCATTTTGTCGATTCTTTTCCATTTTTCAGCTTAATTGCTTCTTGACTAAGCTCACAGCCTGCAGGAAGGGGATAAACCTCAGAATATCTGTGCTATTTCTTCTCCCTGAAATAGCAGCAATTTATCCCCAAGCCTCTTCTATTCTTTCCCTTACCATTTCCAAATCATCCTAGGCCAGCTCGGAATGCCTGGGAAGCCAGCCCTGCCACCTGAGGGAACTTCGCCCGAGTGGCCACATTTCCTGAACCTCCAATCGAGACACATGGCCTAAGAAGGGCATTTGAAAGAAAAACTGCCTAAACGATGTGAAACTCACACTCTCCCAGAATATCCCAGGCACAGAGTTGGCATCCTTTTAGGAATCACAGGGTTACGTTTCAGGATCCTGCACCAGGGTACTCCAACGTCGGCAGACACGAGGATTCTTTCCAGATCCCGAGTGGATCTCTGACAAGATTCCTGTAGGCTCTGCCTCTCTCAGTTGGGGCCACTTTAGAATGGCTGTTTCGGGTCACTTTCTCCAGAGTGACTATCTCAGCAACTCAACTTCATAGGCATGAACAAGCAGAGGATCCCACAGCTTGAGGGTGACTGGGACATCTTTATGGAGCAAAGTGAGCTGTGAAAAGCAAAATAGCACGAGAACAAAGAGTTCCTGTACATACCAGGACTCTGTTCCACTGATACTTGAGCTCTGACACAGAAATCTTTTAGATTGGTGTCAGAGCAACAGTAATAGTCTAAAAAGTCATTCAGCCCATGCGTTGGGAGTGTAGGGATTTGATCATCGGGACCTGTATTGTCCAAAACAATAGTCTCTCGCCACATGTGGCCACTGAGCCCTCAGATGTGGCTGGTGCAGACTGAGATGTGCTGTAGGTTGAAAATACGTTCAGGATTTGGAAGATTTAGAACACAAACAAAAAAAGAAGTAAAATATCTATGTATGATTTAAATGGATACAATTTAAATATCAATACTGATTACATGTTTAAAAGATATTTTGGAAAGTCAATTTCACCTGTTTCTTGTTCCTTTTTAAAACGTGGCTCTTAGAAAATTTAAAATTACATGGATGGCTTGTGTTAACGGCTCACGTTACATATTTCCGTTGAACATCGCTGATCTAGACAGCTGAACAGAGAAGTAGTATGTGATTTTATAGGCTAAAGCGACAAATTTTTAGAAATTACTTCCTCTTTGCTCTTAAATTTGCGGTTAACACTAATGCAAAAATCCTACATTCAGGCTGAGAAAATATTTGACGTGCATACTTTTGTTTTCTATGTGTGTATTTTTTATTAACATTGAGTCTTGTTTTTAATTAAGAAATAGGAAAGGCTCTTTTAAACAATTAAAATAGTTTGAAATACAAAATTGTAGATACTTAGACTTTGGTTTTTCACTTTTCATATTCCAAGAATTAGAAATAACGATTTTTTTTATCTCCCTGACACAGATGATTATTAAAATAAGTTTACTTGGATTAGATTTTAAATTCCTTAAATTCAGAAGGTATGTCCAAATGACTAAAAGGCAATTATTATGCCTCTAGTTGTTATAGTCATTACTTTGAAAAGAAATAAAATATTACACTATTATTCAGTGGGAATTATTTAAAAGTTGCATATATATTTTAGGTTTTATTGTTACTTTTAATAAATCAAGAAAGTTCTCATTTTTTTAAATTAAGCAACTGGGTAAATAAATACTTAACACTTAATTTAAGCAACAGAGTATTGTCCAAATGTGCTCTGTGCTGGGCCAACTCACAATGTTCATATTCTTTCACGGAATGTCAAAATCATCTTATATGACAATTTCACCTTGATGTGAGTAACAGCTAATCAGCGATAACAAAAAAGTACTAGATCAAAGGCAAAAACACACATTTTTTTTCACTAGCAAGTCCCGAAGTTTAAAACTTCCATAGCAAATTTAAAGCCTGCTCTCACAATAAATGGTATAATACAAATAGTAGAATACATTATAAAGAGTAGCTTTAGATTCTGTTTACTTAAAATGATTCCATTTTGCACTTGTGATAATCTTTATACATAAAATATTTTCACTCGAGGACAAAAATTCTTGCTCGATAAATGTGCAGGGATACTGCTATTTCTTAATCGGAAAGCTTAAAAATATGTGCATTCAGAAATGTTTGCCGTATTATTTGCCAACCAAAGTTGTTTTCATTCTAAAAGAGATCAGTCTAAAGGCTGATGCCAGGGGGATGGTTTTGCAGAATAAAAGCTATATGATTTTCCCCTTGGATTTTCGGTTGTTGTTGTTTCAGTTTGTTTTATTTATTTATTTTCCAGTCCAACTTTGGATTATTGAAGCGTCAGGTAAGAATCCATAAAATATACAATGCTACCCACCCTGAGTAACATACAGACCACAGCTGTAACTCAAGTTAAGCCACCAGCTAAGAATAAAAGCACCAGAAAACAAACCAACCAAAACCTAAAGCAAACAACATGCTTATCACATAATAACTATTGAATAATGCAAATATTAACAAAGCAAACCAAGCAGGGGGCCTCCATCTCAGGAAGAAGAAAAGCCAGCAAAGAGAAGGCAGTGATTGGGAAATCAGATCTGCTCTTCCTCCCTGGTTCATTACTGAGAAAAAGTGGATCAGGACTGACATCTGCTGGCCTTGTTAATGGGATGTACCCATTGAAACAAGGGTCTTGGAGAACAAAACATTCTGATGGGGTGATATTGCATCACTGGCCTAGGGAGGAGGCGATGGTTTGGCCAAAGCCTTGCTGGGAGTCACCTGCGAAGTGGCCGAGCAGCCGCCACGCCTCCAGCCCAGTAGCCTCAGTTTTTCACCTCTTTGATATTTCACCCTCATAACCAGCAATGTTTTTCTAATTACTCTGAGAGGGGGACAGAGTATTATAGAAGCGGGTTTCTGGTTAGAATCACACAAGTTCCAAAGAGCGGTGGTCAACTAGATGCTCGGTAGATAGGACAAGACAATATCAAATCTTTATCAAATGGCTCATTGGGGGAATCAGTTACTTTAAAAGGCCAGCTATGTGTCCAAACCCTGACAACCTCAGTAGCTTTCAGCAGTACCTGCTGGGGGTAGCAGCTGCTCGAGTGTTCAAGTCAACCACCCAAATCCGACTTCTGTCGTTCCCTGTTCCGCTCCCACCATTTCTCAGACAGACTCTATCTCACCATACGGACAGCAGGGCTGTGAGACCCTGTCCTCATGAGGTCTTGCTTCTAATCTTGAGAGTCTTGGTTTTTCTGAGCGCAGCGTTATCCGTTACTGGGGAAGGCAAGCTCTCACCAGCTTGAAGCTACAAGGTGTCTAGGACAGGTTCTATCTTAGTCATCTTCTCGGTACCTAGCGCACTTCCTACTACATAATAGTCACTCAACAAATATTTGTTGGCTTATGTGGAGTATTCTATATTTTCCCCAGGTTGCTTTTAGGAAGGCAATTTCTTGACGGTGGATTCGAACAGAACTCAGTACTCTCGTGTTTCACTAGAAACACTAGTTTTAATTGGAAATGAGCAGTGATGCTGAGTACTTTGTATCTCCCACCCGTGCCCACTTCCCTATCATCTTAATCTCATCTCTTCCGGGAGGCGCAGTCCTAGCGTGTGCAATCGCAAATTAGTCCACGGTTTATCGAAATTATTCTCCAGAACAATCCTTCACATGCTTCATTTCGATGATCAAAGTGAGACTGATGGGCTAGAAATCTCCACCACCCCCCCCACTCTTTGCTTATGTGAATTCCAAAGTATGTCAAAAGTGTATATGACTGCTGTCACATACATGTATGTGCCTTCTGGTATATGTGTGTGTGTCTCCGGACATAAACAACTTCCTTAATTTTTTTTTTTTTTTTGTAAAGCATATGGAAGAAATGAAGCCTGGAAAACTTTCCCCAGAGACAGAAGGGGAGAAAGCCCAAAACTTTGACTGCTGAGCGTTTAAGAGGCGTGCTGATCATATACTGTCTTTAAAGACTCTAACAAAAACTATTGAACTTAGAATAGAGCTGAATCAGATTGCCACCTCAAACTGCATTTTCAGAGGGAGAGGCGAAATAATGCTTATAAATCATTAGCTTTAAGGTGAAAGTTATTGGCTCCTGTCAAAAAGTGTACAGATCCAATTTTCTCCTTTCACCGTCTTCCAGCTTCTGTACTTTGTTCCTAGCTTATGCAAAAGAAGAACAAGATAGTTTCACTTCTTTTAAATATAGTTGGAGCAAAGGCCCTTTTTTTTTTTAGAAAAAAATTCTGAGGAGATAATTCTGAGTATTTGTTCCACGGTTAGGAAAGCTACGGATTTTGTAATTTCTATACATTCATGTAAGGTACTTTTTAAATCCTCTAAACCTCAGGATCGTTCTCAGATTTAAAAAATTAAGGTCTTAAGAGGAAATAAAGGACTTAAATTATTGGGTAGTATCATCTCAATATTTATAACTCTAATTTCAACAGTTTTGTTGAAAACATGTTAATTTACATTTTGAAAAAAATTGAAGGGGGAAATAAAAATCGTCTTGTTCAAAAACTTTGCAGAGCATTTTGCTTTTTATATACCATGGTAACCTAATAAAGACACCATCACTTGGCAGATGGCGTGGCATATTAGCCTTGAAATAAAACACGAGATGCCAAAACTATTAACTCCAACGTGCTCAGAAATTAAAATAATTTTTTGATTCTTTTTTCCAACATTTTTTCTCCTTTCATCATACAACAAAAAGTTGTGAACTTGGAAAAAAAAAAAAAACAACTTTTAGAACCTACTCAAAGGCCATTGGCAATACCAAGAAGTGTTTAAAATACGGAGCCTGTTTTAGGCCAACACATACAGACTCTCCACTTCTGAATGGCTTGAGCGAAACATTTCTTTTGTCTTGCTCTTGCATCTTTGTCTCAGCCCCTGTTCAAACATGAAATCTGGAATCTAAGGATCCATAGCCATGAAACATTGCAGAAGGGATCCGGGCCATGATGAACCCTCTTCAAAATACAGTCTTGTCTCTTTAAGAGATGGGAGCTTTGTGCATTTCAGCCTCAGCGGGCAACTGCAAGCCACTCGTCAGGTGGCGATGCTCCATATTCCTGTTTTAGGGTGTTATCGAAGAGGTGGGGTACACCTTTCCTTGAAATTTCTCCTGTTTTTATGGAGGCTGACATTCTTAAAATTTTTAGGATCTTAATTCTGAATATAAGTTATATTGGATCGTCTCCTTCTTTCTTTCTTCCTGAAGATCTGGTCCAGAACAGAACTTTTTAACCTTGTCTGCATCGGGGCCAAAAAAAGTGCGAGCGAGTAATGAATGTCATAGTTTTTCGTACTAAAATAATACGGGATGAAAGGAGATCGTCTCGTCAGAGAAGAAAATTAAATGTCTTTGCCCCATATTAGCCGGCTGTCTTTTAAAATGTTGTCATATAATCTCAGTGCCACCTAAAATGTCTATAAATGCTAATCTTTTTCTGCCAAAGGGATGTCAGAATTCACATTCCCAGAAAGGAATTCTATGCCCAAAAGAGACAAACACAGATTCCCATGACACATACTCAAGTCCACCATCCTCCTAAGAAAAAAGAAACACCTCAAAGAGAACATTCTGAATATATAGATCAAGCCATAAACCTCTTTGCATTCAATTTTTTTTTAAATTTCCGGATTGAAATATCGGTATGTCCTTTATTAAAAGTGAATTTTAAAAAAAATCTTAAAAATAATCTGGCAGTGTTTACTGGTCTTTCCTCCGATCTCTGGTTTTTACTTTCCTTTCTGTCCTGTGACTCTATCACATAACTAGGCAAGGGCTCCCACCGCCAGCTCTCAGGGAGGGGACATGTCTGCGCTTGGTCTAGCTGATACTAAAGTTCTATTCCTTTTGTTGCTTTAGGTTTTACCAGCCCCTACTAGTCATCAGAGGAGCCAAGAACAGAAGCATCAATAAACACACTTGCTGGGCCAAGGATTCTTTCATTCAATAAATATTGATTGAGTGACTACTAAGTTCCAGGCACTATTCTAGGCCCTGGAGTTACCGTGGTGAACAAGGCAAGTCGAGATGAGGGCAAAACCTCAAAATTCTGGGTGGATAGGAACCAAGACCACATGCATAGACATAGACAGAATAAAGTAGGTCACTTCCCACTTGCTCAAAATATTCTCTGCTACCAGCTTGCCATGTTGGCCAAAATTTCCATCATGAAATCAATTCCTTTGATTTAGTTTGATTCCCCATCTTTATTTGGAGAATTTCTCATCTTGGGAGTTATAATGGGGACAAAGTCTGTTGCTCACTCTATGAGCTAAAAATGCAGAATCGGTCCTCCCAGTCTTATTTGCAATAAGGGGGTAGTAGCCGCATGATCTGAGCTCAGCTAATCTGATACTTTTGCCCTGGACTTTGATGTGGAGCTAGTGACTTAGAGAAGCTAAAACCGTTGAGAACCCATTCAGGCTGCGGACAGGGTGACAGCGGCAGCAATGTTGTTCTTTCATGGGGAGCAATGTTATGTCAGCACCCTGTTTCGATGCTGGAGGCATCGGTGGTACGAGCTTCAATGTCCAGCCTTTATGTGCCAGTAGCTCACTCATCTATTGTTTACCATGATTTTGGCTGTGGTTTTAGTTTCCAGAAGAGACTCTACAGTTTTTCACCCATTTTCCCTTACTTTCCCTTACTCTTGGGCATACAGCTGCACTATATCTTTCATGTCTATAGAGTCTCCATTTTAAATCAGGTGTGACCTTGTTATTAAGTTCTGGCTAATAAGTTGCAGTCAAAAGTGTATTCGACACTTCCAAGTTAGACCCAGAAAGCCCTCCTACCACATCCTCCACAGTCTCTCCACTTCCATCTAGTGATGCTCACAATAACCTGGTGTCATGTGTTGACTATGACACGACCTTCATCACCTTGGGTCCCTGAATGGCTGTAAGGAGAAGAGCCTTCTCGCCGATTAGATTTTAGTGAATGAGAAATAAACTTTTATTGGATTATGCTACTGTGATTTCAAGGTTTAACCTTTATAGCAGCTAAATTTTCCTAACTAATGTACTCATTTGTACCAAAAATGGAATATTGCCATAACAAAAACCTAAAATACACATGGGTAGCATGGAAACTGGCTTGGAGGCTGGACAGATGAAGGTCTAGGTTATGCACTGGCAAAATCTTTGATAAAACTGCCACCTGCTATAACTCAGAAGACAGGTCAAATGTATGCAGACTCTTTAGCTCTTAGAGGAAAGGGTCAGAAAGTAAAATGTTAGTAGCAATTTACAAAAAGGTGAATGAACTCAAAGAATTGGCTGGTTTTCAGACAAAAATACGACTGGAATGTCAGAAACTAAAGGTGTTGAAAAGTTGGAAAAATCGGCTGCTTCCAAAAATGAAACAGTAACAGATCAGATTGTATAAGATTCAGTCCTGACGCTTAGATCCAATCAAGGGTGAAGTCTTCCTATCCAGGCTCTATGGCCTCAGGCTGTAGATAGAGAGAGCATCATGGGGACCAGGAAGCCAAAACAGAAATCAAGCTTGAGGATCCTGACAAGGAAAGAACTTTGGGTATGGTTGCTAGCATAGGAGGCTGATGGGAAGCAAAACGGGCGAGAAGTCTACTAGGTTTTTGAGGAAATTATACTGCCAAAGAAACCATAAGTCTGAACTAAAACAAGCTTTTGAATAACAAAATACATTCTGGGCTCCCAAATTTATCAGAAATGTATGGGTTTTGAAAGCTATGCAACCTCCCAGAAGGACATACTTTCCTCTATCCCTAGCAAAGTGGTCAAGGAGGAAAAGGACAAAGAAGCTTCCAGATGGTAGAGTTGGGAGCCATGAAGAACAATGAAGAAGAGAATTTCTCCCAGAAAACAGATCTAGGGTCTCTTCTATAAACTTTTCTCACTCTCAGCGTAAGGTTTTCACAAAGCCTGCCCATGAGGATTTAAAATCTTTACGGACCAGTGACTGCTGTAACTCTTCTCTTTTCCACAGGAATGGAGTTACTGTGATTATTCTATCCTTGTTCCACTACTGTATATTAGATGTGTTGGGGAGAAGACAGTAGGAATCTTCTCTTTCTAGTTTTAGGTAGCTGGACCATGATGAGCCATGGATCCGGACCTGCTGGAGAATACTGAGCATCTCTAGGAATCTGGGCTTAAATCCAAACTCAGTAATTGGACAATACTTTGGTTTATCTTTCCTGGGTGTGTGTGTGGGGGTGGTGGTGACTGTATTCTCTGTGTGGGAGGAAGCATGGCATAGATACTTTGTGACAAGAGGATGGGCTGGGACAGAGACTGGCTAGCTATTCCTCTTTCTGATTGAGCCTCAGCTGGACTATAATTTTTAACCTCTCTGGCAGTTAAATGTGGTCACATGACTGAGTTCCGACCAATAGAATGAGTACGGAAATGATGTATGTTGCTTCACACATGGGTCTTCATTCCCTCCCTTCTCTCATCTGCTGATAGAATGTTGAGGCTCAAGGTGTTCTTGGAAGTCATGTGCTGAAAATGTTAAAGCTCTCGTCAGCCTGACTTCCTTAGTGATTGGAACAAAGCCTCTCCCCCTTGTCTTCAAACACTGATTGAACTTTGAGTGAGAAACACATATCGTTTTAAGACATTGAGATTTCATGGCTTATCTGTTAACACATATAGTATATCATGGACATATATAACACGCTTTGACAATGAATATACTGGTACTGTCTTATCTTTATTCCTGCCCATTTTCCAAGCCTGGTTCTGTGCCCCTCTTAGCAATCCTGTGAGCTTCTGAAATGGCCTTTCGATTTTTCTTTTCTGTTTGTCACCCAGAATTGGTTTTTCCCAATGGCAACTAAAAACTTTGATTGATACATTAGTTGTAAAAAGTTAAATAGAAGAGTGTCCTCAGCACAATGCCTGACACCTAACTATTCTACAGATATGAAGTTTCCCTTTGTTTTAACGGGAGGGACGAGTTTAAAACATCTCTATGAGACACTGATAGGTTCCATTAGAGTCAGATAACATCTTGATGCAAGTCAAACTGTTGTCTCTGATTAACGGACCAGCTATTGAGCAATGCTGTGAGGAAAATATCATACATTTTCAGTAAATTGTGGTGAGACAAGGAGGGGAAGTCTGTGATATTACTGAGTTGGAGTACCTCTGAGGAGCACTGATCTTATTGATCTTGCTCAACTTAGGAGCTGAGTCAGGTTGGAATGAACAATAAAAGGAGGTAGAAGAGAAGCAAATTCTGTCTACTTGATTTTTTCCCAAGGGCAACATCAATTACGAATAATATATGACAATCCAGATAGTGTGGGATGAAAGCTCAGGGCCTTCTCGAGATGGGAAAGGGACGGGTGATACTCAAGGATGCCACTTGATACTCAGGAACCACATGAGGACATAGAACATCCTCAGTTCCTGTGGTATAAGTTTGTCTATGCAGGAAAATATTAATGAGCAAAATACACCTGCAGGTAGGTAAATTATACCTTTATGGTTGTATTACGAACCATAATGTTTAGTTAGTTTCATTCTTGCTTGCAAGGAATAGAATGCTGATTACATTAGCTCAAGTAGTGAAGGTTTATTATAAGGAAGCACAGGGCAGTAAGGGAGCTGGAATTGTCTAGAAATCCAAGAACATGAGCCATGTTAGCTAGGTTTCATGGATCTGGAACTAGAAGATCATTCAGTCAAAGTTGAGTTCTAAAGACCTCTGAAACCTGAATCTGTATATCTTTGTTCTTCTTTTAAACCACGAACATATTTCAGCTATTTAAAAATATTTTTCTCGCCATCAACTCTGACTGACTTATTTCATATTTCTTTGTTCAAATTTCTGTCATCCCTAGGGTGTGACTTTCTTCCTCATGGTCCAATATGTTGGCTTGTGTTCCAGCCATCACCTCCAAGCTTCAGCCACTAGAATGGAAGAAGGAATAAAAGAGAAAAGCAGCGAAAAGAATGTACCAAGTGTCACTGAAGATAAATTCGGGGAAACCACCACTAATACGTCTGTTTATAGTGTCTTGATCAGAATTTATGCATGAGAGGCTGAGAAATCTAATCTTTATTTTGCATGGTCGTATGTACAGCAAAAATCGGATGTTTTATTATTGCAGAAGAAGAATAGAACAGATTTTGAGAGATGGAAACGAGAGATAGAATCGAAGAAAGGAATAGCAGCCCTTCGAATAGTGTTTATTTTATTTAATAAACACATAGCACTTATCAGTTTTCAGGCAATTTTTCAAAATGCTTTACAAATATCAACTCTTTTAGTCCTCATGTAACCCTCTGAAGTAGACGCCATATTATCTCCATTTTACAGGCGATGAAACTAAGGCCCAAAGAAATTAACAAGCCCTAATCACATGTAAACCCAATCCGTCTGGCTCAACTACTACCACAAAACCTGGGAGTAAAGAAAGATGTTCCTAGGATGCTGGCAAGTGGTTAACAACTGGTTCTTGCAGCAGGAGAATCCCTAATCTGTAGTGTTCGCTGATACCCATGGTGCAAATGCTCTCACTGTGGATAAATAGCCCCCAGAACATCGATAACAATAAAATTTAGCCGAGCCATTAGGAAGTGATGGGTTTTGAGTATTACTTTTTGAGTATTTCTTTTTAATATAACTTATTGAATTTTAAGTATATATGATTTAATTTTTAGTCCTGGCTATGGTTAATAATTGGCTCAAAAATTTCCTGAAAATTTAACAACCGGCTCTTGTGAGCAGGTGCAAATCACCTTCAGCATAGCGTTGCCCCCAGATAATGCGGCAACAGAAAGTCAAGAGTCAGGGAAAACAAAGAAGTTGAAGGTTATGAGCAGATAGGGTGGGTATTCCTAAGTCCTCAGGTAGATGCTGCCCTTACTGTCCTGGGAGCATCCACACCCCTTACATACTACATGCCATTTTGACACAGAACAGTTTCCTCTCTCTTAAATGTGACATCATTCCAAGGAGCCATGGTGCCTCAGTCAGTTAAGTGCCTGACTCTTGATTTTAGCTCAGGTCATGATCTCAGGGTAGTGAGATCGAGCCCCACGTCGAGCTCTGTGCTGGGCAAGGAGCCTGCTTGGGATTCTCTCTCTTCCACTCCCTCCCCTCTCCTCTGTCTCTCTCTCTCTAAAAAAAAAGGTGACATCATTCCTGTGTTCTGGGGACTATAGTGCTAGGCTCACACTGATTCAGATTCAAATCACAGATGCACACAAAAAATGATGAACTTAAAATTCAGACTCATTAGTTTTTTTTTCTCATTTCTATTGATATAGGGAATATCAATTTTAAAGATAACCAGTCTCTGAGATTAGTCTTTTGTTACAGTTTTATCTTTGATACCTTGCAGATGTCAGCAAACTTTAGCAGACCTACAATTGATGCTTTAAAAGTATCGATTAGTGGTAAGTAAGAAGTAATGAACTGTGATTGTTGTAGATGTCTGTTTCCATTCTGAAAATGTTGTAACAATGAGCATAAATGTTAAGATGCTATTCACTGGGAACTCTACTAAATATCCCTGACCATCAGTCACTTCTCATAAAGTCAGTTTTGAAGGAAGACAAAAATAAGTGTTAGCGAACTCACATTACTGGATATTAACAAGTTTGGTTGGTAGTTCTGGATACTGATCCTTAGAATGACATCATCTTGGTCTCAATATTGCATCAGTAACAACGACACATCCATATCTATGACCCGTACAAGTTATCAATTGATCTACTACAAAGGTCTTAGCAGAGTTCAGATAAAGCTCCTGATGCTGGGATGGGTTCAGAGTGGCCAGAGTTTATCAGATTCTGTGTTACACTTTCCTTTTGACTTTCCTTTTGACTCAGAAAGTGATGGGGCCTTGGATTAGATGAGCCCAATATGGGGGCATGTGGCCATCTTAAGCATTCAGAGAAGGAAAAGTTGATGGCAAGAAACCATCCCTTGTTAGTGAATCAGAAAGACATAGTAATAAATCTTTTGAACTATGGAAGAATTCTGGGGTTCGAATTCTATTCCTCCTGTGGTCTTGGTTTCTGTTGGGGGCCTTCCCTGATGCTCCTGACTGGGTGTGGTAGCAGCTTCCACAATGGCCCCAAGAAACCCCCTGCCAGTATTTATGCCCTCACGTAGTTCCCTCCTACACTGTGTCAGGGGTGGTTTTGTGACCATTAGAACACAGCAGAAGAGAGGCGCCTGCGTGGCTCAGTCAGTTAAGCATCTGCCTTTGGCTGGGGTCATGATCCCAGGGTCTTGGGATCGAGCCCCTCGTGGGACTCCCTGCTCAGCAGGGAGCCTGCTTCTCCCACTCCCTCTGCCATTCCCCCTGTTTGTGCTCGTTCTCTCTCTGTCAAATAAATAAAAATAAAATCTTAAAAAACAAAACAAAACACAGAAAATTGTGAGTCACTTCCCAGGCTAGGTTACAAAAACATTGCAGCATCTGTTTCTCTCTAGATCTCTGGCCAGATCTGAGGGAAGATGGCTGCAGCAACCTCATGACTGACTTTGAGCTAGACCTAGGCAGTGAAGCTACTCCCTGATTCTTGACTCTCAGAATCTGTATGAATAACAAATACTCGTTGTTTTAAGCTGCCAAATTTGGGGTTAGTTGTTATGAAGCAATAAATACCTAATACATGCACTTAGGTTGTCTTTCTACATGGTCCCACATAATTTATTATTCTAAATTACAATCACTTAGTCATGTGTCCGACTTCTCCATTGAGCCATTTCTGCTTTGAGGAAAGGAATTCAGTTGACTGTTGAATCCCCATGCCTGGAATCATGCTTGGCACACAGGAGGGCCTCAGTAAATGTCGTTGAACAAAGGAATGAAGTGAGAGGAGAGAGTGGACACGGTTTCAGACAGCACGGTGAGAACTGCCAGCTGAGGGATGAGTCAGCACAGGTCAAGTTGGGTTATTTATTCTCTCCAAGTGTGAGAAATTCATAGTGAATATTCGTTTCCTCTCTTCTTTTGTTGTTACGGGCCTCCCCGCTATCCTCCCAAATACCTTACAAGTCCATTTCTACTCTTTCCTCACCAGCCATGGGGCTCTTGGAGAGGTCATCTGGGGTCTCCCAGTTCTTTCTAGGAGGGACATTTCCTCACCTTGAAGCCCAGACACAGAAGAGTCAATTTGTGGGGACCCTCCCCTCAGGGGACTGCTCAGGGCATGGGACATATAATGAAACTAGATCAAAGGCAAAGCAAAAGTAGGGGTGGGTATAGGGGCTTTTGCATTTCTATAGTTAGGAACTTTTTTTTTTAAAGATTTTTTATGTATTTATTTGAGAGAGAAAGCAAGAGCAGGAGAAGGGGGGAGAGGCAGAGACAGAGGGAGGAACAGACTCCCCACTAAGCGGGAAGCCCAACACAGGGCTCCATCCCAGGACCCCGAGATCACGACCTGAGCCGCAGGCAGATGCTTAACCCACTGAGCCACCCAGGTGCCCCTGTATTTAGGAACTGTTAAAAATGTTTGTTAAAGGAGGCTAAAAGTTCACTCTTAACCGTTGTGGTGTTTGGTTACAAATGTTCTAGGCCAGGCACTTCCCCTGCAGGGCTCAGCCCTGCCCATCTAGGAAAGCCACATTACAAGCCCCTCCTCCTGCCCCCCACCCGGAATCAAGCCTCTCCAACTGGCAGCTGAGAAGAGTTTATGTAGGAGTTTTTCAAAGAACCACTGGATGGCTCTGAACTCCCGCTTCCCAATCAGGCTCTAGCTCTCCTAATCTGCTGATAAAGTCTTCATGAAACTGATAAAAACCAAAAAAACCCCTTTGGATCCAAAGAACTAAGCCTCCAGCAGAGTGCATGATAATAGAGATCACATTTCTGGGCAGGTGGGAGCCTTTCCAGTGTGCTGAAAAAAACACACCTTTTGGGGGCACAGGATCAGGCAAATTTAAATAACTTTTACTTTATTGTCCTGCCTGCTCCAGAACATGGGGACGAGGGGAAGTGTGGTCCATCACATTATCATTTCCCATTAAGGATTTTTTTGGGGGGAGGGGAGGGGGAGACACCCAGCACTCAGCTTGGTACTGTGAAGAGAGTCCTGGGCACAGAGCAAGACAGTCATCTGTTATTTCTAACCGTTAACCACAGGAGGCTCAGCTTTTCTGAGTCTCAGTTTTTTTAATCTGTAAAGCGAAGACACTAGTAATTACCCCCTAGCACTCACTAAAAACATGTTCGCTGACTCGGAACAGGGTTCTGAAGGCCAAAAGAAATAAAAAAAAAGCTGCAAGTAGAATTTGGGAATGCTTGATTAAATTTAGGGCCTGCAGAAAAAAGTAAATCATAGGAGGCCTACCAGCTAGGGATGTTGCGCTGCTTTTTCCAAAGGTAATTTAATATCATTCCGGGAAGTATAAAAACAGCACGACCCAGGACCACCACAGAACCACACTTCCACTGACCATGTCAAGCTCAGCCTTTTGTTTCTACATTTTCAAAAAGAATATCAGTAAAACTGAGAATAGGCTGGAAAAAGTCAGTAATAGAGAAAGAGCATTGCAACCGACTTGCCAGAGTTAGTAGGCCTGGGAGACTCCTATTTGGTCTGAGAATTTGAGCTGCCACCATTTCTACCTTCATAGACTTACTCAAGGGTTTACTGGTTCTACTCAGGGCTTTGTTATCATGAGGTAAAATATCCCTGTGATGAATTCTCACAGACCTTCTCAGAAGTCTACTGAGGTGCACGCCATATCCAATTTTTGTTACAGCTAGACATGATTCTAAAGATGAAGATACATAGAAACATAATTAGACAACGAAAGGCCAAAAGCCTATTTTGCCTTTTGCCCCTCATCTTATCTTTTCTTTCCTTTCCTTGCTTTTTTTTTTTTTTTTTTTTTGCAAATTCAATTAATAATGAGCTGCTGGTCTTACTTCTTGGTAAGCCTCATCTTCCTCATCTGTAAAATGGGACGAATAATACTGCCTATCTGCCAGGACAGTTAAGAAAATTCAATGAATTAGAATATACAAAACGCTTCAAAGTGCAACTAGCATATCGTACAACTAAATATTAGTTGTTATAATAATTATTACTGTTTTTTTAAGGGAAAATAGCTTTTTTGTAAAAGTCATAAGAGATTTCAAGCATGGTTCTGATCCACCAAATCTTGAAATATTTACAAGTATATAATATGATGTCCCCTTGGGGCCTGGTACCCAGGCTAATGTTTCTTTGGAGGCCTTTTCAAGTGAGCATTGTGTATTTCCCTCCACACACGTGAGGTAAGTCAAACCAAAAGGTCATCCTATTCATTCGCTGTTGTTGAGTAATAAATCACCACAAGTCTAGCAGCTTAAAACAATGTATACTTAGTATCTCACAGTTTGTGTGAGCCAGGGGTCTGAACACAGCTTACTGTGTTCAGGGTCCCACAAGGCCTCAGTCAAGTCACCGGCCATGCTGCATTCATATAGGACTCCTGCGCCAGGAAGAATCTACTTCCAAACTCATTTAGGTTGTTGACAGAATTCATTTTCTTGCAACTGTAGGACTGAGGGCCCTAGTTTCCTGCTGGCTGTTGGCTGGAGACTACACTCAGCTCCTAGAGGCCACCCATGGTTTCTTGCTCATGGGCTTTTCCAACATGGTGGCTTACTTCATCAAGCCATCAAGGAGAATCTCTGGGGCATGTTTTCTTGCCAGGCAGAGTCTTATATGATATTATACAGTCACATGAATGACATCCCATCATCTTCACTACAGTCTACTGATTAGACGCACATTACAGACCATGCCCACACTCAAACGGGGGCAATTACACAAAGCACAAACCCTCAGAGGCCGCCTCAGAGCTGTCCACCCCTGCCACAGAAAGAAAAAGACATTGCCCAATTTTCATTTCAGTTTCCCAATTCATTTTCTGCAAAAATTGACGCCACCAGTCAGGCAAGATTTTAGTCTGTTCGTTAGAGGGATAAAACTTGGGGAAGGTGAAGGAAAGTAGAAAGAACTGAGTTTAATCTCAAAGAAGAAGGCTACTCTCTCTGTGTGAACTGTGGAAGTGGTGATATCAATGTCCCAAATCAGTTCCTTAAAGCCCCAGAGTCCTCCAAGAGGGAGGCCATCTGAGGAGTCACCTGACGTGTTTGAGGTCCAGGCCTAATTCAGCCACCTTTGGACCTACTGGTTGGAGACTTAAGGAGGGAAACTGGCCCCTGACCATGAGCATATCTATTTGCCTTGTGGATCAATGGGAAGATAACTCTATCCTCCTTTAAAAACATAAAAGATTACTCTTAAGAAACCATCCAGGGTGCCTGGGTGACTCAGTCGTTAAGCGTCTGCCTTCCACTCAGGTCATGATCCCAGGGTCCTGGGATCGAGCCCCACATCGGGCTCCTCGCTCTGTGGTAAGCCTGCTTCTCCTTCTCCCATTCCCCCTGCTTGTGTTCCCTCTCTCGCTGTGTCTCCCTCTGTCAAATAAATAAATAAAATCTTAAAAAAAAAAAAAAAGAAAGAAACCATCCAATTATTCTCCATCCCTTCTGAGGAAGGAACAAGGGGGGATGGGCTTAAATTTCAGCAAGTAGGCATTTCTATAGACCTAAGGGGAAAAAAGTCTTAATAGTAATGACGATTAAGCACTGACTGGGTTATAAAAAGAAGTTATGAAATATCTGTCCCCTGAGTTTTTAAAAACTAGGCTTAGACACCTAACTAGATGGCAGTCCAAATGCCCTGGAGGAGATGGCCCAGACTTTTCCCTAGGCACATAGTAACACCTCACAAATAAACACTTGTCTTAGTCAGCTTGGGATGCTATAAACTAGAGGCGGGCGGCTTCGAAAGAACACTTTTATTTCTCATAGTTTTGGAGGCTGGGAAGTTCAAGAGCAAGGCACTGGCAGATTCAGAGCCTGACTTCTAGCTCAACGACGACCACCTTCTCACTGTGTCCTCACGGGGAGGAAGGGCTGGAGGAGCTCTCCGGGGGCTCTCCAGGAACTCCACCCTTGGCCCCGCCACCTAAAACCATCACACTGGGGGGGTCAGGGTTCCACACATGAATTTGGGGGTGCGGGAACACAAACATTCTGTCTATAGCAATAAACATATTGAAGTTTGCTTATTGTTGTTGACGACCAACCTGATAGCAATAGTTTTCAAACCGAGATCCTTGGACCACCTGCGTCAACCTCGTCAGAACTATTATTTAAAATGCAGCTTCCCAGGCGCATCTCTGGATGTAATGAATTAAGATCACTTGAGGCGGAGGCCTACTATTTTGCTTTTTTAACAAGTACCCCCAGGAAGTGTTTCGGTGCCTAGGAAAGTTTGCCAACCACGGTAAATGAAATATAATTCGTAATGGAACTTGAATTCTCTCCTTCCCATCTCCTCAGCCCAACACCACCCCGTCGACCCTAAATCTCAAAGGCACGAATATTGCCTCCTCCTCCGAGCTGCTGCTGCAAAGTATCCCACAGGCCTCGTGCTTCCTTCCCTAAAGATGGTCAAGCGACCAAGCGATACGGACGCAGCAGTGGCGGCTGCCATGTCGGCTCCCCCGGGAAATTACATAATAGGTCTCTGGCACATATCATGGTTGCTAGAATTACAAATGAACTCCTGCCCCCCTCTCTCCAGGAGTCCCATGTTCTGAGTAAAACCACAACAATATGTCTGTCACTGAGACCCTGGGGTGAAGGGCTGAGGGGCATGCTTGGGAAAGTGTGTGTGGTTTGCTGCACCGAGGCTCAGGGTGCCCCATCCTGCCTGCTGCCGAGCTGTAGTCTGAACTCGGTGCCTCTGCATACTGTACTTGAATTTTTGCAGGACCCCATTAGGGTCCCCAGGAGACCGCGCCTATGAAGTCCAAGAAATTTGAGGAAAATGTGGAGCTTACATGATGGACTAATTTCATTTCAATAAAATTCCCATATTACATTCAATGCGCCTGGCTTTATTAAGTTTTGTCATAAATGCTGGGAACCCTTCCAAATTTAGGCTTGCACAATTATTTTTATTGGTGCGTTAACTAAAAATGGTATATGCATAAGTCAGAGTGTACATTTGACTTCATCTGGGGAGCCAAAATGAGCTTTTGGTTGATTTATAGTCATTTTACCCCTGTAAATGAGATACAGGAAATGGGGCTTAGTGTTTCTGATCACAGCATTCCTAACCCCTCTGTCAGTTCCATCCACCGCTCTGCCATGGATCTAATGAATTTAAATTCCAAATGTCTATCGGCAACCCACAAAGTCACCAAACAAAGAAGCTGGCTTATTTTCAGACCCAGAGCCATCCAAACTGGGCAAAAAAAAAAATAGAGGTTTGTTGCACTAACGTGAGACTGGGGAACTCTCGGTGCTTTGAAAGGTTTTAATTGCTATGGAAAAAATCCTTTCAAAGATTTTTTCCTTAACATGGGCCCCTTGGAAACTTTTCATAGGGGAACTGTAAAATATTTATACAGCTAGCAGCACTGTTAAAAAAAAAAAAAAGCAAGCAAGAAAGAAACATAGCACTGAATGAAAAGCAGACTTGAAGTGAGCCCTACAGATTCGGGGGACCCGGGGAGGGGAGGTTACTGTGATTTCAAACCCTGGAAAACCGGATTAATCCCTCCCAGCCAGGCCCACAGACCCGGCCAACATGTAGAAGGCATTTAGTTTAAAGCCGTGCTGTTGCCATTTTGAAATTCTTAATTTTTGAAGAAGGGGTGGCACGTTTTCATCCTGCACTGGGTCCTGCACGTCCTGTGGCTGGTCGGGCCAGCGGAACCTCCCAGGACTGCTGTTTCCAGACGTTTCAGGATGGTTTCCCATCCCTTCTTCTCTGTTACCTTCTATTTTGTTTTGTTGTTGTTGTTGTTGTTGTTTCCTGGAGAAATCTTCAGTTCTGACCCTCAATTTCAACAATCCTAAGTGCATAAGCTACCCTTCCTATCCACTGTTTGGCTGGCATACATTCTGTCTCTAGAGCTTGATCACCCCAGGGACGGGAGGCTAACAATCCATCTTCAAATTCTTAGAAAACATGGTACTCACTTTGTGAATAGACCAAAAAATGGTAGAATTTTGGAGTGAAAAGGAACCTCGGTGATCTCATTTTATAGACTAAATGTAGTCCTGGAGAGAGGAAGGAAACTTCCCAAGGCTATTTTGTTTATTAATATCAGGTTAGGGCCACGGCTAACTCCTTCTGCAGCATCTGTGGAAGGGGTTAATGTCCCCAGTGGTTCCCAAACTCATGCAAATGTGCCAACTCCTTCAGGATTTTCTCAACCCTTCATCTGACAATGACATTATTAAAGAAAGGGCTGAAAATATAATCACTTTCTCAGCACTAGCTCCCCCCCACCCCCGAGATATTTTCGTTTCCTCCCACACACACCTTCTTTTTTACTGATGAAGATATTTGGGAGTAAAATTAACAGATGGAAGTCCCATGGCCTCTTCAAGGCTCCAGTCTCCTCATCCATGCTGACCACCCAGGAACCCTCGGAAAGGGGCCAAAAGAATCCTGGGGCTCAGGAAACCCACAAAATGGATAATTCACACCAGAGAAATCAAGATTTGCCTACATCATGGAAGCTAAAGCACTAAGGGGCAGGATGAGACACAGTCCTGAAACTTTCTAACAGGGGAAGATGGTTATGGAACTACCGTGATTCCTTCAATCAGAAGGGACCCTCTTGTCTCAAGGCTGACTTAATTGCCGTAATTCAATTAACATGCTCCCACTAATTATATAAGCTTCTAGATGACAGTTCAACAGCAGTACCCTGAGAGTAGGCCAAATTTTTTTTTTCATTTTTAAGTTAATCTTAAATTAATCATAAGTAAATTGCATTGATTTCTTTTTCACAGCCTGCTCTCAACTGTTTTGTTGCAGAATGCTATCACATAATTTTAAAACTCTGGGTATTATGCAAAAAAAAAAAAAAGGCATTTAGTGCCATGTGAAATAATCATAGCATTCATAAATATAGAGAAGCAAGTTCCTTCTTTCCTTCCTTCTTTCCTTCCTTCCTCTTTCTAGATGACAGTTCTTATCAAATGTTAAATGAGATAAATAACAATCACATCAATTGAAAGAACATTTGTTTTCCAAATTCTCAGGCCTAGAAAGTGTCTGCTACACATTAAGAGCTCAATAAGTATTTGTTAAATAATTATCAATACTAGTTATTGGATGAGATGCTTTAGACATGACACAAAAAGGCTGAAGAAGCATCAAAGCCCTGGTCCCTGATTTCAAAGAGTGGAGACATCCTTTCAGGAGAGAACATGTAAACACATGAACATAAGGAGTCATTGGAAAACCATCTGAAATTCAAGATACTGAAGAGAAATGCATACCCTACCATATAAAAATGGTAAGCTAGATTAGCTCTCCCACTGAGGAAGATAAGAAAATGGGCTCTCAATATGAGTTAACATATCTGCATACAAATCTGAATTGACAAATGTAAATTACCTGCGATGAGTCAATGGACAATGGATCCATCACACTTGGAAACATTTCAACAAAACAAAGGATGCTGCATTACGATTGGCCAGGTGCTAATTTGCATAACTGCACAAACTCATCTTGATACACTTTTAGAATTCACTTCCAACAAAAGTACACATTCTTTGCACCAAAACACACCCAGTTTTTCTACATTTTCATTTTTGCTTGAGTAAAAATCGAGATATGTCAGAATTTTTATAGATATTTAAGACTCCAAAGATAATTCATCGCCAAAGAACTAGAATTATTATTTTTATCCCGCCAAAGTTGCTCCTCCCACTTTTCCACCTGGTACTTCATTTTCCTCAGAGCATAAGTTTCTCTCATGCATTTGCTACTTAGTAGAGTGAGAGAAAATTTTAAAAAGTACAGAAAAATTCATATTCCCACAAATATTATCAGATAAAACAGGCAGGTGTCTGCTCAGTTAGTCAGAAAAGCATAAAGGATATTTTAAAATGTAGGAAATCACCGTGCCTGAAAACTTAGGTAGTTACCAGGGGTTAAAATGGTGAAAGAGACCTTGGCCCACGAAGATGACTCATCCCCAGTCCTCTTCAGGTCAGCCACCCTTGGGGAAACTTTCTTGCCCCTTCCCCACACACGAGGCTTCTGGTGGTTGACTGCTTTTTCTTAGAGAAACTTGAAATTTATTGATTATTAGCGATCGTTGAATGCCTGTTCTTTCCAACAGGCCCTAATCTCCCTGAATTGTTGAGCCTGTATCTCCTCATCGCCACATTTCCGGTCTGGCCTGGAGTATGACTCCTATGAACATTCTTAAGGAGTAAGAAGAAAAAAAAGCAATGCTCCTCCCTCATTCTGTCGAAGTCCCTGTGTTAGCTGGAGGTCTTTTTAAATTGCACGTGATAAACATCCAGCTTGAACTGCTTTATAAAGGCAATAAGGCTTATAGGCCAATAGGTTCATAAAACCCAACCTTGGAAACCAGGCCTCAAGGCAATATTCAGTCACCAAGGAAAGACTCAGATTGACTCAGCATAGTCATGCGTCCACACCTTGGACAGATTGCTTTGGCTCCAAGGATAGGATCTCCAGATGGCCCAACCTGAGTCCGGCACCCACCTCTGGGGCTGAAGGGGTGTAGAGTACTGCTTTCCCAGCCCCCAGGGTATTAGGCAGCAGGAAGAAGGGTGGGGAGCCCATTGAGCACAGAACACAATGATGCTCACAGACTCTCCTCTTCTCAGTGGTTCTGGATTCTCAACCACAGTAGTCTGGGTATGGGCAGCTTTTATTGTATTTTGTTTGTTTAAGAGCCAAATGAATTCAGGACAACTCAAATTACCATTCCTATCACTACTGACTCTGTGCTGAGGGACAAGTGTGCCCACAGGCCCATAGCCACCTCCTAATTTCATTCAGAGTGCTACCAATAGAACCAGTTTTGACTGATGGACTTAGAAAATAATGCATACAATGTGTTTTTGTTTTGAGGAAATCTGAGCAAGCAGGAGTGGTGACAGGGTTAGGGGCAAAAATTCCCCTACTTTATTTTTAAGGATGCTTTATTGCTCCTCCACAGGGAAGCACCGAGGGACCAGGAATGTCTGATTCTTCTGAGACTCTGGAACGCCCTCCTGTTTTGCTCTATGTTTCTCATGTGAAAGCTGCTCTTCTCAGTCAATCCTTCTGAGGTCAAGATGTGTACGATGGGGAGGGTTTTTTTCTTTATGAGTTATACTTTCGGCCCACACGGGGCTGCACGTGAAATATCAATTTTTTCCCCTTTTTCACTTTGCATGTCGGGTTGGGCCTCTTCTCTGTTTACACAAGGCCAGAAGACAAGTTTGAGGAAGGTAAAAGGGTCACTGGGCCCATTATCCTGGCCATCTACGGTTTTCTCCTGCCATTTCCTCTCATCCATCATTGTCCTCCCTCGAAACTCATCTGTATCCCTTGAGATTCGATTATTTTTCCTAGGTAATGCCCCTTTTAGGGGACCTATTTTAAGGTCGTTATGTTCTCTGCAAAGCAGTTTTGCCAGAACTTTCCTGTTGATCCCAATTTTCTGTCTCCTCAGATTCTGTTTTCATTGTTCAGGCCGTGCAGGGAATATTTGCATTCTTTCTGATTGTGGGGAACTGTGCAGTAATCTTACACCATATGTATTTTTATATTGAAAGTCATAAGATCTTTATTTTGCATTCCTTAACCATGAGCCATCATCCATTCCCATCCTTCACAAGGGCAACTGGGGCACGCATGCATCTCGGCTAGAGATTTCCCAGAAGCCCAGGAATTTGCTTCCCCTATCTCTCCCTTTGACTTAGAGGCATTTGTACTTGTTTCCTTTTGTTTTGTTTTTTAACTTCGGGTAAGCACTTTTAATTTCTACCGTCTCCAACTGTTTAACCCTCAGGTAATTCATGCTCGTGACATTGATGTCACAGTGGTTTTAGTTAAAAATAAGCACAGAGCTCCAGGAAATGAAGAAAAGGCCCAGTTAGGAAACAAATCAAATATAAAACCCTTTTGCCCTAACATTTTGTTCTGTTCATGTAGAGAAAATGGGACGGAGGGGTGGAGGTGTTCATGGATTCTGGGGACAAAGGATTTCTTAGTATCCTCCATTTCTGGAGCCTACAGAACAGTATTTCCAGAAGATAGGGGAAAAAGTGTTCCATGGTCAAATAAGTTGGTGAAACAGCCCGGCAGAATTCACAGAACACATTAGGGTAGTAAAGGCCTTGATGGTTTCACATTAAATAAGCCTATTTAACTTTGTTTAATTTAGCATTCCGTGAACTTATCTGAGCTTGAAACACTTGCCACAGTTTACCCAGAGGCGACCTGCAGAACCACATTCCTCAGACTGTCCAATTAGAAGACAAAGAAATACAATTCCATTATCTTAAAACTGATATGCTCTTTGTAGATATTGAAGACATGCATTTAATTTCCTGCTTATATCATTGCTTCACTGAATCTCTCAAAGACCTGGGCCATGAAGTTTATTGGCTCAGAGGTAGAGCTTCAAGAATGGGTTCCTGACATCTTGAGTGAGATAACAGGTTTTGAAGAAGGAAAGAATTTTATTCCTGTAGCTTCAAGCTGACATATCTGGGTTGGACCTAAGCTTGGGGGACTTGGTAGAATTTACATAGGGGACATCTAGGTAGGAAGAGGCAGTGGTGAAGGGAAGCCCATTCCTCCCAGTGCCAGCAGCATGAGGGGGACAATGGAGGTAAGCTGATCAGCTCTGCTGGTGAAGAAAGAGAAGAGTTGGGTAAACATGGTGTGTTCAGGCCCCCAATTCCTACTTATGTGATGGGGGTTCAGCCTGTGGTGTGGACAGGCAGAGGAACTGCAATGACTTTTATTGCTCTGCCCTAGGTTTCTGGATGGCATGGGTGATACCCCCAAAGTGTTCCCAAAGCCTCCTGAACTATGACTGAGAAAGAGTCCTACATTTCTATGATAGTGTGGGGCTTAAATAAAACATATAGCCTTCTATGCATAGTTTGAGAAGCTAGCTAATCTCTAAATAAATTTCATGCCCCTACCTTCATCCTGCACCTGATCTCCTTCCCCATCGTGATCTCTATAGGCCAGGTATAGATTGGTACAGCTTTATGGTTACTATACTCTTCTCTGTATTCTCACGAGGGTTTACAATGGCCTGTTTTGTGGGATTATAAGTGAATTTAGGCACATTTTCTCCTTTAGATTGCAAATGCATGGAGAGTTGTGTTTTTCTTATTGTATCTCCATACTCTACATGTAGTGTGGGCATTTTATTTTTGTTTGCTAACTGATTAAACTGGATATTTTATGATACCTTAAAGGCAGGAAAAAGAGAAACGTATTTTCCCAATGTTTATAGGTCTTCCTATTTTCCCGTCCCAGCTGGTTCATCAAGCCTACCAGAAGTCATAGAACTTCTGCCCTCCCCCTTGCCATCCTTCTAGCTAAAGGGATGCCTGAGTATTTCAGGGAGTACCCAGGAGGACAATCAGAAATAAGTCCATTTTTATCCTTTTGCTCTGACCACTTTGATATACGCCCTGTCTTGGGAGTCTGTAAGGCTCCTGAAGTTATGAAACCCTCTGGCTGCAAAATGGTGCTCGGTGTTCTATGGACCTCACTGCACTGAAGCCAGGCTGAGTCCCAGCAGAAATGGGAGCAAGGCTCCCACCTTCCTCTTTGTGCTTTTCCCACAAAATCCGTAAAAGAGAAGTGTAATGACCGCTAACCCTGTAAAGACTACTTCTCGATCCCTTTCAGGTCTCAGCGCCAAAGGGAAGTATTCTTTAGACTTCCAACTTGAGGCTCTATGTCCGTGTTTGCTCTTGTTATACCTGTGACTGTCTTGCTCATAAGTACCATTGTACCTGACATATGAAATAGTAATAATTATACCAATTGTCATAATAATAATAGTCATAGTGAATGCCTATGTAGTACTTTCTCTGTGTCACTCTTTTTTTTTTTAAGATTTTATTTATTTATTTGACAGAGAGAGAGACAGCAAGAGAGGGAACACAAGCAGAGGGAGTGGGAAAGGGAGAAGCAGATTCCCCACTGAGCAGGGAGCCTGATGCGGGCTCGATTCCAGGACCCTGAGATCATGACCTGAGCTAAAGGCATATGCTTAACAACTGAGCCACCCAGGGGCCCCTCTTTTTTTTTTTTTTTTTTAAGATTTTATTTTTAAGGAATCTCTACACCCAACGTGGGGCTCGAACCCACAACCTTGAGATCAAGAGTCTCATGCTCCACTGACTGAGCCAGCCAGGTGCCCCTGAACCAGAACTCTTCTAAGTGCTTTACTATACTAGCTCGTTTAGTACTCACAACAAACCTTTGAAATAGGTACTTCTATCACCTACATTTTATATATGAATAAACGTAGGCGCAAAGAGGTTCAGTAACTTGCCCACGGCCATGTAGGAAGTAATTGGTGAAGCTGGAATTTAAATACAGGAATCTCATGTGCTTAACCATTAGACTACACCCCACAACTCTGCATTGACAACATGGTACCATACTCAACATTGCTCCTCTGGGTAATGGGCTCATTCCTGGAAGCAAATACTGTCAGACTGGGCTGAGCAGAACTTCTGGGGAGGTGGCGGGGGGCGCTGAGGGGACTCAGCATGACATGGAGCAAGGACGCCAAGTTTACAGGTGAGGCAGGGAATTGAGCAGGATATAGAAGTAGAGAAAGGCAATTAAAGAGCTGATGTATGGAGAACCAGGAGGAGAGTAGGGGGCACACATTGAAGCTAGGATAAGTGGGAAATCTGACAGAGATACATCTAATGGAAACTTTTGTATACATTTCCATGAGAAATCATCTCTAGAATCCTACACCAGCTGTTCTAGAAAACCTTCAGTAAAGCTCTACATGGTTTTTAAATGCAGCTTCCTGTAAATGAGCCACCTTACGAAGACTGGGCTACTCAGAGTTCCAGAAGTGATTTAGGCTTTACGAGTAGTTTGTGAGGTGTGGTGCGAGTTCAACTTCAACCCTGGCTTTGGATCTTTTGGGGGAAAAACGAGGGGACGTGTGTGTGGCTGGAGCCTGACACCAGCTGTGCCCAGGATTTCTGACCACGTTCCCTCCTGTTTTGGAGTTTGAGGTAAAGTAAAAGACTGCAAAAGAGAAAGAAGGGAGGAAAGGATGGGATGGTGAGGAAATAAGAATAAGAGAAAGTGAGAGAGGATGTAGAAAAGCCCGCTCCTTTGATTTGTATGGTGTGACTTCTGAAATTGCTCCAGCCGCTACATAAATCTACGGGATTTATGCGGCTTCATTCATCATACTTGCTTTTGAAATGGAATTTTCTGCCTTGGAGCCTTTGAACGTTGACATCCGAATACAATATATTCTTTCAATATCACCTCTGGATAAAGACAACACTGTTGAGGTAATTCCCCCAGATGTAGGTGGAGTCTGTTTGGTCCTCAGATCTTGATGATAATATGCTGAAAATAGGGCCTCTCTTCAGAGAACAGAAGATTTCTGATATGATTAGAATCCCAGTTGCAGACACCCTGGGCCAGGAACTCGGGGAGGGAAAAAAAAAAAAAAAAAAAAAAGAGCCCCTTGTCCTTGATAAATAATGAGCAGTGCCATCTAGTGGCGATTCATGTTTATCTTGGAGTGGGCTTGACCGTGACCCTATTCCAAACTGGGGAAAAGTGTATAGCTTTCCTGGTGGCAACAGGACCTGAAACCAAACAGCATTTCCTGGGTGAAGACACAAGTGTGTCAGAGCTGCTGTCAATCCGAGCCTGAACCCGAAGCATGTTTTGTTTTGTTTTGGTTTTTTTTTTTGGGGGGGGGGTTGTTGCAGTTGTTGTTGACTTTTGAATTCTGGGAAGTCTACACAAACAACAGAGAACAAAGATTGTATTCACAGGAAGGAACAGAATCATTGGGATTCACACTCCAGACACATCACCTTATCTAACCCTTATATTCTCCCTGTTTTGCTAATGAACCAAGGCACGAAGAGTTCAAGTCCAAAGTCAAGCTGTCAGTAGCAAAAGAGGGATGGAATTTGAATCCAGGTCTGTTTAGAAAAGCTTTTTCTCTGATTCAGCTTTTGTGAATTTTCCTCGGCCAGTTACTTCCCAGAAAGCCCACATTTCCAGGCCCTGCCACAGATCCTCAGCCTTTTAGGGTGATGTGACTGAGATGTTAACATGTCAAAGCAGAGAAGGCGACAGGAAGGACTGTCAGCTCTCATGCTTCCTATGAGCTGAGCTGGAAGAGAAGAGGATGCCCACACGTCATCTCTCAATACACAGATCCTTGGGCGAAGTTGCAACTGCTGGTGCAGAAGTGCTCTTTCGGCAGTCATCACCAGCGGCCATGCTTGGGGACACCACTGACCCGATGGGCTGGGCCTCAGGACCTCCCACCCACCCCCACAAGGGTGCAGGCAGCAACAATTCCCACCCTCCTTCCTGCTCGACGCTGCTCCCTGCCAGGGAGTTCCATCCTTCCAGACTTGGTTCTAATAAATCATGTCCTGTGCACGAGTGTACTTTTATTGCACAAAAACAACCTGGTTCTTTATAATTAGGGAAGAGACAGATGTTGATTTTTAAATAATATTCATCTTGTTACTAATTCACCTTAGGCTGTTCGAGACTTGATCAGAAAAATAAATGTTAATTTCTTCTATTTCTGAAAGCTCACTGAAGTATAGACAGAAAATGTTGGAATATAAAGTCTCTTCAATTCGGTAGGTTAACAGTGGAAATGAGAAAGATAGTTCTGCCTTACTATATTGTAGAGAGGTAAAAAGAGGCCTTTAGCTACAGCCATAAGCTTCTGATGATAAAGCAAGCATAACTAGTTCTGAATTTTTAATTTAGTTACTCAATTACAGCTATAGCTACAGTTATTTTATTTTATTTTTTAAAATATTTTATTTATTTATTTGAGAGAGAGAGAAAGCATGAGCAGTGGGGAGGCAAGGGAGAAGCAGGCTCCCCGCTGAGCAGGGAGCCCAAGTCAGGGCTTGATCCCAGAACCCTGGGATCATGACCTGAGCCGAAGGCAGATGCTTAACCAACTGAGCCACCCAGGCCTCTCTAATTCTTGCTATTTTAGTTGACTTCCAAGATGAGAAGAAAAAGGTTTCTCCACTTTTCAATAAGTAAATGATCTTACAGTTTGTAGACACAAATCTAGGGGGTAGCATGTCGTTGATTGGTGAAAACTATTGCCGTTGAAGCCACACGATCAAAACAAGAATTCTGTTAGTATTCTAATGTTTCATCATTAATGTTAAAAAGATTGTTAAGGAACCCAGTTGTGAGTGGCTTATCTTTGCCCTGAAATGCTTTATAGCTAACACGGTAGAGAGACAACTTTTGAAAGATTATATCAGAGACACCTGATTTTCATCAGCAACTATTGGCTTTGGTATCAAATGTAGACAATGTGAGCATGGAAACAATAGTGGAGTCTGTTTAGATATTTGTAAGATGCTTTTTAAAAAGTAGATACTGTCTCAGAGTTAATGTAATTAAACATTAGAATTAATTTCCTCTTACAACTCAGGCTTTCACATTTCTGAAAAACAACTTGATATAGAGTTGGTTTTAGAACAAAAGCTCCAAATATTTTGATATCAGCAAGAAAAACAGATAGGAAACCCAAGGTCAACAAATCTTTTGTTGATGAAAACAACCATGGATTTTTATGACCCATGGTCTTGGTAACCACGTGAAGAGTGAGTGAACCAAGATGGCAAACTTGGATAGGATATGGTCACTCAGTGGACCTGATTTGTCTATTTCTGGTTTAGAGTCTACTCTGTTGCTTTTTTTAACTTCTGAAACCCATGGTGAGGAGCCCTTTCCCTAATGGAAGTCTCATTCTAGTGTTTCTACCAGTGGAAGCTGGATGGAGGATGAGGGCACCATGCAGCCTTGGAATAGTAAGAATAAACACTATTTGTTGCATCCTTCCTAGGCACCAACGTTGCCTTTCTATTATGAGCCTCCGTACTGGTTTTTGCTTATTTTTGGGGGGGTATATTATTCTTTTAATTCTTGCATTAACACCCCCTGCTTTTTTTTTTTTTTTTTTAATTATGAGAGGTTAGATAATTTGCCCAATTCAGGTGGATTTCTACTGGCAGAGTCTGATGATTTTGCACTCTTACTTGGCCCAGCTGGGAGAAGACTCCTCCAGAGCAAGAAGTCCCCTTCCTGGCAGAGAGAGAAGAGAGAGAACATCAAGCACTCCCTTCATTCAAGCAGGTGCTCTGACTGTATCCCTAAGCTCCAAGTTGAGTCCAGACTAATTACCAGATTCTGACCACCACCGACTGCTTTCTGTTTTTCAGAAGACAGGGAAGATGTTAACAGTTTTGGAACCGAACACATGGGTTTGTGGAAGTAGACAGCCACCAAATGGTGTACTCCAGCAATGCAATGGATAAAACTGCTCAGGGAGATAAGTGAAGTGGCTTCAGAGCCTCCAATTCTCTCGCTTTGGGACCGACCTCAAGACAAGGGAAGGGCTCTCTGTGCAATATGACTCCATCCTCATGGACAGAGCTGATTGGTCCAGGATTGGACATCTGACCCAGACCAAGCCAGTCAAATCCTTCTCTAGGATTTTTGACCAGTAACCAACAGGGGGTCTGGTAGGCAACAGTGCTATAAGACACAAAGAGCAGGAATTGCTGCCGGCTGCCATGTTTCCAGCCATGTAAGAGTTAGTCTGGGAAAATAAAGGCAACATTCAGAAAGAAGTGTGGGATGAGATGGAGTATATCCTGGTCATCTTTAAAAACACGATTCCAGCTTCGTCTGAAGCCCCCTTGGACCCTGGATACATCTCTCTCTTTAAATAAGCGCATGTTGTATTTCTGTCACTTGCAACCATGGAGTTCTGACAGACACAATCTCCTTCCTCAAAGGATGGCATTCTCAGTCTCCTAGTAAAATATAAAGAACCTTGGACAGGCTTATTCTAGAAGCTGTTTTCGACTAAAGAACAGTTGCCATTCAGCTGTCTTCTCAGTGCTAGCCAGCCAAGAAGGCCCTGCAGGCTTGAGACAGAGCCCAAGCGAGGCCCGTTGGAGAAGGAGAGGCTGAATTTCTGAGGAATTTGGGGAGGGGTGGGAGATCAGGGAATAAGTTATAGGAAGAAGAGACCTCAGAATAGAAAATGAGTCTTGGAGGACACAAAAAACACATCTTTTTCCCCGCATGATATTCTGAGGCTGATCTTTTGAACGCACAATCAGACCGAAATTGTTCCTTTTTGGAAGGGGGGGGTGATATTTATTGCAATTTTTTGGAATATTGTTTGTAACAATTTGCCGATTCTGAAAGAGCTTAACAGACTCTGTGCCTCCCCTCGGCACATATTTTTATTTGAACTTCTTTTTTTTTTAGTATTACGGAAATAAGAAACGTGAGTTTTTGCTAGGCCATCCGTGAAACAAGGGCTATACGCATTAAAAAGCGCCTTCGAGTGATCCCTTATTTAAAACATGGTGGGCTATAATTTTAGAGCACTAAACCTCATTATAACATACTTATATTTGACATTTTCAGGCTGTATTGTTCATGGTTTTAAGTCCTGGAGAAAGGCCCATTAAAGCCGTGTTACTCACATTAATTCGACATTTAGCCATTTAGAACACAAACCCCAGTCTTTTGGAAAATGTCATTAAAAAAGTTTCACCATATATGGACATTATTTACTGCTCGAGCCCCATTGTCTCCTTACAACGTGCCCTTTATCAGACCCAAATGCCCACTTCGGAGAATTTCGTTGTGAGCCACAACCGGCTTCTTACATTACCCAATGATGCAGGGAAGTTAAATTACAGCCAGTTCATATCATAGAAACAAAATGTTTCCTGCAATTACAGATAAGGGACAGTTCATTTTCTCTCTGTCATCCTGAAAAAAAACCCTCCTAACAACAATTCATGCCTGGTTAAACAGGATTTCCACATCTACTGCTGACATCTTTCCAAATAATTCAGGCTTGTTATTACTGTAGAGCCTGGCAAGGCTCAAAAGCAAGCCGACTTGACGAGTCTGCTCAAAGCAGGGCTTAAGTAGTTGTAATTAATAATAATTACATGCCCACTACACTCCAGTTTTATCATATTATCCGTCAATGCAAATAAAAAAACCCACACACAACATGTTTCCAACAGGATTAGTGCATTAATAAAGCCCCTCCACCTATGCCATCCCTCTAAAGTTTAAAATATTTGCAGTGGTTTCTGTTTTCTTGATTTTCACCGCTCTATCTCTGGTTGCAAAATGCTGGTTGGCTACAGGACGACTTGGGGCCAGTGCTCCCTGGGTGCTCTCTCCCCAAAGCCTTCTCCCCTCCTGCCAGGACTCGGGATTCGAGCAGAGGCTGCTGTAACCACAAAGCGGAGAACCAACCACTATAGGATCAGGGTGCACTAAGGACTGGAGAGCTGAGCGTTCAGGTTCAAGAGCTACTGCAATATTAAAATTTGTGGAAACACTGCCCTCTATTGCCTGAATATGTACATTTTCTTAACGCTGGCAAAGAGGAGCAGTGTGTCAGCCCTCTCTAATGAGTTAGAGGAACAATAAGAAAGTGCCAGGACGTTTAACTGACATTGGGCAAATTGTAGGAGGTGAGATGCTCACTTTCATACTTTTAACCAGTAACGAATATCCATTTCTTGCCCTCAAACGCCACCACCACTTATGTTGCACTGGATGGCAAATGAGTGTGAGCCCTTTTTGTGGTTTCTCTACCAACAATCAGATTGCTGTGTGTCTGGGCTTCACAGCCATAAAAAATAGGGCAACAACAAAACAGTCTGAGCACTGGGGACAGTCAGAAAGACTTGGTTTTCCTCGGAAAGGAAGCCGGGAGGACTGTACCCTGACTGATCAATGTCAAATTCGTTGATCCCCCAAAGCTGATTTCCCCCTTGGATATATAGGTTTTAAAGCCACAATAATCTGAAGGGAAAAAAAAGAATCCTCCCAATCAAATTAGCAACCCACCACACAAAGAAACTGGAGCGTTCCATGCTGAAGAAGTTTTTCAAGGGGGAGATTTTTAATAACTTCTCTTGTTATAAAAATTAGACATTTCAGGGGCTGAAAACCTGAAAAGAAAGCACACCAAAAAACCTATTGCTTTTTTTTTTTTTTAAAGACTTATTTATTTTAGGCAGAGAGAGAGAGAAAGGGGGGGGGCAGAGGGAGAGGGAGAGAGAGACTCTTCAGCAGACTCCTGGTTGAGCATGGAGTTCCGGACCTGGGGCTCGATCTCATGACCCTGAGATCATGACCTGAGCCCAAATCAAGAGTTGATCGCCCACCCGGCTAAGCCACCCAGGCGCCCCCAGAGAAACCTATTTCTAACTGATGGATTGTTATCAGGGTGTCTCCTCGAAGCCCCCTAAACAGAGAGGACCTGGGTGCAGCCAGGGCTAGTTGGCATGGTGCATGGGGTGACCAGAACCTAATCTGTCTATTGAGGGGGTGCTATCGTTCCTGTGTTTGTGGAAGGAGGGTATTTCTGAAGATGAAAGCTTGAGACACAAATGGTCACTTAACCCTTCCCCTCTGATAATCTATACTGCTTCTGTCTTCCTTCAAATTCTCCCAAATCCATTTTCCTTCCACGGTTACATAGAAGAATATCGCCCCAAGTTCCTGAGCCCTATATGTTCTGCGTAGGACCCGGGACTGAGTGCTCTCTGGTGGGGACAGGAGCACAGGTAGGTGACCCGATAAGCGGTAGCTCATGGCAAGGGGGCGGAGCAAATCTCCTGGTTGTCAAAGAGCAGTTTCTCAAAGTACCATCAGGTGTCTACCATGGTCACAATTTGTGTTCCAGACATGTACCAAGTGAACAATAAGGGAAATATTTTTCAAGAAATCAACTCACAGAGGACTAATTTTGAAAGCAGACTGTCAAGATTCTAATTGTGGCTCCATCACTTGCTAACTGGGAGGACCTCAGGCTGCTTATTTCACCTCCATGCCTCGATTGTCTCATCTATAAAGGGGGTAGAATAATCACACCTACTTCACAGGATTGTTATGACTATTAAATAGGTTATCACACGCCAAAAAACTTAAAATAAGGCTGTATGCACTCTAGACATATTAGTTATATGATTAAATAAATATCTTTTCAAAGGACATTTTTTAACCTTCCATATATTTAAAATACGCAATATCACATTCCATAAATCAAGGTCACTGAAAAATAAAACGCAGAAGTGAAGCAATTAGAATGAAATTCTAGCCGGATACTCCGAGCTCTGAGCCCAAGTTCTGCTCTGTGTTAAAAAGGAAAATGAGGCACAGAGAAGAGTTGGTGAAGACACGGTGGCCTCTCTTCGAAGCTCTTCCTCATCTGAATGACTGGAAAGATTTGAAAAAGGGAATAACTTTCTCTTTGTAGTACTCAAGGCTATGAAGTGCCCCAGTCATTACACTGCGCCCCCCCCCCCGGAGTTACACCCCACACTGTACCCATCAGGCTAGGTTATGCTGTGCGACAATACCCACATCTTAGTGGCTTCAGTTAGAAAGGTTTTGCCCTTACTTGTACTCTGTGTCTCCTCACTCAGGAAGCCAGGCGAAGGGAACAGCTCCTACCGTGAACATTGCTTCCCGCTTTGCAAAAGGAAAGAGAACTCTGGAGTGTCCACGACCAGTAACTAAAAGCACTTCTCGCAGCTCATTGGCTAGGACTGGTCACATGGCTCCACCCACCCTGCCACGAAGTGCCAGAAAGTGCCTGGGCTTCTGCTTTAGTTGACCATGTAGGTCATCTTGTGGATAGACTCTGAAATATTTAGGCCTGTTATTTTTTTTAAAAAAGAATTTATTTATTTATTTGAGAGAGAGAGAACGAGCAGGGAGGAGGGGCAGAGGGAGACAGAGAGAGAAGCAGACTCCCCGCTGAGCAGAGAGCTGGAGAGAGGGTTCCAACCTAGGACCCTGAGATCATGACCAGAGCTCAAGACAGATGCTTAACTGACTGAGCTTCCCCTATTTGTGCTTGTTAAAGTGGAATGGGCTTTCGAACAACTACCAGGCTGTTCTCCTGCCCATTTTCTGTCTTCTTGGGGATATAGTTCTTCCACTAATCCCTACAACCCACTTCACAGGGGAAAACTGATGAAATCAAAGCATGGTTTCTGAGGGCATTTATAACTTCTTTGCCATCTACCACCTGATCATTATTTTTCTTCTGACTTTACTATATCAACACCAATGTTACCGCTCCCCCCCTAATGCATCATTCACAAATGTTGTTGGAGATCTCCTATAGGACAGTCGCTGTTCTGGATCTTTAGGATTCAACACAGAACAAGAGAGACATGTATCCTAATTTTATGTAATTTATAGTTTAATGAGAGTGAGAGAGATCAATGAATTACAGATGAATAAACAGAATATATGAGTTGGTATCATGGAAAGGAATACATACATGCATATATTGCTTAAAGATTTCAAATTAGGTTGAAGTACAGAAAGGCAGGGAAGGCATATGTGTGGGGGAGACAGAGAGCCAGGAGGAGAGAGAGAGAGAGAAGCAGTCTGCTTGGTCTGGATTCAAGTCCTCACTCCAGCCCTCTACCTGTGTGAACTTGGGCTGGTCACTAGACCTCTCTGGGTCTCCATTTTCTCATCAGTAAGGTATGGGAAAGTGGACTAGATAAGCTCTCAGATTCCTCACACTCATTCAATTTAGAGCAATAAATTCACAAACAAGAGCCAAATGTAAAATTTTCAAGGAAGAAAAACCCAATCACAACAAGTGAGTCCTGTGGCTATTATAGCTGTCCTTGATGTTTTTTAAGTTCACAGAAATTGTCCCCTTCTAAATAGTGTCAGCATTATTTCCCTGCCGATGGCAACAAATTTGGAATACATTGGGGTTGGTCTCTTGATTTAAGTTGGGTGTAAAGAAGAATTTCTCACTTGTGAGGAGGCATTTAGCTACAGAATTTATTTTCAAAGAAGACTATGAGCTTCTCTTTTCAGGAAGTCTTTAAAAATAAGATTGCTGCTTACCAACATCCCCTTGTTAGAAGTGAAGGAGCAACAGCCTTCCTGTCTCTCCTCTCGCTGCCTGACTGCGAGATAGGCCTTCTGATGGAGTCATGACTTGCCTTGATTTTTCATGGTTGATTCTAACAGGGGAGCAGAGGCTGACAAGAGGGCCCCGAGAGTGGTGGAGGCCCCCACCACCCCAGCTAAGTCCTGCTCCCAGTGTCACCACTCCTACCTCTTTTCCCAGAACAAGCTCTGTGTTCTCCTCCTCATCCCTCTTCTCAGCTCGCCTCCTGCCTCAGTGGGGGTAGGGAAATGACAGTCAGATCCATCACTGGGCTGGAGGCCAAGAGCGGCAATCCGCTGGGTTGGGGCTGGCCCAGTGCCCAGTTTTCAGACAAAGACAGGTTGGGAACCCCCCTGCAAAGACGGCTCGCTCCTCTGTCCCCTCCTCCCAGAGTCCTGTTTTCAGTTGGGGCCCAGCCAGCAATGCCCTTATGGGGACCTTAAAATCATTTCTTTCTTAGGATCTTACTAGAACCTTATCCCCATCTCAGTAAGCTCTGCAAGTGTGTGTGTGTGTGTGTGTGTGTGTGTAACAGAGAGATATTGAGGGAGAGGCAGGGGAAGGGAGAAGAAATAGGGACGGAGAGAAAAGCTGGACCAATCTAGTACATTTAAGGGAATTTGGTACATTTAAAGGAACCCAAGGGTTTCTCATACACGCCCTTGGGAATATTTTTAGGGGAAAAGGTAAGATAGTTGCAAGCAGAGGAAGTCCAAGTAAATGGTAGCTCTAGATTTCAGATTTCAAATTCTCAAGCACGTGACCTTTACCCTAGAGAATGCTGGAAGCTACATGCTCTCCAGCTTCACCGTCTCTGCGTTTCCCCACGTGTATCAGAAAATCTTCGATTCTAAGAAATCTTACAGCACAAGAGAAAATGCATCATTTTCAGAACGCTTGTAACCACAAAATATTTTAACAGTTTACATTTTCAAGAGTAAACTGCCTGGAGTGCTTTCTCCCCCTTGCTTATTAATGAATTCTATTTAACCAAGTCAGAACTCTTGCTGTGGGGGGAAGCTGGGATGGTGGCGGGGTGGGGGGGAGGGGCTGTGGGTTGTTGGTTTCATTTTAATTTTTTTTGCCCGAAGGCACCATTAGAAAACTCCAGATGCAAAGCTTTCTAATAGAATTCCTCATCTGACACAGCCCTCGGGAATACGGAGGCCTAACCTTTACGATCTGGCGGGCCAGACCTCTATTTGGGAACCTGACGAGGGGGCCTGATCCATTAATGATAATGTGCAATCACTCGGAGCCCCAGAACAGCTGAAGGCCTGAGGCGGCAGAGATTAATGCTTGGCATATAGGAAAAGCGGTGGCAACAGGACCCCCTCCCCTACCCTGAGGGAGAGGGGTGGAGAGCAGGATCACCTAACAGTGGAGAGTCTGGGAATGCCCCAGGACCACATTTTCTTTCCATGACATCAGGGATCTGAGGTTTTCAGAAAAAGAAGCGTTGGCAGGTCGGGGACCGCTTGGCATGCTGGACTTACGGCTGAGAGCCTTCTAGCCAATCGCCGTGGAATTACTAGAAGCTCTGGGACGGGTAGCCTTGGACCCATGGCTTAATCTCCCCGCGCTTAAGTATCCTTCATGAAAGGGGACGATGAGGATCCTGATCTCTACTTTAGAGAACTGTTCTGAGGATTTAAAGAGTAAGTACTTTTAAGAGAGTGCCCGGTAGTACATAGTAAGTGCTTAATGAATACGAGCAGGAGTTTAAGCAAACCAGATCTGGAAGAAAGCTGCTCCGATCCTTAGGCCAGGATTGAGAGGTGCCGGAAGAGCAAGAATAGGCCAGGACCCAGAGGCAGCCTCAGGTTTACTAAGTGGCATCAGGACCAAGCAGGCTAGCGGGATGCCAGGGGGAAGGATAGCTCTGAGTCTAGACAGGTGGCTCCAAGGCCTGAGATAGGGGCATGGCTGGGACACGTGGTAAGAGTGAAGTAGCGAGGCAGAAACACAGCTTAAGAATCAAGAAGGCCCCTAAGTGGAGACTGTTGGCCTGAGTTTCAGGTGGTCATGGGGTCCCTTCTGCCTGAAAGGGGCCAACATTGGAACCAGTGCAGTCAGGAGGCAAGTGTGGGCAGGGGTGGAGAAGGGCTTTGGGATGGGGGTTGGGGGAAGAAGGTGAGCCAGGAGTCACCCTCCACATCCTTCTGTATTGAATGATCCAGGCACTTGGTCGCCAGATGGGCCAACTCTCTATCTAGATCTTTCTCTTGGAGTGGCAATGACACATTTGCTCTTAAACTGACTGAGCTCTTACACGTATGAGGTGCCTGGCCCGAGCTGGGGTGGAGTTGGGGGAAATCCATGACCACAGATCTCTGCAAAGGAGTGGACTCTAGCTTATTCCTCTTTCTATCTCCCACACACTTAACCTTAGTGCCTAGTACAGAGCACAGGCCAACCAGATAAAAAAATAAATTTGGACCACGTATATGGATCTCAACTCCAAAGTCTGGTCTCACTTTAGAGTTGCAGAATGAGCTGGGAAATATTAGGAGCTCTCTTTCTTGTCCTTAGGTGTTTTTTTAAAGGATGAGTTTAATTTTGCTTTTCCCGAAATACATTCCACAAGTACACTTATGTTGAACTGCCTGGGGTCTGTGTCCGGTTCTGACCTCCTCTGGGAATGTCAATAATCGTTGGGGTCACCATCTCTCCTGATTGAAGTGGGGCTATGAAATAAACAAGCACATCACAGATCAGGAAGGGACTGCTATCCAACTGATCAGACCTCCACGTATGGAAATAAGAAATACATGGAAATACTATTAGCATCCCCTGAAATCAATTCTTCAGTCACTGGAGAGAGAGAGAGAGAGAGAAACCAGGGAATTGGGTAGCCCGATGGAATGAGCACTACATTACCTGTTCATGTTTTGTTCTGTTTTATCCATGATGAGGTTTATAATTATGGATGTTCAACTTTTTTTTTTAATTTTTTCAATTTGCCTTATTGACTTTAAAAAGAATAAGAAATCTATTCCTCATCTACTATGTAACGGTCTTAAGGGAAAATGTGAAATATTCAGAACAGTTTGAAAGGTGTTGCATGGAACATACAACCACAATTATTCTTACTGTTATCCTCATTATGATAGCCATCACTGATGTGGAAGATAGATATTAAGTTTATAGGATGGAGCCAGATTCTATTCTAGGTAACCCTAGAGCCATAAAGATATCTCGAATGAAAATCCTGGCCCCCTGACAGCTTTCCCTTAATTATCATCAATTCTTTGAGTAGGCTGAAAAAGAGAGGGGGAGAGGGAGGTAAAAAGAGGGGGAGAGGGAGGTAAAGAGAGTGAGAGAGAGAGGGAAGGAGAGAGACACTGAGCGGGGGGGAGAGAGAGGAGAGAGAGAGAGAGAGAAAGAAAAACCAGCCTAATTGAGTGTAGGATAAACTATTCATTAGCAGCTAAATAGTTACAACATTTAATAACCTATCGTGCCTCATGGAAAACCAAGACATTGCCAAAAGTAATTGAAGTTTGTGATTCTCCAAACTGTTATTTAAAGCAGGGTTTGGCAAGGCTCAGTGGGTCTGCACCAATTTTAATTGCATTTTTAAAATTCAGGATGGTGATTGCATTCCTTTACTTGTTCCTTGTGTAGTGAAATCCCTTTATGGTGAACTTGCTTATAGTGAAACCTTATGCAGTGATTTTGAAGTTCAAAGCCTGTGTGTTCCATCTACATGCAAACCCGTGCTTTACTTTCTGACCTTTAACTGATTCATTCCCAGTTGCATATAACCCCTAACTCTTTCCCTTTTTGTTTGCAGGACATCCAAGGAGATGGCCTGAATCCTTATTACAACCACAAAGAACTTCTTAGGGGGTTAAGATGAACTTGACCTAGGGAGAGGACCTTCCCCAATGATGACTTGATGGGCCCAGGAGCAGAAGCACCAGGTAGCAATGTCTGCCTGTGGATGAGGAGCACCTACCATGCATCCCTCACCCCTAGATGGCTAGAGGCCATTAAATATACACAACGCACTCAGCATTGACCTTTTGCACGGTACTTTTACCGCGCAACTATACGCAACGATAATGGTATTACCCTCATATTTACCAAAGGGCTTCTCCACTCCCTTGCAATTTTCCATGAATAATTTTCTAAAATAGTTATCTGTTGAGCACATAGTAATGCAGTAGGCACAGTGCTAAATATTGCACAGGAATGAGCTCATTCATCCTCAGGAGAACCTTCGGTACTACTAATCTTCTCCATTGTACCGCAGTGCAGAATTGATTAAGGAACACGCTCAGGACCACACCACGGGAGCCATCAGATCCGGGGTTTGAACCAAGTAGACTGACTCCAGATCCCCGCTGCTGAACCAGCAGACTCTGCCACTATCCCTTTTACGTGGGGCTGTGCCTCACAGATGAAATGTCCCACCTTTCTCCCCATTAAAATGCCTCTGTCTTATCGCACAGAAGCCCGGATATCTGACAGTTTTCATTTCCGACTCTGAAAAAAGGGTCACGGATAATGCCTTCCACTGGAGGTTGTGAGGAATTAACTGAGAATGAGTAAAAAAAATCTATTCGGTAAAATATCGCGTAATACACAACCCCGTGCTAGTTTGCGGGGGCTTCTATAACAAAGTCTTGCACAGGAGATGGCAACAGTAACAGGAATAGGCTGTCTCCTAGTTCTGGAAGCTAGAAGCTGTCAGCAGGGCTGGTTCCTTCCGAGGGCGGGAGGGAGCACCGGCTCTGTACCTCTCCTCTAGCTTCCGCTGGGTCTTTGGCAATCTTCGGCATTTCTCAGCTGGTAGATTCTTCACCCAAACTCCTACCTTCATCTTCACTGTTATTCTCCCAAGTGCTTGTCTGTCTCTATGCCTAAATTTTCCTTTCTTTCCTTTTTTAAAGATTTTATTTATTTATTTGACACACAGAGAGAGGGAAAGAGCATGCAAAGAGCAGGGGGGAAGCAGCAGAGGGAGAGGGAGTGGGAGAAGCAAACTCCTCACTGAGCAGGGAGCCCGACCCAGGGCTCGATCCCAGGACCCCAGGATCATGACCTGAGCCGAAGGCAGATGCTTAACAGACTGAGCCACCCAGGTGCCCCAAACTTTTCTGACAGTTTAAAAACCTACCATCCCACAACTCTCCTGCTGAAGTTTTGACCAAATAAGAGTGAATTATCCCTGAAGATATTATCAACCTCATGCCTCATCGTGATCAGATGTTGGAAAACACAGGGAAAAAAAATGTAGATGCTAGAGCTACAATTTCCTTATGCAGGCATTTGACATTAACTCAATTTTGTTCTTACCGACATTCACTCTTTCACTTTTTAAAAATTATGAAATATGTCAGGAGAATATAAAAACATTAGGTACATTATTAATGATTAAAAGTTGAAAATAAGTTCAACAACGTCCAAAAGAGTACATTGCCAGAATCGTATAAGCCCTTATGGTACACTCTCTGTCTTCTCCCAGGAAAACCAACATCCTCATTTTTGCGATAATCATTCCTTTGTTCTTTGTTATTGCTTTATTACCAATTTGTGCCTTCTGCAACCAGAAACTGATTGTGTTTGTCTTTGAACTTTATGTAAGTGGAAAAATACAGAAAACATTCCATTGTGAGTTGCTCCTTATGCTCTTCATTATGCTTGTGAGTTTCATCCATGTCACTGTGTGTAGCTGTAGATTGTTCATTTGTAGGGCCCTTTTGTCTTAACTATTTGATGGTGGTATTTAGGAATTAGTTAATTTTTCTTATTTATTTTTAGTTTAGTTTTATTATTATTTTTTAGAGGAGTGGGGAAGGCGCAGAGGGAGAGAGAGAATCTTTAGCAGGCTCCACATCCAGTGTGGAGCCCAACTCAGGGCTTGATCTCACGACCCTGAGATCATGACTTGAGCTAAAATCAAGAGTCTGATACTCAACCTACTGAGCAACCCAAGTGCCCCTATAGTTGGTTTTTCTATATCGGTTTTTATCTGGCAGGCTTGCCAAATGCACTCATCAATTCTAATGATTAACCTGTATATGTTTTTGGATTTTCTATATTCATATTCATACTATCATGTGCAAATAATGACGGTTTTGGTAATTTCTCTCCTTTTCTATTTCCTTTCTCAGTTTTATGTGCTAGCCAGGATCTACAGTGCAAGTTTGAATAAAAGGAGTGGTAGCAGATATTCTTGTCTTTTTCCTAATCTTGAAGTAAATGCTTTTAACATCTTAATTATTACTAAATATAATATTTACTTTCAGTTTTTATAGATAGCTTTTATTAGGCCAAGGGAGTAACCCTCTATTGCTCATTTGCATAAGAAATTTTTATCTTTGGTAGAATTTAGATCATAAAATGAATATTCAATTTTAGCAAATATTTTTTTGGTATCTACTGAAGCCATCATACAATTTTCCTTTTAATCTGTCAGTGTGTACACTAATTTTCAAATATTAAACAACCCTGCATTCCTGAAATAAACACAGGATCTATTTTCCTTTTGGGGCATGGCTTGTACGGTTTTCTAAGAATTTCCTTGGGATCTATGCTATGTTCTTGAGTGTGAGTGGCCTGACATTACTTATTTTTTTTTTATCTAGCCAATACATCATTCTATTTGCTTACATATTTACCGCATTCTGTGCTCTTCTTTTCTTCTGGCATCTTAGATTTGTGTAAGAATTGGGAACATTTTCCTGATGACCAAAGAATGTCCTTCAGCATTGCCATCAGAGCCTGCTGGCAACAAACTGCCCCAGATTCTGCGTCTGAAATGTCTTGATTTAATCTTCATTTCTGGAGCACATTTTCACTAGGCAAAGAATTCCAGGTCATTCTTTTCCATCAGCACATTGAAGATATTGTTGCATTCCCTTCTGACTTTCATTGCTTGGAAGGGAGCTCTCAAACCCGCTTCTCTAACGAACACACCTTTGCTACCTGGTCCCTTCTTAGGTCTTTCTTCATTTTGGTTCTTGCTGCGTTTGCTGAGTTTTCTTTCTCTTTTGGTTTCACTACCATGTGTTCGGGTATAAATTTCTTTTCATTATACTGCTTAGGATTAGTTGGGCTTCTGAATCTGGGGGTTGGTACCTTTTATCAGTTCTGGAAATTCCTTAGCTATTCTCTCTTCAAATTCTGGGCTGCCTCATTCTCATCCTGCTGTCCTTCCAGGACCCCCGAGAAACCTACAGCACACCTTCTCATTACATCCCTCCAAGTGTCTTTGTCTCCACTTGCATTTTCTACAGTTTTGTTATTCTGTGCTGCTTTCTGGGTAATTTCCACAGATCTCTATTTCAGTCTCTACAGTTCGTAAACTTTCCTTCCAGTTTTTATTACTCTACTGTTAAATCTCCCCGTTTCACTTTTTCCTCCCTAATATAGCATCCATTTATAGTCTGTAGCAGCCTGTGAAAATGTATACATGTATCATACCTATAGTAACATCATTTGAAATTACTGAAGATAATCACACATTTAAAAAATCATGCTTGAAAGAACTAATTTAGAGGACACAAAAGAAATATCTGGGCCCACAATAGCGAAGCAAATACACTCACTCCCTGTCTCTTACGTAAACAAACTTAATATTATATAATTTCCAGACATACACAAGAGTAGAGGGAATGGAATTAAAAAACCCTCCTCATGCCTAATACTCAGCTTCAATAATTACTCACATTTTAACAATCGTATTTAATATTTCTCTATATTCAATCTTTAAACAAGATTTTCTTAGAGTATTTTAAAGCAAATCCCGGAAATCATGTAATTTCATCCGAGATAACATTTGACCTAAAAATATCTTAGCACTGATCTTTAATTGACAAGAATATTTATTTTTTGGTGGAGAACCACCACACTATTACTACACCTAAGAAAACCAACAGTAATTCCCTATTTCACTGAGTTTTTTATTTTAAGACTTTTCTATTTCATTTCTAGAAGTTCAATTTGCTTCTTTAAAAATCTGCTTCATCGTATGTTATGGTTTGTTTCTTGCACATATTTCTGAGCTTGTCATTTATTTCTTTAAAGATATTAAACAGTTTTTTATTGTTTGTGTCTGAAACTCCCATGATCTGAAGTCCTTATGAGTTAGTCTCAGTTTCGTGTATGTGGATTTTTTTGTTTGTTTTAATTTTTGCTTATGGTGCTTAATTTCCTTATGCATTTAGTTAATTTTTATGTTGATCTGCTCCTTATTTTTGGAATTGTGTTTGAGAATTCTTGTGTGTGTGTGTGTGTGTGTGTGTGTGTGTGTGTGTGAGAATTCTTTGGGGCTTAGAAAGAAAATGTGTTCTTTAGAGGAGATCTGCAATTGTTTCTACCGTGCACTTTGTGACATGACTAGTCTGGGGTCACTCTCAACTAAATTCTTGGCTTGGGGTTTTGCAGACCACTCAGGGAGTGTGATTTCAGACTCTTAACCTAATATGAGCTGTAGCTCCAAGTTGTCAATAGTGATTTCTTTTTCTTTTTTCACCTTTGGTCAGCATTGAGATTATACACAGTGTATTTTCTCGACTGAGGGTGGCAGTAAGGAGAAGTAGTAGTGTTGTTTCTAGTTCATTTTTACTCAAGAGGGTATAGCTCTTTGGAATACAAGTTCGTGGATTCTCCATCTTGGTAAGCCCTGGGATTTGTCTCCTATTCCCTGGACCTTGGAAGTTGTGAAAACAGGAATTCAGTTTCATCTGGTTCAACAAATGGCCTCAGTTCCTCGTTGAACGTTCCTCCCTTTCTTGAGAGTTCACTGATGAATGAATGTGTGTGTGTGTGTGTGTGTGTGTGTGTGTGTGTGTATGATAAGAATTTTAATTGTCTATAGAAGGAGGATTGATCCAGGTATCTCCCTGAAATGAAAATTCTCCATTCATTCATTAAGCCATACCGATCTGGCCTTCTGACCAGTGAAGTCATAAAATTTGACCAAAAGTCCAAAAAGTATACAAATCATGGTTTTGGCCATATGTATTACTAAAAATGGGATTGTGAAAAAGCCTGGTCCTTTGCAAACATCTAATATTTGAGAATATGGATCTCAGAAAGGTGAAGGTCAATGAACTGAAATAAATTCTTAGAAGCCTAGTTCACTGAATATACGAATAAATCTCTTGTATTATATCTTAACTAGGTCTTAAGAGTCTGTCTTAAGCCTCAATGAAACTGATTCTTCCTGGACGATTTGTCATCCATGTAGATTTCTTAGCACCTACCATAATAAGCATAACCATTAGCAGTGTTAAGAAACTAAATGGTTGTAGCAGGAAAAAAAAAATGTTTTTATTTAAAATCTAAATGAATTTAACTGTTTATCTATTTCAAGAGATTGGGAAAGGATTGTCATAATTCTCATAAGAGTGGCAGTAACATTTTTCTAGTGCTTTCTTTTCCTTAAAGGATCCAGTGGGGGTGGAGAAGGTACTACCTGGAATAGAAGTTTCACTGTTTATCAGAGAACATGAGTGAGTTTTGGATATGTAAAGAGAATTCTGAAGTTGAGTAAGGGGACGGATGAGGCTAAAAACAATTGGCATGTGCTGCGTGAAACAATGGCAGGAATTTTTATTTTCTCTTGAGAAAGAGGAGAAGAAGAAAGAAGAGTGGGAGAAGGAAGGTGGGTGGGGATGGTAACTATACAGCCCACAAAGCGGCCAAAGGACTTGCCAGGTCATGGATCTCTGACATCTAATATTTGACATTAAGGTTTTTATGCTTCTGCAACATGAAACCTCCTCTATCTTCCCAACCTCCAGCAAAATTGGCTACACCTGCTTATACGAGCATTTGTGGGGGGCGGCGAAGAGGTGCCAGGATGATGGGGTACATGTGCCAATCAAAGAAAAGGAGTCAAGGCCAGAGTAGAATAAAGGAACAACACTCTGAGAAGACAGTGACGAAAAGGAAATTAGTGGAATGGGTCATCAAAGATGAGGGTTGCAGTGAAACTTTAAGTCCCAGAGGAATTTGAAGCTAGACCTTAAAGGGTAGGATGTTCACATATAACACCTGTGTCATGATTAATATTTCTACTGAAGTTTAAGGGCACTAGAAAACTGCTCCAATTTCTAGCGGTCAGTAGTTAGTGTCAGGGTCTAACCAGGGTCTTCTAATTCCCCAGTTAAGCATTTATTCCTCCAGCTAGGCATCAAGCCGTTGTACTCCACCTTAGATGCACATCGGGAGGGTTGAACTTACTCATGTCCAGGTCCCACTCCACATCTTCTGATTTAACTGGCCTGGGCTTTGGGACTTTCAAAACCTCCTCATGGCATTCTAATGTCCAAGCAAGGTTGAGGGCCATGGGTATGAAGCTAAAATAATATCCTAAGGAAAGGCTGAAACATTCAAATGAGATCACAAAAAGCAATAGAGAATGTGTGAGTTGCAAGTGTAATCCTAAAGAAAGCTAATTTTGAGGAAATGTATTTTTATATCATATAATCCCTGTGCATGTTGGGACCTAGAAATAAAAGTACAGAAGATAAAAATATGTCTGAAAGCCCCTATATAAATGAGGACAAAAATAATCTATCCCCATTCAGCTTACTGTTTACATGAGTATAATTTCACTATTGGACTGTATTTGCCTAACTTTACTTTTCCAGAAAACTCTTGCTCAGAAAGCTGGAGTTGCAGGTGATTTACTGTTTGTTTCAAGAAATTCTCCCAAATCCATTTATCCCTTCCTTCCCCATTCATCACCCCTTTCTTGGGACAATAGATCACTTCAAAAGATGATTTATTTTTTAAGACTGCTTTTGAAATCCTCCCAACTCTGTCTACCAATCTACCAATCTTGAACTATAATATAATAAATTTCCCCCAATTTTAATTAAGTGCCCCCTTATACTGCCATTGAAAGACTCACCTTAAATCAGACCCCTTCAAACTTATAAACACCCTACCTTGGTCTCCCCCACTCCTGGATACTGCTAACACTCTTTCAAGGTGATGATAGCTTACTTCTCCTCTGATAAGCAGCAGACTGAGCTTTGTTTCATCAACTAGCCACACAGTACTTATTTACCGCTTCTTCAGAGATGGGAACACATTTCAGTTAGGAAATGTCCAAATGTCTTTTTTTAATATGTCAAATAAAAAAGCTATTTGCCAAGTGCCAACTAAGTAATTTACAGACATTGCCTGTAACCCTTCCAGATTGGAGTTACTAAACATATTTTTATATATGAGGTCATGGGACTCAGAGAAGTCTGGAACTTTCTTGGAGGTCACACAACTATAGTTAGAGCAGGGATTTCGATCCAGGTGTTTGTGATTCTCAAGGCTGAGTTAGCTCAACAGTTAGATCCCCACTAGGCACCATGTTGCTTCACTGAAGCCCAAATCCAGCTCTCCTCTAGCTAGCTGCAAATTATCTGCAACATTTGAGTGTTACCAGTTTTAATGAGTCAACACTAGCCACTACCTTCCCAAGGGCACCCGGCACATGTAGTCAGATAACCAAAGTGAAGAGTAGCTGTCTAAAATTTTCAACCACATTTCTGTGTTTTAATTCTTCAGATGTAGAGTGGGGAGGTCAATGACCGCCAGATTGTTCTTTATGACATCTTTGTGTATCTGATCTATTTTATAATAATTTTTTTCTTTCTTTTAAGATTTTGTTATGAAGCTTTTCTTTACATACACAAAATAGAGTAATATACTGAACTTTTAATGTGCCCCTCACCCAGCTTCCACACCGATCAACTACAGGCTAATCTTGTTTTATCCAAATCCCTGTGCACTCCTCCTTCTACTATTACTGTGAAACAGACTGAAGATAAAATATAATTGTGTTCATAAATATTTTCGTATGTCTCTCTCAAATATTAGGACTTCAGTATGTATCTCTAAAAGAGAAGTACCTTTAACAACAACGACAACAACAATAACCACAATATCATTTTGTAACAAGTTGACAGTAGTTTGCTAATATCATCCAAATCTAGAGCCAGTGTCCAAACATCCAATTGCTACATAAGTATCATAATATCTTAGAGTTTGTACAATTTGGTTAACTTTCAGTGACTCAACGTTTCTTCTAGTTAAGTTAGAATGAGAAAACTCATCCTAGTGGGGATATTTCTCTTGTAAAGGAGTTCCTATTATCCACCCCCACGCTGACCATGGTCTCAGTTCTCAATTTTTAAATTTGGATTTTCATGAAAATTTTATTTTCATGAAGCTTAAGTTTTTTAAGTATGGCCTTCTTTCTTTCAAGTTCTGAACCTATGGTCCCATTTTAATTTGCATGTCTGGACCAGATAATATCTTGATGATACACAAAGCTCCTTGGGAGGGCGGGGGATGCAGTTAAGAGGTCTTATCAATACAAGTTAATCTGGGTGGTCTGCTCTTATTTTTTCATGTTTAAGTCAGTAAGTACTTGGACAAATAAATTTGACATTTTTCTTGCAGCAATTTACATTCTTGTTCTTATAAAGCATTTCTTTCTTATTCCTTCATAGTTCTCTGTGTTTCTAATGAGCAACGCAGAAGCTGTCAAAAGCTGATGTGAACTCAGAGGGAAAACACCGAGGGATTATATAGTTAGAGAGGTATGAGCTATAAAGTTCCCCATGCAGTTAAATCGAAGTGCACCTTTATTGGTTCATTGTGTCCAAGGCAGTTTTTACATTAAAAACAAAAAAGGTAAAAGAAGAAAGAAAGAGATAAGGAGGGAGGGGAGGAGGTAGAGAAGGAAGGAGGGAGAAACTATCCCATGCCTTTGAAGTTAGATGGTGATAAATGAATCTTGTCTTTCTTTCTTCAGGAGTGGTCTGGTCAGGTCACCTGTCAGAACGTAATTAGGCAATCTCAATCCTGGGACGTTATATTCCACCCTGTAGTAGAAATGTCTATTCCTGATGAGGGGTCCCAACTTGGTAGTAGCTCTGTAAGCTAAGTTTCTGCCAAAACATTAGGCAGATGGTTATCAACTGATTTTCCCATTCTCTATATGAAGATCACTGTGCCCTGCTGTTGATAGGATTACAGAGGGACTAAAGCAAATTAATGGCAAGCGGGGGAGAATCCTATTAGTTTGGACCACACATGTGGTTAAATAAATGCAGGAACAATCATAGCATTGGGTTTTATTTAGATCCGCGCATCCCTTTCTCAAAGGGACTGAAAATATTTGCAATGTTATTTGTCCTCTTCTGCCCACACCACTTGCTCTGTAGCACGGTGCCTGTTTAAGAAACCTCATGGAAACACAATCCCACCACAGCACAGCATTCGCTTAAGAGGTCCTATATGAAGGTGGGTTCCTTGCTGGGAGCTCAGACTTGTACAGGGTGGGTTTTTTTTGCATGGAAAAGATACTTAGTCCTCTCCCATTATCCCTGCCCAGAGACGGGATTTCTGCAACTACTACGAGCAAAGAATAAAAACAGACACCATCTAGTCTGTGTATTATATAACCAACACTTGGCAGATTTCTCATTCTGTGCTTAACTTTGACATGAAGCTAGACAGTATGTTTGCAGATCAAATGAGATTTTTTTGCCAGCCCACTCCTAGATAGGGAGGATTTATCTACAACCACACTATGATGTTCCCTTAATACCTTTCAAAAACACAAGTGCTTACATCCTAATAGGTTTTTAGCTTAAGATCTAATCATCCACTCTTGAATTAAGATGCTTGAATGAAGCCAACTCATTTGGAACTAAGCATTTTAATGTCAACAGAGACATATGGTATGGAGACAGAATTACAAAGGCTCTCTTCTGAAGCACCCCTTAGGAAAGCAAGACTAAGACCCCAGCATCATTATTAGTTTACTCATTTATTTCTCAGTAAATAATTGAGCATAATATCATCTTATGAAAGTGGAAATGGTCTAATAATTACATGTTAGGGGTAGGGTACATTCCCATTTGAAATGATTAAACCATTCTCTTGCTCTGTAATTACTACCAACTGTTTTTGTGAATGGCATTGCATTTTTAGACCAAGGAAGATACAACATATATTACATACATTGTGTAAATGTATAGGTAGTGTAATTATCAAGACCTCTATATTGGCATTTGTAGAAAAGTACATCTCAGCCTAATTACAAGTTGTCATTTAGGATCCCCTAAAACCAACGAAAATGTCAAGACAATAATGCAATTATAAAGTCATCTCTGACTTATTTTATAGGAAAAACATATTAGTAAGGAATTGTGGAATACTGAGCCCTTGCAAAGATTATTTTCATTGACCTTAGATGTAGAAAATCTACAAATTAGAAGGATGCCAATCTAGCTTGTCTTGGTCAAATTAGTATGTTCAACAGTTTCGGATGACTTCATTATCTGAAACATTTGACCAAGAGGCATCTCTCTTTCCTGCCTAGTTAATTTCTATTAACTTTAAAATATCTCTTGGTGGTGATAGGAAGAGAATCTTTTAAACCACCCAGACTATGTTGGCTTACCCATTTTATGTTTCCTTAACATCCCCTCCTTCTCTTTGGGAGCATTTGTCACAATTGTGTTATTATTTGGTGAGTGCCCTTATTTCCTGCTAGCTTGTAAGCTCGATGAGTCTGCCTTTTTCACCACTGTATTGCTGTGCTAAATTGTGCTATTTGTTAAAAAAAATTCAATGTTTTAAAAAATTTTTAAAAAATAACAATTTTGAAGTATTCAATACCTTTCACTAAAACGCCCCTCCCTACCAAAACAATATGTTTCCAGTTCCACTGATCTCAAGCTTAGACATATGGCTTGCTTTGGCCGATAAAATATGAGTGGAATTGTCATGTGGCATTTCTAAGCAGAAGCCTTAAGAATTTCCACATGGTTTCACCATTGCTCTTTCACTTTGCCACGAGACCAGCATACCCCAGATAGGGCAGCGCCTTTAATCAGAATCTTGAAATGAAGATTTGGAGTGGAGTCAAAGCTGAATAGGGATGGACATGTAATGAGCGAAAAATAAACTTTTATGGCTGTAAACCACGGTGATTAGGTATTTGTTATTGCTGCTTAACTTAGCTTAATTTGATTGCTACAAATATCTAATGACTATCAAAATGTGGGGCATGCGGTAGGCAAGCCATACACATTTTGTTGACAGGCTGAAGGAATGGATGGAGACATATGATCTATATACACAAGAAGTTAAAGCATATGCAAATGAGAAGTAATAAAAATCTGAATATGCATCATTATTTCAACCATAGTGATTTGGGTTTAATACAAATGTAATTAAATGTTTAATTATTTCTTTTGAAACCTAAGCCACTCAAAATATGTCATGCATAATTCAGTGTCAACGGGTGACACAGAGCAGAGACTTCACGGATGGGAGGGAACGGTGGAGTGTCACACTCACCAAGGAAGATTTCATCAGAAGATGTGAACTGGAAGGATGAGTGGATTCATCATGGCTTTTAGTTAGTGGAGGGGTGAGAGGAGGACAGGGCATATTTCTTCAGGGAAAATGCATGAAAATAAGGAAAGGTATGGATTAGGGAAAACCAGGGACGTGATTTAATGAAGCTGGTGCTTGAGGCAGATTAGTCAGGTGGCCGTGGATTACAGAAGGGAGAGAGGGGACACAGTTACGAAGCTCTTTCAGAAAATGTAATGTCATAAAAATGGTGATTCATTCTCAGCTAATCTATAAACTCAAAGTGATCTTAATAAAAACACGAACAAGATATTATTAGTTTTTTTTTTTTTTAGGAACCAGATTAGAAAATTCTAAATTCACATGGAGAAATACATAAGAGGAAAATAGTGACAAAATTAATAAGGAGATATTAAAACATATAAAATCTAAATAACTAAAATAGTAATTCAAATGGACAGGCAGATCAATGGGAAAGTTTCAGAAATTAGAAACAGATACAACCTCATTTGCCAAATTGGTATATGAGAGTTGGCATTAAAAATGAGTAGGAAAGGAGGAAGGGGAACCCTCCTGTTCTGTTGGTGGGAATGCAAACTGGTGTGGCCACTCTGGAAAACACTACGGAGGTTCCTCAAAAAGTTAAAAATAGAGCTACCCTACGATCCTGCAGTTACACTACTAGGTATTTACCCAAAGAACACAAAAATACCAATTTAAAGGGATACACGCAGCCCAATGTACACAGCAGCATTACCAACAATAGCCAAACTGTGGAAATAGCCCAAGCATCCATTTAGATGGCTAAAGTCAACTACTTAAAAATAAGCTTTTTCTGCATGGCAAAAATCACCATAAACACAGTCAAAGCAAATGACAAAACATGGAAAAACATTTCCAAATCATATCATAGATATGATATATGCAAATGCAAATTAAAATTAAAGTAAGGTAGGGGTGCCTGGGTGGCTCAATTGGTTAAATGTCAGGTTCCATTGATCTCAGAGTCGTGAGTTCAAGCCCCACATTGGGCTCCACGCTGAGTGTGAAGCATACTTAAAAAAAAAATAAAATAAGGTAGTATTTTTTCACCTACCAGATTTTAGAGATCTAGGAATTGGATAACATACTCTATTGGCAAACTCAAGCCTTTCTGGTGGGAATCTAAATTGGTACTACTTCTATGGAGGGAAATTTGGTCCTATCAGTCAAAATTACTGAAGTACATACTTTGGTCCAGCCATCCCATTTTTGGAATTTATACCACAGATGCACCTTCACATGTGTGAAATGAAAATGACAATGTTACTAATTGGAGCATTACCTGCAAAATCAGAAGACTGGAAACAATCTCAATGTTCATTACTGGACAAAGGCTAACTAAGCAAGGACAGGTCCACAACCACCACCATGCAACTGTAACAATAACTGAGAAACTAAATACTGACATAAGATGTCCAAATCAGGTTGTACAAGAAAGGAAGATAAAGGGTAATATGTATTTACACTACCATTGGTCTTAAAAGGTAAATAGAGAATATATAAGCAAATGTATCTTATAAAGAGTGTATAAACATACATAGTTTTTATAAGCATAAAGTTTCTGTGGAAGAATATAAAGAGGTTAATAACATTGGTTGCTGTAGGAAGAGGAACTGGATAGTTACAGAATGGGATGAAGTTATGCTTTTCACATCCTTTGCACCTTTTAAATTTTGAACCATTTTCATAGATTACCTAGTCACAAAATTAAATAAAAAGTGCTATTTCAGTTAAAACTAATTGGCATCAACATCCTTTGAAAGAGAGTTATTTCTGCTGCAGATAAAGTTATATCTGATTTATGAAAAGCAAAACCCAAATACCACATAAAAATGATCATAATATTCTATGTGTGGACCTATATGCAGTTATAATAATTAAATTTTAAGTAAATGATTATACAGAAAATCCATTTCCCACACTGCAGTTAGAATGAACTTTTTAAAACATAAATTTGACAATGTCACTCCCATGTTTAAAGTCCTCCTATGGGACTCTCACTGATTTAAAGATAATAAAATCCAAGGGCACCTGAGTGGCTCAGTCAGTTCAGCATCTGCGTTTGGCTCAGGTCATGATCTCAGGGTCCTGGTTTGGAGTCCCGCATCAGACTCCCTGCTTAGCAGAGAATCTGCTTCTATCTCTGTCTCCCTCCGCCCCTCCTCCTTGTTCATTCTCTCTCTCTCTCTCAAATAAATAAAATCCTAAACAAATAATAAAGGTAATAAAATCCAAATTCCTTAATATGACATACAGGTTTTCTGTTGATCTGGGCTCTATATCATTATTCCAGCTTCACTTCTCACTCTTGTCCCTACTTTGTTCCGTTAACCTTGAACTTGCTCTTGTCTTTATGAACCAAGCTCCATAGTAGACTTTACATATATCTGCCCACCTGCCACTTTTCTTTCTTTCTTTCTCTCTTTCTTTCTTTCTTTCTTTCTTTCTTTCTTTCTTTCTTTTTCTTTCTTTTTCTTTCTTTCTTTTCTTGCCTTAGGTGATTCCCACCTCCTTTTTCCCCTTCTTCCCCCTTCCCCTTGTTTTTCAGTAATTAGACATCAAGTCTCCTTGACCCCCAAAAGTGGAGAAGCCCAAGCTTTTCCATGGTGCCATCTCATCCTGCCCTGTTCTCTCTGCTTGCCCTTCCCCCACTATTTGGTAATCAGTACATTTGTCTCCTTCAGTAGATGGTAAGTTCCTTGAGGGAACTCTGTGCTTGGCCCAACAATTGGTACAAGCTGACTCACAGTAAATGCTTATTGAATGAGAATATGACATACCATCTCTTGAAGAAATCCAACTATGAGGTGGCAATGGGGATGGAGTGACACAAGTGATAGGGAGAAATAATCCGAAAGAGAAGCAAATAGGATTTGGTGATGGATATGCCATAGCCAACCAACTGATCGAGTGTCTAAAATTTGCCAGAGTTAATATTCTCTGCCATGCCTAATCTTACAGATCAGCAGCAAGCAGGAGTTTCTCTGGCTCAACTGTCTCTCTTCCACTGTAAAAGTACTTGCAAAAATGTGTTTCTTCCCCTCCACCTTTCATCAGCCAGCTTGCCCTGGTCTGCATGGTACTAAGGTATCACACAGAAGGCCAATCACTATGCTCTGTAATCCACTCTCTGCACTTCAGCCACCATCAGCCACAGAAACTTGACTGTGGCAGGTACTCCTTCAGGTCTTAAGTGGGTGCTCTAGGGCCACTGGACCAAATGGTACAGAAGTGTACTAACACCATCAAAGAATCTTTTGCTAGAGCACAATGAGCAGCCAGCACATAGCGAAAGAGAGGCTGGGGGATCAGGTGTCAGTTGTATGAATCCTTCCTGACACTTAACTCCAGGGGCATGTCAGTCCTTCCCCTGAAGAATGCCAAAGGCAGAGAGGACTGAACGGAAACCTCCAAGAAACCTGAACAGTGTGCCTGGTACTTTAAAAAATATACAGGCCTACCTCATTTTATTGTGCTTCACTGTATCCGTGCTTTGCAGATACTGCATTTGCTAGAAATTGAAAGTCTGTAGCAACCCTGTGCCTCGCAAGTCCATTGGTGCCATTTTTTTCCAACAGCATTTGCTCACTCTGTGTTGGTGTCCCATTTTCGTATTTCTGGCAATATTTCAAGCTCTTTTTGCCATTATATTTGTTATGCTGGTCAATGATCTTTGATGTTACTATTACAATTGTCATGGGGCACCACAAACCATCCCCATATAAGACAGACCTTGATAAATACTGTGTGTCTTCTAAATACTCTACTGACCAGCAGTTCGCCTGTCTCTCTCCCTCTCCTCAGGCCTCCCTACTACCTGAGATACAACAATATTAAAATTAGACCAATTAATAACCCTCCAATGGCCTCCAAGTATTCCAGCAAAAGGAAGAGTCACATGTCTCTCACTTTATTTCATTTAAAGATTTCTTTATTTGAGAGAGAGAGAGAACAAATGGGAGGGGCAAAAGGAGGGGGAGAGAGAATATTAAGCAGTCTCCACGTCCAGTGAGGAGCTGGATCTCATGACCCTGAGATCATGACCTGAGCTGAAAACAAGAGTCAGATGCTTATCTGACCCATGACTCTCACTGTAAATCAAAAGCGGAAGTGATTAAGCTTAGTGAGGAAGGCATGACAAAAGCCGAGACAGAATGGGAGCTAGGCCTCTTGTGCCAAACACGTGGCCAAACTATATATGCAAAGGTAACATTCTTGAAGGAAACTGAAAGTACTATTTCAGTGAACACACAAATGATAAGAAAATGAAACATCCTTATTGCTTAGATGGAGAGAATCACAACATTCCCTCATGCCAAAGCTCAATTTAGAGGAAAGCCCTCCTCCCTTCAGCTCTGTAAAGGCAGAGAGAGATGAGGAAGCTGCAGGAGAAAAGCCTAAAGCTAAGAGAGATTGGTTGATGAGGTTGAAGGAAAGAAGCCATCTCCATGACATCAAAGTTCAAAATAAAGCAGCAAATGCTGATGTAGAAGCTGCAGAAAGTTCTCCAGAAGGTCTGGTGGTTAAGATAATTCATAAAGGTGGCTCCCCTAAACAACAGATTTTCAGTGTAGACCAAAGAGCCTTCTGTTGGAAGAAGACATCTAGGACTTTCATAGCTGGCGAGGAGAAGTCAATGCCTGGCTTCAAAGTTTCAAAGGACTCTCTTATTAGAGTTCATGCAGCTGATGACTTTAATTTGAAGCCACTGCTCATTTACCATTCTGAAAAATCCCTTAAGAATTATACTAAATCTGCTCTATCTGTGCTCTACAAATGGAACAATAAAGCACATCTGTTTACAACATGATTTACTGAATTTTTTAAGCCCATCGTTAAGATCTACCACCCAGAAAAAAAATTCCTCTCAAAATATGACTACTCATTGACAATGCACCTGGTCACCTAAGAGCTCTCATGGAGTTGGACAACAAAATTAATGTTGTTTTCATGCCTGCTAACACAACATCCATTTACAGCCCATGGATCAAGAAGTCATTCTGACTTTCAAGTCTTATCACTTAAGAAATGCATTTTGGGAAGCTATTGCTCCATAGATAACAATCCCTCAGATGTATCTGGGCAAAGTAAATTGAAAAGATTCTGGAAAGGAGTCGCTATTCTAGATGCCGTTAAGAACAGTCATGATTCAGAGAAAGGGGTCAAAGTACCAACATTACCAGGAGCTTGGAAAAAGGTGATTCTAGCCCCCATGGATGACTCTGAGGGGCTCAAGTCTTCAGTGGAGGAAGTCATTGTGGATGAGTTGGAAATAGCAAGAGAACTAGAATTAGAAGTAGAATCTGAAGATGGGATTGAACTGCTGCAATCTCAGGATAAAATGTTAATGGCTGAGGAGTTGCTTCTTATCAATGAGCAAAGATAGCAGTTTCTTGAGTTGGAATCTAGTCCTGGTGGAGATGCTGTGAAGATAGTTGAAATGACAGCAAAGGATTTAGAATATTGCCTAAACTTAGTTCATAAAGCAGCAGCAGGGTTTGAGAAGACTGACTCCACTTTGAAAGAAGTTCTACAGTGGGTAAAATGCTATCAAACAGCATCACATGCTACAGAGAAATAATTCATAAAGAATCAATCAGTGTGACCAAATTCACCATTGTCTTATTTGAAGAAATTGCCACAGTCAACCCGGCCTTCAGCAGCCATCGACATCGAGACAAGACCCTCCACCAGCAAAAGGATTACAACTCGCCGAAAGCCCAGATGATGGTTAGCATTTTTAGCAACTGAGTATTTTTAATTAAGGTTTATGCATTGTTTTTTAGACATAATGCTATTGCACACTTAACAGACCACAATGTAGTGTAAACATAACTTTGATATACAGTGGGAAACCAAAAACTTCATTTGACTTGTGTTATTGCAATATTCACTTTATCATGGTGAAAGTTTTAGCTGCATGAGAAAGTTTAGCAAGTCACCATGATTCTAATGTTTTTGTTTCTTTGTTTTTATTTTTTTCCATACCCAGTATGGAGCCTGACGTGGGGCTCAATCTCACAACCTTGAGATCACGATCTGAGCCAAAATCAAGAATAGAATACTTACCTGACTGAGCCACTCAGGCACCCCCACCCCCTATCCTGGCTTTTAGATTTCTTAAAGTGACTCTTGATTGGGAGAATTTCCCCTTCCTGAAAAATGAGACTTTTGTGACTAACAGGACTGTAGGGCCATTAGGCTCAAATAATAGAACGATGTTCCCAGATATTAGAATGTTCTGGTGACCTGAGCATAGAGTCACAGCCCATCAGCTTATTGTATTCATTTTTCATTTCGCTGTAATCATTAAAAGTCTGCCCAAAGGTGGAGAGCACGTTATATTCATTTGTTGCCAAGGCTGACCACAGTGGTTCCTGTGTTGTGTGTATGTATTCAACAAATGTTAGAATGGTAATATTCATACAATGGTACAGTTTTTACCAGACACAAGAATACAAAACCTCGGATGATACCATAAATAAAATAGAGACTATGAAAAACTGTTACTACCCAAGAATAAATCTAACAAAATATAAAAAAGTCTTCATGGGCATTAGCACCAAAGGATATAAAAAAGACTTGAATAAATAGAGACCTACCCCATGTTCTTGGATGGAGAGATTCAATATGTACAGATATTAATTCTTCTGAATTAGTTCATGCAATTCCAAAGGAAACCCCAACAGTAATTTTTCCTTATGTATTTAATCCATACCCTGGAACAAGCAGTCACTTTCCTTACCTTGTCAATGTCAGGATGATGATGCTATTAATGGCAAAGAAAATGTATAATCCCCCTCCACTTGGAAAGTAGTATAATTAAGTGGATTTTCCTCTTACTTAATTTAATATACATTTATTAAAATCTGTATTTTCTGGGACATAAGGGGCCATTCAGATAGTTTACATGACTGCTGTCATTCGGTTTTCTCCCTTCTTTTCTAAAAATATAACCTGCGATGGGGGTTGGGTTGCTGGCCACATGCTGCATTTCTACAGCTGAAAATCCTGGGAAGAAGGAAAAAAGCTCACTTTCTCTCCAACTCATCACTAGTGACCTATTTCCTGTACGATTGAATTAAATTGGTGGGACTATGCAAACAAGCAAAGAGAAAAAGAAAAGTAACAAAAATTGAAAAAGGAAGACCAGGCCGGTAATCTAACAATGTGTTTTATTTACAAAGAGTTTTCACTTTCACAATTTTATTTATTTATTGCAATAATCCTGGGAAGTGGGTTGGGCATTTTAATTCAGTCTATTCAGTTTAGTGTATAGATAAGGAAGGAGTCACAGAAACCTTGCATTGGCGACCCAGTGAAAGGGGCTCCTGGGTGGCTCAGTTGGTTAAGCAACTGCCTTTGGCTCAGGTCATGATCCCAGGGTCCTGGGATTGAGCCCCGCATCCAGCTCCCTGCTCAGCGGGGGAGCCTGCTTCTCCCTTTCCCTCTGCTTGCTGCTTCCCCTGCTTGTGTTCCCTTTTTCTGTCAAATAAATAAAAATCTTAAAAAAAAAAAAAAAGGAAACCCAGTGAAGGGCAGAGATGGGTTATTTTCTCTCTTAGGCAATGTGGTCTGTAGAAAGAGCCAGACAGGCTTGCATCCAAACCTAGATAGTGAGCATTCTCAAAATGGAAAAGATAAAGGAAAGCTTTGTGGTGGTGGTGGGAATGGGGCTTCGAAGCAAAACGGGTTTGAAGTGTTGGGAGGACAAGGAAGGACCTTTCTGATGAGGACAAGGAATGTACAGACTGGGAGTTGAGAAAGTTCGTAGGCGAGGACCCCACAGGAAATGGTCTCAGAAGTGGAGGGCTTGTAAGAAAGCATCACAAGAAGGAAGGTTGGGCAGAAGAGGTCTGTGCTGATTGGACAGAGCCCTAGAAATTTCAGTGGGTGGTAAACACACGTTGGGATCTGATTCTTACCCCAATCACTTACTTGCTGGCTCAGTGACCTTGGGAAGTTACTTATCCTCTTTTGTCTCCTGTTCTTCATCCTTAACATGCAGTAATAGTATGTTGTATGACTGTTTCGAGGACTGGATGCGTTAACGAATGGGACACAGTACATGTCATGTGGAATTTACTCAGTAAATATGATAATGATCATGAGAAAGAACATGGAAGTAACATGATGCCAGGCAGCTAGATAAGAGACGGAGATCAGTTAGACTTTCAACAATCCATTAAAAAGTATTGCTTGGAGGGGAAACCCATCTGTCATAGACAAGACATGTTTTGCAGATTCTTCACCATAAATGCATTTGAGTGGCTGGTGCAAGATTTGCACTACTTAGGGTTCATACGGATCAGAATTGGAAACTTAAAATTACCTTCCACCCTCTATCCTCACCCCTTCCAAAATGCATGCGCAAGTATCACCTACAAGCTGTCCATTCTGAGTGCTTCTAATGTTCTCTTTCCAAAGGCGAGAGTAGGAAACATGACAAAAACTTTTGAAGTTGTTGGAGGCAATGCTGCTCTCTTGTGGAGGTCCCATTTAGGAAGGAAACAAAAAGAAAGCACACAAATTCACACGCAAGTGCTCCTCTAAATGAGAAGAGCACTTCAAAACGTAAACCCTCTGTCTGACTAATCAAAAGGAAATCTGTTTTAGGGGCGCCTGGGTGGCTCTGTTGGATAAGCATCTGACTTGATTTCGGCTCAGGTCCTGATCTTAGGGCTGTGGGATCAAGCCCCTTGTTGGGGTCTGTGCTCACCATGGAGTCTGCTGGAGATTCTCTTCCTCTCCCTTTGCCCCTCCCAGACCCCCCTCTTTCTCTGTCTCCCAAATAAATAAATAAATAAATAAATAAATAAATAAATAAAATCTTAAAAAAAAAAAAAGGAAGGAAATCTATTCTCAACACAAAGGCCTCTGCACAGATACTAACAACATGGAGAGAAGATGGCTCATCAATGATTCATGAAAATGGCCGTCACCATCAACTGAAGCATGTTTCGTGATGGGTAAAATGTCTTGTTTAACACACACACACACACACACACACACACACACACACACACTCTGTCTCTCTCTCTCTCTCTCCTGCTATCCAAACCTGCAGATTCGGGCGTTTCTTGGCTGTCATAGTGTGAATCACCACTCGAGGGAGCCCAAGTGTCTTTGGTCCTGGGCTCACTCCGGGCACCGGGACACACTGGAACTCTGTGAGGGGTACATGGCTCTGTGACTCTACTGCAGGGTGGACATTGTGGATGAGAGGATGCTCTGTTGGGGGGTGGGGGGCTGTCCTGCACCTTGCAGGATATATAGAGCATTCCTGGCTTCCGCTCGCTCACCGGATGCCAATAGCAACAACAATCCCTCTCCCAGTTGTGACAAAGACAATAACTCCAAGTGACCCCAAATGTTCCTTGAGGTAGGGGTTGCAGGGGAGTTGTCTTCCCACCCCCCAGCTGAACCACTGCTCTAATGGAGCTCACCAGTCCGTGGGTCCCCCAAAACTTTGGTCTCAGAACTGAAAGAGTCGAGTTCCCCACCCTATTTGTGTCCCTGTTGTGCGAGCAGACCAGTGAGAAGCAGGGTGTGGGAAAGAGAAATCGGGTCCCCTACCATCCTCAGAGGTGTTATCAGAGACCTGGCATCTTGGCCAGCCTTTGCTAAGAGAGAAAACACTGTCAAGGACTGTCTGGGGTGGTGGGAGCCGGGGCCCTGCTGTTCTCCTCAGGCTTTTGGTAGCCGCTCAAATGATTTGTTAATTATTCATTACTATTTGTCATAAAATCCTGAAGGGCTGCCAAGTGGTAGCATGCGGGCAATACTAAAGCAGGGGACGTGTCTTCTCTTATTTTCCAGTGAATATCAGACATGGAGGGACTGGGCTTCTTTGAAAACACACACAGTATCCGGGGCGCCTGCACCGGAGTGCGCAGATGGAAGGTCTAGGAGCAAGGTCTCAACAGCACTGTCCTCCTCCGGGGCCCTGTGGTTGACACTCTCCCTTCACTGAGCCCTGCTCCATTTGCTGCGGAGATCATAAGGCCAGAGGAAAAAGCCTCGGAGGTGGGGGCTTCCAGAATGAAAACGAAATCCGAGACACAGTCCGTGCTGAGACTCTCCTGTCTCAGAGCCTTCCCTCCTCCGCCCTGCAGGGGTGGACACAGTCAGACCAGTGAGGGGCCCTCCCTTCCCTTTCTCTTCTCCCCATCCCCCTCTCCTGCCCCCCAAGGCCCCTATTGTGATCGCTCCTCCCTCTTTATTCCCCTTGATAGCTACCTTTGATGTTCATTTTAACCAGATAAAAATATGTGGGTTCTGGCAGGGTAGCTGGGGCTGAAGTGACAGGAGACACAGTGTCATTTGCCCCAGATCACAAAAACACCCGAGGGAGGGAGGGAGGACGGCCTTGCTTTCAGCCCCACAGAAAGACCCACAAGGCTGAACTCCACCTCTCCTGAAAAGGAGCCAAGGCTCTGCTGGGCAGTGAATTTGCGTGAAGTTAGAAAGTTAAAATCCAGAGTCACAAAGGCCTCCCCCCACCCCAGGAGTGAGAACTGAGGCCTTGTTGCTCTGAGGCACCAGAAGGGAATGTGGGTTCCCAGAGTGCCAGGCCCACGGGGCAGGAGAAACTGCAAAAGTCTGTCCTAGGTCTTTAGGGATCCCCCTCAAGGAGTTATGGGGGAAGCAGTGGCTGTTTTCCTGACCAGGGTTATTTAGAACCCAAAGTTTATCACTTGACAAGTTCCCACGGGTCAGCAAGGACGCCGCAGGCTGTCCTGATGGGAGCCAAGGACTGATTCTGTACCAAAGGGAGCAGCCTCGCTTTTCTCTGTGACCTGCACCCCACCCGGGTCCCTGGGACGGTGTCCTTGTTCGGGGCACGGCCAGCACCCAGGAGCGGATCTGTTCACATCATCAAGGTATTAAGAAGCTTATCAAATTCGGTGATGCCTGAGTGGGAGAAACACCACAGAGAGAAGCCAGAGAGAGGCTGGAAATAGCCTTAGGGCTGTCAAATTTTGAGCGAGGGTCAACTGGTTCCCATTAACAACTTAAGTGAGTGTCCAGGGGTGTGTGTCTCTGTTCTGGTGTTGGTAGAGTTTTATAGACTGTTAGTGATTCACTACTTATCATTTACTTATTCATTCAATAACCATTCACTCAATACATACTTATTCAAGAATATTTATTTATTCATTCAAGAATATTTATTTGTTCATTCAACACCTATTTACTGATTCAACATCCGTTCAGTAAATACTTACTGAGCACCTTCTGTGGGCCAGTCATTGTTTTTGGCTCTGGGGATCGATCAGTGAAAAAAAGAGACCCATGTCTGTCGAGCTTTTGCACACTGCCAGGCACCTCACTTCTTAAATTTAAATTCAGTTAAGTAACATATAGTGTATTACTAGTTTCAGAGATAGAGTTCAGAGATTCATCAGTTGCATATAACACCCAGTGCTCATTACATCACACGCCCTCCTTAATGCCCATCACCCAGTTACCCCATCCCCCACCCCACCGCCCTCCGGCAACCCTGTTTGCCTCCTATGATTAAGAATCTCTTATGGTTTATCTCCCTCTCTGCTTTTGTCTTCGTTTTATTTTTTCCTCTTTCCCTATGCTCCTCTGTTTTGTTTCTTAAATTCCACATATGAATGAGATCATATGAGAATTGTCTTTCTCTGATTGACTTATTTTGCTTAGCATAATACCATTAGTTCCATCCATGTCATTGCAAATGGCAAGATTTCATTTTTGATGGCTGAGTAGTATTCCATTGTATATACACACCACATCTTCTTTATCCATTCATCTGTCGATGGACATCTGGGCTCTCTTTCCATAGTTTGGCTATTGTGGACATTGCTGCTATAACCATTGCGGTGTATCAAGTGCCTCACATTTGAGTCAATCCTCACAATCAACACATTTGGTGTGCATTCTTGTCCCCATTTTATAACTGGAGAACCTTAAGTTTAGGAAAATCAAGTAAAAATGTAGCTATTAAATGGTAGAAGGGATAATCAAGCCCAGGTTTGTGTGACTCCTAGTCTGTGTTCTTTTCAACACAATGGTCATCCTGTGGGGATGTCACTTTACCTGAGGAAACTGTGTAGGGATTTATTCTCAGAGAGAAACAAACCAACTTACAAAGTGCCCAATGCAGAAAACCAACCAGTTCAGCCAATCCACTCAAAGTGAGTGCCCAAGGATGTATATTCACTGGAAAGCATGATATTATCAGATCTTAGTTGCATGACACAGTATTTAGCAAGACTTTATGAAGGAATAAGGAGCTTTCTAGAAGGACTTGCCAAATTTAAAATAAAGGTAACCAATGCAGATAAAATGCGTGTACTTATATTTCCTTGTGGGAGGGAGAAGGAAAAAAACTAATTAAAAGAAACCCCTTTGCCAGGAAGATAAGATGGGAAGATATGGGTTTGGGCTTCAGGGGCTGGGCAACTATTTTCAACACAAGGCATAATGTAGACACAAGAAATACATACTTATATGTAAAAGAGATTCTTCGTTAACAAGGACTATGATGGAGTAGAGAGGTGGAAGTGGGTATTCCATTTGGTTTGGGGAGCTTTAAATGTGTTGCACTGTTTGCGAGTGTGTGAAAATCACTGTTCATAGCAACTCTTATCTTGTTCCTTCTCTTTGTACTTCTCTCAGGAAGGCCTTGAAACATGCGATACAATCCATCTTAGTAAGACGTGGCAGGGACCGGTTGGGAGATGGAGTAGAGATGGAGAGGGTATATATGAAGAAGGAGCTAACACTTGTGAGGGCCTTTTGTATGCTAGGTTTAGACACACATTTCTTTAAATTTCAAGACAACTTCAAGAGGTAGATAAGATCACACTCGTTGATAGACAAGAGAATTAAGACTCTAACAAGCAAATGACCCAAGATCTCACAGCTGGGAAGATGCCGAACCAAACCCTCCACCTCTATTGTTTCCCCAAAGAAATCATAGGCCCTTTTCATTTTAAAGATTGTATTGCTAATCGCAGTGATGGCACAGGCAGGGAGTAACATCTACAACAAGTGTGAAGATTTGCAAAGTCTAGCCTCATCTAAAATCTCTCTCCAAAACCAGAGGTGAGAGAAGAGCTACCATTTGGAATGGAAGTAATTCCAGAGATACTGGTAGCTTCTTGCCCCCCAGCCTCTGCCCCCATGCTCTCCTTCATCCCTTACTATAACCCTGACCTCCCCCCATGCCTACCTGTTCCACACTCAGCCACCAGGTAGTATAAGCACGACAGGGACAGACAGACAGACACAACCATGTCCAATTCTCATGTTCTGCACACTTTGGGTTGAATGCCTGCTGGCCTGTGTCTATGTTCCCTGGGCTACCGCTTTCCCTCTCCATGGAACTATTTTCTTGATGTCCATTTTTTTCAAAGTTGGCAAGTATGAGGAGGAGTAAAATGAACCTGGCACAGCCCTGAATTCCTGAGGCAATGGATTGACAACAAAGCCCTCCTTTTGGAGGGCCCCAACTTGACTCTTCCTACTCACCAGGCAACACACAGGTTTGGCAAAACCCAGTCGCAGCCACAGAGTTTGGGGTGGTCAGTTAAAACCGAAGCCTGGAACGTCATCTGAACTCTATCACCTCCTAACCTGTGTAGCCTGAGGTGAATTTATAGGACTCAGTTTCGTCATATGGCAAGGGGACAGAACATACTGTTCTGAAAAAGCTGGTGTGAGGATGACATCAGGAGACAGTGATCAACAGTCTAGTGCTTCACAAACTTCCCTGATGATGAGAATCACCCAGATGCTTATTGATATACACATTCCCAGGGCTCTTCCCTGCAAGTGTGGATTTGGTGGGATTAGGTTGGGAGTCTGTGATTTAGTTTTGTTAATTTATTGATTAACTGATTCATTAATGTATTTAAAGATTTATTTATTTGAGAGAGAGAAAGCATGAGTGGGGAGAGTGGGAGAGAATCCTCAAGCAGACTCTGTGCTGAGCGTGGAGCCCCCCGTGAGGCTCAATCCCAGGACCCTGAGATCATGACCTGAGCCAAAACCAGGAGTCAGACACTCAACCAGCTGAGCCACCTAGGCGCCCCTACTTATTTATTATATTAAGCTCCAAAGCATATTCTATTATTTAGCATAATGAAGGTGTGGGAAACATTGTTTTCAGTGACTGATGAGTATTAGTACATTGCTGTTGTCATTCTCTCTCGTGTTGACCTCTTCACCAACTGTCCAAATCTCAGTTATTTAAAATTCTATCACCCCCTCAGTTTGCTATATTTTATGACTCTTTAAAGGACTTGTTTCTCAGAATCACTGCTTTGGTTTTGGCTCTTTTGAGATGCCTATATTCCTCTCATTGATATGATTCAGGCACTGAGTCGGTGACTTTGCCTTTGCTCCAGTCATCCTAAAATGACTCTTTGATTCCAAGTTTGGGTATGACTTAGTCTTGTGCATTTCACCGGTTTCTTGCCTTAGCTCCTAAATCATTTAGGAGTTGCTTGAGACTCACTGGTTAGAAGCTGAGATGTGGGCTTTTTTGTGTTTAATGAGCTATGTTTCTACTTAACTCCATGTTTCTACCCCTGTGTTATATTCTCTTTCTGACACTAGGTTGCAAGAACCTCATTTGCAGCCTACACTCCTTAGGAAGGTCTCCCCCATAGCTTGGCTACCATCTTGGTTCTGCCTGGAGAGATTTCAAACTCTAACTCAAATAAAGGATTGAGAGATAAAGACTATTAGGACTGAAATATATAAATAATGATGCTTTTTCTGGGTGAGTTTGTATCATAGGTTTGAATATTTCAAATCAAAATTTTCCCAAACATTCCATTTTTGTTGTGGCCAAATAGATAATTATATTTTGGATTGTTAAAGAAAAAAAGAGTTATGTTGGGGATTACCACATGGGATACAGACAGAGTAGCAGGCACTATAGCAGTGACCTGAGCAGTATGACCTTTAGCAAGGTCATTACCTCTCTATGCCTCAGTTTACCTGAAAATAAACATAATATCAATAGCCAGCTCATGGGTTGCTTGGGGGGTTAAAATGAGTTCATACAGGTGAGATGTTGAGAAGAGTGCCAGGCACAGTTAGTAGTGGCTGCTTCTGCCACTGAGGCAGGCCACATGGTACAGTCTGTGTGCAACTCTATGTCTGTCCCATTTTCTTCTCTCTTTCCTCACCGGCTTTCCCTGCTTGCTCTTGGTTCCTGCTCTCTCAAAACTCTGAATTGCATATGGTTTTGTTTGCCATAGTTGTGATCTTTCAACTTATTCCTATTTCCACTCATGATCCTGCTTCCCAAAGGTAACTTTCTCTCTTCCTTGGTTTATCCTCCTGGAAGAGAGAATCTGATTGTCTTAGCTTACCTTTTTACCCCTTCTATGGATGGACTTCCTAGGGCCAGATGATCATCTCCAGACTAATTAACAATAGCAGGATTAGAGGAATTGCATGGTTCAAAATCTGGCTGCTCAGGCAGCGGGGGGTTGGGGTCAGGCGATTTTTTTTTTAGAGATCGTATGGGCAGGCAGACAGGTAACGATTAGCATCCTGTAGTATAAATATGGACATAAACCATATGTCCACAGCAATTATACTCAGAGTTTCCTTCATGAACTCTGATTCCTGCAAAAACCAGGAATTATGCCTAAAAGAAGAGTAGACAAGGGGCCAGAGGAGTGGAACTTAGATTCTATCCACGATTGGTTGTAAGACCTCTGGTAACTCATTTCATTCCCCCATGGGCCTCAGCTTCCTCCTCTGTAAAGAGAATGGAATGGAACGGATGAACTCTAAATTTCTTTTCACCTCCAAGATGAAAAAAGAATGGAAATGGACGGGCATGGTGCCTATAATCTGACCTCGGACCAGAAATGGTTAGATAATCGAGCTTGATGCATAGTTTAAAGCATTAATGATCTGAAAAAAAATTCCATATGTATTGATGTTCTTGGAGACAATTATCTATACAGTAAGCATATGCTGAATTAGCATAAGGTTGCTATTAAAAAATACTGTGGAAATGAAATATAAACTTCTATAATCAGAGGAAGCAACAAACTCAAAATCACTGCTCCGGTATTTCGCTTAACAGGTTTGATGACTAAAGCTCCAACTTCCTTCCTCACAGCACTGACATGGCACATTTAGGATGACAAATCTAGATGAAAGTTGAATGCTTCTAAGTAGATTTGCCTCCTCCTTGAGGTCAGGTGTCGGCTAGTGTTTAATCACTGTTGTCCTGTGGCTGGGCTTATTTATAAACAAGTCAGATAGTAAAATGTAAACCACATGTGGAATGCAACCCAGAAGTATTGCCAAGGCTTGGGCCAAATATTGATTTTATAGGAATAGAAATGTGCAGTAAGTGATGTGGGGAAAATGAGACCTTTTTCGCCCAATAAGCAAGAGGACTGCAAAGCTACTAAATTATAGCTACTCTTTAGGAAGAACACTAAATTTGCTCATCTTTGGACACTGGGTACCTTTGCCAGACTTTATCCATACAGTTCTTTTTTCTAGTTGGGAGTAGAATTTAAAGTTTGTCTGGTTTCACTTTTGCTGCTTTAAAGGTAGAAAATACCTCCTCTTTTCCTTGTTTTGTCTGCCAGAGAGCCCTGGAACTTATCCAGGAAATTTAGTCTGCCACTTTACCAAACCAATTAGTGATGTTCAATGTCAGAGTGGCAGGACAGACACCATGGTTATGGCCAGTCTGAGCTGCCTCCCAGCTGGGAATTAGACTTATTGCCCCAGGCCCCTGAAGTGATTGGTCCACCCACATTGCTCAGACCTAGAGCCCTCAGGTCTTACTGCCTTGAGCTACTTGGCAAACCTCATTCTCTGCTTCATCCCAGGCCCACAGGTTACGTTTTTGCCTTCAGTGAGTTCCCCTGCTCTTGAGACTACCCTCGCGGCTCCTGTAATGGGCATTTTCACATGTTAAAAATACTAACTATGGAGGGTCATAAACAACAATTTGCCTTGGTCAGTAGATTCCTTATAGTCATTGGGTTGACTGAAATTTTGAGGTGGATTTTGTGTTCCTCGCAGAATACTTTCCAACATAGTTCTTTCTCTCTTCCTCCCTTCCCTTCCCCTTCCTTCCTTCCTCCCTTCCCTTCCTCTTCCTTCCTTCCTCCCTCCCTCCCTCCCTTCCTTCCTCCCTTCCTTCCTTTTCTTCCTTCTTCCCTTCCCCTTCCTTCCTTCCTTCCTTCCTTCCTTCCTTCCTTCCTTTCTTCCATCCTTTCCTTCCTTTTTAAAGATTTTTATTTATTTCTCAGAGAGAGAAAGAGCACAAGCAGGGGGAGCAGGAGGCAGAGGGAGAAGCAGGCTCCCCACCAAGCAATCAATCCCAGGACTCAATGTGGGACTCAATCCCAGGACCCTGGGATCATGACCTGAGCTAAAGGCAGACGCTTAACCTACTGAGCCACCCAGGTGTCCCAAACTAATTTCTGATGATGTGCTCATTTAGATGAACACTATCAATGCACATGTTGCTGCGTGTTCAGAAATGATGCTAGGCTAGGTCCATATTAGGTATGCAAATCTCTTGTTCTCAACATTTTCTAGCCTGGTGCAACTCAAGGGGGTGGCCCATGGACTAGTGCCCATATGTAAACCTGTTCCAGTTCTACAGTGGGATAAGTACAGAAAGGGAATGTATGGGTTTAAAAATGTTACAGCAATTTTACAGAATAACTTTTATGTCCACTGTCCCCATTAATTAAAATTTGGAGCTTGGATTTGTATAACTTTTAAGGTTTCATTTGTCTAGCTGTTCATTTTGATCGCAATTTATAAAAGTGTTCTTCTGCAATAGGTTGAAAACAACAAACCAAATCCAAACTCGTTCTTCTCTACAGATAGTTTGAGCAGCACTGCTCTAAAATTATTTCAGCTTTTCCCCCCCCCCTAACTTTCATGAACCACATCAAGTGAGGTATCTTAACATCCAGGCTTTAAAGACAGAACTCAGTGTTCAGCACCTCATGGTGTAGATTTTCCCCGCACCCTACACACCACCCAAGAGTAGGGATTTTCATAGTTCTGGAGGTAATGGAAGGAATACCTCTTATGTCTCAGAGGCCTGGGGTATTTCAGAATATCCGTCAATACTGCTGGGGAAACACTGAAGGGCAGGTAAGGATCCCTGGGAAAGTCCAGCTATAAAATAAGCATTACAGATACCATCTGTCACCAAGGGATTTAATTTTTGACCTAGTGGTAGTAGAAAATCAATGGCCATCTGACACATGTCCCAGATTCTAGGACTAGAATTAAAAGTAATCTTTTGGATTCTGCCATTTCATAATTTTTAGGGAAACAAGCTTTGAAGAGGTTTCTAGTTTAGTAGAGAAGTCATCTAATCATATTAAAAATGGGCTATTTGCAAATGTTGGTACTGTTCATTGACAAATCAATCAGGCCAAAAGGAGTGAATTTTCCATGGATCTTCCAATGGATCTTCCTTTTTAATTATTTTATTTTATTTTATTTTTTTAATTTTTAACAGAGAGAAAGAGATGGCATGAGCATGGCGGGGCTAAAGTAGAGAAAGAGAGAGAGAGAGAATCTCAAGTAGGCTCCATGGCCCAGTGCAGAGCCTGATGTGGGCTCGATCTTATGACCCTGCGATCATGACCTGAGCCAAAATCAAGAGCTGGATCCTTAATGACTGAGCCACCCAGGTGGTCCATGAATGGATCTTTCAAGCTTCATTTCCATGCTAGGTTTTCATAGCTTTCTCTCCCAGAATCACAGTCCTGCAGTACTGGCCCCATAGCTGGCTCCCATTTCCCCCATGCCATACAGCCCGCCCTCCAATCCCTGAATCAGACACTGAGTGCCATACGTACCGCATGCCACTTGCCACACCTGCTCTCAAAGAATAATCCTTAAAAAAAGACTCCACATGCTTTTCATTCTTTTTTTCATTTCATCTAGGACCATACTTATTTTCTTCATGTCACCAGTTTTACTGAAAAATTAGTAGATGTGGTTTCCGGTTAGGAAAAGGAAAGAGTTCCCACGTGCAACACATAGTTTTTCTTTAGTAACTGTCCCCTCATAAGCGCTGGTCCTGGTACTGGCCCCACTCTACACAGGGGTCACTGAGCAGTCTTCAGGAGGCTGCTGGACACAGTGTAAAAAGGGAATGAGGCTACATAACCCTGATGTAAACTCCACAGTACAGGTTTATAAGACGGACACTAAGTACATGTGTTCTGCTTTCAGGAAGAATTTTTTTCCCTAACATTTACTGGGCACTTAATATGTGCTCAATAACTAATTTAATCTTCATAAAAGCTCATGAAGGAAGTACTATTATTATTATCCAGATTTCATAAGTGAGGAAACAAAGCATAGAATGGTTGAATGATTTATCCAAGGTCGCTCATCAGGAAATTGCAGAGCTGTGACTTGAACCATGCTGGCTCCAGTGCCTAAACTTCTCAGGTTTCCCAGAAGACACAAATTCAAAACAGAGACAACAGCTTTTTGACCTCTCAGGTGACAAAACAGAGGCTGTGGAGCCTCTTAGCCTCAAGAAGTGAGGAAAAAAACCTTCTGTCCTGAGTGGTTCAGTCCAGAAACTGAAAACCTGTAGCAGTCAAGTGCCAAAGGCAGATGAGAAAACAGAAAAAAGGCCAACAAGTCTTGACTGCCTGCTCTTTCCTGTACTTCATTGCTCTCCACCTCAGAGCTCTGAGGCTGCTTACTGGAAGCCCCAAGTCCCCATTTCACATAATTTTCCACTTTTCTCCACCCTTCCACTCAATGACAGGTTCCATCTCCCTGATCTCATCGAAATTCTCACAGGGGCATACGTTTCAGTGTCTACCAACCCACCTACCAAACTGCCACAAAGGTGTGTGAATCTGATACTTCCAAACACCCCCTTCCTATGGTCTTTTGGCCAAAGGATCAAATTGCTCAGAAAATTTTGTGATTTTTACCCGATTATCAGTTTCACCATCTTCATGCCTAGATAATATAATTAGCATGCCTCTTTTCTTCAACTATAATACCACTGGAGAAAGGAATTCAAATCAGTAGATTTGTCCCACATTATTCACATTTGCTTCCTTAGTTCCAAAGGATCTGTGTCATCAATCGGCAGTGCTATTGGGATTATCAATAATGAAAAATGACTTAATGAATCCAAACTCAGAAAACACATTCTTGACTTGTCAACACAATTAGGAGTCAGAGCTAAGTGTCAATAGTAAGCAAATTTGAAATGAAATAAAATCAATTCTGACCATCATCCCTAAAGCAAATATAAAGAATTCAAAAAGAAAGTGATAGTATTTTTTGTGGTTAATTTGCAAATGACAAGAATATGGTCAATTTCCTGGAGTTTTTCTATGTGCTTTTCCTTTTTAATTAAGGAAGCTCAATTGGGAAAATAACCTTTAATGTTCGTTTGTAAAGAAAAATAATAAATAAGTTTAACTGAGAAGGTAAAAGACCCATATTTTGAAAACTACAAGACATTAATGAAAGAAACTGAAGAAGATACAAATAAATAGAAAGATATTTCACGCTCATGGATTTGAAGAATTAATATTGTTAAAATGTCCATACTACCCAAAGCAGTATACAGATTCAATGCAATTCCTATCAAAATTCCAATGGCATTTTTCACAGAAATAGAACAAGTTATCCTAAAATTTGTATTGAACTACAAAAAAACACAAATAGACAAAGCAATCCTGAAAAAGAAGAACAAATCTGGAGGTATTATACTCCCTGATTTCAAGCTATATTACAAAGCTATAGTAATTAAAACAGTACGGTATTAGAGGGAAAACGAACACTTAGGTTGATGGAACAGAATGAAGAGCCCAGAAATAAACCCACAAATATATGGTCAATTAATTTATAACAAAGAAGACAAGCATATACAATAGGAAGAGTATAGTCTCTTCAATAAATGATGTTTACAAAATTAGACAGCCACACGCAAAGCATAGAATGTTTCACTGTTCATGCTTGTAAAATGCTTCACTGTTTTACACCGCACGCAAAAATTAACTCAAAATGTTCATTAAAGACTTGAATGTAAGACCTGAATCCACAAAACTCATAGAAGAAAACATGGGCAGTAAACTCCTTGACACAGGTCTTAGTGATGATTTTTCAAAAGCAAAGGCAACAAAAGCAAAAATCAACAAATGAGACTACATCAAATGAAAAACTTCTGCACGGCAAGGAAAACTACCAACAAAATAAAATACAACCTGAGTGGGAGAATATATTTGCAAATCAAATATCTGTTAAATATCCAATATCCAAAATACACAAAGAACTCAAAACAGAACTGAAAAATAATTTTATTAAGAATGGGCAGAAGATCTGAATAGACATTTTTCCAAAGAAGATATACAGAAGGCCAACAAGTACATGAAAAGATGCTCAACATCATTAATCATCAGGAAAAAGCAAATCAAAACCTCAATGAGACATCACGTCACACCTGTTAGAATGACCGTTTTCAAAAGGACAAGAAATAACAAGTGTCGGAGAGGAGAGGGAGAAAAAGGAAGTTTGTGCACTGTTGGTGGAAACATAAATTGGTACATAAATTGTACCTACTATAGAAAACAGTAGAGAAGTTCCTCAAAAAATCAAAAATAGAACTACCATATGTTCCAGCAATTCCACTTCTCGATTTTACCCAAAGAAAACGAAAATGCTAACTTGAATAGATATATGCATCGCCCTGTTCATTTCAGCATTATTTGCAACAACCAAGGTATGGAACAACCTAAGTAACCTTAGTGTCTATTGATGGATGAATGGCTGAAGAAATTGTGGTATATATAAAAAAAAGAATGAAATCTTGTCAGTTGCAACAACATGGATGGACCTTGAGGGCATTCTGCCAAGTGAAATAGTTCAGACAAAGAAAGACAAATACCATATAATTTCACTCATATGTGAAATCTAAAAAAAAAAAAAAAGCCAGATACAGACAACAGATTGGTGGTTGTCAGAGGCGGGATGTGGGGAGTGGGAGAAATGGGTGAGCTGGTTGGTTCCTTATTTTTAGTTTAGTTTTTTAGTTTAAATAAATTATAGAAAAAGAAAAGAAAAAATAAAGGGGGAGAAATGGGTGAAGGTGATCAAAGGGTACAAACTTCTAGGTATATAAGATAAATAAATTCTGGGAATCTAAGGACTATAGTTAACAGTATTTTATTGTATACTTGGAAGTTGCTAAGAATAGGTCTTAAATGTTCTCACCACACACACAAAAAGTGTTAAGTATGTGAAGTGATGGATATGTTAATTAACCTTATTGTGGTAATCATTTCATAGTATATATGTGTATAAAATCATGTACGCCTTAAACGTATACAACGTTATATTCCAATTATATCTCAGTAAAGCTGGAAAAAAGGAAAAAAGAAAAGTAAAAAAAAATAATAGAAAGTGGAAAAAAGAAAAAATACTAATGGTTTAATATTTTATTTATTTGTATCCATGAACTAACAGGGGATATTGATGGCACCCACCCAAGGCATCCTGACTCCCCCTCGAATGTGCATAGAGTTGTAAGCCAGACCCATTTTCATGGTCAGATACTGGCTTACCAGCCTCTTGTGATTTCCATGAATAAGCTGATTACTGGGTTATGTGATAGGATTCAAAATTCCCATATGCTATTATGTATAGTTTTCTGGCTAATTTCTGGAGGCTTTTCCTTGCTTCAGGATTCTTTGTCCTTTTAAATGCATCATGTAAAATTCTAGATTCTTTTCTTTTTTTTTAAAAGATTTTATTTATTTATTTAAGAGAGAGAGAGGTGGGTGAAGGGCAGAGGGAGAAGCAGACTCCCCACTATGGGGCTCAATCCTGGGACTCCAGGATCATGACCTGAGCCAAAGGCAGACGCTTAACCCGCTGAGCCACCCAGGAACCCTTCTAGATTATTTTCTTAATGTTAACATCACAAACGGATTTAGGTACCAGTACAAATACTGGGAACTTAAGCTTTTGAATAAAAACCCAACAATCAACCAAAAGACAGCAGAAAAACCCAACAGTCCCAAAGAACGGAACATGGAGGTGACACAGCCACCCATGATCTTCTCAGTTGTTAAAGACTGTAGCCCTTTCTCAAGTTAAAACTCTGGGAATAAATGAAAATGGTGCAGAATGCAAAATGATAGAAAAAATTATTGTGATAAAAACAATCCCTTTTGTAAATTCTGGCTCATAATGTTTAAGTTAACGAAGATTACATTAGGAACTGGAATTTCAGTGCTTTTATTTAAAGCACCAGAATATGTACATGTCCCTTTCTTTGCTTCTAGGGATATTTGCCATTGTTAGGAGGAATGCTCATCCTAACAGTCCACTGAAAAGTTAAAGGTTGTTAAAAATTTCTTAAAGCAACTAGCATCTATCTGCAGTAATTCCCCACATGACATTCCATTCTTCTTGAGGTAGTGTGGACAGAACCGTATTTCATACGGATATGACATCAGGAGGAGTGATTACCTACCAAATATGGTATATGTTAGTTGAACTAGAGAGTAAAAGGTACCTTTTTTCTTTAATTATTTTAATTATAAAATAATATATGCTAATATAGTAGTATATGAGGTAAAATTTAAAATTCCCCTCTCAAATGGTGGTAGATATTATTTCAAATATTTTTCTAGGCATATATATGTGAATATATACCTAAATAATAGACCGTTAGCTATTCAGACTTCTAAACAACAGCACCACCCACATCATGGAATTGGTCTAAAAGAATTTTTTGAAATTATTACTCAAACTATCATGTCAAGTGCTAAACGGAGAGTGGTTTTTTTGTTTTTGTTTTTGTTTTTGTTTTTTTGTGGTATGTGATGTATAATGGGGGATGCATTGGTTGGTTGCCATGGAGATTCATTGGGTTGAATATTGTGCAGGGATGTTGGTGGTCATTTGGTGATTCATGAGCTGGGCTGCTTTAGGGTTATCTATCTGTTGTAGTAATAGTAATATTTCAGACATGGACTTGGAATTGTACAAATAATCCCACTCTTAATCCATAATCCATGTAATAGAACTAAGAAGACACATTGGGTTTGCACATGTTGGCAAAGTTTCTGGGGTAAAATGTTACCACTGAGTACTATTTTGGGACGGAAAACAGGAGATCTGGTATCTGGCTCAGACATGGCCATTTACCACGTTTTGTCCTTAGGTCACCTCTCAGTGTCTCAACTTTGTTCATCTGGGAAAGGGCTCTGTAATGCCTCCCACACCTTCCAGGCAAAAACCACAGGAGATCATACTATGAATGCAGTCTGTAGCACAAACTGCCTTTCAAATACAAGATTTTGTTAGTAAAGGAGGTTCTCCTATGGCTCTTTGTAAACACCGACAACACAAACACACAAAGCCCATTGTCAACAAGTCAAAAGAAGAAGAAATCTGGAATTAGATAGTGGTGGTGGTTGCACAATATTGTGAATATACTGGAAATCGCCGACTGTAAAGAATAAATAAAGAAGAAAGGAAAGAAAAAGAGAGACGTCTTTCTAAAGCTGGAAAGACAACAAAAGATGAAGGAAAATCACTTCGTTGAGTACATTTTACACATCAGGGCCTCTTCAGTTCTTTAGAAATGGTGTCTTAATTTCGTCTTCCTCCTAACCTGAGATATAGAAATTGTTACCCCGATTTTTTTTTTTTTTTAGGAAAATGAGAGAGTTTGAACACCTTGCCCAAAGTCACAAGGCAATTAATTACCTTGCCCAGAACTTGAATTTAACTCTCATTGACTCTTAAACCTAAACCCTTGCTGCTTCTAGACCAGGCTGCTTCTAGACCTACTCTGAAGTTCAAAGCAAGTATAAGAATCATCAATGACCCTAGACTCACATATTCAGTCTCCCCTCAAGAGACCCTACGTGGAGGAACTTGTGGGTTCTCCCAGATGTCAACCCTCAAAACCTCAGTGAAGTGCCCCTGCCTGAGAAGGACAGTCCATTATGTGTCTACTGCTTACATATTCATCGCGACCTTCCTGGGTCTATTTGCATTTTCAGTCCAAAGCACTGTTTTGGGTTAATGAGCCCCCCGAGTTCCCTAGCCAAACGTTTATTGGCTTCCAGCTTAACATAAGCTTGTATCTAATCAGTGTAGACGTTGAAACAAGTTCCATGCTGGCAAATTCCCAAAGCAAAAGGAGGTAAATGAGAACAACATGAATGAGACAAACAAGGGACCCACCATGGGGAAACAGTTTAATCAACACTTACAGAAACATGGCTGCCTCCTGCTGAGATGGAACTACATCTGTTCCATAGATGTCCTGGTGCCTTTAAGAACACTCTCTTCCTCAAATACAAAGCCTTTCTGCCTTTCACACCCCTACTGCTGAAGATCGTTTTGCAATAAGAAGAGTTGAGAAATCTCAGATCCAGGTTTTTAAATTAATTTTTAAAAATAAGCATAGTAGTAGACACTGTTGGTGCCTTACCCCTGACCCCTGGGAAGCTCACTGTGAGTCCTGTGTCAGCAAAATCCCTGAGGATTTTGTCAGACTGGGGACTATAGTAGGTCTGGGTGCAAGATAAATAGAAAGTGCTAGGAGAGCTAATCCAATGACTGCTCTTATCTAGAAGCTGCTCTCACCCAGCGCATGAGTTGATGGATAGCTAATCTGATGGACAAATAGCCAAAGACTAGGTTGATATATATCAATAAATAGCTCAGCCTCCTGACCCCATGGCTGGGATAACCCATAGGCATGCACTACACTGTCCCTGAGTTCTCAAACTCTAGGCAACTGGCTTGATTGAGGCACTCTTTATGGACATCCTGTTCCTCTCTTTCTCCCTTCCCCATTTCCCTCTTGCTTGTTCCTCGGATAATCTCTACTTGCATTAGAATCTTTGTCTCAGAGTCTTCTTCAGGAAAAACCCAAACCAGACAACGGTGACTCACGTGCTCTGGATGAAAAAAAGGGAACGGTCATTAAGAAAGTCGGAAAATAAGCTTTCAACCCTGGTCTTTATTTCCCCTGTTGACTTTGGATTTCTTTCACCCCTTCAGAAACTTTCCTCCCTCAATTAATCTCCTAAAGTACCAAGGTTTTCCCAGCCATCCGTAATGGAAGTGGTCCTTTCCTCTGTGGACACTCTTACAGGTAGATGGTAGTATCCACTAGGTCTCTTTACTTGAAAAGTTAAACATTTTCACCTTTGGTTCTCTTCCAGGTACCAGTCCCACTAGCTTACTCCCAAACCCCTTCACAGTTTTCTATCCCCCATGACCTACACCCATCTTCTAACTAAGAGCTGGAATACAGAGAAAACCCCAAAAGGAAATGACCACTAGACTGTTCCTGAAATGCCACAATCTAGGAAATCACTCCTTTCTCCCACAAACAAGACTCTTTTTCATCACGGAGCTGAATAAATTCTTCTTAATTCATGTATCTCACTTCTGTTAAATTTCTTGGCCTGTATCAGAAACAGCTCCTCGGTTTCTCTTCTTTCAAACAAATCCCTGCCAAACACGGTGCTGCCAAATATAGCCAAGGGCAGAGATAGTCATGATATCACCATGTTTCTGCCCCAACCGCATTCTGATGGCACTGGGGGCAGGAGATACAATGCTCACACCTACTCCGTGTCCTCCCTCCAGGATACCTTTACTAATTCATCTTTGCAGGAACCCACTTATAGAGAAGTCACCATCCTTAGGAAGATGGATTGGGAGTGGACTGTTTGGCTGTTTGTTAGGTTCTCCTTTGATTATATAGAAGAACACAACGCAAAGAAGGTTGGGAAGAGTGACACAATGCATTACTCAAGCATGTCAATCTGGGCAAGGCCTTTAAGGGGCTGCCTTGTTTACCCAAACTGCTAGGGCCCCCTCCTAGTTATTACAGGGAATGCTGTTTATAGAAATATTTAAATATGCTATTTCCCCCAAATGAACCACAACAGCTTCATTTAAAGTTATTTTATTATGCTGAACAGATATTTGGACAATTTAAAATTCCACTTGCTATACAAACAACTCCAATAATGCCTCAGGTTAGCATGTAAATACATATTTAAACAATTTAAAAACACACTGACTGCATAATTTGTATTTGTTACTGCTCAAAAGAAAGGACTTTTTATTTAGTGTGCCAAATAATGTGAATTTGGATGCCTTCTAAAAGGAAGCATTATTCATGTGCAGGAGAAACAAAATCAATAAACGGAAATTTGAATAAAAAAGAAAACCCATTATGATACTGCACTCAGACAATGATCATCTTGTGCATTATTTGCTCAAGGAAAAGACACAGGAAAATGGCCCTTTTGGAACCGACCTATGGACTGAATCATAAACTTCTGCTCAGGCTGTTTGAAAATAAACAGAATTACACATCTCTAAAATTCTATTCAGTTTCTTCTTGTGTGTGACTGTAAAATATGTGAAAGCCCAACCACAAAATATGTTTGGAAGATTAAGCTACTATTATTAATTATTTTATTTTCAGTTGTTATCACATCACTTGTTTCATTGCTCACAGAGTGTCTAGAACGGAGTAAGGTCCTAAACAGGCTTCTGAGGAAAATAATATATCTCTGCTTACAGGGAATACTAGTCAAGTGTGTCTGTGTTGTGGGGGAGGATTAGAGGGGTGTCCATCCTGACACACCTTGGAAACTCCCCTCTTCCCTTCTTCACATGGGCATTGACAGTGGTCGAAAGGTCAGAGGTCCTAGCTCAAATCTTGCCTCCAACATCACAACTACTTCTGTAATTTCTATCCTTAGCCTCTTTCTCTAAGCCTTTGTTACCTGGGGGGGGGGGGGGTAAGGGTAGTACCTGCCTCAAGATTTGGGGGAGGATTAAAGGCAACTGCTAGCCCAGCACCTGGTACAGGGAGGTTACCCAACTGATGTTAGCAATAAGCATGTCCAAGGGTCGCCCCACCTTTCCTTACAGACAGCTGACAGGCATATGGCGCGTCACTGGCATATTGCGATCCTTCATCAGCAACCCTGGGCACCTGTGCTTCAGTTCCTTGCTGAAGACGAGGATTTCAGACTCTGTGCTGCTCCTTTCTTATCAAGTGTTATGAGAAATAACCTTCATGGAACATTGCCTGAGAGTAGTCTGCATTTTATCCTTAAGTCAGGACAGATCATCAAAAAGCTATACCTGATAGAACTTATGGGAACTGATATTACCGAATTCATTTTGGTGAATTACATTTGATGCCGTCAGTTTATATTGAAGTGTGAAAAGTTGAAACAGCTCTGGGGAATTAAACATTTAATTACCATCGGGATGTCTGGAAGGGTTACGTATTTTATTACAGGATTTCTTCTTTTTTGAAGAGCCTTTCATGCCTCAGACTAGGAAAATACTTATTGATTCAATCAAAAATTGTACCTTGCTCACTCAGTTTTTGTTGGGCACTTTTCTGGGTACTAAAAATACAATGGTGGACAAAAGAGACAAAAAATCCCTGCCCTGAGTAACAGAGTTTACATTCTAACTCCTTAGCAACTGGTTTATTTTTATCTTATGGATACTGTAAATCTTATAACTGACTTGGTTCAAGTCTTTGTTTTGGCTTCTAGCAAATTCAGAGCCCAATGACACAGGTCCTTATAGGATGCAACCTTGAGTGCTAACTTTCCTCCAATTTCTCATCCATTTATTATCCTGCTGCAAAATTCATGTTTCCCTAAGCAACCTCAACACCCTTTGGGAGAAACAAAGTGAAGAATTTGTAAATTCATCAAAAAATGAATAAATAAACAGCACAAACATAGATCTGCGTAGATTCAAATAACCATAAATTAAATGTACCTACATCTTCAATGGCCGTCTAGTTTTACATCCAGTCACCTCTCATCTCCAGTCTCGGCAGGAATGCACTGAACGTCATTCGTTAATTTAACAGGTAATCACTGACCATCGGCAATAGGCCAGACTCCATTCAAAGTGGAGGAGTTAATAGTTAACAAGACAGATCATGCCAATGCTCTGTGGGAACATGTGTCTATATGGAGGCCCCACAAGCACTTGCCCAATGTTCAGACACCTCCAGGGAAGGGATAGTACAAGTTCATTCCCTCTCTGCTTCCTGGGTTGTAAGTGTCTCGATATTTAGGACATGTCTTTGATACAAACCCTCAGGTTGCAAGTAAAGGGCAATTTTCCTCATTCTGTCCTCAGAAGAGAGTCCATTTTTTAAAAATCATACATCTATCATCTTGCTATGGACGGACTGTTTGTGTCCCGCCCCTCTCCAAATTCATATGTTGAAATCCTTAATAGGATGATATATGGCGGTGGGGCCTTTGGGAGGTAATGAGGGGTAGATGGTGATGGTGAGGTCCTTGAGAGGGAATTAATGCCCTTATAAGAAGAGGAAGGGATGCAAGAATGATCTATTGATTCTCTCTCTCTGTTCATTAACCCATTTAGGCCACGTGAGGACATACCAGGAAGAGAACCCTCACCAGCAACAGACCATGCTGGCAGCTCTGACATCAGACTTCCAGCTTCTAGGAACTGTGAGAAATTAACTTCCATTGTTTGAGCCACCTAGTCTGCAGGGTTTTGTCACATCAGCCCATAGGGCTAGGACACATCCGATGAAGGAATTCAGCTGATAAAAATCGTACCGGTCTTCACTGATTAAACTACACGGTACGCCACAGAGAGTGGTGTTAAGAGCTGTGCAGGCATCGCTTTATTCAATAAATATCGTGAGACTACTGAATTCCAGACACTGCCAGGAGCTGGGGATGTGAGAACTCGTGAAAATGAACTCTAGGGACTTAGAGTTTTAGGGGACATACAGACACATAAAGGTCATGACCGAGCAGGAACAGGACAGAGTATTATGGGCACGCACTGTGTGTTATATGCAAACAGTGAATCATGGAACACTACATCAAAAACTGGTGATGTACTTTATGGTGACTAACATAACATGATATTAAAAAAAAAAAAAAAAAGCACGCTGTCGGGGTGTCAGCCAGGACTTTCCAGATGCAGGAATGTCTAAACTGAAATCTTAAAGCCAAGTAAGGGTCATCCAGGTATAGTGTGTATATGGGCATGGGGAAAGAGGGCAATGCCTTCCAGAAGCAGGGAAGAACTAATGGCAAGGAAACTTGGAGGTTGGCAAAGGCATAGCTTCTTAAGGAAAACCAGCAGTAGCACAATAAGGATGGAGAGTGGAAAAGGGTACATCTAGGACAGAGTGCTCTGGAGCAGCAACTTTTAACAAATAGAGGAAAAGAATCAGTGCCATCAGCAATCAGTGGCCCAGAGGTTCATTGTGATAGAGGTCAAGGCAAGAGATGCTTCCAAAAGGGGAGGGTGGGGGCCTAGGTAAAAAGCTGAAAGTAAGAAGGGAAACGTGCCAAGGGATTAAGCAAAAAGGAAATGAAAGTGACTGAGAACATGAGAAGGGTAAGTATAAAGAAGTGGTGGGAAGAGATGGCCTTAGTCCTGTTCACATTTACCTTGTTGGCTGTTAGGAGGGGAACAGATTAGCTATCGGGCCTTCCCTAGGTGAGACCTCTGATCAAAACTGGAGCGGGCATGTCACATGTATGCATATAAGTACACACGTACACACACACACACACACACACGCACACACACTTGAGTATGTGTAGGGTAGACCAAAAAATATCAACAATGATTATCTCTGTGTGGAGAGGTATACATGGGCGGTGGGGTAATCTGCAATTTTTGTTCACTTCTTTACCCTTTTCTATATTTTATATGCTCCTACATTGAACATCTACTATTTTTATAATCATAAAAGCCATGAAATTAATTTCAAAATTGATTCACACAGGAGATTTATGGCAGGTATCAGAGCTGCAAAACTGGGTTGTGTCCTCTCTGAACAAAAACCTAAGTGCATCTTTATGCTCATATCAATTTATCCACAGGCATTTTTCTGTCTTTCTTTTCTCCATTCCCTAACTAGTGATGTTTCACATGCTTAGATACTGGGGAAGGTTCTGTCTGAATAAGACAAATCGGTTTTATGAGGCTGAAAGGCATCTTCCAATTTGGGGTAATTATTATATTGAAAATTTGCCCTGCATTCAGACGAGCCTTGAGCACATATAAAAACTGCCTTTCTTCCCTTGCTGCAGAGCAGGAATTTTTAAAAAGGAATCGTTATGGTAACGTTTGCCTTGCTAACCTTCAGCCAAAATTGGAAAAAGGGCAGAAAACTCAAAATGATCAGTTTACATTACAGTTCCCCCTTTTCAATTAGAATATTTAAAGAAAGTAAATACCTGGCAGAGAAAAGCACTTTTCAGATCTAATGGAAAGAAATATCCTGTCAAAATTGAAGATCTTTTGGGAAATAAACTGGTAATTGACTCACATGGCAGAAGCCAGGCAGTTAGGACCCTGCTGAATTAAGTCGCCTCGACTCCTGATGCCCAGCACCCACCCTGTCTCTCCCAGTCCCTCAGCTCCTTAGCAAACTCTCAGAAGGGATGACAACTGGGTGATTCCAACTGGAAAACAGAAAAATCAAAGAACGTAAGGCCCTTGCTGGAACCCATCAGACATGTGACTAAAAAGGAAACCAGAATTCTTCCTTCCTTCCTCCTACACCGCACACACCTCCCACAGCTAACTCAGCAGCCAGTACCACGGATTCCCGAGCTAATCAATACTTTCTGCAAACCTTTTCCTAAGCAAGTACTCTTAGACTGGATTAAGAAATACATGCAACTTTTTTATTTGCTTATGTTCTGTGTCCTTCAACCACAGGATAAAGGATGTTTATGAAGATTTTTAAAACAATGCAAAGAAAAGCAGATTACCTATTCATGTATGTCCTGTGACCACAACATTTATATAAACTTGTGGATGCCCCATGGGAGCATCTGACTGAGATCGTATTAGTGGAACAATAGGCAGAAGCCAAAAATAACGAGAAGCAGTTGCAGTTTTACAGGTGTTTCATAAAGAATGTTAGAGAGCATGTGCACAGATGCTGTGTATCCTATGTAGACTGCCCCCTTCCAGCAGAAGACCATCCTCCAGCTCGCAGAAACATTGCCCTTGACCAGAGGGAGCTGCCCGGCTGCAGGTTAATGCCCATTCTGGGAGAGACCCTCTCTCAGGGGCTGGTCCATGCTGCCAACACACATCCAAGCTCCTTGCCTCAATTCGGGACAACAGTGAAGGACCATTCCAGTCCCCAGGATCCCCTCAGGATCACCTGAGCCCTTAGCTGAGACTAGGTCATAGTTCAGCTTTTCTCTGCCTGATCCTGTTTCCACTACTCGCTTACAGATGCTATCCAACAGCACCCCCAATAAAATCCCTGTAAGCAAATCTCTGTCAAAGGAGGAGGAGGATTCAACTTACTATACAGCATGATAGATGATTATTATTTGCAAATACGTGGCTTTCCCTATCTGTGGGAGTCCCGTATCTCCGCACCCGTTGACGTCAGGCTGGGCCATGTGACTCGCTTTAGCACAGCCTTGTGAGCAGAAGTAATCAATGCCACTTCTGAGCAGAAGCTTTAAGAACCATCACGTGGTTCTCCCATCTTTATTGTCCTTCTGTGTGTCATGATAGGAGCCTATAGGGCTGGTCCTCCAGCCTGGGCTCGGCAATCAAGAGTCCCTATAATTGAGTCAGAGGCAGTCCACAACTGACGCGTAATGTGAGTGAAAATCAATGTTGCGACAGCCACTGAGATTTGGGGATTAGATGATGCTCCAGCATGGCAGTCTAAACGGGGCGATATGAAGGGAATCAAAATAAAACCTCAAAAGGTACTTTAAAAAAATTCCCTTTCCCCATTCTTTTTACTCTCACTATCTCTAGCATTTAGCACCTGTCTGTGAACCTCTCTTTCCCCAGCTGAATTTCAACTGCCTACCGAAATGTAACTCCATCTCTCCTGAACCCTCCTAAGCAACACAAGGTTAAGAAACAAGGGAAAGAACTCCGAATCTCCTTAGAGGTTAGGGCACAAGAGGGAATGGAGGGACAAGGAAAGAAAGAGACCCAGCACCAAAAGATGGAATTCCCTTAGCAGGTTGCAGAGGAATAGGGGGGAGGGAGTGGAAAAGAGTGCAAACACTCAAATTTCATACCTTTCCCTTCAACCTTATTTCATACATAAGAGCGCGGGGGAAACTACGCCAAGAAATATGATCATACTGACCAAGACCCAAAGGTTAGCAGTACTGAGCAGAGGAATTATGGGGAGATTCTTTCTTCCACTGAGTTTTCTATACTTGTAAAAGTATTTCTAATGAACACATATCCTTCTGTGCCTCGAAGAAATCAAATACTTTAAGAAGAGAAAAATATCCCTGAGCCAGGCAACTGCTAACTGTCGTCACCCATCTCCCCATGCTACCTGCTGCAGGTCTGAGAGCAGACTCAGGTGTTAGGGAACAGAACTGGGGGGAGAGGTTCTCAACCCGGGAATAAAAGTGTGTCTCAGCCAGGAAGAGGGACCAAAATGTAAAACATTGTGCAACACGGAAAAGCGTGATGAGCTATGTCAGTGATGACCATTCTGAGGCAGGGAATGCGGGCATGTGGGGGAATGGTAGAAGACGCTGCTGAGGGAATGCTGAGGAGCCTGGCATGAAATCCCAGCAATGGGCAGGAGGCCTATCAAGAATCTACAGCCAGCCCATTACATCGTGGCATCCTCAAGACACTCACAGCGTTCTGAATTTGAAAGGGACAAAATCCTGCTGGGATCATCTAGAAGTTTCTCCTTATCTTGTGGAAATTGCTCCTTACCTCAAGGGCTTTTTTTTTTTTTTCCATGTCTTCCAGACACCGGCCAGAAGTTGAATTATTATTTTTTTTAGGTTGAATTATTAATTGGTTTGTCCATTTTTTTAACCCAAAGGTAATAAATAATGAGATATGACTTCTACTTGCCCTGTAAAATCTGCATCCATTTTCTTCATGAAGGGGACCCCAAACTTCAAAATCAGGCTGGTGAAGGGATAAGTTAATGATGACATCGTTTCTGAATTCACGTGCTATGAAGTGCTCAGCCCGTGAAGTCGTGTCTCAGAATCTCAAGCATCGCAATGACACTTTGACTCGTTGCAGCCGTGCTGTCACAGCAAGGAGGGGCTGGGCTCAGGCTGGGAGGCCCTTGGTTCTCTTGACACTGAGGTGCACTGTCTCTCCTTTGTTACAACATAGGTTCATCCCCGAGGATGGGTCATGTGGGACTTCACCTGTTACGTCTCTAAGAGATTTGGCCTGCCTCATTACCGTTAGGGCTCGAATTTTCCTGCCCTGTTTCAGGAGACACTGTCATTATTTCACTCTAAATTATCACCCCACATTATGCGAGTGAATAGAATTAGAGTTTTTGTTTTCATTTCTGGATTACCAGAAGTGAGTACTGGGGATTGAGGCAGAAGCAGTTTTTGCTTGCTTCCTTTTAGAAAGGAAAAGACATGCTTTTATATAACTTTATCATTAGCTCTTTTAAAAAAGAGGAAAATCCCTGAACATATTCCATTATGAAATTCTCCCACAATGGCGTAACCTTAGTGCTTAAATCATTTATTTTAAGGCTGTCATAGATTATTAACTAAACACCCTGGGGTCAAGGATGTCCTAACTCCTTTCTCTGTGCAACCCCGGGAGCAGAACTCTCTGCGCTCCTACTCAGCTCAAAGTAGGTCTCTGTAAAGATTCCTTGGATGAATATTGAATCACGAATGGAAATATGGCTGAATGAGCCTTCCACAGGACGAGGATGGGCTTTAGCGCGTCTGGCACAAATTAAAAAATATGAAAGACTTTCTTTAATCTCCATGTGAGGCGATTTTCCTTCTTCTTCCCTCCTTACTCTTCCCCCCTTGTAGGTAAAGGTTGTTTCACAATATGGGGAAGGTCTTTTGAGGCAAAAGGATTATTATTTATTTCTCATTAATTAAAGTGGCAGAATCAGAGAGGACTAGCTTTTCCTTTGAAGTAGATCAGTTCTTTCAAGTTAGATCAGATTTCACATCAATTAAAGGCCCCATCCCTGAGCGTGCCTACGGAACTATACCTCTTCTTTCAAACCCTTGAAGGCTTTGGCTAATACATGAGAGATTTTCTTAGGGGAAGGGGTTTTCTGGTTGTGCCTTTTATTTTAAGAGTTCCTGGTGGGGTGGTGGGGCAGAAGTCACACCTTCGGCCTCCTGCTCACGGGGCAAATGATATTTTTCCGTGTTTAAATTCAGCAAAAAACAAAAACAAGAAGAACAACAACAATCCCAACCCTCACAGAAGGAGTTTATGTTCAGGATAATAAATAACATTCTCCTATTTGATTCAAGACGTTCAAAGTTCGTATTAGGAAACGTTGTATGTTCTTGGGCTAATCGTCAGATTTCTCAGTGTCCCTTTCGGCTCTTTTATCATAGGATGCACCAAAGACAAATATCACATTTTTTTTCTTTTCCACCAGCATCATGGAACCGAAAAGGGTCTTTGAATTGCTGTGGTGCGCAGATGTCCTTCTGAGTCTGCACGGGCCTCCTCAAGGCTCTTTGCTTCCGGGCAGGGCAAGGAAGCAGGCTCTTTTCACATGAAGAATGGTACAAAAATAGAATGCTACAAAGCTGGCAAAGCAGTGGTTCCTGGAATATAGCTCCACACTTCTGGCTCCTTCTGTTATGGCTATCAAGATTTCTGCTACCACTTTTATTCCTGAAGGAGGTCCTCAAGGCATCCACTCTTTCTCACCCAGTGATTGTACCTTAGCAAAAACTAAGCTGACCAGGGACTAGCCGAGTCCTTTCTTCGAGGCATACATCCTAATTGTAGAAGGACAGGTTATGGCCTTGCTTCTCCTGAGTGTTTGTGCCTGAGGCTTCAGACTGGCCACTCCAAGCCGCCCAGGCTCTACCCTCCCCAAGAAGCGATCCCTTGGGGGTCTTCCCCACCCACTACACGAAGTCACTCAGAGCCCTCATTAAAATATCACCACAGCAGAACTGTGTGATTCCTTTTCTTTTTTCAAACCATGCCTGTGCCTCTTACAGTTTTGAAAAGCCATTCACCCTACAGATTGCGAACACATTCTTTTTAAACCTTCCATGGGGAAAAATGCTAAAAACCTTCAGAGTGCATGGATGTAGTACCTTCTGGGGTGGTTTGTGATACAGACAAAATGACCTGCTCCCTGGGCTTTTCCCTATCTGCAGGAGTCCTGCTCATGACCATTTTCCATCTTCCCATTAAAGGAAATCCTGGGGAGACAGTTGTGGTCCAAGGAAGGCTGCCCTCGCAGGTGGGCTATACCCACGACTTGTGGGAAACGAGTCACAGGGGAAATGATGCCAGGCTCATGGGTTCTGGGAGATCCCAGCAGAGGCATACTGAGGTCAAGGCGAAGGAAAATCAAAAGAATCTCGTACTTGCCAAACACAGCCACAGGGATTTCGGGATCAGCAGAGCGACTCAATGTTTCTGCCAATATCACCGTGACAATAGATCGAGAAGAAGAGAATCGGACCTTGTGTGTCTGAGAGACAGCGAGACACCAATTACAATTGCTGGACCCTTTAAACCAGTTCAATGCCTAATTTCCTAAGTTCTTCAAGAAAGACTGATTGTCTTTTGAGGGCAAAGCAAATCATTCTAAGCATCGGCTGGGAGCAAAGATGAATCTGTACATTCTTTCAGGTTTCCAGGTGCAGTACAATTATAAATGAGAAGGTCTGGTTGAATCAAGGTGACCCTAATTATCTTTATTAAAAACACAGTCGGGGAAGCAATATAAGCTAGTGTACAAGAAAGTCCTGTTCTCAGATCAGAACTATGCTTAAAGACAGACTAAAAGCCTAGAAAATCCCCCTATAATTTAACTTTTTTTCACAGAGTATCTTAAATCTCTCCAGCTCCAATTCAGAAATTATTATGGTATAGCGGTCAAGGCTCTAGTACTACCTAGAGTTTATGTTTCACGCCTTCTACTTATTAATTGTGGAATATTGGGCAAGTTACTGAAAATTCCTCCACCTCAGTTTCTTCACCTGTAAAATGGGAATAGTAAAAAGAGTCTTTTAGAACTGCTGTGCGATTTTTCAAAAGACAATGCATCTAAAGTTCTCAGCTCTGGGCTCAGGAAGCAAAAAGCACTTACTGAGCACTCTCTCTGGTTGCTATTACGTAATGTGGATGATTTTTGTTAACTTCAGCAGAAGTGAACCCGCGTGAACTTCCTCGTCTTCAGAATCCATGAGCTCTCCTTCTCTTTCCTTTGTATCATTACAGTTTTTTCTTGTAGTAAGATTGAGAAATCTTGGCACCTTGCTTTTCATAGTTCATCCGAGCCATTGCCATATTTCCTAATAAGCGAGGTACCCACACAATCCCTGTGGCATTCGCTGCTCCCCAGGGGGGAAAAAAAAAGAAGTCTAATTAGAAACATTTAAGACTTTCCCTTCCCAGAGCTGGATTCCTCCCCAAGGGTTTTCCTCTTATCTCAGCCAGCGATCACTGGCAGGGGGTTTACTGGGAAGGAAAATATCAACCACGGCATTTCACTTTGTTTCCTGCGAACATAAAATGACCCACACTTCCCACTTGGCTTATAACACACCTATATGATGAGCCCTGTGTCTTTCCTTCTCTTGGAATTGAGGCACTCATCGATTCAACACGGCTTGGTTTGTCATGGCCTTCAAGATCCAGCCACACGACGCTCATACACTCAGAGGTCCTATATAAGTCTGTAAGTGACAAGGTGTCCACAGAGTTGAGAATCTGCACATGAATTGACTTTGTCCTGCCTGCACCACTAGCATGGAATGCCAAATTTTATAGACAAGTACTTTGGGAAGTGGAGCCTTAAGTTATACTCCAGGTGCCAAGGTTCCTGTTCTTCGTCTCCTCAGTGGGAAGCAATGTTGCCATATGTTACTCTGCCTGGGGCTATTTCATACTATATTCTGTCAGTGTCGCCCAGTTGAAATTTTGAGGAACCCCCCAGGAGCTGAACATGAGACAAGTGCCAAGGGGCACGCATGCGTAAATAAAGGTCCTTACAAGCAGAGTCATAAGTTCAAGTCGTTTAGGTCAAGGCAGTTCCCATGGTTCTGCTTACGAGCTGTCCATCAGCTTCTGGGAGGTTGTGTCCCAGAGATTCACTCACTCATGGCATACAATCCAGGATCTAGAACTGAGGTGCTCTAATCTTAAGAAGGGGATGGGGAAAAGGAGGGGAAGAACAAAAACCTATCGAACTCCACTGTGTGTCTGAATTTAAAATTTTAGAGACTTTAAAATTCCATCTCGTAACACATGTGCCTCATAAGCAGCTCAACGAAGGGCTTCTGTGATGAACTTATATTTGTCTTCCACATCCTTCCCCTGGAGTGACCCTCCCTAACGTGTGCCTTTAGCGCTGGAAAGCTGTCAAGTACCAAGCCATAAGCCCTTGGACCCAGAGATGGTGAGACTGCCATGGATTTCCCACTGTTTTTCCCCCAAATCCAGTTTTTTTTATGTCATTTGTAACCGAAAGAGTCCTAGACAAATAAAAGAGCTATTATATTCATTTTATGAGTGAACAAACCAAGGCTTAGAGAAGAAAATTTTCTTGCCCCCAAAGTGGCAGGGCTGAGATTAAATCCAGATCTTTTTGTCTCCAAAGTGTGTGTTCTTTCTATCCTGATGCCTCCTTAGAAGGCCAGGAGAAGCTATGGAACTCTTTCCAGATGTCTGAATTCTCTAAGAGTTGAATTATGACTGCAAAACACGGAAAAGATCCACTGTGGGTTTCACATTCAGTTTGAGCCAATGTTAGCCTGATCAGAAGAGCTCACTAGCAAAAGGCTCTGGAATGGAGTCAACCTGTGTGTGCTAAGTGACTCCAACTTCCCACCGGGCAGCTTGGGTGAGCAGGGAGGGTAAGGACTAGCAGAACACTAAATCCCAGCTGAAAGACAAGTAGATAAGCTCCGTTTAGAACAAGATGGGCCAAATGCCTTAAGGATACACCCAAGGACAACTCCAAATGATGAGAAATAGCTCAGGCCATCCCAGGATGCAGATCAAGTCTATACAGAGGAGTGGGAGATGGATTTCAGAGGAAATCAGGGTGTCTGGTTGTTTCAAATCACAGGAAGTGTGATGGGGTTCTTGGTGGGAGGAGAGACACTGGTGGTAGAGGGGAGGGGGGAATCCTAGCTACAGTAGTTAGTCTAAGAATTTTGTCTGCAACCTTGGACAGCACTGGAAACACTCATAGTCATCTTCAATCACTGATTCATTCATTCACTTCCACAGCAAACATTTATTAGGCACCGATTGTATATCAGGTTTTGTGCTGAGCCCTGGGAATTCTGCAATTAAGATGGGATTCCTGACTTCGGGGTTTTATAGTTGCCAGCCATGTATGGCAGTCACTGGCAATTGTGTGTGAGAGAGAGAGAGAGAGAGAGAGAGTGTGTGTGTGTGTGTGTGTGTGTGTGTGTGTGTGTGTGTGTGTGTGTCCATGTAAGAAAGAGAGAGTGAGAGGCAAAGAGAGACACGGAGGGATCTAGAATGTTGATACTGAGGATTTCAGAAACACGAGTAGAGACAAAGTAGAGTGCATGACAAATATTCCTAGAATGAGGAAAGCCTTATTTAACCATACCTGGGTGGGTTAGAAAGTCTGATGGCTGGCCCCAGAAAGCCCTGGGGGTGTGGATCAGGATGGTAGGGGTGGAAGGAGGAGGACCCAGCCTGAGGAGAAAAAGAGCTTCTCAAATGGGAGCTAGGAAGATTGTCAAGCACAGTCATGCCCCTTCCCCTCCCGATTCCCTGACTTGAATGTGGCTTTTGGCTTGGGCCCAGTACAGTGCCTGGATCCCGGAGCCCAGGGCAGAAGTCAGCTCTTAATGGGTAACCAACTGGTTAGTAACATTAGATACTGCTTTATGGAATCTAGGAATGTTTTTCATGTACATTAACTCCCCTGATCTTTATAGCAACTTAGAGAGGCAGCTCTGATTTGCGTAATTTTCAGATATGGAAAATGAGGCTCCTGGAAGAGAACTGACTTGCCTAATATCGTGCAGCCAGAGACATGGCCCCCATCTTTTGGGTGCGAAGCTCATCTCTTCCAACTAACTGTACCCGTTACTTCAGCAGCCACCCGGGAGGCTCTGCCCCGGGCACTGGCTGAGAAAAGAGGCTAATTATCAGGGAGTTATTCAGGTGGTACAGTTCCTTTTTGAAGAATAAACCTAGCCTGAAGGCACGATTGCTTTTGACTCACTCAATAATTTGGTTAATGAGCATTTCTGTGAGGAGAAGGTGTGAAGCTCCAGCACCTAGCCAGCAACATAGAAGGCACACTCAGCTCTGGCTCAATTCTGCAGCCTGCCTGCCTCTCCCGCCAGATCCTACACCCCTCCTCCAGCAGTCATGCTGGTCTGCTTTACAATCCTACAGTAGCACATGCAGGTACTACCATGATCCCAGTATAATGGATGACGAAACAGAAGCACAGAGAAGTCAGGAATTTGCCTAAGGTCACAGAGCAAGTCAGCGGGGCAGTGAGGATTCAGGCTTCATAGCCTGTGTTCCACCCCACTGACTTGTCTAAGGAATTAAGTGGGCAAATAGGAGAGAACATTCCAGTGAGAAGCAAGAAGATGTGTTAACCTCACAGTGTTGTGCAAGTGAGACTTGCACGAATTTATATATACAGAGCAATAAGAACTTGGCTGGCTTAGTTAATGGTAGCCATCATTATTATTCATCAGAGTTCAAATCAAGAACTAGTTCCTCGGGGAAACTTACAGTTCCCGCCGTCTGGATCAGTTCCCCTTCTCACACCTTATAAAAAGTCCTACTACGCTTTAGAGCACTTACTCCACTTGTTAGTATATACCCACTTGTGATTTGTTTGTTTCATGTTTCCTTTTTGTCTATATCTCAGTGTCCAGCCCCAGCAAAAACAAACAAACAAACAAAACGAACAAAACTCCCAACTTGATAAGCATTTCTTGAATGAATGGATGAGTGAATGAAACATTCCTTGCCGCCCTAGAGTCCTACATTTTTCTCCTCTCGGTGGGAAGAGAATATTCGTCTTTGTTTCTCTTCATGCCATCTTGGGACTCTCACGCGTTTCCCACAGCTAATCTACATGGTGTTTACAGGTGCCTTCTGAAAACCACCCACTCCCCAGCTTCTAAACTCAGCTAAGCTATGTCTCTGAAATGTCAGCCTCTCCTGTTAAGGCTCCTTCTCAAAAGCAGCGAGAAATTAAGACAAGGAAAGTTTTCAGTTCCTCTCCTCATCGTGCCAATTGTATAATGAATCTGTGGGATTGAGTTTATTTCCAAATTTAGACCCACTCTGAGCACAATGGAAGCTTCTAAACTCATCCCAGTGGATCTCAAACCCACTTTTGACTTTTAAAGATTACAGATTTTTCTGGGTTTTAATGAGTGGTGAGTGGGAACAGAAAGTTCCAGACAACATAGTGGTGTCGTTTCTGCTCATCATGCCTCTTTTCCCTCTTGTTTAGATGTGGTTCTTTAGAAATTGCACTCTCTTTCTGCTCCTAAGATTGTACTTTGTAGAGACAACTACCTTGCCTTTCAAAGAAGCTGTTTTATTTCTGGTTGCTCATAAAATGAAGAGGCACGAATGCCTTCAAACTTACCTTTTTGGTTTTCTCGATATAGAGATTTTCTTAAGAGCCTCATTTCCTTTGTTCTTTGCTCCCTTAATTTTAGCATTTTAATTTTCTTTCTTTTGAAATCACCTTGCTCACCACAGTAAAAATTGGTTTACCTACTTCAAAGGTTAATTATGAGCATTAAAAATAAGATAATGTAGAATGGCCACCATCATCAAACACACACACACACACACACACGCACACACAAAGAAAGAACAAGAGCTAGCAAGTGTTAGAAAGGGAACCCTCTTGCACCACTGGTGGAATGTAAATTGGTGCAGCCACTGTGGAAAACAGTACGGAGGTTCTTCAAAAATTAAAAACAGAACTACCACCTCTAGGATGTGGTGGGGTTGGGGAGGGAGCACTGGGAGCAGCAAGGATGAATCAAGACGAGATGGACCGGCTCCAGCAGTCACTAAGGGGGCCCCACCGGGGGATCAAAGGGCTTGATTTCTTCAAGAGCACACTGGAATGCTACCTGATCAAGAAACTGCAGAGGAAATTGTAGACATATCATTAGTGAAAACAAGTTGTGTCTCTATAAAATATAAATCATTTTTTTAGCAATTCTGCTAGAAGCCCAAATTATCTTTCCATTATCTCCATAGAAAAATAGTATTACAGCACTGCTATCATACAGAGATATAATATAAAATATGCAGCCAGATATAAAGAAAAAGGTATTATTGAAACATGCTGGGCCAAACCAAAACATTATGTTCTCTTCCTGGATTTTGTAAGTTGTATTATATACGTCAGCAAAAAGTTTATAATTTGATATGCTTTCTTTTCTTATTCAAAATAACTATTCATGTTCATACCTAATTTTGTACTTGTAAAATTTTATTCTATTAACACTATTATTTTTTTTTTTACAAAGGGTCTCCAAACCGTGTAAGCTTCAGATCCTACAAACTGAAGGCACCCGACTTCCCACTTTCTATTACCGTTTAACCTATCTCTTTGCGTTTTTATTTTGATCACTTTCTCTGCTGGTTGGGGGAAAGAGAGAATCCCCAAAGGGGAGGAGGTTGTAGTGGAAGATTCATGCTCTGGAATGCATGGACCTGCTACCCTTAAGACGAGACAGGATCTGGGGCACCTGGGTGGCTCAGGCAGTTGGGTGTCTGCCTTCCGCTGGGGTCATGATCCCAGCGTCCTGGGACTGAGTCCTGCATTGGGCTCCCTGCTCAGCGGGGAGTCTGAATCTCCCTCTGCCCTTCCCTCTCTGCTTGTGCTCCATCTCTCCCTTTCTCTCTCTCAAATAAATAAAATCTTAAAAAAAAAAAAAAAAGACCAGCAAGGACCATCCGTGTGAGGTGCTCAGGAGGACGGAAAGATTTGCCAAAGTTCAGACCTTCGGAGAAAAGCAACATGTCTCTAGAAGAAAGAGGGAAGGTGGGGATGGGTTGCTGCATGAGATTTAATGGTCTTGTTTAAGTCTCTGTTGAGAAGAAATGGATAAGGATTCCAGAGGTGGTAAGAGTGAAGGCTTCGTAAGGATAATATCAAACAAATAATTAAAGGGGATTATTTTTTGTTTTATATCTACTAGTTATTTTTATTTCTACTTCATTTATGATTTTTAAAAAGTTTTTATTTAGTTAACATACAGAGTAATATTAGTTTCAGGTGTACAATATAGTGATTCAACACTTGCAGACCTCACCTAGTGTTCATCCAGAGGGGATTATTTTTGGAAACTCTGTGAAGGTAAATAAATATGAAGAGATGCTGGAACTCCATGGTCATTGAAATGTTGAATGTATACATCAGGTATTCTAAGTGGCCTCATCCTTATCTTTTTCCTCAATTCCCCTCCCTCTCCACCCCTAAAATGATAAAGGTTTTAAAAAGAAAGAAATTTTTCACTGCATTTTGCTGTGCCTTGGGAGATTAGGTGAGGGTGCCTGGCTGAACGGGAAGAGAAAACTTCTGGAAAGCTGGGTTTTCTGGAAAGGTGGAAATGTCTTCTGGGAAGGTGGGTTTTCTGGAAGGAGAAATGTTTTCTGGAAAGGTGGAAAGGTAGTTGCTGATAGGAGGAAAAAGCTCATAGTTTTGTTAGGTTTTCTGAGGAGAGAGAGTGAAGAAAAAAGAAACGAGAGCTCAGTCTTTGACTGGCAGAAAGAATGAGAAAAAGGAACCATTGAAACAGGCTCGGGCACTTCATTTCAATAGGCAGATACTCCCAGGAGAGGATCTGCTGCCAACACCCGATCCCTGGGGCTGTCAGCCTCCGTGGCACCGGTTGCTTGCATAAGAAATGGACAGATGAGGGGCACCTGGGTGGCCCAATTGGCTAAGCATCTGCCTTCCACTCAGGTCATGATCTCAGGGTCCTGGGATCGAGTCCCTTGTGGGGCTCTTTGCTCAGGGGGGAGTCTGCTTCTCCCTTGCCCTTCCCCCTGCTTGTGCTTTCTCTCTCTCTCAAATAAATAAATAAATAAAATATATTTTTTAAAAAGGAAATGGACATGTGATAAAATTTTCTTTCCTTTGTGACGCAGGTTAGACAAGGAATCCAGACAGTTTGGCATTTATGTCTGATGTTTGGGTCATCAAGTGGTGACCTGTCACATGGTAGGGACAACAGGCAAGCCCAGTGGACACAGAGGGGACTGTCTGCCCAAAACCCCCTCTCCTGCTTCCCCCAGAAACTACCCATTCCTCATCCACAAATCTCCTCTGGGAAATATCATTGTCTTGTGTAACCTCATCCTTTTGTCAATTATTGACCGAGTGAGGATCTAATCCAAGCTAACCTAATCAGAAACCTTCCCAACGCCTTTAATAAAATCTAGAAGCGAGTCCAGGATGTGCGGGGGCCTGTGTTCTGTCTCAGAGACGAAGTCTCTCTGCAGCCAGTGGGAATGAAGCAAACATCCAGTAGCTGGGATGTAAGCCCGAGCAAGGGCCTGGTGGAGTTGACCTCTGCCTCTACCGTGGCCCTGACCTACGCCTCTCTGTTCTCCACTGTAATTCTTCCACATCTCCGTGGATTCCAGAAACCCGTCAGTGCACCCTCCTGCCTATGCTAGTTCAAGCTGCTGTGGGTCACTTAGAACCAAAAGGGTCCCATCTAACAAGCAGCTCACTTAAAATGTATGATGTAGTCGGGAATTGAAACTTCTTTATTTTAACCCTGCTCACAAACTAAAAGTGTTTGGTTTCCCGCGTTACAAAATGCAAGGTACTGACATATGATGACTCTTCAATGATTTACTATTTCCCTGGGGTCCATAGTTAGCACGTCAGTTACTTGGAGCAGTGAGAATGAAGGTGTAAGACACACAGTCATGCCAGGAAAGAGAACAGATATTGCTTCAAACATGCGTTGGAAAGGAGTTGTGTTCTTGAAATGAATGGATTGATTCAGCGAGTGATTCCGAAGGGCTTACGCTCCGGTTCCTCATGCTGGGGAGGTTCTCAATCAGCAAAACGGCCCCGAACCCATCAATCCCCTTGCACAGCCTGTATCCTAGCTCTTTCTTCTACAGAAGTAAATTGGAAACTTTCTAAATACTTTAGAACGACAGCTAGCCGTGTGCTGATTATTCTGGAAGCATCGGCACCTTTATCGGTGGCCTACCCACCACATGTGTTCTGCAGAAGGTGAATGATGAAGATTCTCCTCCACCCACGTTTCCCACCCAAGATATATGGCAAAAATTAGTTCCTTACGTTCAATCAACAAAGAACATACTGTCGTACCATTTCTTGCCTCTACGAAATTGGGCTCCATTTCATCAAAAATTTTATGGTAGAAAACTAATGTCCCCCCTCCTCCTTTTTCTCTCTGGTACACCCTGAGGTATGTTTTAATCCATGTCACCGGCACCACTGTCACAGGCCAGTAAAATCTGCTTGGCAAATTCCAAATAGAACCTGCACGATGCACGAAGTAAATGCGTGAACAGTAGCCCCACCCACCCCCACCTCGGCTTCCCTTCTTTCACCGTTTATTTCCTTGGGTCCAATCTGGAAGTCATTCTGTTTGTCAAAAGGCCAGGGGATGATGAAACCACCCTCCTGCCCCTGCAGCACTGGGGCAAAATGGAGAGGGATGGCAGAGTCAGAAGACAGAAAGCCGCAGGACCCAGCTCACGCTGAACATGGCTGTTCAGGCTGAAAACTAACAGGTGCAGACAGTTCCCAGAGCGGTTTCGTGGAAGCGGCTTTTCTTCACCATGGAGTTTATTAGGACTTGTTTTAAATCTGAGACATGACTGGTTAGAGTTTAAGACTTTGCATTATCTGCCAATAGCAATAAAAGCCCTGATAAAAGCAATACCTCGGCGCAGAGAGACAAACCACAAAAGGACAAAACCACAGAGGAACAAGGAAAAGGGAGGGAAGAAGGTGTCTGGGGAGAGACCAGATCCACCTCACCCTCTAGAATTTTCTTTGAAGGTGTTGACTAAAGTATGTGCTTGGGTTTGTAACGAAAGTCGTGTTTATTTTAAACCCGAGTCTTAGGGGAGAAATCTACATCCCCAGGTAGTATTTGTAGCTTTTTTGCATATGAGATGTATCGTAACTGCAGAGGACACTGTGTATAGATTTCATTCTCTCCAGGACAATCAATCTCTCTTTTTCAAAGTAAGACTTTTACCACTTGAAAGACAAATACATTTTCATTGTTTTCCTACTATAAAATTGCAGAGCTCGGAAAAGCACTAAAAAATAAAAATCACATTTTAAGAAACCAGTGATCCTTATCACATTGTTGGAAAAGAACTATTATTAGATATTTGGTGTGCATCTTTTCAGCCTTTGTTTCCATGTGTTTTCCTGTCTTCTTAGTGATCATATGGCAATACTGAATTGCAACATTTTCTTTTCCCTTATTGATAGTATACAGTGAAGATTTCCCCTATGGCCTTAATATTTCAGATGCTTCTAGCTTTATAACAATGCTGCTTCAGTTCCTTGTAACTAAATTTGTATCCCACATCTGGGATAATTTCCTCAATGAATTGCTAAGTTAAAAGATGTGCCAAAATGGGCAGAAGACATGAACAGACACTTCTCCAAAGAAGACATACAAATGGCTAACAGACACATGAAAAAATGTTCATCATCATTAGCCATCAGGGAGATTCATATCAAAACCACATTGAGATACCACCTTACACCAGTTAGAATGGCCAAAATCAACAAGACAGTAAACAACAAGTGTTGGAGAGGATGTGGAGAAAGGGAAACCCTCTTACACTGTTGGTGAGAATGCAAGTTAATGCAGCCACTTTGGAAAACAGTGTGGAGATTCCTTAAGAAATAAAAAATAGAGCTACCCTATGACCCTGCAATTGCACTACTAGGTATTTACCCCAAAGATACAGAGGCAGTGAAAAGAAGGGCCATATGTACCCCAATGTTCATGGCAGCAATGGCTACAATTGCCAAACTGTGGAAAGAGCCAAGATGCCCTTCAACAGACGAATGGATAAAGAAGATATGGTCCATATATGCAATGGAATATTATGCCTCCATCAGAAAGGATGAATACCCAACTTTTGTATCAACATGGACAGGACTGGAGGAGATTATGCTGAGTGAAATAAGTCAAGCAGAGAGAGTCAATTGT
>CM052892.1:47081561-47107758 GCA_028534135.1 Potos flavus | reverse complement strand
CAGGCAGGTGCAGAGAAGGCAGTGGCAAAACACTTGACCATGGCCGCAAATCATGAGTCATAGCCCAGGTCATTGGATGACACAGCTGATGGCTGGGTTGTGGGGGAGAGGCAGGCACACCTCAGATGTGGTGGGTTTCGGTGTTCTATTGCCCCTTCCTCCCCTATTAGAGAACATACTTCAGCATATGGCTGATCCTGAGAATCCAATGGCCTCATCTATAGAGCGAGGCTGGTAATGTCAATTGCATCGTCCCGTGCCGAAGACTGATTGATATATGTTACCTCCCAAGAACCTGGCAAACACCTGACAAAGAGAAGACCCTCCATAATCATTGATTTTTTTTACCCTTAAAATCACAGCATTTAATATTGAAAATTAAGCTAATGTATAATATTAGCTATTGAATCTCCTAAGTCTAAGGAGGCCCTGCTTTTAAGAAATCTGCTACAGGGCACCTGGGAGTCTTAGTCAGTTAAGCATCTGCCTTCGGCTCAGGTCACGATCCTGGGGTCCCGGGATCGAGTCGTGTATCAAGCTCCCTGCTCAATGGGGAGTCTGCTTCTCCCCCTCTCTCTGCCAAATAAATAAATAAAGCCCTAAAGAAAAAGAAAGAAATCTGTTACAATCTGCTTTTTTTAAAAGATTTTATTTATTTGACACAGAGAGAGAGAGAGAGAGCACCCGAGCAGGGGCAGAAGCAGATTCCCCGCTGAGCAGGGAGCTGGATGCAGGACTCGATCCCAGGACCCTGAGATCATGACCTGAGCCAAAGGCAGATGCTTAACCGACTGAGCCACCCAGGTGCCCAAGAAATCTGCTACAATTTTAAACAGAAAATATTGAATTTTTCAGATTCATTTAACATATGCAGTTCCCACAAATAAAGTTTGCATGAATTAAAAAAGTCAACATGATTATGAAAGTCCCATAGAAAATGCTACAATTACATTCACTCAATCTGCCCTCTGTGTTTTTTGAGCACCTACTAAGTGCTCAGCTCCGAGACTGTAGAGTAGTCACGGCTTATACTGGCCCACTTGGGTGTGTGTCATGAACTTGGTATTTACACGGCACTCACCAGGTGCCTCACTGGCTCCATCTCATTCATCCTCACGACAGGTTGAAATGACTAGTAATGAGTATGATTATCTGCACTTTACAGCTGGCTCTACCAGCCGTGAGAGGGGCAGATACATTTGCCAGAGGTCACCAAATCTACATTTCCCAGGATTCAGCCCTGTGCTCATAAACATATCCATTATGTTATAACCCCAGAAAATGAACATATAGTGGGAAGTTAAAAAATAATTACTTTCTGAATAAAGTCATTTTTCAGAGAAGTACTGGGATAAATTTATTTTAGAATGGTGAGAAATGAAAATTATTATTAAAGCTGCCCATGACATGATAGGCTAAGTCTGTCCCTTTACAAAGCATGCAAACTGTAAGTTGAAAAAATAATTATCCTAACAAATACTGATTGATAACTTTCTATTCTCCTGACTCTTTGCTTAAGCATTTAAAATGCAGTAAGATTTAAAATGCTTCCCATCCAAGTACTAACCAAGCTTAAAGCTAGTGAAATACAGAGAACAGCCACATATATTCCTTACCAGAACTTCTGGTGAAAACAACTTCTCCCCTGAAGGTGCATTACCTTATTTTGCACATTGCGATACAATAGAGGAATGTAATTCTTTTTTGCTGGCCTGGTACATTTTCGCTAGTCCCTTTTCCTCTATCCAAGTTCATTTTCTCAGCCCCTCAGAATATATATTAGATCTAATACAAATGATAGTATAGAAAATGTCACAAAATAACAATCTTGGGGAATTTTAAAATGCTCAAAAGTAGTGATTGACATCATTCCGCTCTGTTCCAGAAATACGCTGTAGTTTCAATGACGTTGTGAGCATCGGGTATCTCTCTTTGTTAACTAGTCTCTACACTGGAAAATCAACACCAGCTTTCCCACAGATAGAAGAGACAGCGCTCCTTGAGAACATGACCCTTTGCTTCCAAAAAAGAACTGGGAAAAGAGGATGGACAGGCACTTGCGTTTCCTTACTCTCTGATTAAATTAATAACCATCTAATGACTATTTATTAAGATGGGATCCAAAGGATATTTCCCTTACCCAAAGTTTATATGTTGCATTTGTTAGGCAAGCACACAAGTGAAAATAAATCATGGAAAATAAAATAAAAAGCACTCCCAGATAAGAAAGTATCTTGGAAGAATATTAATATATTGAACCACATCAGCCATATGGTTCATTTTTAGTTAGATATGCCAGAACGACATTACGAATGAAAATGCATCACGGAAAAATATAGGTATGGAAGATGCATAATGAAAAAAGTGCAATCTGTCTATGACAAAATTTGAAATATTAAAAAAGTGGTAACATCGTTTACAGATGTCGAAATCTTTTTTTTTTTTTTCACGCAGACATCATCATCATCATAGCTGTTTTTTCACCCAGGAACTGATATGTAATAAATTATTAGTTTTCACCAATGTCATTAATTGTACAGAAACTGGCTTTGATAATGGCAATATTAACATTCACTCACAAGATTAAGAAAGTGTGTTAACTACCTTTGACAATGAGCCAGGAATGAAAAGAGGTATTAACTACCTTTGACACTCAGCAACAAATCTGCAAATGTAATAGCTACGCATTCCCCAACATTATAGAGAAAATAGAAATCATTTAGAAGCCTTCATTAATGTGATGAGTATCCCCCGCCTATAACACTGGGACATGGGTTTGATTCCAGAACAAAGATAGCATTGGTTGTCCCTGTACCAAGAACACTGCCTGGCTATGGTAAGTTCTTAACAAAAATTTGTTGAGTGAGGCATAAATTTTATAGCATCTAATTCTGGAAATATATTTAATAGATAGACATAATATCTTCGGGCAACTGGCTGATGTGGTTATTATCTGTATGGTGTCTATTAGTTTCAATTACATTTCTACATTCAATTATACCTCTAAAGGAAATAAAATGAAATTTGAAATTAAATAAGAATTGAATTTTGATTTTCAGATATATTTTCGCATGCCTGGTAGATTACCACAGGAGTCTAAATGTGGTCATTAAGCTACACAGTTGTTTTCTCAAATATATTTTTAGCATACTAATTAGGCTGTTTAGGAACTCTTTTGTTTATAGTAAAGTAAAATAAAATACAGACTTATAAGTTACACTAGTGTCAGTATTTGTAAGAAGATAAATTTTCAGATTTTCAGTTAAAAATAGTTCATTGTAAACCTAAGTCCACCTCAACTTCTCAAAGACTTTTAAAGAAACATTTGCCGTGAAAACAATCTCTTCCATTTTGTCATTCCTGTATTGACATTTGATGTCAAATTATTTAATTCGACTTTGTGTTGAAGACAGAATTTTATCTTTAAGACAAACAAGTGATGCATTTTCACCATATTAATATTGTCTAAAAACAACTGATAACATATGTAAAAGTACCATATTTTAACACACCAACTTCTCAAAAAATAAATTTCCTTTCAAGAAAAATAAAAAGTACATTACAATTGAGTAGATTGATTAGTGTTCAACCAAGAGTCAGCTTTTTGTCTTTGACACAATGAGATCTAGTTTAATTTCTATGTTTATCTGCCTGTTTATTTTGATTAATATTTATAAGACTGAGGTTTTCAAGTCTCATAGACCGGCAATTCATTTTTCAGATAAATTTTGTAGATTAATATTTAAATAATTGCCTGTCGCTATTAGGGCAAATTTACTAATATTCTGGCCTGGTTCTGATGGGATCAAAGGATTAGACGTAGGAAATTTAGGGGAAAAAAATAATGTCTGGTGACTCCCCGTTACCCTGAAGTTCCAAATAGTTGACAAAGAAGTTCTAACAAGTCCTACAGAGAGCTTCAAATAAATAGTGCAAAATAGAATGGAAAGTCCCAAAATTGCTTTTGTTGGTTTTATTTTTCAGTGGTTCAAAAGGAAATCTATAGCCTCATCAATAACCATTAATGAAATAGTGCTATTTACCAGACGCAGCTTTCATGCGTTCCAAGTGGTATTTTTAAATATTGTAAAAGGTCATCAACAGAACTCTAAATATAGCCAAACAACTGCGACTTAAACTGCTCACATGATTTTTCTCCATAAAGGAGTTACATGCAAAATAATCTAAAGAAGTAAAATCTCTAAGATGCACCATTTAAAAAACTGCACGTATGTAGATGATATTTAACATACACACACACAATGAGTTTACTCTTTTTGTGCTTGTTTATTTTTAGCTGTCTCAATAAAATGTTTTTGCTCCCCTCTGTTTTACTAAAACATGCCTATCTAGGAAGGAAAACAGATGTAGAATTGGACAGCTACGTCTTGTTTGGGTTTTTTCCCTGTCAAGTAGAATTTATGATCATTGTCACACAATAAGAGAATCTAAGTGAAACAGACAATAAGTCAGGAAGCAATTGCCGGAGACTTTAACACTGCAGCTTTCGCATTCAGGATTTGGTTACTTAAAACGTCATTCGATTAAGCCAAATAAGGATACAATATCCTTTCCTACACAGAAACCCCAGAAAAACTGTAAAAGGAACAGTGTTATAGTGAGAGCAAAATCACAAACAAACAAACAAACAAAAAACAGTTTGTAAGAACCTTAAAACAAACACCTCTCGAAAATATTCCTGAAATCGAAAACAACGGAATTGTGGTAAAGTGGCCACAACATATTTTTCTTTTCTCTTCCAGTGTATTACTGATGAGATGCGAGAATTACTTTGATTAAACTTTCCACAAAGCCTCTATCATTCCAAGTTTTCAAGGACACATGAAATATTAATCTCTTAGACGTTTTTCCCAAATTAACCAAGTGTGTGAAAATTGAGTTTTCCTTAAGAAGAAACATACATACCATTCATGTAAACCTAACAAAGAAGATTAAATATGAAAATCATCTATGCAAAGTCTATTTTTACTTAATATTTTACCTCTGACCTTTGCTTATATATATTCTGCATCTTCTAGGGCAATAAAAGAAGATCATCTTTCCGGATGAATAATCATCCCACACAAACCTTTAACAACAGTATTTACAACATGCTTCTCTTGGGAAACTATGGTCTTTCTGTACGGGACTGATAAAATTTAATGGTGAAATATTTACAGGGATTCTCTCCTTATACCCACATCGATCCTAGTTTTTAAACAAAAAATTTCAGAGTAAAATTTTTTGCTTTTTCCCAAAAGAAACATTGTTTCATTTTAAATACTGATTTTAAAACTTCTGGGAACATCATAAAATGATCATTAAGAGTCAGAGTAACTATTAAAACATCACTTCCAAGTCTTGGTACAGTCGCAAACAAATAAATCTTTTATATAAACATTCTGCCGTATCTTTCTCCAAGTATCTGCCAGTATCTTAAGACTTCATTTCACCCATGTACCCACACCATGCTAAAGTCTAATAAGAGATGCAATCAGAAACAAAAATCTGCCACTGTAGAGTTTTAATCACTTATAAAATATACTCCAACTGCAAGAAAGTGGTTGAGAGCCAGAGAGAAGGGAAGGGAGGCAGGCTTTTCTGTCTCTCCTTGAGGAATTGGCCTTTTTTTTTTTTTCCCCCTGAAACAGAGCACTCAAAGCAGCAACAAGTAGCAACAGAAAAGTTTTCCTGCAGGCTCCCACACCTCACATTAATGAGAACTCGCAGGAGAAGAACTGCAGGGTAGAGTGAAGGCTCTCTGCACATTGGGCGCTCAGGAAGAGCCTAGAAGCAACAGCATAACTTCCACCTTTCAGGAAATTCACACATTAATCAGAAACCCTCTTGCCTAGCAGAGCCAGAAGCCAGGACTAATGGGAAGGCGCTCCCTCCTGTCTGGGCACTGAGGACGGGCTGACCACCGGGGCTGGCCGTACCCCTCCCCACCCGAATAAAGTGCCCATTGTTTCACACCGTACTAATTGTGAGAAAACAGCCCTTGTCGTAAGCATAATAATTATCAAAGTGAGCAAGCAAAAGCAGTCAAGACTTAAATGAAAGGGGCAGAGAAGAAAGAAAGAAAAGCAAAGCAAAGCAAAGGAAGAAAAATAAATAAATGCTCAGCTGAATTAACCCAAGGATGAATTTAATATTCATACTGGAAGGCTTGCCTGCAAAAGGTTTGCCCATTCATGTCACGACTATTGCCTACAAGAGACCATTGTCCCCACAACAGAAATCAGTAGATTGAAAATTTTCACATAGCACTTTTTTGATGGGAAAGGTTTTCTCTCTCAAAACTATGGCCTCTAATCCCAGCACTCTGATGCAAGAAAGTCACAACTTCTCTCCTCTCGATATTATTTTTCAATTTGAATCATAGAACTCATCAGTGTCCTGAATTTTTATGCCTTTTTTTTTCCTCTTCCCCAAAATTGCAGCTGGACAAATATGGGGATAAAAAAAACCCAGCAACAACAAACCCACACACATTTGCCCGAGCAAAGAAAAATAATGAACTGAATATGCATATCCTCATTAACTAAATTTAATTACGCTGAGTGGCATAGTAATCAGTGGTTGCTCCAGTTACAGTATTCATTGAAAGGGAGGTGGATTCCAAATTAAGGCGAAGCGTGGGGGACAGTCGCATACTGATGAGGGAACTGCACACAACATGATACAATACACTATCTAAATCATTATTCAGAGAAGCTGAAGAAAGAAGTACATTACTCTGTTTTAAGACTAATGCAAGAACAATTAGCCAAGAAGGCTCCAGTCCCCCACTGACTGCCCCACCTCTGTACATTTCACACCAGCCAGCCTGGGGCCGACTGAACCATTTACATTTTTCTTTTTTTTTTTTTTTTTAAGTGAACAAAAACTCACACTGCCTTTTTAAAAAAGAAAAAAAAAAAAAAAGGCCTATGCCCCTGGCCACAATAGCAGGGAAATCCTATCTAGCACACTGGTGTGCGAAGGCACCCCAGGCTCCCACAACTTGAGCTTGAACTTTCCGCAGGCAGGGAACTTTATAACACGTGCATGGAACAATAAAGGAGGAGCTCAAAAGAAAGGAGGGGGGGAGGATTGGGGGAGGGGGTGGAAGAAAAAAAAAATGTGAACACGCCAAACTTACCATCCACCAGGTCCTGGCTGACATGTCATAACATAGCTGCCATTTTATGGAGCTGTCCGATGCTTTCCCAGCCATTATGCTGTCAGCAATCTTCATCAGATGCAGCTCAATGGAAGATAAGACACCTAATCAAGGACACATCGGCGGTGGCTTTCTGGACTACATGTAGGCCAATCCTTATCACACTGCATCATGGGAAAAGCTTCTTTATTAGCAGGAGGAACTGCAACCTCACAGATAGAAAGACAAGGATCAGTTCTTTTGCCTTCTTTTTTTTTTTTTTTTTGGTCTAAAGGGATTGGTGAAAGTAGCTAGCGTTCTTTGTGTATCATGTGTACAAGAGTTAAGTATCTTGCAAGTGGGCGGCTAACTGCTTTGCTGGGCTATGCAGACTAAAGTTTATTTGCATTCTTCTCTGTTGTATATTGTTTGACATGGTCCATGGTCCTTGCTGAGCAGATGAAGGGAGGGGAGGGGGGTGGGAGGGAGTGAGGAAAGAAGGAGCTGTAATTGCTCAGAATTAATATCTCCCCCAACAAAGACATAACAGTTTCATTGACACGGTCGGAACATGGTTCAGATGTCACTGCACACGGGCATGCTGGTGTGTGTGTGTGTGTGTGTGTGCGCGCGCGCGCGCGTGCGCGTGCACACACACACACACACAGTGGAACACACAGGTAGCAGCTGCAGCTGGATTCAGCCGAGGTTGCCAAAGGCTACAAACTCCACTCCCATGCTGGACATATGGAAGCAGTTTAACTCTTTGAAATCACTGTTCAAGAAGAGCTCTGCCGTCTGCAAGGATGAATCAGCCTTGAGAACAGCTTCTCCATCAGGAGACGGCAGGCCCGGTGCTCACTCCCCACCAAAGATGGCCTAGACATGTTCTGGCCTTCCTCGAGGGAAGACCTGACAACAAGGAGGAGGGAAGGGCAGCATTGGCCCATAATCTCGACTCGAGACTGAATTCCTCAGAGCCCTTCTCTACCGTGCACTTGGAAAGGAATGCATGTTCTCCTTGGCACGGATCATTTTTTGCTTCATCCTCAATTCTCCACCAGTTCTTGCCATCAGCACATGCAGAACGCAGGAGCTCCTATTTACTAATGCAACACACGCTCTGACGGGCCTTTCGTCTTTTCTAGAGAGTAAAGATCTGAGTCCTGCCACTACAATTAGAAATCCAGGCTAGGACGAGCAAACAGATTCCTGCCCTTTCTTTTGCTGAAATACAAAAACGCAAGGGCAGCCTCTACCCGTGGCAATACCGACTAACCAGACCCCTAGGGCACCCCTTCCATGCCCAGCGACCCCTCTCAGGGCATCTGTCCCTTTTCCTCCGTGTGGGCCGTTAGTATTCTCTGAATGACTTTCAGGCTTAGAATTTACATTCGCTGCAGACAATTTAAAAGGACAAACTCCTATTCGATTCAACCAAAGTGAAGGGAAAAAAATTGCTGTATTACCGGCCATTTCTTTTTCTCTGCGGGCAGCGTGTGTGAGGCTGCAAAGGCAACTCGATTCGGCCTGTGAACTCCAAAGATGAAAAGCAACTGCTGGGAGGAGCTCCGTCCTGCGGGTATTTTTATATTCACTGGGGAGGCATGTGAGCCACCGTCTCAGACAGGACGGGAGCTGACAGTGGCCTGACTCTGGGCTGGAGGCGTAATAACCTGGCCTGGGACTCTGGTTTCTCCTCATGTTTGTTTGGTTTATTCTCCTGCGAGTTGGGGGGGCGGGGGCGGGGGGGGGGAGACATGGGACTGGATGCCCCACCCTGGCCTCTTCCTTTGAAGCACCCCCATGATCCCAATGCTTCCTCTCTCCTTTCTCCACCCCATTCTCCAGTCCTTATTTGTACTTTTTATTTTCTTTTGAGCAGTGATCAGATAATAAGCCCACTCATGGTAATCATAGCTTCCTGTTTGGATTTGCTCAGGTAACAGCAGCACTGATGAGTGCCTACTGTGTGCAGGGCAGCCCACTGTAGACATTGGGGCTGCAGAGATTAATGAGATAGTCTGTCTCGTTCATGTCCCAAATGCCTTCACCCAAAGCTGTGACAGGCAAAAGAAAATCGGGCTTCCGTGGCAGGGGTGAGAGGAAGGGATGGGCCAGCAGCCCTCTGGAGTCCGGGACCTTGTATGCATTTCCAGAACACTCTTTTGGGGTATTGTGTGGATCTGGAGGTTTCCTCCCTCTCCTTTGCAATCAGTACCTGCCACGGCCCACCTCTCTCAGTGGCTCTAGGTGGAAGGAGGCCCCCCAATTACCTTTCTTTGCTGTGCTGCCTCCCAGGGGCTCTTTCGGGGCGGAGTCCAACTTGGGGCCGGTTTGAGACCACTGCTCAGCCCACCAACACTTTGCTGCCTGCCTCGGAATCCTTTTAAAACTCCCGGCCCATTGCACGACTAATACACAGGTGTATCCGCTGAGCATGTCCATCGTCATTGTCACTGTGGGGACCCCTCCTCTGATTAGTGGGAACTGATGAAAGAGGGCGAGGGAAGCAAGCGGAAGGAGAAGCCTGTGGGAGAGAGGCTGCAGCGTTTGTACACAAATGTGTGAACTATGGGGAACAAAGAGACCGGGATAGAACCGACAAATCTGGGCACTTCACTTGCCCTGCTGGGGAGCCCCGAGGGCTGGTGACAGGAAGTCCCTGGCAGAGCCGTAAAGGAAACCGATGCCGAATTCCGACGACGACGACGTGCGGAAGTATTCACGACGCATGCTCGGGGGCTGACCTCTCGCCACTTGGGGTCCTGGGGAATGTCTTTGATTGCGAGTGAAAACTTCTGGGCGAGCCGACCTAGTTTGTAAATGGGAGAGACCAGGCAAACCGGGATCCCAAGCGGGAGCCAGTGCGACTGGATTCATTAGCGGAGCTAATCTCACCTGATAAAGGTCTAAGGGTCTACTCGATGTTAAAAAATATTAATTAAACTCCAAAAGCACTAATGACTCATTAGGAAACTTTGTGGGGAGTTTGGTAAGTGTTACATCCCGCCTGACTTACATCCCTAACGTACCTCTGGCCTCAGGGGATTCCCCCCGGTTCCTTTCTCCATAGCAGCTGCCCTTGCCCCGTATTCTCCCCCTGACTCCCAATCTCCCCTCCTGTGTCTTCAGCCACCTAGCTGTTCCCCCCCAACAAGTTCCACAAATCACCCAGCAGAACATAAGCTTGTGACAAGCCAGTTCTTTAGCCCAAAGTAACCACCAGTCCTTGCTCAGTTATGTTCTCCAAAGTGCTTTGATTTCTCCCTCTTTGGCCAATAAACTAAGGATGAGCCTAGAGCTGAGCAAGAGAACGCTGATATCTGCCGACAGGCTACCACGTGCCCCACGCTGCTGTCAAGGATTCACAGTCCTGCCCTCGATGACAAGCAGCATGGATGTGCTCAACAGCTGTGACTCAGAAGCCTGTGGCCAGGATTCAAATCACACTGTTGTTACTGTTGTTACCAGAGGCGGGTAAGTTAACCTCTGCGCCTCAGCGTTCTCACCTGGAAAATGGAATTAGTACTAATAAAGTACCTTATAATTGACATGAGGATTCCAGCAGTAACTGTAAGTAAAGTGCTTAACACAGTTCCTGATGGATAAGAGCTATGTATGTAGTTATTGCCATCACGCTTTATTTACAGATAAGGAAATTGAGGCCCATAATTTGACCCAAATTAAGGGGGAATGAGAGCAGAGAAGGAAGAAATAACTAAAAAGAGAGAGAGAGATAAAGAAAAACATAAAAAAGAAAGCTATAAAGATAACCAGAGAAAACAGAGTGAGAGATAGGTAAAGAGATAAGGAGAGGGGGAAAGAGGCAAGGACAGAATGAGAAAGCAAACATGAAGCCCTTCTAGTCTCCAGAGCCCTTGGTGAGGGCCCGCAAGCCCACTCTGCCCACACTGACCCACCCTGGGGGCTCTCCCCAGCTTCTCATCCACCTGCACCCCGCCCCCTTGGCTGTGGGGTTGGCCCACCTCCCGTTGGGATCCATGGATGGGAGTAATCCCTCTTCGTAGAAGCCTACAAGTTTAGATGCGATTTGGAGGATCACTTTGTGAGACTATTTTATTGTGATTTTTTTTATTGTGATTTATTCAATGTTTAGTTTTTTGGCCCTGATGTTCAATTCTGTGCTGAGTTCTGTGCTGAGTGAGTGAGCCCTGTGGTCAAGAAAGCATAATAGATTGTAGTGGATAGAAGAGCCCCCCTGTGGGGTGTTAGTCCCCGGTCCTTTTCTGCCACTTGTTAGCTATATGCTCTAGTCACTAAACTAGTCACTAAACTTTGTGAACCTCAATTTTTTTTTACCCAAAAGGGGGATTGAAAATAGCCTCCCTTGACACAAGGATGAAATAAGACTGCATAAAGCTCCATCCCAAGCTGTAGTTATTATTAAAATCAGTATAGGGGTGCCTGGATGGCTCAGTCGGTTAAACATCTGCCTTCAGCTCAGGTCATGATCCCAGGGTCCTGGGAGTGAGCCCCACGTCGGCCTCCCTGCTCAGCAGGGATCCTGCTTCTCCCTCTCCCTCTGCTGCTCCCCTTGCTTGTGCTCTCTCTCTCTCTCTCTGTAAAATAAATAAACAAAATAAAATAAAATAATTTAAAATAAAATCAGTGTAAATGTCAGTGTTGGTGTTACCTGTTCCCCCTCCATCTTCAACATTAGGGAACTGAGACTGCTTGCAAAGCACACAGATGCTTAGTGGAAGTGCTAGAATTCAACCTTTGCTCTCTCCCCTCTTCATCTAGCGCTTCTTCCCCTCCTACTACCAGCAAGAGAGAGAGGATTCACATTAGGGTTGAGGTTTTGTTTGTTTGTTGTTTTGTTTGGTTTGGTTAATGTGTTGGTGACTCTGCAGCGGATGAACTGGGCTCTGGGGAGAAGGTCTTGGAGAAACTGAGAAGACTTTAGTTTCCTAAACCTAGGAGGGCAGGGGTGACGTGGACCACGTTTGTTCATTTCCCCCATGCCCAGAGGCTGGCATGCAAACACACAGATCTTTGTCAAACAGATGACTGAACTCAGACAGTGGTGGTGGGGCAGAGAGTTGATAGGGAAAACAGAAGAGCAGGCCTTAAGTGCGCGGGCTGATGGACAGAGGGCCCAACGGGATGCCTGGTGGATCCAAAATGGAAAGCAAATGGGAGAATGGCAAGTCCAGCTAATATTCAGAAAATAATATTAGCCTTAAGAACCTGTCTGCAATAGTCAGGCACGTTATCCAATCATTTACCAAGACCTGGCAGAAAAAAGCCAGGTTCAGGTCAGGGAAGTTCAGGGAGCCAGTCACTGGACCTCGGGCAAGCAAGAGGGCAACAGGGAAGAGAATATGCAGCATGTGAGGTGGGATGGGGCAAAGAAGTATTAAATCAGTCTGATTCTCGTCGGAGTGAAGCAGTCCCAGCTTTCTACCATCTCTGAGGATTCAGGGAGAGACCTGCAGCCATTTTAGGAGCCAAGTGCACTCACCCCCAAGCGCTGTCAGCAGACACGGCAATCCCTGCGCGGTCAGAGCCCCTTGATCTGAGCTCAGCAGAGAAGAGACGGATCCAGAGTATGCACCATGAGGGCTTCCTGCCCCTGGGGCCACATCTCCCTTGCCCAAGACCATCCAAACAGCCAGCCACCCTCCGCAGTGCTCCACCTTCACTGTCTCCCTTCGGTGATGCTGTCTGAAGGGGGTGGGGGCCACTTGGTACCGAAGAAAGCCCACGCCATGAGAGGAGGGTGCACGCACACTTGGAAAGACCCAGCTCCCCCCCCCCGCCCACAGCAATGGCTTCTGGTCACCTTCCACTGCAGCCCTTGTGCCCTGACCTCAACTGATCTCACCCATCCTGAATGACTCCCAAAGGAATGCCCCAGCTCTGTCCAGTATGCTCAACAAAAGGCCGTTTCTGAGACAAGTAGCTGACCTCCCAAACAAGGAGATTGAGCGCTTTGAAGAATGGGAACAACTGGTTATGAAAGTTGGAGTCATACCAATAACGATCCACCTGCAGCTTTTCCCAAAGCCAGGTGTTTGTTTCCAGAGAAGAGTCATTTGATTGAAACCAGGAACAGAAGCTGAGCTTCCCTTACAACATGACTTTTTTTTTTTTAACTTTTCTCCAGCAAGTTTCTAAAGAATGCCACATTTTCCGAACATAAGTGTTTGAAATACTTTCTCTTTTATGTAGCTGTTTCCAAGAATGCGTGGCAGCTCTGGCCACAGAAATGGGAAGATTTCTGACTTAGATTCTGGGTAAAGAAAAGGGGGTTGCTGGATACTATGATCCCATTTGGGATCAACAACTCAACTGTGTCTGGATACTCATTTATGCATAAAAAACATGTTAGAAGGATATTGACTTGATTATCAATGGGGAGGAACTTGTACTTGAACTTGTGCTTCCATACTCTTAGAAATTTTATAATGCTCAGACATTGCATTTACAAACAAAAAGTAAGGCAAAGGGTGCATGGGAACCTCCTGAACCTTTTATTTATTTATTTATTTATTTATTTATTTATTTATTTATTTTGCAACTTCCTGTGAATATACAATTATTTCAAAATGAAAAATTGAAAAGAAAAGTAAGTAATTACATTCCCATCTAAATGTTTGAGCTTTTGAACACTGAGGCCAGGGAAGGATCCTCTATGGAAGACTGCCTGGAGGCAGAAGCATTCCTAGTCCATGGGATCATAACAGTGCGCTCTCTTTGTGCTTTCAGAAAAGGCAGAGAATAAGATTTAAAAAAAAAGAAAAAAGGTGGCAGTAAAGGCAAAGTAACAATATATTGCCATGTCGCCCCTTTCTAACAAGGAAAGCCTTGCCAAAAGATATGGGAGTTTCCCAACTAAGGTTCCTAAGAACACTCAGGCTGGTGCAAGTTCAACATATGAATAACACAGATAAACATGAAACCCCCAGACCTTGATGGCAAGCGGTGATAGGTGACCCGGAGTGCCTTCTGGTGTAAAAGTTCTCGGAAAGAAACAAAGATGCATGCAGATTTCTTAAGTGCTGTGTGAAAGTCTCCTACTGTGGGGCTCCTTCAGGATAAGGTTATCTCTCTGAAGCTGCTATTAAGACACAAATCTCCCTGTACCCTAACACCTTCCCCCACCATTCCCCTGCCCTGTTTTTTGCCGCACATGCATTGTTAAGAAGAATAAAATTGAGGGGCACCTGGGCGGCTCAGTCAGTTAAGCATCTGCCTTCAGCTCAGTCATGATCCCAGAGTCCTGGGATTGAGCCCAAGTTGGGCTACCTGCTCAGCAGGGAGTCTGCTTCTCATTCGTCCTCTCCCTCTGCCCCTCCTCCCCCACTCATGTTTTCTCTCTCTGTCTCAAACAAAATAAAAATCTTAAAAAAAAAAAAGATGAATGAGAGTGATACTAACAAACTCAGGGAGATGACAAAGGAGAAAAGGAGGTCCCCAAAGGCAGTCTGGGGGTGAGTGGTGTGTATTTGGATTAAGGGGGAGAGGGAAAAGTAGAAGGGTCGCCAGAGTTTCATGGTTTCCCTTGCTTTTGCCAGGTCTCATTCCTCCAGCAAATATTTATTGCTTACCTGTCATGTACCAGGCCCCCTACAAGGTGCGGGTGAGCAAAAATACACACTTTTCCTTATGCTGGAGTTGCTCATAGTAGGAATGGGGGATGACATTAATTACATATTCACATGGGTAAATACAAAATTACATCTACGATGGGTGATTTAAAGGAGAATTACTGGGACACATGGGTGGCTCAGTCATTAAGCATCTGCCTTCAGATCAGGTCAAGATCCCAGGGTTTTGGGATTGAGCCCCACATCAGGCTCCTTGCTCAGCGGGGAGCCTGCTTCTCCCTCAGCCTGCTGCTCCCCCTGCTTGTGCTCTCTCTCTCTCTCTCTGACAAATAAACAAATAAAATCTTTTTAAAAAAATAAAGGAGAATTACTATGACAGTGTGTAACTGGGAAGGCAGTTGGTTTGCAAGAGTCAGGGAAATTGGGAAAGGGTTCACAGAAGTGAGCAAATTGAGCTGGGCAGTATTCCTCACCATAACGCTCAAGGCAAGGATAATTCTCCTCATTTTACAAAACCACAAGTCAGGACCAGAACAAATTTGTCCCAGAGTAAGTGTTGGTACCTAGAGTCAAAATCAGGTCTGTCGGGCGCCTGGGTGGCTCAGTGGGTTAAAGCCTCTGCCTTCGGCTCAGGTCATGATCTCAGGGTCCCGGGATCGAGCCCCGCATCGGGCTCTCTGCTCAGCAGGGAGTCTGCTTCCCCCTCTCTCTCTGTGACTGCCTCTCTGCCTACCTGTGATCTCTCTCTGTCAAATAAATAAATAAAATCTTTAAAAAAAAAAAAATCAGGTCTGTCATACTCTAAAACCAATAACTCTTCCTGTAGGTCACCTTGCTTTTGTCTCAGAAGCTGGTATTATGTCTCAGGTTCTGGTCTCCCTTAGAACCAGCTGACGCCAATCCCTTTCTGGGATTGGAAGAAGGAGGGATGAAAGGACCCTCAATTCACCATGCTCCTCATTTTCTTAAAACAGTTCTAGCTTGAGAAAAGGAAGATTAGGACAAAAAAGTTCTGCCGAGGGCCCTCCCAAACTCCTCCTTTTATAATGCACTTGGGAGGACTATAACCTGTAAAGTTAGGGCTCCTGCTACCATTTATTTATCTTAATAAAAGTCTCATTGAGGTATAATTTACATATGGTACAAATCAAAGTGATGAGTTTTTGCACCTGTTTTCACCTGTACAATCCCCATTCCTATTAAGATATAGAATATTTTCAATGCCCTGAAAACCTCCCCATTGCTTTCTCCAAGGTACGCCTACTTTCCCTCAGGCCACGCAACCACTGTTCTGATTTCTATCACCATTTACTTTTGCCCTTTCTAGACATTCATATGCGTAGAGTCACATAGCATTTATTCTTTGTTCCTGGCTCTTTCACTCCACATAATGTCTTTGAGATTTATCCATGTTACTGTTAACTTTTGATTGCTGAATCACATTCTATTGTATGAATATATGACAGTTTATTTAACCATTCTCCTGTTGATGGATATTTGAGTTACTCCCAGGTATTGACTATTATGAGAAAAGCTATGAGCATTCTTGGACAAATATTTCTGTGGGCATGTTTTTATTTCTCTTGGGTAAATAAGCAATGGAATTGTTTGGTCATAGATAGATGTATAACTAACTTAATAATAAACTTTCATACAGTTTTCCAGGTTTACCATTTAACACCCCTCCAGGTAATATACAAAAGTTCCAGTTGTTCCATATTCTTGCCAACTCTTGGTGTTGTCAGACTTTTTAACTTTAGCCTTTTGGGTGAATGTGTAAAGGTATCTCATTTGGTATAATATGTATGACTAATGACTAATAATTTGGGCCCTTTTTCATGTGCCATTTGTATGTCCACCTTTGTGAAGTGTCTATTTAAGTCTAATGTTGATTTTTAAGTTGATTTCTCTTTTCATTATTGAGAGGTGGAAGTCCTTAGTAAATTCTGGATACAAGTTCTTTGTTAGACACCCATACTGTGACTATTTCTCTCAGTCTGGAATTCCTTATTCATTTTGATAATAATTTTTTAATTTTGATGAAGTCCAAAATATCAATTTTTCTCCTCACAGATATTACTTTCTATTCCTATCTAAGAAAACTTTGTTGACCCAAGAGCCACACAGGTATTCTTCTGCTTTCTTCTAGAAGCATTATGAGTTTTTATGTTTAGGTGTATAATCCATCTCAAATTAATTTTTGTGTATGGTGTGAGGTAAGGATCAGTGTTTTTGGTTTTGTTTTTCATATTGATATCCTATTGTTTCAAAACCATTTGTTGAAATGACTTTCCATTCTCCATTGCATTGCTTTTGTACCTTTGGCAAAAATCATTTGGCCTAATTTATATGGACCAATGTCTGGACCCTCTTTTTGTCTATTTGTCTGTTCCATTGCTAGATTTGTCTATCCTTTTACAAAAAGCCACACTGTACTGACCATTATCACTTTTAAGAAGTACAAGTCAATTTTGTTTTTCTTTTCCAAGAATGTTTTAGCCATTGTAGGTCCTTTGAATTTCTATATGAACTTGATAATTAGCTTGTCGGTTTCTGCTTTGATTTTCATTGGGATTGCAATGAAATCAAATTGCAATTCATTCTACAGGTTATTTAGGGCAGAATTGACATTTAAACAATTTTTAGTCCTCTTATCCATGAATATGTAATATATTTCCATTTATTTAGATTTTATTTAATTTTTCTCAGCAGTTTTTATAGTTTCTATGTAGACATTTTTGCATATCTTTCTTTAAATTTTTCTTGAGATATCCTATATTTTTGGATGCTGTTGCAGAAGAAATTTTGCATTTTATTTTCCAATTGTTCATTGCCAGACTGTAGAAATACTATTGATTTTTATTATTTGCTTTTAGTTTCCAGTGACCTTGCTAAATTTACACAAAAGTTCTTATAATTGGTGAGTTTTTTTTGTTGTTGTTTGTGGGGCCTGAAGAGGGATGGTTAGTTTATTCATTAGTATATTCTTTGCACACAATCATGATATCTGTGAAGAAAGAGTTCTACCTCTTCCTTTCTAAACTGTCTACTTTTTCTTTTGTTACTTCAGTGGACTCCATGTACAATGTTAAATGATAGTGGTGAGAAAATATGTGCTTGCCTTGTTCCCATTCTAAGATAGAAAGGCTTCTATATTTCATTATTAAGCACGATGTTAGTTCTAGGTTTTTCATAGTGACCTAGATTGAAGAAATTCCTTTCTATTTTTAGTTTACCGAGAGTTTTTTTTTAAATCATGAATGTGACTTGTATTTTTGTCAAACTTTTTCTGCATCTATTGAGTTGATCATAGAATTCTTCTCCTTTAATTTCCTAATGTTGTGAATTAATAATTAATTCGGGAAGGTTAAACTAGAATTACATTCTTGTGATCAACCTGGATCGATGAGATATTCTTTTCATGCATTGCTAAATTTAATTTGCTAATAGTTTGTTAAGGACTTTTGTGTCCATATTCTTAAGGGATATTTTCTGTATTTTTCTTTTCTTGGAATCACCTTGTCCGTTTTAGATATCAGTATAATGCTAGACTCATTAAATGAGCTGAGATGTATTCTCTTCCTCCCTATCCTTTGAAAGATATTGTGTGACGATTGTGTTATTTTTTCCTTAAATGTTTGATAGAATTCACCAGTGAAGCCATCTGACCCTGGAGTTTTCTTTCTGGGAAAGTTTTAAATAATGAATTCAGAAAGAAAGGAAGGAAGGAAGGAAGGAAGGAAGGAAGGAAGGAAGGAAGGAAGGAAGAAAGAAAGAAAGAAAGAAAGAAAGAAAGAAAGAAAGAAAGAAAGAAAGAAAGAAAGAAAGAAAGAAAGAAAGAAAGGAAGGAAGGAAGGAAGGAAGGAAGGAAGAGAAAGAGAGAAGGAAAGAAAGAATTTATTCCTTAAAATTATTCAAATTATGAATTCAGTCTTTAGCAGCTACGGGCTATTCAGATTTTCTATCTTATCGTGTCAGTTTTGACAAAATATGTTCTAAAGAAAAGTATCTATCTTATCTAAATTGTCAAACTGGAATAAACTATTTTTACTATATCCTTTTAGTATTATTTTAATGTCAACGAGATCTGTCATGATAACTCTTCTTTCGTTCCTGAAAATGGTAACTCCTTTTCTTTTTTCCCTTGATCAGTGTAACCAAGGGTTTTTTTTTAAATCAATTTTATTAATCTTTTCGAAGAACCAACTCTGAGTCTGTTAGTTTCCTTTATTACTCATATGTTTCTATTTCATTTACTCCTACTCTTATTTTAGAATTTCTTTTTTAAAAATTAATTTTGGGTTTAATTTTCTCTTCTTTTCTTTATCGCTTAAGGTTGACCACAGACCATTTACTTTATACATTTATTATTGCTTCCTGCAGTTACTCAAACCTATAAATTTCCCTCAAAACACTGCTGTAGCTGCATCCAGCAAAATTTGTATATTGTCTTTTTATTATCACTTATTTAAAAATATTTTCTAATCTCTTGTAATATTTTTAAGTTCATACATTATGTACTAGTGCATTTTAGCTTTACAAATACTTGGATATTTTCTAGATAGCTTACTTTTGTTGATTTTTAATTTAGTACAGTGTGGCCAGAGAACACTCTGTATATAATTTCATTCCTTTAAGTTTATTGAGACTTGTTTTGTGGCCTAGACTAGGATACTATTATTCCTTGCTTTTAGGGAGAAGTCTTTAAAAAGTGGTACTCTGGGGGCACCTGGGCAGCTCAGTCAGTTAAGTGTCTGACTCTTGGTCTCAGCTCGTAACAATTCATACGCATGTTAACGTTTGAGGAGCACTGACCTAAACTATCCAAAATGTATAGCAAGTCATCATGAGACTATCAAATGTCTACTGTGGTCTGATCTGTACTTAACATTAAAATAATAGGACCCTCCTGACTTTAGGTCTCTTGTCACCTCCCTATTGTTGTTTCTGGAAGAAGTAAGTAATCCTCAGATTGCCATGTAGTCTTCTTCCCAGGATTAATAACAAACCAATGACACATCTTCTGAAATGCAGATTTCATTTTGGTATTGTGGTCTTGACATCACAACACAGACATTGATTCAAAGGCTAAAGAATCCTTGGTGGCTATTTCCAAAATAAACCAAGAAGGCATGTTATCTTCTTCTGTGGATATCCATGCTCTACTCAATGATAGGCATCATACCAGGCAGCCTCTTGCCTGAATGTTGGACATCCAGACAAGACAGACATCTTCATTTCAGGGCTAAAATCTATATACCAAAGTCTGCATTTAAATTTAGAAGGTGATCATGCGAAGCTTAAAAACACACTTTGTCATTTCGAACTCACCAGCTCTTGCGGGTGTAAGAATGTAGGCTGATTATGTCCCAGTGCATGGGCTGGCTTTACAACTCGCCCAGCAAGTGACTGTCTAGATTCTGCATGAACAGCTCCTCTGCCTTCCAAGTCAGCCTCCTCTCTCTTCCCATAGAGCTGTATCCATTATTGTCCCTGTGGTCACCTCCACTCTTCCCTGTTCTTCCCCTTCACTCGTATAGAAATGTAGTCTTTCCTCATACAACTGTTATTCAGATATTTGTACTTTGCTCTTGTAATATCTCCAAGTTTTCTCTTTTTCAGACTAACCACATCTATATGGCCTTGAGAGAAAAAACGGGGGGAACAGAACAGGGGGAAAGTAGAATGCTAACACTTTTCAAATCCTTTTAAATCCTAACACCATACTTCATAAAAACGTGAACGATACGAGAGGTTCCTTATAAAACAGCCATTCCATGATTCTGAGTATCCAATCTGCATTTCCAGTAGGTAGGTCATTTGGCATTATTTTAAAATTTCACAAATTACAGGTCCATAATGCCATTAACTCAGAGAACTGACACAAGGGAGCAGAAGGCAATGGTCCGGAACTGTGCCAGTATGGTAGCCCCTAGCCACACATCTAGTTGGAGTCAGGCAGACCTTGGCTTTCATTCCAATTCCACTACTTAGAAATGTTACTTAGCCTCTCAGAGTGTTGGTTTTCTCTTCCATAAAATGAGAATAATAATGGAACTCAATAATAGAACTCATCTTATGTTACCTATTCTTGTGATGAACTCATGTGATAACGTGTATAGAGGGTTTAGGACAGTGAATACATATTTTTTATTCAAAGCTGAGAAATCAAGTAACAGGGCTATGAGAAACATAAGGTTGGAGCAGAGCATGTACCAAAGCAGTGATCATCAGTAGCTTGGGAGGTCATTTGGACTGCCCAGTGTACAGCTCAGCATGGCTGGAGACTATCACCTTACATACTGAAAAATCACTAAAGTTAAAAAAGAAAGTCCAAAAGTAATATAGTGGAAATGCTGGAGATTGGAGCAAAGCTGAAAATGACAAAACAGGGCAATCAGAAGTGGAGTTGTGAGCCAGTGGGGCCGCCATAAAAGTGGGCATGGAAAGAGTGCAAGCAACCTATGTGAGCTGGAGGCCACACAAGCAAGGGGTGGAGCCCAGAGGCCAGTTTCTATTTTGAATATATATAAACACATCTGATGGGCTCCTGCTGCCAGTGGGCCAGAGGCCAAGTGTTTTTCTCTCTCTCACTGAAGATTCTAATTTCTACTCTCATTGTTCCAGGTCTCTTTGCTCAGGATAAAATGTATATGAACCAATACAGTCTTTTCCTTATCCCAACATCGTTTCCCTTTGTCCAACTGAGCAGGAATTAACCCACATGTACAGAAATATGCATTATAGCAGGGCAGACCATATGGGAAAAGGAACTGGACACAGAATCAGAAGACTCTCATGTCAAACTCTGGCTCAGCTTTGTCAACCACGCATATCATTCAACCTTTCTAAACTACAAGGTCCTCGCCTGTAGGAGAGTGATGCTATTCCATGCCTTGAGTTGCATAGAGTATCGGGAGTTCTAGATAAGGATGCTACAGAGTGTTGCACAAATATTAACTTCCTGGGAGGATAATATCTGAATGAGGTCGGTGTGGCTTGTCTCTGCCAGGATAGTCAGGATATTACCAGCCGCAGTTCAGTTCTCAGTATTGCAGTGTGATTTAGGAGGAACAAGAGTCCTCCTTTCTCTCCTCTCCTTACGTCACCGAGAAACTCAACCCGACTACACAGAGGACTCTGGAGCTCTGGACAGATGCAAGGGTCTCTTATCGAAGAACTCTGAACACTCTGATCGGAGAACTCCACACAAATGGGCCAAGAGAGGTCCATTTTGTCTTTGATTTATGCATTTTACTGTAATTTCTGCAAAGGGAACAGCACCTGGGTGGAAAAAATCCCCTTCTCTCCCTTTCTTTACTGTCCCCCCAGCCAAATCCATTCATAAGGCCCATCTGGGCCCCTAGACTCTAGACAAAACCCCTCCTCCATGAACCGTTAAGGTCTGTGTTTTGGTACTGCTGCCTTTCCGCATGTCATCCTTCTTCCTCCTCCTCTAATTCTTCCACTCAGCCCCTCTCGGATCAAATTCACAGAGAAAGAATAGCAACCTTCTGCCCCACCAGGGAAATGTCATTTCTGCAAGTACAAAGGGAACGTGGCCATTGGTTTGTTGTCACACAGAGGGGCACAGCCCGGGCCTTAAAGATGCCAGAAGAAGGCTGGCTTCTGGGTGGTGTCAGCCTCCCAGGTACCATTGTGTAATGGAAGGAGCTAGCGCTGACAGTCTGAAGACCGTGCTTCTGCTCCTATGACTCCTCCTAATGACTGTGTGAACTGGGATAACTGACTCTCCATAGGCCTGAGTCTAATGCTCGTCTACACAGTGAGGGTGGTGAGTAGTAACGATGATGCTGAGAACTCTCATTTAATGAGAACATACTATGTACCAGGAATTCTGCTAAGCTTTTTACATGTTTTCCTCACTAGCATTATTTATCACATTTCTACTGCCAAGGAAACAAAAGTTGAGTGCAGATGAGTAAACCTGCCCATGGTCGTGGAGTGAGTTTCTCTGCAGAAATTTACATTCAGGTCTGTCTGCTCCAATGCCTGTGTTAGAAACCTCTCTGTCTACAATCATTCCTTCTCTGAAGCCTTCTTTCATCTTCTTTGGCCAAAGTTAACCAAAGAATTGTCACACTGCAATGCAGATATATTTGCTGACCCATGTCTCAGGAAGATGTATCCAGAGAAACTAGAATAGTTTTGTTTTGTTTTTTAAGACTTTATTTACTTGAGAGAGAGAGAGAGTGCGCACACATGAGCTGGAGGGAGAGGGAGAGAGAATCCGAAGCAGACTCTGCTCTGAACACAGCAGATGGGGGGCTGATCTCACGACTGCGAGATCATGACCTGAGCTGAAACCAAGAGTTGAATGCTTAACCAGTTGAGTCACCCAGGCGCCCCTAGAACATTTCTTGGTACATAATAGATAATAAAGATCTGATGGTTAAGTAATTGGTTTCTGCACATCAGACATGAAAGCATTAATTTGATTTAATAAACTGGCACACCATTCTCTCTTTGAGTTTAAGTCCTACCAGCCCCCAGCCCCCTGGAGTGGTAATTCAGCTTCCAACCTTCTCTCCTGTGGAGGGCGGCTGGGAGCGAGCAATAAGTGGAGTTCACCAGAGCTTCGGGACAATTTCCATGTGGCTAAAAAGAGAAAGCTTAGTTCAACTGTATTATTTTCATATCACTGCTATCTGATCCTTCAATATATTGGGACCTAAAAGTGATAAATTATATTAAAAGAGCCAGCCAGGAAAATGCAGAGCCCAGTAAGATAGGAATTTCTAATAAATGAGTTGTGCACAGATTTTAGAGGGCAGATTTAAGAGAAATGTGCTTTAGTCTGATTTTATATAGCTTTAGGAATTTATTTCCATACTTACCTACTTACCGCATGGTATTAAAGAACCCAAAGTAGATAAATCTTTGGTTACTCCACGAAAGTGGCTTAACTGTAATTATGGATTAGCACACATCCCCCATTCATAGTTGCTGCAGTTTATTTTCCTGTGCAACCACTCACATTGTTAATATACGAAACATTCTTCTCCCCCTCCACCCCCCAGGCACAGTGAATACCTACCAGGACAGGCTTACCTTCCACTAAGCAGATTTCACAGCCCCAAGCCTCACATCATTTGTAATCATTAGAGAAAACATGAGACTGAACCGATTAAAAAAATAAAAACTATCCTGAAGCTCACAAAACCACATAATTACACTGCGTCACTTAGCATTTTGATTGAGTTTTTGGTAAACCAGATACAAAGGCTCAGAAACTTCCCCAAAAGGCCTTATAGACATGGCAGCTTTACCTATGTAAACTCACTTAAAAAAAAAAAAATGTGTTTCAGGGCGCCTGGGTGGCTCAGCCGGTTAAGCATGTAACTCCTGATTTCAGCTCAGATCATGATCTCAGGGTCCTAGGATTGAGCACCACATCAGGCTCCATGCTCAGCGGAGAGTCTGCTTGAGATTCTCTCCCCCTGCCACTCCTCCAGCCACTTGCACCCGCTCTCTCAAATAAGTAAATAAATATTTTTAAAAAATAAAAAATTTTTAAAAATTTTAAAAATGTATTTCCATGATGGTAGACACAAGGAAGGCTGGATGAAGAAAGAGTCAGGTAGGTAGAAATGTAGACAAATACTATTGTTATTTCCCCCGGTCCAAGTCCATTAATCATTACTTTTTTATTCTCTCGTATTGTAAATGTTTAATAGGAAATTTATCATTTTACTTGTAGAAATGCAAGCAGTGTTGCCACAGCATTCCTTCCCAAGTGTCTGTCTGTGGAGGTTTAAAGTCCGTGGACCACTGGTCGTAATCAGATGACGGGGTTTAACATTAGATTTTCCTCTGCCCTAAGAGAGATGACTTAGTCATTTGGGTACTCAATATTTCCATTAGTGAAAAGAGATTGTCACCTACCTCAAGAGTAGTCAGAATTTCAAAAGCATTCTGGAAAGAATATTCAGCTCCTGAGGAAAACCCATAGTATACATATTAAGCGGGTATCTGGAAGAATGGGCAAGGCAGTGAGTTCTCACTGCGTTCTTTTTTGACACTGAACCTGAAAGCCTTCCCCCCAACCCCCGCTGATGCTACATCTCCCCCTTCCATACCAGCGCCCTCCTTGTGCACTTGGTAGCTCTCATTCTGTCCCCGGGGTTCTCACGTTACTTTGCTTACTGAGAAGACAAAAGTGTGTCTGTAGCCAAGTGCTCTCGGGTTTCATCCACAAACACAGATCCTGCATGGGAACCTGAGTAGAGAGAGAAAGGCGCTGTAACAGAAGCAAAGAATAAAATTATAATGAATGTTTCATGAAGGCCACTGGCAGGAAAGCAGAAAAGGGGTAAGACAGGAAGGGGAGCCCAAGAGCAGGGACCCATGGGGCAGTTCATGAAGCTGAGGTGAGGAGAGAAGGTTGAGAGCCCAGAGTTGGGACCAAGGCATATACACAGACAAGTAGCTTTTGAAAAGTTGGCTAACTCAACTATTACCTGTAGAAATCAGACTGCATTCAGTATCTCTTCCATAACTGTCCCCCCAGGCCCTCATTTGTATTTCTTTTCATCTAAGCAGACAAACGAAACAATACAGACGTGCAAAGAATTGATTTTAAAAATCAGAAATAACCACTGTTAACATTAGAGGATAATCAGCCAGGTGTTTTGTTTTTTATTTTACCCAAAAAATTATCATATTCCACATGTTGTTTTATAATTTTCTTTTTTCATTTGACACATAAAGAATAGCTCCCCATGTCAGTTAATATACAACTACATCATTCTTAATGGCAGTCTCATATTTCATTGTAGGAGTGAATGAGATTTCATTTAAACAGTCTCCTGTTGGACAAACAACTAGCTTGTTTTTTAGCGATGACAAAGAATGCATTATCTACTGGTTTCCACTGTATAACAAGTCATACCAAAACTTCATAACTTAAAATAACAACCCTTTTTCTTTATCTTTTTTTTTTAAGTGTGAGTGGGGTGGGGGCAGAGAGAGAGACTGCAGCGGAAGGGAGGCAGAGGAAGAGAGAGAATCTTTTTTTTTAAATTATTTTTAATTAACATATAATATATTATTTGCCCCAGGGTACAGGTCTGTGAATCATCAAGCTTACACATTTCACAGCACTCGCCATAGCACATACCCTCCCCAATGTCCATAACCCAGCCACCCTATCCCTACCCCCTCAACCCCCAGCAACCCTCAGTTTGTTTCGTGAGATTAAGAGTCTCTTATTGTTTGTCTCCCTCCCGATCCCACCTTGTTTCATTTTTTCCCTCCCTACCCCCCACGACCCCCTGCCCTGCCTCTCAAATTCCTCATATCAGAGAGATCATATGATAATTGTCTTTCTCTGATTGACTTATTTCGCTTAGCATAATACCCTCTAGTTCCATTCACATTGTTGCAAATGGAAGATTTCGGTTTTTGATGGCTGCATAGTATTCCAGTGTGTGTGTGTGTGTGTGTGTGTGTGTGT
>CM052892.1:46973028-47081461 GCA_028534135.1 Potos flavus | reverse complement strand
CCTTTTAATGCCTTTTGTGCACACGTACCTGATTACTGATGTGGGATAAATTTCTAGAAGGGAACTCGTTCAGTAAAGGAAGATTTCAAGCTGTAGATTCCTACTGCCACAATTGCGGTGTCTCTAATCAACTAGACTTGTAATAAGAGCTCAACACCTGGTATCATGGTATTCTATTGCACAGTAAATATGAATTAAATAATGGAATGAATGAATGGACCAATAAAACTAAAAAACTAAATCAACAAAAAGATGAGTCAATCAACAGCCTGACAATACTGAAATTACCATTCTTATTCTAAAGTCCTTCCACTCCACTCTTACAAAAAATTATTTCCCAAATTTTCTTTCAGTACTTTATTCTTACTAACTTGTTTGGGGGAGAGAGAGAGAGAGAGAGAGAGCACATGAGCAGGAGGAAGGCACTACTGCTCCCTACTGCTGAGTAGGGAGTCCGACACAGGGTTCAATCCCAGGACCCTGGGATCATGACCTGAATCGGAGGCAGACGCTTAACAAACTGAGCCACTCAGGTGCCCCCTTACTAACTTGTTTAAATTGTTGGGCTCTCAGGAACTTATTTTACATAAGTAAGGTAGTACTTTTTTTCCAAAGGACTAACCAATACCCATTCTTTTATAATAATGCTAATATTAATATAACAAATATATCCATTCCTTCCAACAGTCTGGACTATACTTTTATTAGAAACATATGCATGCATTTGGCTCTATTATTGAATTTTATTTTGTTCTGTTCATCTGTCTGTCTATTCCAATCATACTAACCTTCTAAAATTAGTTTTCAGAATACATTTTAATATCTAGAGGTCCCAATCCACTTTTACTACTTTTGTTTTTCCTTTCCTCTTTTTAAAGACCTTCTGAAGTATTCTTACATAGGTATCTTTGATATACACTTTGGAATCAATTTGTCTTTCACAAAAGGAGTACATTAGATTTATAGATTTTTTTTAAAGATTTTATTTATTTGAGAGAGATAGAGAGAATGAGCAGGGAGGAGGGGCAGGGAAAGGGACAAGCAGACTCACCCCTGAATGGGGAGCCCAACTCAGAGCTCAATCCCAGGGATCCTGGGATCGGATCATGATCTGAGCTGAAGGCAGCTGCTTAACCAACTGAGCCACCCAGGTGCCCCAGATTTATAGATTTTTTGATACAGTCAGCAGTTTTACACTTGTATTTTCCTACTTAGAACTACACACATCTCTCCAAATATTCAAACCAATTTTATATTTTGTGTAAAATTTAAGCTTTCCTTCATTTAGTTTGCGTAAGTTCTCATTAATTTTCTTTTTAAGCATTTTATTTTTTAAGAATGTTATCACTATATAGGAGTGAAACAGACTTCTCTGCATTTGAATAGTAAGTACATTGTTTCCTATTCATGGTAAAAAAAAAAACCACATAACACAAAATTCACCATCTTAGTCATTTTTAAGTGTACAGTTCAGTGACATTAAATGCATTCTCATTTTTATGCAACCATCACCATCCTTCATCCACAACAGTCTTCCCTGTTGCAAAACTAAAACTCTGTACCCATTAAACGGCAACTCTCCATTCCCCTTGCCCCTTCCCCTTCTACTTTCTGTCAGTGAAGCAAGGACTCCAGGTTCCTCGTGTAAGTGGAATCATACAGGATCTGTTCTTTTCTGACTGGCTAATACATAGTCCTTTATTGGAACACAGGAACATTGAAAATAAATTCTGCAGATAAAATTAATACTCACCATTTTTACTTTTTAAAATATATTTTCAAGTGTTCATTGTTTCAGAAATCAAAGTCATGGGTGCCTGTGTGGCTCAGTCGGTCCTGGGATTGAGTCCCACATCAGGCTCCCTGCTCAGTGGTGTCTGCTTCTTCCTCTACCTTTACCCCTTCCTCCTGCTCTTGTTCTCTCTCTCTCTCTCTCTCTCTCACTCTCTCTCTCTCTCTCTTGCTCTCAGTCTTTCAAATAAGTAAATAAAATCTTTAAAAAAATAAAATCAAAGTCGGGTTGGTTATACACAACAAAAATAACCACTCTGTTATACCACTCCTAGTTAAATTTATGTGTATATATCATTCCAACTTCAAATATTTTATAATTTATTTACATTTGATAGACCTTTTCACATTTTTGTATAATACATAGTTGCTCCTAATGTAATATTTTTGAACTGGAAGGTAAATCAGTGATAATCTTGTCTAACCCTCTTTTTCTTTTCTAGATGGTAATACTGATTCCCAAAGAAGGTAGGACTAAAATTATGAAGAAGAAGGTGAAGTCCAAAGAATTAGCCCAGCCCTAACAAATATTTCAAGGACACTGAAAGAGGTAGAGAGCATGAAATTCAGAATCATCATCGGCCTTTTTTTTTTTTTTTTTTGTCTTTTTGAGAATTCATAGAGAATAGTATAGGTTCTAGAATGCTGGGCAAAGCATATGCCCTCCCCTCCCCCGCCATTTTTTTTAAAGGGAGGAGAAAGGTAACTTTAAGGGTGACCCTGTGGTAAGTTTGAGGCTGATAACGTTCATCTTCTTGTGATGACAACAAAAAGTTGTGAAAACTTGGAGCCATCGTATGTTCATGAAAAACGTCATGTTGACTAAATCCAGTTACTGTTTTATTTTTGTTTTTTTAGAGGGAGGGAAGGGGCAGAGGAAGAGAAAATATTAAACAGGCTCCATGCCCAGTGCCCGACGTGGGGCTTGATCTCACAACCCTAAGATCATGACCTGAGATGAAATCAAGAATCAGCCGCTTAACCAAGTCACCCAGGCACCCTAAAATCCAGTTACTTTTATTTGTTAATATTAATTATTCTCAAGTTCAATGGAAAAAATGTAATCAACACTGAGCTCAATATAATTTATTAATAATGTATAATAACGTAATTTTCTTCTCAAATCCTTTTAGAATGTATGCATATATTTCACGTGGCTATAATCATCATATATATACAATTTTATTTCCTACTCTTTCAACTCAATATCATTTTTACAACACATTTTCATTTATCTACATACATCAGATATCTTATGCTGGGGTCAGGGCTACTCAGAGGGCTGATCTACTGAACTGGCAGAAGAGGGGAGTAATAGAAGTCATGTTAATTACATAGGTAAATTCAAGCAAAATCACCAGTCCCCTGGGCCCAGTGGAGAAAGAAGCTGAGCAGGGAGAAAAAGCCAGGGGAGCAGAATAATGCTTGGTATCCCGCTTGACCTAAGGAGTGAGGTCCAGAGAACACAGTGGGAACTTCGCAGAGTAGAGTTCAAGTCTCAAAATTGGCAGGAACTGCATATGGCTTGCTTCTGGTTTCCTAGTTGTGATAATTGATGGATAATGACAAAAACTTCATGCAGGTAAGTAAACAGTGTACAAAGTAAAGTCCCACCAGGTGGAAGTCTGAGGAGGAGTCTGGAATGGCTGTGCCAATTGTCAGCCCCAGGGGCTGAGAGCCTGAGCCACCAGAACAGGGTCTGGTTCCCATTGGGCTCTTGGTAAATATCTGTTCTGAACAGCTAACAGGATCGCTAGCCCCATAGGTGAGGAGGTGGCCCAAGACATCATTAGTCTTGATTTCGATAAACAGTAGATGAAGTCTGTGATTCTATCCTGTGGATAAGGTCACTGGCCAGGGTGGGTAATAGTTATCACGTGTATTTTTGCTTGATGGACCAAATATATCCCAACTGTGGATTAATAGTTCAAGGTATATGTTATAGGACTCCATCCTTGGTTTTGTCTGGTTTAATAATTTCAATAACAATTTGAACTTGTATTTCTTCAATGTAATTCCTTTTTAAAAAAAATTGACAGACGCTCAGGGTTGGACTTAAATTATTTTTATTATAACATTACTTAAATATAGGCACAAGCAAGACTAAGTATTGTGCATGGCTTTTATATCACTATGAAGCTAAAAGTTAAAACTAAAATGCAAACTCCATGAACATCAAATTAACAACATTAATGGGACACGAAATCACTGGTCTACCAGTGGTCTACCTCACGTGGTCCTGACAGCAATGGACAGGTGCTTGGAGCATGGCCCGGCAATACTAGGAAGGGTCTCGTGATGTCTGTGTAGTCATTATTCCACCGCCTGATCCAGTGTTATTGACCTTAGCTCAGCACGCACACATCATTTACACATCCAGTTGCCTGGTTTCCTTTTCTCAGTAGCCTAGATCATTCATTGCAAGCACCACGTTAAACGCTAATGCAAACACAGGCACCGAAACACCATGTCGGTCTCAAGACAACTAGAATTTTTTAACCAATGATATGGTCATGGAAAGGAAAACAGAACTCATTCAGTCAACCAATAATGATGGAGCTCTCACTAGACACTGGGCGGCTGCTAGATGTTATAGATATAAGGATGAACTAGACAGAGCACATTCCTGCCTCCAGGAAGAACTGAAGAATTACTCCTCAGATTTACAATGACACTGGACTGGCCGGAGAAGCAACATGTGAAAACAGGACCTGGATTATAAAAAAAACAAAACAAAAAACATGTATACATTTTTCCCATTATAATATTTTGAAATTCCTAAATCACTACCTGCCTATTGTTAAAAAAAAATTGCAAGTGATACAGAAGTCTATAAACTAATAACTGAAAGCTACTCCTCTCCCAATACCCTGTAGTCCCACTCCCCATGGGTCATAACCTCATCAGCTTGAACCTTCTAGAGATTTCTATGAGTTTGAAAAACTAATTCTGGAAAGCTTCATTCCGTGAGCACAATATTTAACCCCAGGTCTTTTTCTCTACTTGGTGGCATTTTCTAAAAGGTGTCCTTTTGACGTAGGAGAATCCTCCTAGATTGACGTTAAAAGGGATCCTAGAGACTGGACTGGGCAGAACTCTTCAATTTTGAAGAATTGCAACCTTGTTTTAAGTTTTAGGAAAAGGATTAATGATGCAGTATGCAAAATGCCCTGCACATAGTAGACACTCACCAAATAGCAACTGCGAGTCTTACATTAAAATCATGGTTGTTCTTGAACTGTTACTGTCTTTTCCAGGTGTGGTATACAATGTCTTAACTATGAAGTGATGGTGGTTCTTTTTTCAACAATCTTGGGGAAAAACCCACACTTTTTAATGTGGCCGCTCTCGGGCGATTATAGCTTTTCATATCTTTGGAACACCACTCACTGCTCAGTGACCCTTCCATTTAATATAATATCCCCCTTGTCCTTATACAGGACATGTCAGAAGGGAGGTGGAGATTTGGTCATTTGAATGGAGACAGGGTTTTAGCGTCAGGACCGTATTTCTTTCCAAGTCTAAAATCTAATTTCCTCAGAGCTGTGTTTAACAGTTGTGCATTTACGGTTTGAGTTCCTGGCGTCCCATCCACTCGCCTATACAACATCACTTAGGTAATGCTTGGAAAGTACTTTGAAGGAAATGGGCCCAGAAGTGCTAAATGGAATTACATGATATGAGTCGACAGTGGGGAGCCACGTGGATAGATAAAATCTCCTGTCTGCCCTACATTTCATTTTCTCCAGTAAATTTTATGGAACCCTCAAGTGTTACACTGGAAAGAAAGCAGGAAGTCACATTTTTATGGGTAATATGTATGTCGAACATTGAAAAATAACAAAGTCGTGGAGTGGAATATTTGCACTCAGTTGGGTATAATAAAAATAGTCAGTTAGAAATTAAGGGTCAGCCACTTTCCATTATACAGTATTTTTAGTAAATAACAAAAAAATGAAGACAGGATAAAGCAAACTATGGAGGGAAGAGTTCTGGAAAATTTCTTATCCAGGGAAAGTGGTTTTGGAGAATTTGAGAGAGAGTTTACATCAGAATACTTACCTGTTCAACATTTGTTTATTAATCCAATAAACTTTTTACTAAATGCCATCAGAAAGACAAGCACTGTGTTAAATACTGGTATAGAGAGCTTGAGGACAAGCTTTGCCGGAGGCAAGGTAAATCGCATCCTTTAGAACATGGAGAAGGAATTCTCTGCAAAAGTCATGGAAAGTGCTCCTCAAGGAGGTGATATTTAAACTATCCTAAGGGTAAATAGGTGTTTGCTAGGGGGAGATGGGGAGAAAGGGATTTCATGGCAATGGAACAGTGTTAACAAAGCACACAGGTGCGAAAGACATGGGAGGTAAGGGAATGACAAGGTTTAATAACCAGGAACACATCATGCTAAGTCTAAAGGTGAGACCAAGCAAAAAGCTAGCTCTGATTTTGCAGAACCTTGTAGGTATTGCTAAAAACATGTGATCTTTCTTCCTTTTTCATAAAGAGTACATATGCTGGCATATTTGTGGAAATGATGTGTTCTACTCAATGAAGTTCAGCAAATACACCCAGGGCAATCCTGAGGACATCAAGATGAACATAAAAAGATCCCAGTGGTCCAATGCTCACAATGTAGTTGGCATACTGTTCTTCCACACACCTTTGGTATTCACTTCAATCATTTGTTACTCTGTTGGTTGGTACCACCCCCCATACATCACTTCTAAGATCTAGAACAATAAGGCACAGAGGGAGGAGTGGGGCTCTAGTGTCAGACTTGGGTTCAACTCCCAAGTCCCACAAATACTAGTTGCTTGACTTTGGGCAGTGTCTCCTCCTCTGTCAAATGGGAGTCCTAACCATCCAAACTCATAGGGATGCTGTATGGATTAAGCGAGAAAACGCAGGCACAGCACCTGGCAACCTAGAAACACTGGAGAAATGTAGGCTCTTCCAATAGGCACTTTATATGTGCATCTGTGTTCCAGTGGAGAGCTATGTGACGTCTCAGAACATCATCTGTAGCTCCATAGGGAAGAAACCACCACTGCTGATGGCTCCTGTTCTGTGACCACTCTCCTTCCTTTGCAAGATGAAACAGAGATCATTTGGAGATGTTTGGTCACCATCTTCTGTAGAACCACTGTCATCATCACTAGCATTGTTATCATCCCATCATATATTGATGGAGAAGGCTGCATGTAAGTGAACATGAACCAATCAGAAAGCAAACCTCAACACAAACAGCTCAAGGGGACATGCAGTACTATGACATAGGAATTAAACCGATGATTTTTTAAAACTAAAATAAGTGGGGATTACATTTAAAGAAAAGTGTTTTCTCTTCCCTCCAAATGCCAGAGTGATGTATATATTTTATTTCTCAGTGCTTTCCGCTTACCTCATTTCTATTCCCCCCAAATTGAAAAATCAGATGAGGAGACAGAGGTGCTCAGGAAGATTAAGTCCAAAAATATAAATAAAACGAATGGATTACTGGCATGTGTGAATATATTGAGAACATATTTTAACTTCTGACAATGAGCTTAGGGGTGATCACTGATTGGTATATAGAAAAGTAAACTATTTAAAAATCATGGCAATTACTAACTCCAGGGAAAATAGAAAGTTGTTCAAAAAGTAAATGTAGTCACAATATATAACATGGCTCAGCTGTGAGAAATATTCACGTAGTTATGTTAATGTAAAGTCAGCATATGTATCTATCAAGAGTTTGATATAACTATAGTGGGAGGATATGGAAGGGAAAGTGCGTATGTGTGAGTTGCGGAGGCAGGAGAGGGCAGAAATAAAGGTAAGAATATTAAATCTGAAAAATCAAAACAGACAATATGTTATTTAGAAATATGGAGGCAACCCAAAAGAAACAGTTAAGAGCTAAAAATGGCTGCTCTGGGAAGAAGCACAGGCAGAGGTTGCAGTTTTTCATAACAAATCTTGTAAAGAGGATTTTTTCACTATAAAAACTATGTACATGTATAAATTTAATATAAATAAACATTGAATATATTTAAAGGTATGAAGAAAATGGGATTCAGTTCAAAGTGTTTGAATCAAGGGCTGCAAGGTGGGATGAATTTTAGTTGAGCCCATTGTGCAGGACTTCAGAAATCAAGGAAAAGGTGCAAGTTTTTAAGCAAAGGAGTAGCAGGATTAAGTCGTATTCTGGAAAAACTAGTTTTAATACATAATAAAAATATATATTATAATTAAATCTATGTTATATTATATATGTTATACATATTATAATTAAACATATATTAACCATATAATTGAATTATATATTTTTTATTTACACACACATATAATAAAAAATAACCCCATAGGGAGTAAGAAAAGTTTAAAAACAGGGAGGCCAACTTGCAAACTCTTGCAATAGACCTAACAAGCAATGATGACTTTCAGAACCAAACCAGAGAATGTGGGCATTGAGAGAACATGGATTCAAGTAGTATGTATGAGGTGGACTTCTCTTGCCTCTAAGGGAAATGAAGAGGGCAAAGTGAAGATTGGGAGATGGTGGTACCATTAACTAAAATGGATCTTCAGAAGGAGAGGCAAGTCTCTAGATGAAAGACCAGGGAGAAAAAAAAATGGTGCATCTGTTTCTGTACACATCTGAAATGCCAAAGGGACATCTAGAGGAAGAACTTAGTAAATGCCAATCAGGAGCTCAGGATGGAGAAAGAAACAGAAGATAGAGATTTGAGAGTTCATGGTTTATATGTGGTAAGCAGAGCCTCAGGAGGTGTACGGTATAAATGCCCAAATGAAGTGTATGGTATAAATCATGGCAAAGAACTGTCCTGGAGAATAAAAATTTTGAAGAAATAATCAGCTGGGCAAGGGCCAAAAAAGACAGTAAAATGTCAAAAGGAAAGTAGGAGAACTAAGTGAAATCACAACAGATGGGGGGTTTGAGTAGGAAGGAGGGTTCCACCAGGTCAAAAGTCCCGGAAAGAAGTCAAAGACAAGAATGAAGGTATCAGTGACCTTAACAAGGCATATGCAGTGATGGAAGGGTAAGGACAGGGGCCCGAATAAATAACAATTGACTAAGTAGATACAGAATACATGACAATGCCTTCAAGAAATTTGGTAGGAAAAGGAAGTAGGAAGATAGAGTGTATCATGAAAATCCATTTTCGCTGCCCAGTGCCCTTCCTTTCTTCTAGTTAAGCAAACCTGCCTTCATTTGGCCACATGTTTCAGAGAATGTTGCAATCATGGTACCCATGGGACGGTGATACATGGTTCAGGAAAGGCTGATTGGAGCCCCTCTCTGGGGATTATTAAACAGGAACAAAGAAAAATTGGTTGTTTCTCTCTGGTGGCAATGTTGAAAAGAGGTGTTCCTGGGAGATGCCCTGAGCCATGTTTCCCACTCGGTGGAGAAATGCAGCCTGAGGATTGAAGCCACACAGACAAAAAGCTGAGATAAGCAATAAAGACATAAGGAGTCCTACAGAACAACCTTGGGAGTCCCTAAGTTCTAGACCTCCAGGCACCTGAGCTGCCTGTCCTTCCTGAAGCCTGGTTGCTGAGCTCTTTTGGCTTTCCCTTCAGTTCTCTGAGCCACCCCAGGGTCCTTCAATCAACCCTTCTGTTTGCTCAAACTCAGGTGGCTTTGTCATTTGCTACCAAAAACAGAAGTTCTAATAGAGAGTGGTAACTTGAAGGAAAGATGGGTTAGAGAGATGATTGACAGATGATAGATAGGAGCCCATTGCATGTTACTCTAAATAGGATATTTTTAGTGAAATGTTAAAAAGATTCTGTGAAAAGTATTGCATTGTTTCATTTTTTTAAATCTCTTTAAAGTTTGACAACACAAGACAGCTAGATTCTCGTGTCTGCTTTTGCATTTAGTTTGTTGTGATATTACATGTCATGCAACCTGTGGAATACTTCACTATATCCTCATGCGAAAATGAAAATGAAAAAAGGCAAAAGTGCCTTAGTATTCTCATAAAAAGTAATTTTGATTTTGTCAACTCTTGAAAGGGTCTCAGAGACTCCTTAGGAGACCCTGGACCAGACATTGAGAACCACTGCTGAGGACAAATGGAAGACTGGGGTCCCAATGTGATCGCATGGAATGATCCCTGTCCCCCCACACACCCCAGACCACTTACCAATGTACACCTTCATGTAACTGATAAATAAATCTTCTATCTTAAAAAAAAAAAGAAGACAGATAGGTGGACAGATGATGGATAAATAGATGATAGATAGATAGATGATAGATAGATTCACTCAGGGAGGTAAGCATTGTTTGAAGACATGGGGGAATGAAGTAGAAAACAGAAAGACTAAACATATAAGGAGAGAGGATGCCCGATGGACCTTCCAGAGAGAGTAGGATGAGGCGGGACTGTGAGCCCAGGTGGAGAGAGTGGTCCCTCTGGGACAGAAACCAAGGACAGAAACAGTCAAATTCGGTAGGGAATGAGCTTGAAGAACCTCATCCCTCTGCTACATTATTCTTCCTCCTGTGAAGTGGGAGGCAAGGTCATTTCTGAAAAGTGAGTGAAGGTTTTAAGGTAAGGGTATGTAAAGAGAGTAAAAATAGCTTCAAATCACTGCCAAGGCCCAACTAAGAGTTGGCTAGGAACAAAAATTTCAGTCTTGTTTTCCTCTTCTTTAACGTTTATGTGACACCACATATTGAAAGTTCTCATCTGTGGAATTCTGTGTGAGCTGCGATGTATACCATCTACTTATTTTCAACAAGATGAAGGACACTTACATAGTCAATTGTCAATTCTCTAAAGCTGGGGTTGGCAAAGTTGTTCTGTAAAGAACCAGAGAGTAAATATTTTAGACTTTGTGGGCCATATGGTCTCTGTGGTGGTAGCTCAGAAAACAGCCACAGACAAAATGCAAATGAATGGGCGAGTTCCAATAAAGCTTCATTTCCAAAACCAGGCTACTGGCACAACTTGATTAAAAAATGGGCAAGGGACTTGAATAGACACTGCTACCGAAAAAAAAAAAAAAAAAAAAGATATACAAATGGCCAATAAGCACATGAAAACTCAATATCGCTAATCACTAGGGAAATGAAAATCAAAACCACAATGAGATACCACCTCACTCTCATTAGGACGGCTCCCATCAAAAATACAGAAAACACACTGTTGGCAAAAATGTGGAGAAATTGTAAGCCTTGTGCACCGTTAGTGAGGTTGTAAAAGGTATAGCTGGTTGGAAAACAGTATGGCAGTTCCTCAAAATATTACACATCAAATTAACATATGATCTGGCAATCCCACTTCTGGGAATATATCCGAAAGAATAGAACACAGCATCTTAAAGAAATACTTGTACACCCATATTCAGAGCATGCTACAACATAGATGAAACTTTGAGGACATTATGGTAAGTGAAATAGGTTAGTCACAAAAAAACAAATACTGTATAATTCCACTTATATTAGGTACCTAGAGTAGTCAAATACACGGAAACAGAAAGTAGCATGGTGGTTGCCAGGAACCAGGGGGAAGGGGAAATGGGGAGTTGTTCAGTGGGCATAGAGCATCAGTTCTACATGATAAAAGGGGTTCTGGAGACTGATTGCATAACAGTGAAAAGGTACTTAACATTGCTGAACTGTAGACTTAGAAATGGATAAGATGGGGGCGCCTGGGTGGCTCAGTCGATTAAGCGTCTGCCTCTTGATTTTAGGTCAGGTCTTGATCTCAGGGTCATGAGTTCAAGCCCCACATTGGGCTCCCTGCTGAGTGTGGAGCCTATTCACAGAAAAAGTCTTTAGGGGTGCCTGGATGATTCACTTGGTTAAGTGTCCAACTCTTGATTTCAGCTCAGGTAGTGATCTCAGGGTTGTGAGATCGAACCCCACGTTGGGGTCCACACTGGGTGTGGAACCTATTTAAGATTCTCTGTCTCTCTTTCTTAGTCTCTCTCTCTCTCTCTTGAGAAAGAAAAGAAAAGAAGCAAAAAGAAAAGAATAGAAAAGAAAAGAAAAGAAAGAAATGGATAAGATGGTGGACTTTATGTTGAGTATATTTTACCACAATCTTATTAAAAAGCAAACAGATAAATGGCCAAATTTACCCATCAGGCCATCGTTTGCCAGCCCCTGATCTAGAGATTCTGAGGGCAATGATGATTACAGAGTGGAAATAAAAATTTCGCCTTCAGCGCTGGTGCTTGCTATAAGGGTAGAGCCTCTCTTGGGCCTCTGGGCCTCTCTCTTACTTAGTCCTACCGGTGACAAGGCGTAGGCGCTCAATCCTTGGTCACTGACTGGAACTGCAGTTTCTCTGTGGTGAAGTCCTAGAGAGCGTTGAGTCTGGAGGCAATCAAATGGAAAAGGGGAGAAGGAAAGGAGTAAAAAACATGATTTCCTCCCGAGGAAAATTGGTTTCAATAACACCAAGGCTCTCTCCCAAAAGGAAAAGTTCCAGGCGCCTACATTAAAAGTATCCTGTGTCCAGAGATCCTGTAAGAGGCTTCTGAATGGCCCAGCGGCATCCATGCTCTCCACAGGGCTGCCTTGTCCTCAGTGTTGTTTTGTGAGCTGTACCAGGACAATGTCACACAATTGTTTGAGGTGGTTTCCAGCTGTCTTGCTGTGCAACAAACACAGGGTTTCTGGATTTAAAATAAGAAAACAAGTTACCAATGATGACCAGAGAGCCCACATTCTCCACCTCATCTGAGGAGCAGGTTCCCTGAGGGGGGCGATAGAGGGAGGAGGAAAGGAGGCACGGGGAGGAGGAAGGGGAGGGCGAGTCGCTCCACTTTCTAGTGCACAGACCTTGGCAGCTCTCATCCTCAGGGATGGCATTTGTGTCTCTCCCCTTACACTCCGGCTTCCTGATTTTTCTTTGAATTACCTAACTGCACAGCATTATCAAAACCCGTTTCTTTAAAGGACATCACTGCCTGAGGTTAGGAAAAGATTTTAGTAAGAAATAGAGGATAACAGAGGGTCCCCAAATGACCACAAGGCATTATAAAGGGATTTCTGGAGCCTTCAGAGCCGATGCCCGGCTCTTAGCTAGCTCTCCTCTTGGAAAGCCAAACCCCGGGAAGGGAGCTGGGGAGCTCTCAGACCTACTGCCAAAGTCAAAACCTGCTAATATTTTGCAAGGTTAAATGGTGAAAGTGAAAGTTTGATTATTGGTTCTGTAAAAATGGGAAAGGAAGAAAAGAGACAAAAATGTGGCTTTTCAGGGTAAGGCTTTTATTGAAAGCAGGTACATTTCAGAGCTCCAAGCTGAGAGACAAAGGGAGCCTTGTGTAGCTCCCTCCGCCGGGCGGTGTGGTACTTCCACAGGGGTAAGAGGAGGCGGGAAAAGGGTTTCTGTGGAAAAGAAAGACCAATTCATGAGGGCTGCAAATGGGGGCTTGCTCTGGGGGGCGCCTGCCTGCCAGGCTCAGGCAGTAGTCATGTTTCATCATAAGGAAAGGAGGCCTGCTGGCGGCTGGAACCTGAGGGAGGCCGAGGGCTCCCTGCGGCTGATCAACCAGCAACAGAGGGAATGGGGCAGCTTCCCCCCCAGAGCATCATCAGAGCAGGAGTCTAGGACTCCTTGGAGTGGGCACCCAACAGAGAGGGACTGGTGGTGAGAGCCCCACTCTGCAGCCTTACAAGTCTGTTCTCTGAGGCAGACCCAGTGGAGCACACTGTCCAACATGGCAGCCACCAGCCAAAGGCGCTGACTGAGGACTGGAAAAGTGACTGGTCTGAAATGAGGCATGCTGGGAAAAGTTAAAAGATACCCACTATTTCACAGAAAAGAATGTAAAATGTCTCAATAAGTTTTGTATTGACTGCATGCTGAAAGGATAACATTTTGGGTATATTGGCTTAAATAAAACGTATCATTGATTTTACCTGCCTCTTTTTACTTTTTAAAAATGCTACTGCTGGAAAATTTTAAATCATACATGTGGTTTGCATTTTATTTCCTTTGGACCATGCTGCCTTGGAGAACACACTGAGAGAAGCAGTGCCATTCTGAGCTAATTTTCTTTCAGTATTGGACAAAGGAGAGACTAAGATGGAAGAGAAAATCCAGTGAAGAATGCATTTATGGTCCTAGCCTGAACTCCTAACTTGAGGCGGCTGATTCACATGGCACAGATCCATTCTACTCCCTTGGCCCCAAGTCCCTCATGCCTGGGTCACACTGTGTTCCCAGCACCCAACCTGGCACAGAAAGACCCCTGTGTTTGTCCGAGAAAGGTGTATAGTCGGGATCCCTTCATTTTGCTGGGATACTTGTTATGATGTAGGGGGCCCTGGTGAAAAGTGCAAAGCCCGAATTCGAAGCCAATTTCACCACCACTAGCCACGTGACTCGGGAAAAGTGACTTAGAGCGGCAAGACCTGATTTTCTTTTTCTGTCAAACAAATAATGCTAACCATTGCTCTGATGTCCTCATAGGGTGAGGATCAGATGAAAAAAATGAACTCCAAAGCTCATGCTGGCATTTGGAGTATGAACGATGAATGTTATTCAGTGTTGAAATTCTTTTGAATCAGAAACAAAGGGTCTCAATGTTCCCCTCTGAAGTTAAGAAATGGTAGCCGGGGCTGATCGGAGGGTGAGGGAACCCGATACCGACCCCAACGCCATCAGTCAGTCAGAAACTCTGGATGGTTACTGAGAGTCTATTCTCCTCACCAGCTACTAAAGGACTGAAAGAGTAATCACAAATGCGTTCACGATGTCAGCGCTGAAAGAGCTCCAGGGACCATTTGTGCTGTGCCCTTAAATAGAATAAGGAAACAGGCAGGGAGGTGAAAAGAATTGTCTCGGGTCACTCAGCCCAGTCCCTTGCCCAGCCCCAGGTAGAACTCAGTTGTCCCAACACATGGAAATGCTCCTGCCGTGGGGCAACACGTGAACCCTGAGACCCCACAGGCCCTACCACCACCGAGCTTCTGATAGGATGAGTGACATGGAATGTAGAGGCCATCTCAAGAAGAATGTAAGAGACCACGAAAGGGACCATCTGATCTGAAACAAGGCTGGCTATCTTCAGATTGCTCGCAAAGATCTATCCAAAGATCCGTGAGTGAGATGGAACCTTAACTCATGGGCCAAACAATGAAGAAACGGAGTTGTTTATTTTAAAGTATGAAAAAAAGCCAAGTTTATGGCTAGAACATTGTATTGCAAAAAAATGAAGTTAACAGGTTATGTATTTTATCCCTGCTGGCTGAGTATGTGGTGGGTGGCTATAAGCCCCTGGGGTGCACATTGAATTATGGAATAAATCGCCCTAGCTTCCCAATAAAAAGAGTTCAATTGACAATATCAACCCGCACTAGTTTTTAAATCCTAAACAGGACGTAGAACCTATCTGCAAATTGTTCAGCTTTGCTAATCACTGTCCCCTGGACGAGCTGACTCCCAGTACAGAGGGGAACCCAGAAAGAAGGGAGCATACAGGACCAAATGAGGTCAGACTGTAGGGTCACCCAGGATGACAAAAGGTGTCTCTTCTCCCCGAGCTCCCAGGAGGTCTGCCTCCTGCAAACCCCATCCACTGTCCTAAGGCTGGGAACCACTTTGGTTTTGCCATCTGCCTTACAGTTTTTGTCTGATGTCCTGAGATCATTTTTTTTTCTGGGATAGGAGGGGGAGTACACAATATGGATGCAGTTTATGGAAAGTCTTCCTTCTCCTTCCCCCTCCCCCGACCACACATGCGAAATGTGATTTGAGAATAAATGACAGGAAGGCTTAGACCAAGGCTTGTTATTCGATTTGAGAGCTAGAACCACTGGTATCCATGGTAAAACGGTTACCCAGGAGACACCCTAGTTTGGGAGATGTGGGCCTGCGGGAAGAGCATTCCAGATGGGAAACGAGTGATGTCAAGGGGCAGGAGACTGAAGTCTTTTTAAAACATGGATTCACAGAGCCTTAGACAACAGCTGATGGAACAAGGTATGACACGGCGTGGGCCGCTGGTCCCTGAAAACTGGAAACCAGTCCAAGAACACTGGAAGTCTGCCATTGTCTATCAGAGAATCCAAAGGACTCTAGAACCAGTGATTTGAAGGGCCTGAGGATGCTGAATGGGTTCCCCTTTAAGACTGAGAGATAAAGACAGCCCAGGTGGAATGACCATTTTCTCGAAGAATGAAGAGTTCTTGGAGAGCTCTGAACTGATGGCCACTGAAGGGGTGAGACGGGTAGCTGTAAACAGCCGCCTGAGGCTATGGGAGTAGAGTGGGCTGGAGGGAGGGCAGGCAGATGGAGACAGACTCCGCCCCGTGGGAGGAAGGAACCTAGGCACCGTATTGGAGAAGCATCTAAAGCCACAGCAAAGCCCCATTAAAGGGAGGGAAGCTCACGGCATTTTTAGCCTGGAGGCCATCCTGACGATCTCACAGTACAGTGGTGTGGTGAGTTACCTGCTGGCCTGGCTGCATCTGAGTCACCAAGGGAACTTAAATTAAATTAGAGTTTTTTTCCATCTTATAATATTGGGGACAAAATGACTATTTTTAACAAGCTATTGGGTGGCTTACTTTGCAAAGAAGCTTGACAACCACTTATGTGGTCTACCTTCCAGCGTCTTTAATTAGATGGCAGGGTTAAGGTGAAGTGACTGGCCCAAGGACACAGAACTAGTTAGTAGCAAAGGAAGAACTAGAATCTGATCCTGTAATTCTAACCAGCAGTTTCTCCTTGGCCTCATGATGCCTCTTCAAATTTCTACATCGGGCATATCACTTAGCTCTAGCTGAGTCACAAACCACCCCCAAAACACTGTGACTGAAAACAACCATATTTACCTCAGAATTCTGAACCACTAAGTTGTTGGACCCTTAGACATGTCTCAGTTGGGTGCTTTTTCTGGTCTCAGCTGGGTTCCCTCGTCCATGCAATCAGCGAGAAGTCAGTTGGGTGGCTGGTTTGGGGACTGGCTGGCATAAAGTGAGGTGGGTGACGTAACTCTCATCCTTCCACAGTCTAACTGAGTTTGTTCTCACAGCACCTGGGCACGTTCCAAGATGGTGAGTGGAAGATAGAAGGCCCCTTGTGGCCTAGGGTGAACTGTACGCCATCACTGCTGCCACATTCTATTGACCAAAGTCGCCACAAAGGCCGACCCAGATTCCAGGGTTGGGGTCTAGACTCTCCCCCTTAATGGAAGAAGCTGCAAGGTCACATTGCAAGGACTGCATCAAGGGAGAAAAATAATCTGGGTCGTTTCTGCAACCAACCTACCACAGGGGCCTTGTCTACCTGCCTCGGGCCCCCCCATCCAGTTTATCCTACACTCCAGCCAACTGGGATCCTCATTTCCCAAACATGATGCCATACCCTTTCAGAATCCATGTTTGTGGCCTTGCTTTCTTTGACCTAAAAATGCCTTTTTCATTCCCCTGTGTCTTCACCCTTAAATCGTCCTTTAAAGTATAACATATGGCTCCAAGTTAAAAGGGGCCAACTTAAGATGTAATCTTTATGCTCCCTCATGAAAACTTAGTAAAAGGGGGGTGCCTGGGTGGCTGAGTGGGTTAAAGCCTCTGCCTTTGGCTCAGGTCATGATCTCAGGGTCCTGGGATCGAGCCCTGCTTCCCCTTCTCTCTCTACCTGCCTCTCTGCCTACTTGTGATCTCTCTCTCTCTCTCTGTCAAATAAATAAATAAAATCTTTAAAAAAAAAAAAGAAAAAAGAAAACTTAGTAAAAGGATATAAAAAGGATTTTTTATTATAAGGCACCTGGGTGGCTCAGTCGGTTAAGTGTCTGACTCTTGATTTTAGCTCAGGTCATGATCTTGGGGTCATGAGATCAAGCCCCGTGTCGGGCTCCATGCTCAGTGGGGAGTCTGCTTGAGATTCTCTCTCTCTGTCTCCTTCTTGCCTTCCCCCTGCCCCCACCAAAATAAATACCTAAATTTTTTTTAAAAAGGATTTTTTTATAAAGATGCATAAACCCACAAGGACAAAGCGTAGAGAAGCTGACAGGTGATAAAGTATTTCAACAAAACTTTGGAATGTAGAAAGCAAATGTGCAGTGCCCAACCTAGCGGACCAGAAATGGCTGAGTGCCTGCAGGGTGGGGGAGCCAAGCAACAAAGCGGATCTCATTGCAGAACCCAGAGGACACAGGAAATGGGGTTAGATGCCATGGAAGGCAGGGTGGAAGAGGCTAAAGACAGTATTCATTGAATGTATAAGAAGTTGCTGACCCCTGGATCTTCTTAGGCTTCCCACACAGCCAGGTAAATAGCCTCTCCACCCAAAAGCCCTGAGGTTTAATCTTAGAGAGGCTAAGCCTGAGGAACCCCAGGGTTAGAAAGACTAAGCACAGATTATGACAGGGGTGCCAAGGGTTAAGGGTAAGTCTACACAATAGAAGATGACACTCCCAAGCTAGATGGGGGGACTCCCAGCTGCTTGCCCAACTTGGCTTTGAGAAAGCTGGCAACCAGCTTTATGCATCCCATGCAAGAGACTGGAGGACTCTTCTTTAGGGAAATTGGCCAACCCAAAAGAGACATCATAAAAATATTGACATTTGTGAGCTGTCCAGAAGATGACAAGTTACCTGGCTGATTCCCTCAAAGGGAAGCCTCCAGCCACAGCCCAGCCCTTCCATACAGATTATTCCAGGCAACTTTATACAGGAACCATCTGCCATGGCCCAGAGACCTCTGAACAAAGTCTCTACTAAGACAGACAGCAACAAAACCGGCATCCAACCAATGAGATAGGAGGTGGGCCATGGAGATCACGTGATAAGAAAGCCAATTCCACGTTTCCATAGACGTAAGTCAGCACACAACACTCGCCTTGGAAAAAATTAAGAAATATCATCATAAACATATTATTTAGAAATATATTGGTAGCAGAACTAAAACTGAAGAGTGCTAGGAATCTTTGTCTCTTAGGAGTGGGACTCAGGGCTTGTCTGATTTCATGAAAAACTTTGTAAAACTACCAGACATATATTTTTAAAGTATTTTATTTATTTATTCATGAGAGACAGAAAGAGAGACAGAAAGGCAGAGGGAGAAGCAGGCTGCCTGGGAGCCCGATGTGGGACTCGATCCCAGGACCCTGGGATCATGACCTGAGCTGAAGGCAGACCCTTAACCGACTGAGCCACCCAAGTGCCCTACTAGACTTTTTTTTTTTTTTAAGATTTATCACTCATTTATTTAGAAAGAGGGAGAGAGAGAGTGCGTGGTGAGGAGAGGCAGAGGGAGAGAGGGTCTGAGCACAGAACCCCACGGGGGCCTCAATCTGACGACTCTGGGATCACTACCTGAGCTGAAGTCAAGAGTCAGAAACTCAGTGGATTGTGCCCCCCAGGTGCCCCACAACTACTAGACATAGTGAACTATATACATGCACTACATTGCTAGAATAAAAACTTACTATTTTTTTAAGTAAACAAAACCTACTTAAATGTCCTCTCTTCTTTACAACTTCTCCCTCTCGCAAGCAAGTTCATGGCTTTACTTTACATGGTTTCACACGATTGTGTTTATAGGACTAGTTTATTGAAACATTCATGAATAAACACAGTGATGTGAACACATTCATGCCTTTAACCACATTTAACAGTATCCTGTTTAACTGTCCTTCTTTTTATTAGGCTTTATGTTTTCTGAGGCTATAAGGAATCTTTACTGGGGTCCACTGAGAGGATGTTCCCACGCGTGAGGGGTGGGGAGTGGACATGAAATTACAGCCAAGTCCTAAGGCAAACTTTTCTTCTTTTATTCACCATTTTATTTATTTTTTCAATTTTTATCAATTTATAATTACCCTCATTCCTAAAAACAATTTAGCTTGACCTGTAAAAACATATCCAGTTATAAAAGAAATAAGTGTAGAAATCAGGACAAATGGAAGCCTGCTTTTGAGAAGTCACACCAAGGTATTATTTAATACGTGAAAGAAAAAAAAATACGTGAAAGAAAGCAGATTGGGGGTTAGAGGGGGAAAGGAAGAAAGGAAGGGAATCTAAACAGCATTGCACTGCAGTGAAACAACTACTTATTTCAGCCTTCTCTTTTCTCTTCCAGTTGTTATTCTTAGGCAGACCCATTTAATGTCATTTAATCATAGCACAATAAAAATTTATATTGACTTATTCTGTGATATTTTAAGCCACAAATTATTTTCTCTGATGAGAGTAGTAAGCTGGTGAATTGTGATCTTCGTAATTATTTTTTGGGGGTTATACTTCTATTTCATCCTGTCAATATGCCATAATTTAATACCTCATTCTCTTGTTATTGGACATCTTGGTTTTTTAACCAATGCTACAATGATATCATGCACATATAGGATGTAGTTTTCCTTTTGAAAAACGGTTTTCTACAGCTAGGCGATCTATTTGCCATAGATGTTCACACAGGCACAAATTATAGGGTCTAAAACTGCCCAGTGGCTTCCAACTCCCTCAAATGTTCACACTGCTCAGAGCAATCCTAATCAGGTGCTGGTCAGAAGCATCATTAGAGATTAGAATTTTTTTCTCATTTAACTTTATTAACCTTTAAAAACATTTTTACCTTACAATTTCCATTTTTATCTAACATCAGTTCTGGGTTCTCATACCCTCTACTCATTTATCTATTGTATCCTTGGTGTTTTTCTCGTTAATGTACGTCAGTGATTTATATAACATAGATATTATGCTTATTTATTTATAGAACATAGACATTAGTCCTTTGTCAATGTAGTTATAAGTATTTTTCCCATTGGTTTTCTGTTTCGTTTTTGGCTTTGAAGTTTTTAATATAATAGAAAGTTTTCATTTTTAAAAACAGAGTAACAGGGTGAAGGGCAATGGGGAGGGCACGTGTGGTGATGAGCACTGGGTGTTACATGCAACCAATAAATCATTGAACACTACATCAAAAACTAATGATGTACTATAAAGTGGCTAATTAAACATAATAAAAAATAAAATAAAATTTTAAAAATGAGAAAAAAATGGAGTTGAATCTGTAAATTTTCCCTCATGATTTCTTCAGCCCATCCATTCATTGCTTTGAGCTCCTGGAGAGTTCAACACAAGCATCATTCACTTTGTTTATAACTGAGTTTAATGCCAGTTGTATTCAGTTTATCATTCAAATAAACAGCCTTCTGAAACTAGGAAAGCCAGTTCATCCAAACCACATCCAGAAGCTTCACTGAAGCCAATTCTAAAGTTCTGAGTTAGACATTACTCTAATTGAAGCTATGACAAAATTTCATAATGATCATGAGTGATGCTGGGGCAATGAAAAAAATGACACGTTACAAAGTTACCTTTTTTTTTTTAAGTTCATTTACCTTTTAAAAAATTCCATTCCCTTTCCAGGTCTTAGGCTCAGAAAGTTAAAATGTGAGACTGACCCCTGACTCCTTTAACTCTGGAATTTGAATTGAACAGATTCAAATACATCAGTTCCATTTCTACCTATGTGCTTTGTAAGCTCAGGAATATTGAGCAAGAATTTGAAATGTTCTCAGACCAGAACCAAGAAGAAGGAAAATGGAGCAGTTCCCCTGATCACACCTTCTCCCTCTTTCCTTTTGTTCTCCTTTTGTCTCCTTTTGTCTTCTGGTCCCAAGAAAAGTCATCATTCCAGGTTTGGAAGGAGATAAGGAGAATGCACAGCCTGAAGGAGAAAATCATATCTGAGAGAAAGAAAGAGACCAAGGGCACAGGGCTGGAGGGAGTTCGCAAGCAGAGCCCTCACAGGCCAGGGGTAGGGAAGAGTCACTTGAGTCACTTGAATGGCCCAGAGAACTTGCCCAGTGCTTCCATGTCACCCTTGCCCCCAACCCTGTGCTCCGGAAGCCTTGTGGTCCTGTCTTTGCTTAGGCTGTGCTCCCTACCGCCTAGTCCCCTCCCCACCTGGTGGCTGATTCCTACTTATCTTCTCACACGAGGCCACTCGAAGTGTGGTCTAAGGATCTGTGCCAGGCTCTGAACTGTTTTGTTGGGTTTTTTAACCAGTGAAATGAGGGAAGGCTGGAAGTTAAAAGTAAGCATTTAGAAACTTTTATAGTAATATGCTAGAGTAATTATAAATTGGTGTACTCTAATAACAAAATTGGGGCTTGTACTTTTTAATTTTACTGGTCTAGTCATCCATTTTTATTGTATTTACCTAGAAAAATAGAAATTAAAAAGAGAAAAAGAAATGAGCCCTTTACTACGGGCCATTCGAGAACCTGCCTTAAGATGCGTCTCAAATATCCCCTCCTCCAAGGAAATCTCAGCATTTCCTCCTAGATAGGGTGCATGCTTTTCCTCCAGACTTTCAAATACACAAGCAAATCTCTAATCTTGTGCACTTGTTTTAATCACCTGTTTATGTGTCCATTACCTCCAATCAACTGTGAGCTTCTTGAGGGCAAGTACTGTATCTTAGTTATCTTCGCATGTCCAGCATCTGGTATAATGCATGGCCCACAGGAGACATTCGATAAATGTTTGCTGAATGTAACTAACCGAATGGTCTTGCTTGGAAATGTACAGCCTATATTTGACTCAGTGACACCCACAGAGCTAAGCTTCCATTGTTAATCAAATCCTCTTCTGATGGGCAATCTTTCTTTAAAATCTGCTTCATCATTACATACGGTTATTGGCAAACAACCGTCTTGCTCTCCTGGGAGCCAGTCTGACAAGTTTCTTCAGCAGAAAGTTTTAAGCTCCTTTCTTGCGTTTCATTTTGTGTTGTTTCCTCACCCTCACCCTCTCAGGTAATTTTATTTCCCTGATTACTGATTTCAGGTGAATATCTCACTTTTGCCCCCCTGTTCTGCCCACATGGGAAAATGGTATCTGTTTCCTAGCAGAGCTATGGGGAATATATCATATGGTGGAGGCGGAGTCCATGGCATATAGTAAGTAGGCTTTAAATAAATCTTTCTCTGAAGGGATGGCAAACATCAGGCATGGGTTCTGTAACTTCCTCCCCACCATCTGAGGCAGCCATTGCTAAATAATCATGGCGCTTTCCTATTTTCCCAAAGGTGAAAGAACTATCATATTGTTGAAGGAGAGGCAAGTAGGTCTTCTGGACAGTGATGTCGTCTCTTTGTTTTTAAGGAACTAAAAGAAATGCAAACAGCATACAGCTGGATTAAGATTTAACCAACTAGCATCTTTCCCTCAAGAGAGAAGAGTTGGTAAATACCAGTCTTCTGGTTGCTTTCCTTGACAAGGTAGGGAATCTTTGTGTTAGTCCCTGGGATGAAGCAAGGACATAGTTGCTTCAGACATAAAATTACATGAAGAAAATGCAAAATTGTATTGTAGTAAAATTATGTAATAAATATGCATAGCAAAAAAGACTGATGGACATACATCAAAATAAAGATCGTGGTCTTAGAATACAGTTACAGGTAATGTTTTTCTTTCTTTTGGGGGGTCTTCTATAATACAATTTTATTAAAAATAACACTAAAATTAATGAAGTGACTGTTTCAATTCTAAAATTTTCTAAATAGAAGGAACATTTAAGAATAGGGCAAATGGATTCTCATGAGTTGTAAGTGTCTGAAGTAGAGAGTAAGTAAGCAATGAGTATTTATTGGTTTCCTGCTTCTTGGTTATGTACGGGAAGAGAGACGAACTTATCTAAAGGCAGCCATGTGCCAAAATTATTTTTAAAACGAGACTTCCATTTCCCTCAAGAAGAGTAGGTCTTGGTACCTCAATTAGAAGATTGGGAATGATTCACTAACTGTACTATTTCAGCTTGTGTGTGTGTGTGTATGTGTGTGTGTCTGTCTGTCCTTCAAGGTCAGAGGTAAATACGGACCATCTGGAATCATAGTCTCTTCTTTGTGTAACCTGGTTTTATTCCAGAGCATATGAGAGAGTTATTACATCCATACAGCTTATGAACTGGAAGTCTGTGTATCCACTTCAAATACTTCAATATTGACTGTTTTTAAAAGGGCCCATTTTAATCTGACCCTCACTGTAACATGCAGAAAAGAACTTGCAAAAAAATAATATGGGAAAACAAAATAATGTTGTCCTTTTGTTGTAATCTGCTGGGAGACATGAGATGAATGCTTTGAAATGAAGCATTTACTAAGAGAACACTGAATACTGTGTCTCTCTGAGGAAGCTGTCTTGTTTATCTACAAGATAAGGACCATGTGTAGCCAGGTGCATTACTAGTTGTTTTCAGAAACTCTGTCTGGCTTGGAAATGATTTGAATTTTTTTTTCTCCCGGAGGCTGTAGTTTTCTCTCTAATTATTAGTGGAATGTTGTGTAAAAGTCAAAGTTGTGATCTCTTCTTAAGTTGCAAGTTCATTTCCATCCTGTGATATTAGATTTTTTTTAATCCATTCTTTTTAGAATAACTGCCTTGGAAGTCTCTCTCTGGTTGGTTCCCAACATTTCTTAAAAAATTTTCTCCAAATCCCCTAAAAATGCAGATTCATATATAAAAAGTTATTACCCACCACCCCTCCTTGACTTGTGTGCATTATACCACGTGACATTCCAAAATAGGAGTGAATTAATCTTGTCTTTTGACTTTCGTTGATAAATTTCTTGGGGGAGTTAGCAGCCCATGCATTCTGCCTGATCCAGGACACTCACTTCTTAACCCCTCCCTACTCACCACCACTCTGGAATCAACTTGCTCTTAGGATCTTTTCTCTGATTTCAGCTTCCTTGACTGTCCCATCTCCCTACTGTTAGTCATTTCTTTTTTACTAGACACTCTCTTCTTTGGTTTCCATGTCTTTGTACTTTCTTGGTTCTCCCTTTGCCTTTCTGTTTACTTCCTTTAAGAGCTGCTCAGCACCCATTTGCCTTCTAAATGTAGGAATTTCCAAAAATTATGCCTTGACTCTCCTTTTGTGCCTGCTTCCTTCATGACCTAACCCGTGATCACCTTCATTTGAATGCCTCCTTCAACTAAGTATTTGGTTGCATCACTTTCCACTCAACTTTAATAATCTGCCCAGACTTCAAAGTTGCCCTATTTCCAACTGAGATAATTATCTCCCCCCCCCGCCCCAAATTAGCTCTTCTTTCTTAATTCCCTCTTTTCATGTATGGCAACACAATTCTTTAGGGACCTAGATGCCAACATAGAACTGTATTTGCTGCCCCCTCTCTGTGGCCTCAGCATTTGGACGGTCAAGAGGTTCTGCCAACTCTCCATGGCAATGTTTTCCTGAATTCTCCCTTCCCATACTTCTGGTACTGGGTCAGATCCTCCTTCTATACTAAGAACTATTACATGGCCTCTTCCTGGTCTCAGTGTTCTCCGCCACAATGATCTTCCCACTGTGGCTTTGATCATGACACATTCCATGCTCAAGAACATTCAATGGCTCCCCATTCTCCAACAATGTAAGAGCAAACCCTTCTTGCATTCAGGCACGCATAGCTTTCTAACCCAGTCTTCCAGCTCCCTTTGTGTGTACCTCATCCTGTGCTGAATTTACACCAGTGTATCTGTTGTTTTCTGTACGTTCCATGTTTTATACTTTTACTCATTTTCTTGCTTTCATCTCAAGTATCCTTCCTGGTTATTTCTGTTTCTAGAAATCTTATTCATCTTATTAGACTCCGTTCACTTCCTTCATAAGCCTCTCCTTACCTCACCAGACCACACACCTGTCATTTTCCTTTTTCCTTTCATATTCTGCCTCATAGTATAGTTGTTTGTATACCGTTTAGTCCTCTTTACCAGACTGATCAGAAACATGTCATCAGAAGAGAAGGGCTAGATTCTCAGTCTAGCTGTCACTAGACAGTCAGTCTAGCTGTCAGTCTAGAGCCTTGGTATCCTCATTCATAAAATGCAGATAATGAGACAGTGTAACAGTGATTAAGACCTTGGGCTTCAGAGACAGGCTGACCTGGATGATAATTTCTTACTAAATACTGTCCATCATTATGACTGTTATTAATTCCCTCATGGGACTATTGCAACAATCCTGTGAGGTAAGACAAAAGCACTCCCCTAGCGTTAAGTTCCCCCAAACACAGGTTATTATCAGCTCTGTGAAAGTAACATGGAATACACAATAGCTAGCAGCTCCGGGATCTAAGTCCCCATGCACAATGGAGGTGGGCGTGTCATTATAAACAATAACATGCTATAGAAATAAGGTATGATCCACCTTTATCTTTGAACCTTCTGGGGTGGTATGGCAAAGGAGTAATGGTAGAGCCTTGGATTTTCTCAAATCCTAGGACAATGAATTCTACGAAGTCTCTGTTTCCTTATCCATAAAATACAGCTAACTGTAGCAACCACAGATATTAGATAAGGTGATTATAAAGTTCTTAGTACAGTATTTGGCATAAAGCAGCTGCTTAATAAATGTCAGATTCCTTTCTCTTATTTCTTCCCAAATTTCTTATTTCTTATTTCTTATTCCCTTCCCAAAAGTGTCTTACGCCCAGTATAAACTTATCAAATAATTGTTGAAGTTAACTGAACTTAAAAATAGTGAGTATGTTGGCACCTGGGTGGCTCGCTCAGTCAGTTAGGCTTCTGACTTGGGCTCAGGTCATGATCTCGGGGGACCTGGGATGGAGCCCCATGTGGGGCTCCATGCTCAGTGGGGAGTCTGCTTCTCCATCTCCATCTGCTCCTCCCCCCACTCATGCTTGCTCTCTCTCTGTGTCTCTCAAATAAATAAATAAATAAATAAATAAACAAATAAATAAAATTCTTTAAAAATTAAAAAAAAAAAAATACCGAGTATGTGCCCAGAATATGTGTATCTTTCACAGGGGATTAGTGCCTTATCTGGCTAACAGGTTGACTCCTGAAGCAGCCAGAAGTAAATCCCTTCAGAGATTTAAAACATATAATTAACTCTTTATTAAACTGGATTCTCTGAAAAAGTTAAGAGAGACAAAAATTACAGCAAGAACTAAAGGGAAAATCTGGCACCATAAAGTAGCCCTTCAGCGCCGTGGCTCTCTGTGCTCAGATACCATAATGGGTAGGCAGCTGTAGAACAAAGCAATTTCCCGTTTTCCTACCAGACTCAAACAAAACAAGCCTCAAAGCAAATATACTGCCATTTTTTTTCCTTCTAAATAAGTTCAGCTTATTGAGGGACTGTATTCTAAGGGTTTTGCCTGTGCTAATTTGTCTGATCCTCAAGCCACCCCTGTGGTGAGTACAATTAACATTCCCATGTCAGAGATTATGAAAATAAGGCACAGAAAGGTTAACTGTCCAACATCACACAGCTAACCAGTGCCAGAGCTAGGATTAAGGATCTTGGCTCTAGAGAATTTCCTTGTAACTGTACATACAAATGATGCATTTAGTGCCCCAGTTTAGAAAGCAATAAGGTAGGGATTCTCAACCCCAGCTATGCATCTGAATCACCTAGGAATTGATAAACTGATGCAGATTCTCGAGTCCAGATCAAGACAGACTGAATCAAACTCTCCAAGTGAGGTCTGGCTGCATGTAGTTTGGGAGGCATGTCTGGGAATTCTTTAAAGGTAGAATAGAATGGGGCTAAGGTTTGACACGCTGATTCTAGAGCAGGAAGAGTCTGTGGCTACAAGACATCATGGAAGAAGGCTCTGGAGAGCCTCGTTTCCTATCGTGTGCCTCATCTAAGACCAGCACTACATCTGAAACCTACACCCATGACCACACGCCCATGTCCTCGAAGGTGCAACTATCAAAGCTTCCACAGACTGGATAAGAGCCTGAATCACCACGCACAGAATGAAAGGCCATCCCCAGCACACTAACTCCACGTACGTGTCTCATTAGAGCTGATGGCAGCCATAAGGTGATGCCGGGTCCGTGGGACACTGGCTAACTGCAGATGCAGCAAGATGGGCTGCTAAGGAAAGCTGCTGTCATGTAAGCCTTCTTCTCCTTGACTGTCTTTTCAGCTTCTGAGTTGCAATGTGAGTGCCTTTTTGGTGGTTGGGTTTATTTCAGGGGGAGTGGGATGGGAAAGGGTACTCATTTCTATATCGCCGCTGCTGGCGTAAGAGGCAAAGTTGAGGGTAACTGCCAACAGCTTCCCCTTTCTCTTCTTTTTGTTCACTCAATCTGTCTGGACCAATGCACAAGGAAAAAAGACAGACAGAATGGCCCTCCAAAGTTGCACTCTGTTTTAAAGCTGATAAAGGATGTGTTTCCCACAGCTTAGGAGAAAAATATATTATCAAGTGCCTAAGCAATTAAACAAATGGTATTTGCAAACATCTGCTGTCCAGAACCGTTGCCTGTGTTCAAACAAAGCCTCACACTGTCTTTGGCAAACCAGGGTGAGAAAAGCTGGGTGCCATTTGCTAAATGAACTCTTCCAGATTACAATTCTGTGGCCTGAGGGAATTAATTCAAATCCACATGGGGAAATTCATTCCCAAAGAGGTAGTTATTCCCTAAGAGAATCAAAGAAACGAGGACCTAGGGTAAAGTTGGCAGTAAGTCAATGAGTGTTTTATTACCCTCTACTAAACTATATTTATTATTTATGTCTAAATCACAGAATCCTAAAGTTAAAAAGACTCCAAAGGGAGAATGAGACTGTTGGTTGAAAGGGGCTTCTAATAGCATCGGTGCTTCCTGGCCATTTCTCAAATCGTTGATACCTATGAGGATACAATCCAAGATGGAAACGCATCACTGACACCGAAGGACAAATGCACAATCTGGGGGGAAATAGCACTAGTGGTTAGAAAATGTAGACTCTAGATCTGAATTTTGGCCCCGCCATTTAATAGCTGAGTGACCTTCATGTTCTTGTCTGTAAAGATGAGATCATGGGGCCCACTTTCATAAGCTTGTTCTAAGGATTAGAGAAGCTAATGCCCATAAAGCTCTCTGCAACCACGTGTGGCACTGAGTAAGTATCCCATAATTGCTAGCTACTAGTAGTAGAGTTTCATGGCTGTTATCATTGTCATTGTAAAACAGAATTTTCCCCATTGTCCCGGAATTGTAATGAAGGAAGAAAGTCATGGCCTAAAATGTCTTAGGTCTACTTAGGTGCTTGTTTCTGTCTTCCGCACCTCAGACCCTAGTGCCCCAATTGGTATAAAGGCAGAACTGGCAGGGAAGTGTGGCCTCTGGGTGAATGTTCAGAGAAAGAGGCTATACCCGCCCCTTTCCCCATGGAGGAGGGTAACTGACATTTGTTTTCCTTGAAACTAAGGGAGGGAAATCCTAAAAGAAATTCTAGTTAAGTTTGAGGATTTCCAACACCCCTGTTTTTCATTAACCAAGAGATTAATAATCTTTCCTCTAAAAGTTGGCAAGGTCACCAGGCCAGCTGAGCATCTGTGTTCTTTGGGCTCTAATAAGTGAGCAGGAAAAGATGGTGAAGTTGGGCCTTGAAAGGATCAAACTGGTCAGCAAGTAATTTAACTGTCCATCACAGGAAAGTCTAATAGTCTTAAAGACGGGCAACAATATCTACCACTCAAAAGTGTCAAATTCGGAAGGTCCAATATCTAACCAAACATTAGACACACGAAAAGGAAGAGCATGTAACTCACAACGAGGAGGAAAGATAGTCAATAAAAACAGATGCAAAAATGTCAGAAATGATGGAATTAACAGACAAGTCTATATGCAGACCGTTTAGAAGACAGCTGTTATAATCATGTTTAAATATTTAAGGGAAAACATGTACCTCATAAAAAGATAAATGGATGATACAAAGATCTAAATATAAATTCTAGAAATAAAAAATAACCCTAAAATGAAAAATTCACCATATGGAATTAACGGTAGCTTAGAGACTACAGAAGAAAAGGCCAGGAACTTGAAACATCAGAATTGAAACTTTTGAACAGAAGGACAGATAGAATACTAAAATGAACAAACAAACAAACAAACAAACAAAACAGCTTCAGTAACCTGTGGAACAAAACCAAGTGTTATAGCATATATTTAAAATTGATGGGGTAGACAAAATATTCGAAGATATAATAGCTGAAGTTTTAAAATTTTTATGAAAAGAAGAAACTCAAAGATTTAAGGTGTTCAAGAAACCCACACAGGATAACCACAAAGAAAACCACACCAAGACACATCATAATTAAAATGCTGAACATTGCTGATAAAGGGACCATTAAACGAGACAGAGCAAGAGAAAAAAATGATACATTGAGTAGAGGGGAAAAAAATAAAGAACTATAACAAACTTCTCACCAAATATGCATGCCAGAAAACAATGGAATACAGAAGGCTAAAAGTGGGGTAAGAAACCCCTCTACCCTAGAATTCTATATTCAACAAAAATGTCCTTCAAAAATGAAGGTGAAATAAAACTTTTCCAGACAAACACAAGTTGAATGAATTCATTACCAGCAGGCCTGAATCACAAGAAATGTAAAAGGAAATTCTCAGACAGAAGGAAAAAGATATACATAAAACCAAGATCTAAAAAAAGGATTGAAAAGCACCAGAAATGGTAAGCAGATGGGCAAATTTTAAAAATATTTTTCCTACTTTTAAATTTCTTTAAAAGATAATTGACTGGTGAGAGAAAAGTAATAACAGTGTTATTGTGAGCTTTGTAACACATGTACCAGTAAATATATGACATCAACATTCAAAAGGAAAGAAGAGGGAAATGGAAACAAAATGTATGATTTTTGCATTATAGATGAAATGGAATAATAATATCTGAAAATAGACTGGAAAGTTAAAGAGCCATATTGTAGTTCTGAGAGAAACCATTAAAAGATTAAAAGATTATTGGTTAATAAACCAATAGTGGGAATAAAATGGAGTATTAAAGAAACACTAAATTAATCCCAATCCCAAAAAGGCAGGAAAACAGAAAAAGGACAAATAATTTTTAAAAAATAGCGAGGTGTTAGATTTCAACACAACCATAATGATAATTACGTTAAGTATAAATGGTCTAAATCAGCATTTCTAAATAAATGGTTTATGGGCCTTTAGCAGAAATCAAGGCAGAACATCAAACAGTATTAGTAATCATTGTATTGTTCATCCTCATTAAATCTGCAGGGAAAAAAGTCAGTCCCACTTAAGAAAAACCTTCATGAAGCAGTAAAAATTACTGATATTATTAAAGTATGACCTTTCAGTATACCTCGTTTATAAAACATCCCTCTTGTCTCTAGTACCATTTGTTGGTATAAAATCTCTTTTGTCCAATATCATTACAGCTATTCTAGCTCTCTATGATTACTGCTTGCATGGTCTATCTTTTATAATCTTTTTATTTTCAGTCCACTTATGTCTTTTATCTCTTGCAGACAGTGTATAGTTGGATCTTGCTTTTTTTATCCAGTCTGACCATCTGTACATTTTGATTGGAGTTTTTATTCTATTTACATTTAAGTGATTATTGATATAATTGGATTTATATATACCATTTTACTACTTGTTTTCTATATCTTGTACCTTCTTTCCCTTCTATTCCTCTCCTACTGCCATCTTTTGTCTTAAATGTAATTTTTAACTCCTCTACTGATTTTAAATTATATTTTATTGGATTATTTTCTTAGTGGTTACTTCAGTGATTAGAATCTCCATTGTAACTCACTACTATCTACCACGAATTAACACTAACTTAATTCCAGCAAGATATAGAAACTTTGTTCCAATATAAGTCCATTTCCTCTCTTCCTTTGTGCTATTGTGTATATGTATAATCCATATCCATCCATATATATAATCTGTATATATTATATATAAAATGTATGTTATAAACCAAACATGGCTTGGTTTATAACATATGGTATACAAAAAGAAAGCTCTAGCAATTATAAATCTATACCCATCTGACAACAGAGTTGTAAAATACATGAAACAAAAACTTAAAGAATTAAAAGAGCAAATATACAATTCAACAGTATTTAGAGACTGTAATACTCTAATCTGAATAATTAAGAGAAGAACCAGACAGAGAGCTACTACAGATATAGAAGACTTGAAAAAACATATTAACCAACTTGCCATGACTGACAGTTATAGAACACTACCCCAAACCAGCAGGAGGATACACATTCTTTTCAAACACACTTCTAACATTCTTCAAGAGACATCACAGGCTAGGACAAAAAATAAATCTCAATAAATTAAAATAATTGAGAAACTGTTTTTTTGATGACAGTGGAATTAAAGTAGAAACCTACAGTAGAAATAAATTTGAGAAATTTCTAAACTCTTGCATAGAAAACAAAAATAGAGAAAATGGATGAAAACAAAAGTACGTCGTTTGAAAAGATAACAATATTGCATAACCTTAAAGTAGACTAACAAAACAAAACAAAAAAGGAAGACACATTAGCAAAATTAGGAATGAAAAAGGGAACATCACTACTGACACTACAGAAATTAATATGCTTCTAAGGGAACACTATGAACAAGTTTGTGCCAACCAATTAGACAACTGGAGTGAAATAGACAAATTCCTAAAAAGACATAAATTCCTCAAACTAAGAAGAAATGGAAGAACCTGAATAAACCTATAACAAGTTAACAAACTGAATGAGTTAATTAAAAATCTTCCAGCAAAGAAAAGCTCAGGTCCATTTATCCTCACTGGTGAAATTTATCAAATATATATTTTTTAAGATTTTATTTATTTGAGAGAGAGAGCATGAGCAGGTGGGGGAGGGGCACAGAGAGAGGGCACGGCAGACTCCCACCAAGCAGGGAGCCTGACACGGGGCTCCATCCCAGGACCCCGAGATCATGACCTGAGCTGACAGTAGATGCTTAACCAACTGAGCCACCCAGGCACCCCTTATCAAATATTTAAGGAACTAATACCAATCCTTCATAACTGTTTCAGGAAGTGGAAGAGATTAACATATTGAGGATTATTCATACAAAAGAATAACACTCAGCAACAACAGTAAAAAACAAACTGATACAACATGAATGAATCTTAAAAATATTATGCTGAGCAGAAGCCTGTTTAAAAAAAAAAAAGAGGACATACTGTGTATGTATAATTCCATTTATGTCAAGTTCTAGAAAACAAAAACATGAGAAGTTTTTGTTTCAAATGGGTGGGGGTATTCCTTACATGAAGTTTATGATTAGAAAAATATTGGGGAATGCTTCTGAAATTTTTAACAGTAATTAATCAGAAGAATTAAATGAATACAACATACCTCCAAGGACACAAGTGACCTTACAAATCAGATATGAAAAAATAAGCTAAGCAAAAAAAAAAAAAAAAGTGTTGGTGACACTTTGTATACCTAAAAAATTTAAACTTAGTCTCTCTCACTACACATTTATTACAAAAATAAAAGGCTATAGACATATATAAAAAACTCTGGAGTTTACAAAAATTAAAGTTAATTAGAGTTTATATTCATAAACTCTAAGTGGATTTAGCAGCATAATACAAAAGAGAAACATTATCAAAGCTTTTTTGAAAAATAAAAGAAATATATAACCTTCATTTAGGAAATGCTTTTTAAAAGATAATCCCCCAAAATAAATAAACAAACATTTAAAAAAACAAAAAACAAACAAAAAATTAAAATAAATTTTAAAAGTTAAAAAAAACATAAACCCCAGAAGTCTTAAGCAAAATGATTAAGTTTCAAGATAATTTACTTCTTCCATAAGACAATGATTGTGGCAAATTTTGTTTTCCATAAATGTCCTCAACAGTATCTCCCAACTAACATGCTTTTCCTGTGAAATGCGACTTCGACACTGTTCCCAATATCTAGAGTCTAGCTCTCTTTCACATATTCTGAGCAGGCTTTATGACTCCTGAGGCTAAGTCACAAAAAGTGATATAGCTTCTGCCTGTTTCTATTGGGCCACTCTCTTGTGAAACCCATCCACCATGCTGTGAGGAAGCTCAATGAGACATCTGGAAAAGCCCATGGAGGTGTTCTTGATGACAGCCCCAGCTAGGCTCCAGTTGATAGCCAATATCTACTAACAGACATGTGAGTAAATGAGGCTTTAGCTAATTGTAGTCTCCGGTGATAGACTCCTTCAGAGTGCTCAAGTCTTTCTAAATGAGGCCAAGACACCATGAAACAGAATAATTGCTGTGTCCTTTCTGAATTCTTGACCCACAGAATCTGTGACCACAAAAAAATGGTTGGTTCTTTTATATCACTAAGTTTGGGATTATTTGTTACACAGCAATAGTCACAGGAAAAATCATTATAAAGAAAAACAAGAGACTGAGCTAAAATCTAGAAACACACTGAATAAATTAAAAAATAATATCCAGAAAATATAGAGCATAACTAACATTCAATAAGGAGAAGTAAACAATCCACTCAAATGTCATAAGCAAGGAATCTGGAGCAGAGAGAAAAAATGAACAGACACCTCTACTAGATTGACACAAACTTTAAAGATTAATAGTATCAAGTGAGGCTGTGTATAAATTAAAGAATTTTGGAAGGTAATTTGATATTTCCTATCAAAATTAAAGTAATAAGCACATCCTTTGACTTGTCAATTTCACTTCTAGAAATCTACCTAGAGAAATAATAGTAAAGGGGCACAAAGATATTGTACACATGTTTACTGTAGCATTGTTACTAATAGCAAAAAAATATAAATAAAAAAGGAATCTATTTGATGTTCATCATAGAGGCATAGTTAAATAAATTATGGGAAACTGCTATGGTGATCTACAGAAAAGTTTTAAAAAATGCTATAGACTATTATGTCTTGGTATGGATGATCACAAGACATATTATTAAGTTAGAAATTCAAATCACACGAGTTAGTAGAATCTCCCTTGAAAACCAAACCAACCATGCATCTGACAAATATACATATTTATTTATGTGAAGGATGGGCTAAGGAAGGATCAACACCAAAGTATTGTCAGTAGCTACCTTTGGGAGGAGAGTGAGCGTGGGGATTTTTTACATTTTGTCCCCTGAAATACAGGGATTACTGTGGGGAGGTTTACGTAAATTTTAGAAATTGATCAAACAATATTGTTCATGCTTACACACATAAAAGTATAAAAACATGAATAGAATAATAGATTTCAAATTTATAATAGTGTTTACCTCCAGTAAGGAGAAAGGGGATTCTACAAGGACTTAAATACCAGGATGTGTGGCTGACTGGGTGCCCTTAGAGCTTCCTTACCCCAGGGATCACCCAAATTATTGAAATTATTTTTCAAAAATAAAAAAATGCACATGTAAAATGAATGGCAAAAATTAGAGCACTTTGGATGGATTGGTATTTTCCCCATTTGTGGGTACTTTTCTGTATTGAGAATATTTGAAATGCTTTCAAACAATCAAGAAGTCTCTAAATCAGAAATCAAGTTATAAGAAGTATAGACAACCCCCCAAATTTTGATATCCATTACTTCTAGTTGCCATTAAAATATGCTCAAAGGAATGAGGCTTTCTGGCCTACAGTTACACAACTTATACAATTTATAGAACAAATTTCATTAACGTGATGGTCATTACTTACTCATCAAGGATTAGTCATCCCTAGTTTCGATGTGGAACTATAAAAGCTCCACATCATATCAGATCCTTAATCAGTTTTTGCCATGGATCATAAGAAGTAGGGAACACTTTCAGTTATAAAAATAGTAAATTTCAGGGTCTCTTGGGTGGCTCCGACTCTTGGTTTCATCTCAGGTCACGATCACAAGGTCATGAGATTGACCCCATGTCAGGCTCCACGCTTCGTGCAGAGTCTGCTTGAGATTCTTTCCCTCTCCCTCCCTCTCTGCTCCTCTGCTTGCTTGTGCTCTCTCTCTCTCTCTCTCAAATAAATGAAATCTTTTTAAAAATAGGAAATGTCAGTATTAAGGAGGATAAATATAACCTAGACCATGCCACAATTGTGTGTGCATATGTATGGTAGCATCTGAATGTTTGGATTTGTATATTCCAAGTTCTCTATTTCCTGAATTATTCTGGCATTTTTTGCATGCAAAACACATTGTTATTTGGGCATTTGATCTAAGCAGAGGCATTTTTTTGGTTTGGAGAAGAGAGCTAATTTGAAAAATACTAAGCAACCAGAGAACATGTAAAGAATATGCTGCAACTGATACAAATATTTTTTTTAAGTTAGCTTAGATTTTTTTTTTTTTTTTTTTTTTTTTTTTGCTTTCAAACACATCCTCCATCCTTCCTCAGTCCTGTTTGCTCAGCTGGATGTCCACAGGGTCCAATTTTCCCTCCAATTGCCCTTGCACGCTAATATAATTGCTGCTCATATTGGTAATTGGTCAGCCTAGAGCGGCATTTGTATGGATTTGTTCATTTACAGTATCTGGCAGCTTCTCAAATGGTTTTGCAATATGATACTGTCATGCATTTTGAGTTTTTGTCTTTTTATAACAGGACTAAATATTAAATCTTTAAGGATGCTATATTTTAGGTGTTTCAAGAGCAGGAATATGCCGATGCAAATTCTGTTTAAGCAGTTCCTGTTCCTTTTCACTTATCAAATATAGAGTAAATGAACTTGAGTCTCAAATGCATAATGTTCTGCCCTATCTTCCTCCCTTGCTTTCTTCCCTAAACAGAGCCAAATTAAGTAGATTCAGATAAACTTTGCTTAAAAAGGAGAAGAAGCCAGCTTCACTTAATTGTTGCCCTTCATGGATCAGTAAAAATGATTCATTTTATTAAATCTTGGGAGTACATTTCTAATATTCCATTTGACAAGATGGGAAGTACACATAAAAATTTCACCTACATTTCAAAGTATGATTGTTATTCTTGAGGAAAAGCTCCAGTGCAACTGTTTGAGTTGCAAGCTGAACTAGCCATGTTTTGCAAAGAACGTTATTTTTTATTTGAAAGAGTGACTATGCTTTTTCAGATGCAGGTATTTCACAAACATTTTTTTTCAAAACTAAGCGAAGTGATCCTGTCATTTCAAGGAAAACTACAGACAGTATGTGGTTACAAATAATAAAATTAAAGTTTTCGGATAAAAATTAGAATTTTGAAAAATGTAATGTATGAGTTTAACAGTTTTTCCAGTATTTACTTTTCTGACAAGGTCAGTGGTAGTATTAAGTTTTTTAAAATTTAATTTAATCTAATTTTATGGAATGAAATGTGTTAACACTTGGAAGATCTACGTGATTCCAGTATTTTCCAAATGACCAATGAATGATGTCACAGAATCATAGGGGTTAAGAGAACTTTCCAAAGGGCAAAGAGAGACCAGTGGATTTTTTTTTTTTTTTTTGAGAGACCAGTGGATTTTAATGGAATAAAATATGAAAAGTTTCTTGAGGAGAGTCTGGAAGATGGTGGTGTAGTAGGAGGACTCTAGGCTCGCTTCATCCCATGAATATGACTAGATCACTATCAAATGATCCTAAATATCCCAGATAACGTGAAGACTGACGTGAAGACTGAAGAAGACCACAACCAAAGGTAGAGAAGAGACCACATTGAAGAAGGTGGGAAATGCACAGACTTGGTTTGGTAAACAGATCATGGCCTCTGGGGTGGGGAGGGAGCTGCACTTGCAGAGAAGGGCAAAGGACAGACTGACCCACGGGAGCGCATAGAGAAAATGAGTCCAAATAGCAATTCGCTTAGAAAGCGAGAGGGGCTGAATTTTGCTGAGTTCTTGGGGCTTAAAGCCTGGAGTTCTGAAGGTCAACCAGCTTGGCTCGGATAAAGCCAAAGAACATGGGGGCAGTTCTTGTAGAGAAGGCAGGGCAAATAGCCCCTGCAGACATACAGCGTGGAAAGAGCCCTCTGAAGAGTGCCTTGGGCACACACTGGGGAGGTTATTCGTTCATCTCAGAGTGTGTCCCAGAGAGGCAGCCTTCACAGAGAGACTCCCTAGGAACAAAGAAGCTGGCAGGGGCCACTTCCGCCCTCTGCTCCTCAGCTAAGCACAGAAACACCTGTGGGAATCAGTTTAGTGCGGACAGTCGTTACAAACTTCCTTACAAGTTCGGTAACGAACTTGCTAACAAGCACTCCCCCAGTCCTCCCACCCCACACACACACAAGCTCTGGAAGAATTGCTCTTCCCAGTTACACTTGCCTCAATCCCAGCGTGGCGAGCCCCCTCTCTCAGAAGACCAGCCCCAACCCCCATCTACACATGTCCTAGACCCTACACCCGTGACTCCAGAGCTTTGCAGAGCCTTGGTTCCAGCAGCAGTGAGTGACAACAGTTCTCATTTCATAAGCAGACTAAAGCACACCAAGCTAAAACATGCCACGTTCAGGCCAGGGACCAAACACTGCCCTGTGTAACAGGGAAAAAGAGCTCCTGTGGAATTCAGGCCTGAAGGATAAAGCAGCCAACAAACAGCAAAAAGCAAAAAGACTCAGATAAATAAAATGACAAATGAGCAGGGAAGTAACAACCAACAACACAGAAATACAAGCAATTATAAGAGAATATTATGAAAAACTACATGCTAAAAATTGGACGACCTAGAAGAAATGGATAAATTCCTAGAAACATAGAAACTACCAAAACTGAAACAGGAAGAAATGGAAAATTTGGACACACTGACAGCCAGCAAATACATTGATTCGGTAATCAAAAAATTGCCAACAAACGAAGTCCAAGACCAGATGGCTTCACAGGCAAATTCTACCAAACATTTAAAGAAGAATTAATACCTATTCTTCTTAAACTATTCCAAAAAACAGAAAAGGAAGGAAGACTTCCAAATTCATTCTATGAAACCAGCATTACCTTGATTGCAAAACCTAAAGATACCACTAAAAAAAAGTACAGGTCAATATCTGTGTTCTGTTGAACATAGATGCAAAAATCTCTGATGAACATAGATGCAAAAATCCTCAACAAGATACTAGCAAACTGAATTTAACAACACATTTTTAAAAACCATTCATCATGATCAAGTGGGATTTATTCCTGGATTGCAAAGGTAGTTCAATATATACAAATCAATCAATGTGATATATCAATAAAAGGATAAGAACAATATGATCATTTCAAAAGATGCAGAAAAAGCATCTGACAAAATACATCTATTCACGATAAAAAAAAAAACCCTCAACAAAGTAGGTTTAGAGAAAAATACCCCAACATAATAAAGGTCATACATGAAAAATCCACCACCACGATCATCCTTAATGGGGAAAACCTGAGAGCTTTTCACCTAAGGTCAGGAACAAGACAAGGATGTCTACTCTCACCACTTCTATTCGACGTAGCACTGGAAGTCCTAGCCACAACAATCAAACAACAAAAAGAAATAAAAGGCATCCAAATCATTAAGGACGAAGTAAAACTTTCACTATTTGAGGATGACATGATACTATATATAGAAAACCCAAAAGACTCCACCAAAAAACTGCTAGAACTGATAAATGAATTCAGTAAGGTCACAGGATACAAAATCAATGTACAAAAGTCCATTGCATTGCTATGCACCAATAATGAAGCAGCAGAAAGAGAAATTAAGAAAATAATCTCAATTATAACTGCACCAAAAATAATAAGATGCATAGGAACAAATCTAAGCATAAAGGTGAAAGACCTGTACTCTGAAAACTATAAAACACTGATGAAAGAAACTGAAGATGACACAAAGAAATGGAAAGACATTCCATGTTCATGGATTGGGAGAACAAACATTGTTAAAATATCTGTTACCCAATCTACACATTCAATGCAATCCCTATCAAAATCCCAATATCATTTGTCACAGAACTAGACCAAACAATCCTAAAATTTGTATGGAACCACAAAAGACCCTAAATAGCCAAAGCAATCTTGAAAATGAATGGCAAAGCTGGAGGCATCACAATTCCTGATTTCGAGTTATATTACAAAGCTTTAGTAATCAAAACAGCACGAAATAGATCAACAGAACAGAACAGAAAACTCAGAAATAAGCCCATAATTATATGGTCAATTAATCTTTGACAAATCAGGAAAGAATATTCCATGGGGAAAAAAAAAAAAGAATATTCCATGGGAAAAAGTCTCTTTAACAAATGATGTTGGGAAAAGTGGACAGCAACATGCAAAAGAATGAAACTGAACCACTTTCCTATACCATACACAAAAATAAATTCAAAATGGATTAAAGACCTAAACTGAGCCCTGAAACCATTAACATCCTAGAACAGAACACAGGTAGTAACTTCTCTGACCTAGGCCACAGCAACATTTTTCTAGATAGGTCTCCTGAGCAAGGGAAACACGAGCAAAAAATGAACTATCAGGACTATATCAAAATAAAAAGCTTTCTGCACAGTGAAGGAAACAATCAACAAAACTAAGACAACCTATGGAATGAGAGAAGATGTTTGCAAATGACACATCTGATAAAGGGTTAGTATCTAAAATATATAAAGAACTTATAAAACGCAACACCCAAGAAACAAGTAATCCAGTTAAGAATTGGACATGAACAGACATTTCTCTGAAGAAGACATCCAGATGGCCAACAGACACATGAAAAAGATGCTCGCCATCACTAACCATCAGAGAAATGCAAATCAAAACTATGAGATATCACTTCACACCTGTCAGAACGGCTAAACTCAACAACACAAGAAACAACACGTGTGGCAAGGATGTGGCAAAAAAGGAACTCTTTCACTGCAGGTGGGAATGCAAACTGGTGCAGGGACTGTGGAAAACAGTAAGGAGGTTCCTCAAAAAGTTAAAAATAGACCTGGGGACAAAGGTTTTAAGTAATCCTATATCCCTAGCTCTAAAATGCCTGGATGTATATTTAAACTTTCTGCATTTTATGTCAATTATTCCTCAAGGGAAAAAATATTTCTATAAAATGGTGTCTGGCACAATAAAGGTAAATAAATTGGGTGACTGAATCTAGCCACCCAATCTGGATCATCTCTAAGGCAAAAATGTCTGACTGCGAATATTGTGTTTGTTGATTTCAACCGTGGTATGTATACCTAGTTCTTGATGTGTAATGAATTTTGAGATTATGGTAGAACAATACCCCAAAAAGGCTACTAATTATGAATAACCACCCAAATTGCATAAAACTAAAAGTGGCCTATCTTACACTCTTAGTGCTGGAATCTAGAATTTGGGTTGATTTTAATAAATAAAGAGGTGGTGGAGAAAAACAGTCCTATGTTTTTAAAAAATATTTATTTAAAAATAAGATTTCTAAAAATACAGTACATAATACATTTCAAGAGAAGTAAAAATTCCACAATTTAAATTAAAAACAATCTGCAAAGGAAAATGGAAACACCACATGAATAAAAACGAAATCACTAGAACATATTTTAAAAAAAAGACATTGTTCTTAAGGTAGATACATGGTTTTTCATTTTAAGAACCAGTGTAGACTTTGCATTTAAATAAGTACATCTCAGATACATGGCTCCTGCTTGTCATCTTCCTCCCTCTTTTCAATATAGGCTCATATCTCTCAACTATTATTTTCCTTTTTACCATCAGCACTAGAAATGTTACTGAAGATTTTCTTTAAATGCTCTTGAGGGACCAGATAAGGTAAAACAGACAATGCAGCAGAACAGCCCTCAGATTTAAACATATGCACTGAATGAAAGCAAATACCTGACATATTTAAAAACAGGATCTTTATATGGCACTTGGAACACACCACTATTAAAAGCCTTATATTTTAGGGATAGAACATTAGACACAATTAGAGGTTGACACAAGTCCCCAAATATCACAGATTTTGCCCATTCATTAAACTTGCCGGTCAGATTTTTAAAAAGCCTGCTCTGGAGACACACAGCCCATACAAGCATGGTCATCTGTGCTCAAGCCTCCCAAAGCCTATCCTGCGCCCCCCACCCCGCCCCTGCCATGTTAAGAGTTGCAACTCACTTGTCTGAGCATTCCTGATTATGCAAGAAATTCTCCCTATCATATCATCTTAGTTGCTTCATTCTACCTATGCTGAAGTAGAACTTCTTTTCATATTCATCTCTGGAGGGCAACAGATAGTGGTGAACGATCCACTACCACTAATTTGAACAAGTAACTGCACTCAGCCACATTAATTTAAATAATACATAAACAAGCCAAAAAACTCAGAACCAATATTGTAGCAACAGAATCTAGGAAATATATTGTTGACAGTTAGAGACATACTGTTGCTTCTTTCCATTTTGCTTACAAATTTTCCTGTTACGTCTAATGGCATGTACATATGTATTTCTATATATAATTCAAATGATCCTAAGTCCTATTTCATTTAATGAATTCTTTTTTTTCCATTCAGAAATCACTGCAAAACCATATATTGTATCCACATTCAAGGAGAGACTGATTTTCAGTTGATTGAAAATAATGCAAAACATTCTCAAACGTGATTGTCTACTTTTTCAATACATGAACAGTTATCTTCTTGCCAGAAATTTTAACCATTACAGTTGCAGTTTTAAAGACACTTAACGTAGTGTCTTGAAAATTTGTAGACAAAAATAAGGAACCAGACTAGGTGTACAAAGTAGTATGACATTGGGACAATTACAAGTATCTCTAAAAGTTATTTTCTGCCATTTTTTGGTAAAATGAACCACTAAGCAGAATAAGCTTTTAAAATAATCTTACTCTAACTTTTTAGGTAAAGTGAGTAACAACATCCAGACTTCTTTTTTGTGTTTGTTTTGGTGAAGTTCAATTTTCTATTAGTAGTTTTGCTTAAATGAAGGTACATCTGCATTTCCTCTTAGGAAAGTGTGTGTGTGTGTATATACACATATATATTTTTTAAGGTCTTCTTTAATTTTATCTTTATTTGCAAAAGAGACAAATGGCAACATCATTCTTAGTGCCACCAAGGGTTACACACCCCCCACCCTCACACATACACAGACGCAGGATTTTTCACTGAAAATCAGAATGGGCCCTTAACTTTTCATTTTAGCATTTTGTTTCAGCCTTCATTAAAAGGGCTCAATAAGCCATGTAGCTCATTTATAGAAACCAAAGGAGAATTATTATTTTCCATTTATTCCTGCGGAAAGAAAAACAAAATTAAAAAATCTTGGGAAAAGTGTTCAATTATCTTTTGGAACCTCAACCTATTAAACTACCTCTTAAAGTAGCCAATCTATATTAAAATACAGCATGAAAAACCATACCAATATGCCTAACTATATATAAAAAAAATTCCAAATGGGAGACATTTAAAACCAATTAAACGGAGGCAGCCGTGTGCAAAATGAAGATGTGTTAATCAAAATTGTTCTTAGGAACACTGTTCACAAGGACGAGAGAAGAAAAGTCTCAGGCAACCGAAAATTTAAAAAAATTAACTCTTTGGTACAGGAATTAAAAATGTCACTCAACGCTAAAGCGAGTAGCACCAGGATGTTTCAGTTGTTGAGGTTGTAAAATGCTAACTTCAGGCACCGGTAGGTTAAAATACCACCCGAAGCATGCCGGCAAGAGCATAGAGCTCGCAACACAGACAAGCTTTCCCTTTAGTTATCAGCCTATGTGATTAAACCCTGCACTTAGTTCAACAGGCAAGCAAAACCACAAAACGAAACACACCTTTTGTTGTTGCTGTTTTGTCCATATCTCTGTTTATATACAAAGCTATCAATACTAAAAAGCTCCAAGTGGTGAACGGCTGTGGTAAGTAGCACATTACCTGTGGCAGGTATTTACGATACTGATGGGTTAGGTGACCCTCGGGGGGGATCAAGAACTCCAAAAGAACCCACGTTTTAAAGTGAAAATCATCCTTTATAAACAAATCGCTGGTTTTTCCTCTGGTGACAAAATTGACTAGAATACTCAGTATCCTTTCTCTGCAATAGGAAGCTTGTAAAAAAGGACCCGGTCTTTTCAAACTTTTGGCAACCTGTCCGTTTTCCCTCTGCACGTTATTTGTAACACTTCAGGTGCGCATATGCTACATAATTATGATATTTAAAAACTGAAAATCATTTCTCAAAGGCATCTGGCCAACTTATGAGAATCAGCAATATATGTAAAATGACTCTAACCAAATGCTTACACGCAGTAGCCACTCTTACGGTAAAATGATATCAACAAGAGAGAAGGCTCAAATGATTGTAGCCAGGGGGGTTTCCTGATGTCACAGAGACTGCACCCCGTCAGCCCTGTTGCTGAGATGCTCCTTATCCATGTCTTGTCCAGCCTTCTCTCCATCGTTGTAAATTCCCCTACTCTCTCTATCCAATTTTGGCTACTCACTACTCATTTGTACCTACCCTCTACGGTGGACAAGGGGAAAAGGACATATAATAAAAAACATATATATAATGATAATGGAAAATACTGGCAATATCAACAACTGAAGAACTGTAAATACCATTATTTCTGTTTCAAATCAGCACTAGCAGGAACTATTACAACATCTGAAGAACAGACAAAAATGTAGTAAATTTTGTTGTTAAAAATTGCACAATGATAACGAAAGGAGACATCAGAGAAAACCCTTTCCTAAAATTAAACCATCATCGTCCCAAAGGCAGCGGAAATGCTAAATACTGGGTGATTTATAAAATAACAACATTGGTTCAAACTACTTTAAGCAAGTTGCTTCTATTAGTTTCTCACATTCTACTGTAGAATATTCTAGAATTCAATTGAGGAAGGCTAAATTCGGAGCATAATGAAATTTTTGATTTATAGAGAAACTGAGGAGGATTCTTTAGAGTAGAAAGTAACAAATGTGGACATTAAATAATACACTCATTGAACTGTTCATTATATGGTTAATAACATTAGCAAGTAGAATATACTAAATGTACACGACTAACTATATTTGCCAATACATTTTCAAAAGCAAGAGTAAGTTGAGTAAAAAATCTAATACTTGTATCTATTAGTAAATTATTTAATGTTTGTAAGTATAAGCTTTCCCAAATAAATTCAGGTATATCTACATATATTAGAGGTGATGTCAAAATTTTATTTACTGAAGCAGCAATAGTTTAGTAAACTTGAGCTAGATAATCTATTCATACATGAAGCACAAGGGAATTAGAGACTAGAAAAAAGTCCAGGGAGAGACTAGCAGCTCTGTTAATGTTAGTGCTGCTGTAAACCAGGGCTGGACACACTGATTTTAGAGTAACACATGTGAGAACACTGAAACTGCCCTCTAATCTAATACATAGAAAACTGTGTGGCCATAGTCTAAATTACTTCACATTTCCTGGTTGGAAGTGTTATTCGAACCTACGTCTTCATGATTAGCTTTTACAAATAATACATCCTTTTGGGTGAAACACACCTTCAAGTAATTACTTTTATGGAAGTGGCCTGAAAAACCCTGATGACAAGTAGTTATAATTAACCAGCATCCTTAGAGAAAAATACCTCTAGGCATCAGCAAAAATTCACTGATGTTCAATCTGACAGAAGTTTTAACTCAGTTGTTACGCTGAACGTTATGTATGTTTATGTGCTCTAATTCCATTACTATTAAAAGTACACTATGCTTTCTTCTGTTAAAAGAAATTAATACATTAACTAAAATGTTAAATACAGCTATCTCTTATATTAATCACAAATATTTTTAATACAACTCTTAAGCAAAATAGTATTTTTTTTATAATGTAACACCTTCACATATTTTAAAACTCTATGTCTTGGTTATAAAGTACCAAAGCTCTTTAACCAAATGCCTACAGTTTGGGGGATTCTGAACTCAGTCAATTTTTGCTTGCAATCGTGGGCCCATAAACATGTTTGTTTACAGAAGAGAACAACAACAAATATAATTGTTCAAGAGGGGTAACCTAGAGCATCTAGCTAAAAATCTTTTATTTCCAGAAGCCCAACTACAAACTTGGCTGATGTAAAGCATCCTTTAACATATATTTTGCCTAAAATGAAATGGAATGTTTATAAGGAAATACGTCTTCCAACAAACAGATCACATCAGTAAACCCACTACTCGTAACTATTTTCTAACGCTCAACATCATTACTTATTTTCATGGTTATTCAAAATACGTAACACAATGACTACTAAAGTTACAGCTGTAACTCTGAATAGGAAAGTTAAAAAAAAATGAAGAAAAGTATAGAAAGAATTATTAATCTCTTCTTTTTTTAATGCAGAATTGGTAAAAAAAAAAAAAAAGTCATTCCAAAACTGAGATTAAAAAAAACTAAACGTATTTTTTTAAATATCCATAAAACACATTAGGTACTTGCTTGCTGATGTAACTACAATAAGTTTCTGTGTTTTGTAATAAATTGGCCATTTTAAGTCATGGCTTTCCTGATTCTAAGGACTTAATTTGCCAAGGTAAGGTTTAAAATAAAATTCATAAAATGGTTTACATTTGTTTATCCTGATCTGATAGAAATTTCTAATTAAGAGACAAAAATATAAGAATATACATAAATGAAGCAAGTAGTTATCACACTTATATGAACTAGACCTTGCCATCATAAAGTGGAACACACTGATTTTCATAAACCCTTACAGTTTCGTACATACACTCCCCTTAAGTTCTGTCATGTTCAGAATTAGGCTATACAATTAATTGTGGCAAAGTGGATCTCTGGAGCCAGTATAATTACACCAATTAGCCAAAAGAGGGCGCAGACAGAACACAACTAGACTTACTGCACTCCCTAGGAAACTGCCAGTTGGTTTCTTTCAAGTCCTGGCACAAGAATTATAAACCCAGTTAGGTGTGCTAACTTGGGAATACCAAAAGTTACAGCATAAGTATATATAGCTATGCTTTAATATAGATTCTTATATAAATAGATTGATATATAGCATTTCTGCCATTCAAACAAAATAAATATATGCCTTGCCTAGTCTATCAGTTTATATCCCAGTAACTTAGAGGAATGAAATAGTGGGATCAGGAGTAGGGAGGGTATAGAGAAAGGAGAGATGAAAATGTGCCTAGAAGTGGTGTATCTAAGAAAAACAAAACCACCTTCGGAGTGAGAAAGGGACCACCTCCGGCTCTCCTTGCCGAGGCAGAGGTTGGGACTGAGGACCTCCCAGGTGTGTACCTTTAAGGTAGCTATTGCTACTATATGAAGCATAAATATATCCAAAAAGCTCTTTGGGGGGGGTCTACAGTAGGCTTTGATTTTTCTCAAGGTTCTCATTTGACAGGAATGTATACAGCATAAGGCATTAGACTGATACCTATCTATGTATCTACACATTACTTCCCTACAACTATTCTGTCACCAGACCAAATTTGGTCAATATATTAGCTTGCACAAAACCCAACCCAGTTGCCTGACACAAACATACTAATTTTGTGGTTCATTAAGCTCTATAAATATACTTCTCATATTAAATTTACTATGCATCTTATCAGCACCAATAAATATTTTCATCTGCCACTTCTACATTTTTAAATAATAAAGCACTGCAGTCAGAACATAAAGGACATGGTATTTATATCTCTGAGAACTGCTTATTCAATTATTTTCAAAGATATTTACAATTCCTGAAAGAACTAACTACAGTATAGTTAATTGGCTGACAATGGAAATCTTCGGTTTCATGATTTCTCAGGTGTGACTCCTGACTCTCAAAACTAACTAAAAGGAAAATATTGATATGCTCCAAGAACAGAAGACCCCTTCAATCTTCTCTTCAAAGACTGTGAGGACATACATTTTCTAAAAAGATATATGGATTTTGCAGTATTCTAATGGAAAAAAGTGTAAAGGCTGAATTTTTTTCGAAGTCTGCTAAATGTCTTTTCACACAAATCTTCTCTGCTTTCCAAGAGACCATCACCATTAGCCATTTAAATCTGTATTAGCTAATGATAAATATACATCATTATGTTTTCTTATTTTAAGGTCATTTCTTAACATTAGCTACTAACAAAAGGTCTCTTAATCCAAATTTATAGCTGGCCAATTAAAATTTCATTTCAATTCGGGTGATTATAGGTATGCAAAGGTTACCTACTTATTTTTACTAGCAACTTCCTACAAATAAAATTTCGTTATTTAGTTGGCCAATATCTATTACATATAAACCTTCAATGTGTAATTTTAGATGTACTAGTAGGTTAATAAAATTTAAAAGTATATATGTTTTTTAAAAGCACAATATTCCTCTTTATACTGTACATTATATATTATCTAGTACACTAGCATTTTAAAAACATATGCATTCTAATATAACTGTACTAGAAAAGGTACCTGTGGAATTATTACAAATTCTCTACCCTTTTTGCTCATCAAAATCTTAGGGTAAAATAGAATACATGCCCATGTGGTCAAAAATTCTGCCTTGGAGCAATTATTTTAACAACAACCAATAATTAATTATAGCAATTATTTTAACAACAACCAATAAGTGCAGGGAAAAGAAGTGGGAAAGCTGATATGGAAAAAAAAATTCATCTTTCCTTTAAAATAAGGTAGGTAGTTGGTGTTTTGTTTTAGTGGTGTTTTTATTTTGTTTTTGGTGAAGAGAAAAACAGAAAACATTAGAGAGCTACTTCTAAGAAAACACTGCCCTTTTTCTGTTTGGTCTTTTTTTTTGGTTTTTTGTTTTTGCTTAATTCTATGCTGCATTTAAAAAATCCTGCAGCACATATAAAAGGCAGTATTGCTATTTAAATTATGATGTATTTGAAAAAGAAAACTTACATATAAGGTATATCAACTTTTGTAAACCCAAAGAATTAAATTCAGATTTGGTTAGTACTGCTTAAGAGTGAAAAATTTAAATAAACACCTGAAATTCTCCATAAATTAAAATCTGTAACATTGTCAGTACTAAAAAAAAAATTATGTACAATTATTTCATCTCAATCACTGCCTTTGGGGTCTAATCACAAAAGCATTTAAAGAAATCCCTGTGGAAAGCTAATTTGAAAGTAAACATGCTTTAAAACTTAAATATAGATCTCATATTAGTCCCACAACAGGATCAAGATCACTATTAAAATAAAGCCTGGGGCACATTATGATGCCTAAGATTGGTGGGTGGATTTTAATTGACTTGAAGACTGTCATAGTTCTATTATCAGAAAACCTGTAACGCATTTCCAGCATGGAGGACCCATCTGTGCCCACCATCCATCTGTTTAGACGTGATTGGCAAAGTGGTAGGGAACTCGCAGTGGTTGCCTCTGCCTGAAAGGAATAAACCACAGGATCTTCCAACGAGTGCCAAAAACTTCTGAGAAGGTCTGCTGCCATGGCTTTCGGGGCCTCGATCTACAGAAGACAGCATTATTAGTGAAAGACAGCACTCCCATGGTGTACTTCAGTCAGCTAAAACAATACAGGTTGGCTGGGGATCCATTACTGGACTCTGATGAATTGTGTCCCAGCATCACAAATACAGCTTTTCTTTCATTATGGCATGCAGCTGAGTTTTAACTCTGGCTAGCAGATATTGTATCTGTGTCGTCAATCAACCTAGGGCAACTTTTGAAGCAGAGAATCTCAGGATTAACAGAATGTGTGTCAACAACACAGTAGCAAATCTCTTTTGATGTACTTTCAGGACAAATAATTTAACTTACTTTAGTTAGACAAGGAACAAGAAGGATCAGTACTTATTTTGTTTGAAAACTATCATGGCTTGAAGACCCCTACTGGAAGACTGGATTATGCCTGTCTAGCTCAGGCCTTAGACAGGGCCCCGAGAAAAAGCCAACATTATGTTATCTTGCCACTACACGCACACGTTTTTCAAATGTGGCCAGCTGTTTCTATTTTTAAATAAGAGCACTACAGACTTCACGTTTATACTTACATTTCTTCACAACAGTTAGACATCTTTTCAATAGATGTTGTATCCTATCAAAAATTAAAGAAAAATTATACTCAGATGGAACAAAGTTATCAAGGCTTTATTCTACATCTACTTTATGAGGCCTTTTCATCATATTTAGAGAATATTCTAAAGATTTAAAGTTTACATATGGGTACTAAGAATTTTAAATTAACTGCATACATTGCTGAAATCCCCTTGACAAAAACAGAATGAACATTACACCATGCCAAAAAAAAAAAAAATATATATATTCAATTACAAAACCTCACAAAAATTGTAGGAGTCTCACTTTATTAAAATATAACCTTTTATTACATTTGCATTCTTTGATAATTCTTTTAAAAGTCTAGGATTTATTTTTAATTCAACTGTCAGTGAATATGCACTAAAAAATAAATACCAAAATGATGAATTAAAGGCACCAATGAACAGAAAACTGCCAAGAGCCAAAGAGGGCTACTGGTTCTGGATTTCTATAAACAAACACAATCCAACAAGGCAATCTATGCATTTGCTATATTACAGCATCTATCACTCTGAAAAGGAAAGTGAAACTATTTCTTCAACAGAAAAAGCAGTATCTTCATAATAATACAATTTCTTATTATGTGTTTTCTATAAAGCTCTAACACAAATAGGTAAGCGAAACAATTCAACAAAGAGAAGACAGTTTCTAGACATGCTGGTTTCATTTACATTAAGAGAAAAATCCATCACTAGACTGAGAAACTGTGATGGTAATAGCCAGATAACCAAAACACAAATTACCAATCTTACTTTAGACACATATTTACATTTTAAACATACTTCAAAGTACTACAGAAGAAAATATGTTCTTTTAAATATATGAAAAACAGAGAGGTTTCCCTCCTCTTATCCTCTACTTCAAGAGCTCGCTCACATATGGCAGGTGGACTATGCTGTTATTAAATAGTACTATTCATGCAAGTATCAGGGGTGGCCACTCCAATCCCAAGAACTTCTTTGGTTGTAGAACTCTCTTCGAATGATATTAATAAAAAAACATTTTGACTTTAAAAATCTCTTTACAGCATTTACATCAATAGCTCACAATATTAATTTCTCAATGTATGAGGAGTTTAATAACTAGAGTTAGCCCACATACGAGAAAAAAAAAATCTATTTTTTTAGATGACAAAGTCACCAATAGCAGTATTTCGTTTCCATCTTCCCCAGGAATTTGTGACAAGATTGTAGATTAGCCACATATTCCATATTCATTAGTTTTCCTAACATGCTTTGAAATTCATGGTATCCAATGACAAGTCTATTTATAATTAACTTTCCTCAGTTCTGTTGCATAATTTCCTCAAAATAACATTTTACTTTGTGACAACACAGTCTGCAAATACATGAGAACATTGATTATGGGCTTAGCGGAAAGCGGGCCCTCTGCTTCCACATCTGTACGGAAAGTGAATGAAATAATTTGAACGGGTTCTTAGCACCGATGGGCGACACGTTGCCCCAAAATGATGTAGGCAGCTTGTGCAACCAGGCAAAGGAAAACACAGGACAAGGTCTGTAAGTGCTCTTAGGATAGGTAAGTAAATGGCCTCAAATCACAGTTGTGGATAATACTGACAAACTATTTCGGGAAAAGGAAGGCGACTGCAAAGTCAGACTACTACACCTAGTATTATAGTAAATTTTTACTACACATAAATTTACAATTTGATTAAAACTTTGAGGTACTTATTTGTGGCAATAAAAGAATCAACTTCAAAGACTTTGGATTTTGATTTCATGTGGGAAAAGCTTTTATTTCCAAGTGCTTTTGACATCTTTCCAGAATCTGGTTCAAGAAATATGTAGAATAGTACCTATTAAGTCATCATAAACAGATGGTTATTCTATCAAAGAATGTGATGTTTACCATGACTTTGTGAACAGGACTTACGAGGCTAGCCAAAAAAAGGTTTTTGTTTTCCTCTAGAAATAGCAAACACTTATCTCTCTCTGAAACTCAGCTATCGAGAATATTGCTATTAAAAAAAAATGCAAAATAAAAAAAAAGAAAAAAATGCAATTTGTATTTGAATAGTCAAACATGGCACAAACATGTCCCTGGCACTTAGAGAACGTGCTCATGACAACACAAGTCGACATCCTATCACATTCGTAAACACAACAGGAACTGCAAACCAGAGGAGGAGAGAGGGTTACTAACGGCAGAACACTGAAAACCACAAGTTAGTGCCAAAAGTGCCAAATGAGGTTAAATATACTTTGTGTGTGTGTGTGTGTGTGTGTGTGTGTGTGTGTGTGTGTGTGTGTGTTACAAAGCAGGGAAATGTGAACTCTTTTAGCAAAAACAAACTAAAAATAATTAAAATAGATTTTGGTGCAGATAATTTCATTCAGCATAAAAGAGTCAATACCTTTAGTGACCATCAGGAAATGACCAGTAAGATATTCATCATCTTTAAGGAGTACAAATATAATTTATAAATTCTTAGTTATACATAAAACTCAACTCTCCAGAAAAATTCGTTCTTCAAAGAATAAGAAACAAGTTTTTATAGTATGTTGTCTACAATCAGGATATCTTACCTCCAGAAAAATATTTATGTCACAATGATGGCTCTAAGGACCAAAATACCTAAGACTTCCATCAATCTGCATAACTAAGAGATATATGAAAATCCTTTCCTATTTTATTTTTAGAGAGAGATAAAGAGTGAGCAAGCACATGCAAGTGAGGGAGGAGGGGCAGAGGAAGAGGGAGCGAAATCTTAACCCGGCTCCACGCCTAGCGCAGAGCCAGATGCAGGGCTCGACCTCACAGCCCTGAGATAATGACCTCAGCCAAAATCAACTAAGCCATCCACCCCTGCTTTCTTATTTTAAAAATCAAAGGTTTATTTTCTAAAAAAGAATAAAGTGGAAACAGCAAGATCTATACGGGCCTTGCCTAGTTTATCAACCAATACTTTATCTTGTCCTGAGGCTGATCTTACCCTAAGAAATGATCTTTCAGGTTCAATCTAAGAAGATAAGTTAAAATATCCTAACTAGTAAGATTTTATCTGGAATAGAGGGGAAAAAAGTTCCCAACACAAAGGGAGAGGAAAGTATTTATTGTTTGTTAGAAAAATTAGAAGGAGTGGGGGCCAGAGAGCAAGAATTTATCACCAGACATTTCCTGGTTAACAGTCCTGAGAATGTGGCCCTCTTGGAATAAACAGCTTAATGATACAATCCATCCAACTCTGGCTCATCCTGCTTTGAGTTCATTTTCACCAAGCAACACTGCCATATATGTTGTCGTACGGGAGAAAGAATGTGCTGGAGACTCCTTTGGCACACCTGACGACCGCACACAAGGGAATAAAGAGTCAATCTGGTTTACACGACTATCGCTTTTGAGTCTGGAAGTAAGAGTCACTGCCTCTGGACCTGACTCTGGAAATGTTTTCAAAATGGAGTTTCTAGAACTGCCAAACTGAAAACTTGCTGCAAGTTAAGGGCATTCTATCACAAAGACACGGAGACAGTTCAACCTAACCTCCATGATCGCCTACACCCTTTATTCTTACTTTACTCTGTTGCACATACCTAATTCAATGATTCTGTTGATTTAATCCGGAGTTAAAAAAAACCGCTCACAACTAGAGATTATGTGCCTGTTTTATCTATTGCTAATGTCTATTAATTCTAACAGGCTTTTGTTTGACTTCCTAGCTCCTCTTATTAATGTATGGACAGCAGCGTTGTCACCTTCCATAGCACCTAGCAGCATATGTTGTGTCGAGTGGGTTCTCAATATGTTTGCAGCAGTAAACTCACTGAACACAGACAGAAATAGCATGAACATTTAATCGATCATGGAACCAAAGTGAGAAGGCAGTAGATCTTACATGTATAGTCACTGAAAATCTCTTTCCAAAACAATTCCTGTACTTCTCTTCATCAAGCCACTTTCCGGCTGTATAAAACCTTAGGAAAGTTACTAAAACTCTGTATCTCAATTTTCAAATAATCATTCCTTACTCATAGATTTTTGTAGGCATTAAGTGAGTTAATATATGCTAGAGCCCTTAATAACTCCTCAATAAATGGCAGTCCTACTTTTTCCTGATATTGCCTACTATACTTTTTATTGATATTGCTTCCTACTATATATACTCTTTTTTGAGAGGGCTTAGAGATACAATATCTCAATTACATCAGAATATAACTTCTAAAAGGTGGATTTTATAGTGAAAGATAAAATGCAGGGACTATGGGAGACAACACAAATAAAATCCAAAGTCCACAAGGGGCATATAATCCAGTTGAAAAAATAAGTACTGTGTACATAAACCAGGATCATATACTCATTTATCCATCTATCGGAAATTTACTAAGGACCTATTATAACACAGTCCTTAGCATCAAGGAGCTTACAGTCTAGTGAAAGCAGTCAAGTATACAAGTTAACTGTACAGAAATACACAGAGAATGCCAGAGAGAATGGTTACATATAATATCATTGTATAAGTAAGCCTTATGCTAAATATTTGAAACAGCTGGAAACCATGTTCCCAATCAACACTCCAGGTCAACTACTCTTACATTTTTAATACAAAATTATACTTTCAATGAGATTTTTGGTTACCAGTACTGGTAAGATGGTCTAATGTGCCTCTCTGACAAATAGTTAGGGAGTAATATAAATTACTCAGGGAGTAATATATTGACAAAATGTGACAGAGAGAAGCATATGAATCATTGTGGGAAAGATCCACAAGCTAACTATAAATACAGGATTTAGTGTTTTCGCCAATCCTACAGTAATGTTTTAAAGTCAGATCAAAAATTCATGTAGATTCAGAACATGAGAAAATAAAATGAATGTTTGGGTAAAAATGCAAGTAAAATGAAAACTCGTAAATGTTTAGCTTCTTTACCCAAAAAAAGCATCGAATTAATCACTTGAGCAATTAGTAATGCTTTGAGAAAATTAAAATGCAGTATTCCTATGGAAGAACTTCTCACAATAGATTTAAATAGTTTGTAATTACTTGTAATTTTATCAGAAATACAAGGAGGTTATGACACTGAGCCAGAGAGATGACACAACATAAATTTGTTTTTCACAAAGGAACATGTTTATGCTAAAGAGCAATCCAATCCCACACAAAATAATTTTGATGCCAGCAGGCATTTTTTTAAAAATGCTGTTTTATTACTGCGCAACGTAACTTAGTATGTATTTAAACCAATTCTTTGGCAAGGGGGAATCTAGGTTCTATGAAGTTCTCTACATATTCAAAGTTCAAAGAAATATTCGTGTATAATATTAAAAGCATATAAGAAATGTCACTTAAAATCTTAATGATTTTTCTAGGTTTTTAAAAGCCACTGAGAAGATATTTCATATAATATTACGACTAGCGGTATTCTATTAGAAATACATTTTGTTTTCCTTAAACAAAAAATATAATTCAGAAAAAAAAAACGCTTATACAGAGCGCCTTTTATAAAAATGTTAAGTGAGCTGGGCTCAGCATAATTAGCAATGATTTCCATATTTGCAATGCTGATTTGGAGTTGAGTAAACCAAACATAATTTGTACAGAGGCTGTACTGAATGATGATAATTCACCACACTGATTCTGTGGGATACTTGGCAAAATTTAATTATAAGGATTAATAATCTCAGGACTACATTTTTGGGTACATATTAAAAGGCAGGTAAACCCACTAATTGTCTGACTAATGAGAATGCTATTTAATAGACAATCTCATTTAAGCTTATTGAATACATTTTGAACAGAAGATACTTTTCATTGCATAAGATAACCAAGTGAAAATTAAGTCACTCCTGCCTTTGTGATTCTTTCTGTATTTATTTGAGTAATCATGAGTCAGTGGGTAGGGGGGCATTTTCCCCTTTTTAATTTGAAAAGCTTTACTTTAAGCCATCTTTAGTAATTCAAGTACAGTTCAACAATAGTACCTGTGAGACCAAAGGCAAAAGCTGTTTTTTTTCTTTGAGAATTTAAAGCACAAAACCACAGCTAAATATGCCCCACCCTACCGTCAACTTCACCATAACTGAGAAAAGCTCTATGCTCCAGAGACGCCATCGAAAGCTTAAGCTATTATATCAACTCTGCGGTGCCCAGGAAACAAAAATGCTTGTATACGAAGTTGAGATAAACTGTCACAGCAGTGTCATGGTACACAATGGCTCCCTGTCAGAACCCCACCAGAAGGCGCTGGACCAGCTGTTACAGCACTTCCTGACGGACTCTCCCCAAGCCCAGGGACTGGAAACAGCACTAATACAATCACCCAGCACTATTAGTATCGGTGCTCATCAGAATGGACATTATTCTTGGCTGTGTGTGAACTACTGCTCAATAAGAAATTCTGACAACATCAATTACATGAATAACAACATCACTATCCATTTCATGCGGAAACAGAAACAGAAAAAGGCTAAACAGGCAAAGTAAGGAGTAATTAGAATAATCTGTTCCCTAAATAGAGAAGGCATCAAAGCAGATTGCTTTGAAAACATTTTAACTTCAAAATTGATTTTAGTAAAAAGGCACAAACATATATTTAAACCTACATCTAAAATGAAATCTAAAAATAATCAAAGGTAATCCTTTAAAACTGGGTTGAAGATTAGTCTATTCCACAGAAACATCTGGTTGTGTTGAGATCTTTTAACCTTGGAAATGAGATTAGAAATCCACTGTTTTTAAACTTAATTTCTAGTTATTTTACCTGGGTCACAGATAATCTGCTCTTGCTAACTCTAAAACGACATCAGATAATCATTACTGTGATTATCCTGTTACCTTCTACTACCAATAAGACAGGATCTTCCCTCTCACGTATAAATAAATCACAAAATGATTTATTTATTCCAAGTAAGAACAAATAACGGGGAAAAATTACTGAAAACGGATGTGCTGCTTCCTCAAAGCCTCAATCTAAACCTAAAAAAGACAGCATTTGTTTTGCCTGTTTGTTGTCTAATAGGCCTATATTCAAGTTACAAAATGACATAGTTTATATAATGAAATAATACTCCTACCCGTGTTTTCCCAAAATGCCTCCTGGTCTTTGGGAGCAGGAATAGGGGAGGAAGAAAGACTCCAGCGGAAGGATTAAATTTACTGTGATTGCTTTTCCTCCTTTTCTTTCTTATGCTACCTAACAAATTCATCACTTCTTTCACATTGTGAGAGATGCATGGGTTCAAATTATGACAGAAACATGCCCAGGTGTGAAATTTTCTGTGGACAGGCTTAATTTTTTTCATAAAATGAAAACAGCAAGCATACTGTATTTAAAAAAAAAGTAAGCAAAGTCTCTATATTTTTAACTTTAATTAAAATATTAAATTATATTTTATTTAACTACTAATAATTCATTAGATTTAAAATTAATACTGAGGTTTAACAACCTTAAATAATTAAGCCTTCAAGAGCCTTAAATCAATGTGAGGAGGAGTGCATTCTGGAAACCTTAAAAGAATTTCTTTTTCTTAATCCAAAAAGAGTGATGTTAGAAGGTCACTATGAAAGCCCAGGTAAATGGAATTGAAATTGACTGTAATTGTTCAAAGTACTTGGATTCAAGAGGAAGTAAGGTGAGTAAAGCCTGGACTAACAAATGTCTACTTTTACACTGCATTCTTTTTTTTTTTTTAAAGATTTTATTTATTTATTTGACAGAGAGAGAGAGATCACAAGTAGGCAGAGAGGCAGGCAGAGAGAGAGGAGGAAGCAGGCTCCCCACTGAGCAGAGAGCCTGATGTGGGGCTCGATCCCAGGATCCTGAGATCATGACTTGAGCCGAAGGCAGAGGCTTAACCCACTGAGCTACCCAGGCGCCCCAACACTGCATTCTTTTTTGAATGTTTCACAAATGTAGAATTTCTAGACATCGGAACTGTCTAGTACAGAGTATTCTGAGAGGGTACTATATGTATACAGAAAGAAATGAAACTTTTAGAGAAAGCATTATATAACAAATGTAGTTTCTACTTAGTTTTAGAAATATCAAAACATCAGAACCAACCTCCCCATCTTAAGACAATGAAATGCTCTTCAGCATTATAGCAAAAGAAAAAATCAGGCAATTTGAAAAATATTAACACGTTGGTAATATGGAATAGAACCTGATATCACATATCCTTTAAAAACCAAGAAATTCAATAAATAACTTTAGGGTCAACTCAGAAGTGAACACTCAAATTTTAGATTGGGGATTCTTAAAAGATTCTGGAGCTTTTGCTGCCAACCCCCCCCCCCCCTCTCTGAAGCTCCTGGAGCTGCTGGGTGAGAAGGAAACTGCTCCCCCAGCTATAAACCCACAAGGCCCTCATGAGTAACTGGTACTCGTAGCAGCAACGTCCCAAACGTCCACTTCCAGTCATTCATCATAAGATACAGAAAGAAATCTGAGAATTCTCATTCTAGGAGATAAAAATATATACCAATGATTTTGGTAAGTCCAAAAGTGAAAATTCAAAAACGCAAGTATAATATGGCAATTCTGACATGACTTATAGACAGACTATAAAGTAATTATGAATTAGTATAAAAGTAGAGAAAAGATTTTAGGCAAAGACCTACTCTCGTCTTCACCACTGTTCTTAATACCATGTTAAATTATCATTAGAGAAGTCATGAGATATTAGAAAATATTTCAAGCTGGTAACAATAAAAATAATTGAAACAGACATTATGCAATCATGAACAGCCAATAAGAACATGAAGGAAAAAATGGAAACAAGCATTGAGCTCTATTAATGATTTGCATGGTGAACAATTTGATGCCTGCAATTTACTTTGATATGTATCAAAACATATAACAGATTGACAGTCTGACATGAGATAAAGCAAGTATTCTAATGTTAATTGTGGTTGGGTATTCACTATAAAATTCTTCATAATTTCCTGTGTGTTTAGTGTTTTTCCTATAAAACCTAGGGAGGAAAGGTTATTATGCATACTGTATAAAGTATGCAAACACAGGTTTATACAAGAAGTATGTTTTCCCTCCATTTCTGACTGCATTCTTCCAGTTTTATCCAGAGGCTAGTTACCACTACCTGTATCTAGCTCCCCGCCCCTAGGCAACCACTAACCTCCTTTCTGTTTCTACAGACTTGCCTATTCTGGATGTTTCATATACATGGAACCACACAAATACAGGGCCTTTTGTGACTTGTTCAAGGTTCTTCCATGTTATAGCATGTATCTGTACTTCACTTCTTTCTGCGGCAGAATAAGATCCACTGTATGGATGCTCCATATTCTGTATATCCGTTTGTCAGCTAACAGGTACCTGGACTGCTCTCAGTTTGGGGCTATTATGTATGAACAATGTTGCTATAAATATTCATGTACAAATGTTTGCACGGACATACGGACATACGTTTCATTTCTCTTGGGTATTCACCTAGGAGTGGGACTGCTGAATGAAATGATAATTCCATGTGTAGCTTTTTAAAGAACTGCCAGACTGTTATCTGTCTGTGCGGCTTTCCATCTCCACGAGCAGTGTGTGAAGGTTCTGATTCCTCTATGTCCTGACCAACCTTTGTTATTATCTTTCTTTTTTTTTTATTACAGTTATCCTAGTGTGTGTGAAGTGGTACCTCATCCTGGTTTTGATTTTCATTGCGCTGATAACCAGTGTGTTGAGCATCTTTTCATGTATTTGTTGTCCATTGGTGTAACCTCTTTGAACAAATGTGCATTCAGATCCTTTGGCCATATTTTAATTAGGCTGGTTTTTAGTATTGCGTTATAGGAGTTCTCTACCCTAGATATAAAAGCCCCTTATCAGATACAGGATTTACAAATATTTTCTCCCATTCCACGAGCTGCCTTTTCACTTTTTTGATCATGTACTTTGGAGCACAAAAGTTTGTAGTTTTATTTATCCATTTTTTCTTGGTTGTTTGCACTTTTGGTGTCATATCTAAGACACCATTTCCTACTCCAAAATTTACTCCTATGTTTTCTTCCAAGAGTTCTATAATTTAGATCCTACATTTAGGTCTATAATCCATTTTTAGCTAATTTATGTATCTGGTGTGAGATAAGAGTCCAACTTTATTCTTTTGCATGTGTATATTTAGTTATCCCAGCAGCATTTATTGAAAAGACTTTTCTCTCTCCCGGTGAATAGTTTTGGCACCCTTGTTGAAAATCAGTTGACTGTATTTACATACATATATCTCTGGACTTTCAATTCTAGGTCATTTATCTGTATGTGTATCCTTGCGCCAGCAGCACATTTTCTTGATTACTGTTACTTCATAGTAAGTTTCGATAACATTTTTTTCTTACTATACATCTTTTCACTGAACACATTCTGGTAAACACTTGTGTTTACATACACAATACATATGCTATACAGAATATAACAATGGGGATCTTTAACATACATGTTTATTTACACACATGTCAATAAATAGTTTCTATAAAACAAATGAGGTTGATCAAAATGACTGAGTTTTAAGGTTTGATACACACTGACAATTCACCTTTCAAAAAGATTATGCCAATTTACCCCCATCAACGATGTAGGAGAAAACCTTAACTTGTATCTTCTACAATGCAGCATATTACCAAACTTACATCCTTACTCAATATAATTTTTCTCACTTTTTGAACTTCTCCGTTGTGATAAATCCTACTTTGCTAATAAATACATGCCAAAAAAATAAAAATAAAAATAAGACCCAATTACTAATAAAATGTTTCTACTAAGCAACTCCATTTTTTGAAATTTATCTAAATAGTCTTAAATAGTTTTAAGAGGAAAAAGAGATGTTCAAAGTAGTGTTATTTGCAATATAGAAAAAAAGATTACACACTAGATGCTGATCAACAGGAAAACTATTAATTAAAATGTGGTATAGTCACTAAACAGAGTATATCCAACTATTAAAAACTATAAACATGGAGTATGTAGCCATATAAAAATATGTGAATTTTTAAAAGCAGGAAACAAAACTGTATATATACTCTGTACACTGATTATAACTACTTTAAAATTACACAGGCATATGGGAATGAAAATATATAAATGACTATGTGGTAATTTTCTCCTTTAATTTCTAAACTTTCTGTCACTTCTTAGAATTAGGTTCATAATTAGGGAATGTGTTCATAAGTACATCACATTAAAAAAATATACTTACTGTGATGATGCCAATTAGTTGAGTATAAAAAAGTCCCGTTATCCCAACTAACATAGTAATGCCCATAAAGGCAGCTAGTCTCATTATGGCCAATTCATGTCTAAAAACAAAGAGGTCCTATAAGAAGAAGAGAAAAGAAAGACTTAAAAACAAATTGAAAAGTTACTTATAATTGCAGTAACAATCAAGAATTAACCCATAACATTGCCCCTCATTATTTTTAAAAAATTTTTTAATTTTTAAAATTTTAAATATTCTAAAAATTTTTTTAAAAATACTCTTCCCCTTTTGAGTTTATTCCAGTTAATCATTATATAAATATTCTGAAAATTTTGGTTATACAAAAGGAAATTTTATTATTACAGTGCTAAAGAGTTTGAATGTACAAGCCTGATTCATGGGTATTAAAGTTTGGGTGACCAAGATACCCAGAGATTATGTCACTTGATCAAAATGAGGGGGAAATATTAATGATAGGATTATGTGGACAAGTTCTCTTTAAGCCTACTTCATCCATCCATCCATCCACTCGACCACCACCGCCAAGCATGGCACTAAGTAATAGAAAAATGTAAATGTTGAGGATGATAAGACTAATAGATCTAACTCTAATATTACATTTATTCACTTGGTTGCACACTTGCATTTAAGAGTATTCGTGTAAAACAGTAAAATACTTTGAGAAATTTCTTTTTATCCCTCTTAACATTTTCAAAACACAACTGCATTCCAAGATTGCACACACATAATTAACATATTCAGTACTAAATTCAAATCTTGGTCATTTAGCAAAGTTCTTCAGAGCACAAGATCTTCGCCTTATTTTAGTTTTTTTTTTTTTTTTTTTTTGATGTAGCACTTTGGGGATCTAAAAATTTGCTTGGAAAACTTTATCCAAATCACAAGAACCTGTTTGCTATTCGAGATCTTTCCTACATATTCAGTGTTATGACTGAAGGTGTCTTCCCCAAAATCCGTATGTTGAAGTCCTAATTCCTAGTACCTCAGAATGTGACCGTATCTGGAGACAGGGCTTTTAAGGAGGAGACTAAGTTAAAACAAGTCCCTTAGGGTGGGCACTAATCCAATCTGACTGGTGTCCCTATAAGAGAAAACCGAGAAACACAGACACAAGGGATGCTCAGGCACAGAGGAAAGACCACGTGAGGACACAGCGACAAGATGGCCCAGCTGCAAGCCAAGGAGAGAGGCGTCCCAAGAAACTCAACTTGCCGACTTCTTGCTCTTCAACTTCTGGCCTCCAGAACTGTGAGAAAATGAGTTTCTGTTGTGTAAGACTTCCAGTCTGCCGCATTTTGTTATGGTAGCCCTAGCAAATGGATATTATAACTGTATTCCTTTATCATTTTCATTTTCCCCATTTTTTGTTGAGATGTGTTTATATCCAGGAAATGCATAAGATGTTAAGTTCAGTTTAGAGAAAAGGAACACCACCCTCTCAAGAATGAGAACACGTGATAGCACACAAGAGCTTTCATCTGAGCATTCCCTCCCCATCGCATTCTCTCCCTCGTCCCTACCCTGAAGGTAAAGGTTACTGACTCATCATTCATACCCTCTGGATACGACCAAGTTTTAGTTGTATATGGCAGATACCTTCTACACTGAGTCTACCTTTTCACTGTCTTTATGGCATATTTTGATAATTCCAAGGGCTTCAATTTGATGTAGACCAATGTATCAATCTTTTCCTTCAGTGCTTTTTATTTCCTGTTTAAGAAGCCTTTCTCAATCCTGAGGTAATAATGGCATTCTCCTACATTATCCTCCAAACCCTTTAAACGTTCTGTAGCTTTGCCTTTCACATTTAGGTCATTAATCCACCTGGAATTGATGTTTATTCTTTTTCTGCACAGTAAAATATAGGGGTCTGAATTTACTTTTACTATGTGGATATCCATCTGTATTTTCAGAAAAAATTTCATCAGTCTTTCAAGTTACACACACACACACACACACACACTCTCTCTCTCTCTCTCTCTCTCTCTCAAGCTTCACATTTTTTCCCCCGAGGTCTTGTACTTTTTTGGCCAGATTTAATTCAGGAACTTCCTGTTTCTTGATTCTATTATAAATGGTTTTGCTATTAATTTCATTGTCTAAACGATTGTCTGCATACACATGATTTTTTTTCCTAATCTATTAATGTGATAAAAATACGGATTTTCTAATGTAAAAACTGCCTTTCATGTCCAAGATAAACACAACTGGATTAGCCTGGTTACATATATATCCAGATTCAGTTTGCTAATATTTTGTGTAGAAGTTGTTTATCTATATTCATAATCAGACTAGTCTATAATTTTCTTTCTTTCTTCATTACCTTTGATAAGTTATGTATTCAACATATGCCACACACATAAAACAAGCTGAGGAGAGTTCCCTCTTTTTCTGTTCTTTTTAAAAGAGTTTGTATAAGACTAGAATTATTGTTTCCTTTCATACTTGATAGAGCTAGAACTCACTGGTAAATCTATGAGTATTTCTTGTGGAAGTTTTAACTACGTACTCACTCGTGGTTATAGAACTCCTCCTGTTTCCAATTTCTTCCTGAAGCAATTTTCTTCTTAGAGCTATGCTATGCTTACGATCAGGAAGCTCAGTACTGTTAAAGATGTCAACTATCTAAACTTATGTGTAAAATTAATACAACCGCAATAAAAATCCCCCACCAGAAGAGCATATAGTCTACTGATGGAGCTCTGAAGGGCCTTTGTCCTCTCGCAGAATGTGAACAACTAGGAACCAGAAAAGGGAACAAGCAAAAAAAAAAAATATTAATAATAACAATTTTGTAATGCGATGTGTAATAAGTTTCAGGAGCCTTGAGATCGGCTCCCAGTGAAAGGAAACGCTAATGTGTTTACAGCGTAATTGATTTCTGATGCTATCTGTTACACTTTCATAGTCCCCACAGAATTACAATACTTGCTTCCTCAGATTCTTTTGAAATACATTTTTTGTAGGGACCGTGGAGCTAAGACGATCTGCCTGATTTTTCTTTCTCCTTATCCTCACGTCTTCTTGTCTCCTCCTAGCGCTGGGGTCTGCTCACATCTTTCTGCATCCACCTTTCTATAGCCATCACCGAATGTTCCTCTAGGAACTTTTCCCGTAATCCTGCAAGTCAGTCAGTCCTACTTACCTACAAGTAAGTCCTCCTTCGGTAGTACTCCTTGAAGAAGAGATCGTTTTCATCGCGCAGTGACATTTTCTTAAAGTCCCTTTCTTACTACGCACTTTTCTTTTTCGGTTTTAATGGTGTTCTTTTTTCCCCTGTGCGGTTTTGTCTATCTCCGATTTCATACAGTAAAACAGCATTAAGCCACCCTTCCTGCTTACTAACCAGAGCGGGAGCTCCGGATGCTGGATAGTGTTTTTTAAATAAATGTCTTTATTCATTAAAAAAAAAACAAACAAAACTATTGCTTTTTTTTAATTTTACTTTGCTTTGCTTTGTACAAATTGCTAAGTAAGCTGCTTCTCAATTTCATGGAAACAAACGGAACACAACAGATACCATACCACTCCTATATAAAAAGAAAATGGTGGGAGGGTTTGGCTTACTGCATTCTCAATATAGGTAATATGGCCCCCAAAGGAGGGAGAAAACTGGTTCTTCCAGGGAGAAAAAAATCACCTATTTCAATAGTTTTGTGGCCATACACAAATCAATCCTACCTGACAAAATCTTATTCCTTAGTATTTAATTTCATAGAGGGAAGGGGAGAAAATGCCTAAAAAGGCTCTCGAGGGAGCAAAAGTAATGAAGAAAGAGGAGTCTCCACTGGATAACAACATTTGCTATAAAACTACGGTTATGACAGCATGGTGCAACCACAAGGATAGACAAATAGACCGACGGACTAGCAAAGAACTAGAAATAGATACACACATACACGGCTGGGTTTCTGAGAAAGATGGCACTGCAGAGCAGAGTGGAAAGAATTATCTTTTTAATAAGTGGTGCTAAATCAATTGGCTATCCATCTGAGAAAAAAAATGAAACCCGAATCATACCTCATGGGAAACAAAAATCAATTCCAGGTGGAAATGTAAAAAAATATATAATACTTGGAAGACAACGTAAGAGAATTATATTGATGATTTGGGGATAGAAAAAGACTTCTTAAATTGAACCCGAAAAGCACTAACCAAAAAGGAAAAGACTGATAAGTTGAAGTACATGAAAATTAAAAACTTATGTTCATCAAAAAATACCATCAACAGAGAAAGGGTAGAGAGCAGATGATACTTATTACACATACTCAAAAAAGAGCTCAAATCTAAAATGCCCTACGATTACAAAGCAACAACAAAAAAGTCAAATAATAGGCAAAATACTTACAAAGGCACACTGCAAGAAATAGGCTATTCATATGGTCAGTAAGCATATGAAAAGGGGCTCAATACCAGTAATCATTGGAGAAATGCAAATGAGAACACAATTAAGTACTGCTCATCTCCAGCAAAATGGCTAACTTTAAGATGACCCGAACGAGGGGCACATGGGTGGCTCAGTCGGTTGAGCGGCTGCTTTCAGCTGGGACATGATCCCAGGGTCCTGGGATGGAGCCCCACATGAGGCGGGGAGCCTGCTTCTCTCCTTCCTTCCAGCTCATGCTCTATCTGTCTCTCTCAAATAAATAAATAGAATATTTAAAAAAAAAAAGAAGACCTGAACGAGTATTAGTGGTGCTGTGAAGCACTCTGAACTTATATTCTCTACTAGTAGGGGTTTAAATTCGTGGGACCACTTTGGAAAACTGTGTAACGGTATCTAAAGGAACATAGATATATCCTTTGAACACTATCCACTTCTAGCTGTTAAGTCCAAGGGAAATACATGCACATATACAGAAGACACAAGGCTGCTTTCTGGCACCATTATCTGTAACAGCCCCAAACTGGAAACAATGTCAATGTCCATCAATAGAATGGATAAATAAATTGTCTTAAATTAAATGAAATACAGTTGACCCTTGAACAACATCAGTTTGACCTGCACCAGTCTACTTATATCCAGATTTTCCCCCTATATGTGTATTTTATTTTCCTTATGCTTTTATTGATAACATTTTCTTTTCTCTAGCTTACTTCATTGTAAGAATATAGTATATGATACCTATACAAAATATGTGTTAACTGTTTATTATTGCTAAGGCTGCCAGTCAACAGTAAGACTATTAGCAGTGAAGTTTTGGGGGAGCCAAAGTTATACATGAATTTTCAACAGCACAGGGAGTCGGTCCCCCTCACCCCTGAGCTGTTCAAGGGTCAGCTGCACCATGAATAAATTTATAGTAATATTCATAGCAATGAAAAGGAACTATGTCTAATAACAAAAAGAATCAGTCTTATAAGGATTGCTCAAAGAGGATTTGTGATAATTCACTGAGCTGTTCGTTTTTATTTTCATACACTCTTCTGTAGGTGTGTTTTACAATATAGTAGGTACAAAAAATGAAATTACACTGAGAAGAAAAAGCTGTGACCTTGAAATATACAATATAATAAAACTTTCTTAATTTTATAAATAGAAACAAAGCTCTTTTAAAATACATATAACATGTAAAATAAAATTTGGTTACATATGGCCTGGAAAGGAGAGACAAAAAAATGTCAAGTAAGTTATAGGAAAGGATATGAGACAGAAGGAAAAAAGGAGAGAGAAGTCCCACTGCTCTGTGATCTCATCTACTGCTTTCTTCCCAGGCCTCTCCAATCCCACCTTATTGATCTCCTTGCTCTTTCTCGAACATATCAAGCAAACTCCCACATTAGGGCTGTTACATTTGTTCTTCCTGGCAAACTCTTTCCCCAGATACCCATGTTTACTCCCTCACTTTCTTCAGGACTCTGCTTAAATACTACCTTATTAGAGACCCAGAACTCGCTCAATAGTAGGTATATTTCTTGAGGATGGGGACTTCTGCCTTTCTGTTCAATGATGAGTCCCTGTAACTTAGAACCAGTTCTAGCTCACAGCAGGTACCCGGTGAGTATTTACTGAATGAATGGATGAATGAATGAATGAAAACGAAGAAGAAGAAAGTGAGACAAAAGAGCAGAGTGTCCTCCCCAAAATGTGGAGACGCAGAGCACTGCCTACAGAGACTGCTGCACACACAGCAATAGCAGAGATAGACAGAAAAAGAAACACACAGGCGATACGTACACAAGCTTGCCGCACAAACCGACAGAGGAAGAGAGGGGTGCATACATGGAATAAGCACCTACATTTCCATCTGGCAATCTTTTGTAATGCTATCATTTAAACTTTCAAACTGTTACAAAACTAGAGAGCAGTGGGGGCATCACATCTTGATGCAAGCTAAATGAAAATAAGCCAAGAGCTGGATTTGGCCACTTACGATATTGGGGTCTGTGAATTCCTAGAACTCATTTCTTTCAACAATTTTATCTTCTACCCTAATTTAATATTGATAGAAATTCTATGATTAAATCCTATATCATATTGTTTCCTACAACTGTGCCCATAACATAAATGCAAATTCAAGCACAGCACACTCTGACCACCTATCTCCTACCTTTGGAGCCTAACTCCCTGTAGGCCATCGAGGCTAACAAATTGTCAACGTCAGTGGGACCTCCAATCTGGTGACCCAACCACCATTTCACTACCTATTACTGTCTTCCCCCAACACTTTCACTGACTCCCTACTTGTTTATACTCCCCAGTACACTGCCTTAACTTTTCCTCGGTACACCATCAACTTTCTTGACCCTCTCCTTCACCATTGTTCTCTCCTGGTTCACTGGCTGCTCTTTCTTCATCACCTTTCTGATTCCTCCTCATCTTTCTGCCTTCTAAAATTTAAGAGTGCCCTGGGCTTAGTCTTCAGACTTCTTGTCTTCTCTATGTGTACTTACTTACTCCCTAGGAAATCTCCTATCAGATCCCATGACTTTAAATACCATCTTTATGCTGAAAGCTCATAGATTTATAGCTCACATTACTCCACTGAAATTGATTCCTACATCTGTCTAGTTAATATCTCTTCTTAGGTATGGAATAGGCACCTCAAAGTAAATACATAAAAGCAAAATCTTTAACTCCTTTCTAAAACGAACTCTTCCTCCAGGCTTCTCCATCTCAGGAGTAATACGTCTATTCTTCCAGTAGTTCAGGCCATGAAACCTTGTAATCATCTTCGACTTGTCACATTTTATTTCATACCCTACGTTCAAATCATCACCAAATCATTTAGCGCTTCAAACTATAATGGCCCACTTCTCAACACTTCCACTACTCCCATAATCATCTCATGTTTGGACTACATTTTAATAGTCTTGTGCGGTCATCCTTGTTCTCCCTCAATTTATTTCCCAATCACAAGTTTTCTTTCTAAAATGTAAATGAGTTTGAGTAACTGTGCTCAAAACCCTCCAATAGTTTCTAAAGTCCTGACCACCAAACGTCCTAAAAAAACAAACAAACAAACCTATCTCTAACCTCTAATTCCATCCTTCACTGCTCTCAATTCAGCTCCTCCTACCTTCTCCCCAGCTTGCTACACTCAAAGTAGACTGGTCTTCTTACTGCTCCTTGAAAATATCAAGTGTGCTCCCACCCCAGGGGGACTTGGCATGGGTTCTTTCCTCTCCATGGCATGCTCTTCCTCCCACTATCAGTGACTTGCTTAAGTTTCAGGTCTCTGCTCAAGTGTCACTATTGAGAAAGGCCCTCTCTGACTGCATTATCAATCATTAATCCCTATCCCTTACCCCAATGTATTACACTTAATAATACTTTTTTTCATGTTATGTATTTGTTTATTGCCTGTCTCCTCCAATTAGAATATAAGCTCCTTAATGCAAGAACTTGGGTTTTATTCACTGCTGCATCCTCAGAGCCTAGATCGGGGGCTGAGGCACACAGCCAACACTCAACAAATATTTGTTAAATGACTAAATGAGTGGTTTTCATAATTTTTTAAAGTAAACATGTTTCATAAATAAAATTTTACATTATTATAAAATGTAAGTTTTTATAGCACCAGTAGGAAGCAATCTTTATTTATAAGCCATTTTTTAAGTAGTTTTCTGTGTTTTTCTGAAACTAATCTGAAAATTAACAAGATTTGAGGTATTTAGGATCTTCCTCTTACTACAAAGTTTTTCAGCCCCAGCATGATGGATACTTTGGGCTGAATCACTCTCTGTTGGGGAGACTACCCTATCCTTCTAGAATATTTAGCAGCATCCCTGGCCTCTACCCACTAGACGCCTGAAGCACTCCCCGGATCTGTGACAACCAAAAAATGTCTGCTGACGTAGCCAATGTTCTTTGGGGGGGCCAGGGGACAAAATCTCCCTCCTCCCCCCACTGCACTTTTGGAAGGGATCTGGTTTTCCCTATTTTTCAAAAATAAAAATAGGCTGTATTATCTAAAGCGTACAGATTTGAATTTTCAAAATGGCTTCAAAACCTACATCACATGCTGAAGTTAGAGTCTTATGGCAATTACTCTTGCAGAAAATAAAATCCTGTTATATCTGTATGGTTATCAGCACTTTTGGGAATAAGCCTTAAGTTTGATCATAATATCCCAAAGAAGTTACAGGACTGTTCTGTACATCCCTCTCTCACATCCAGCCCCCAAGTAAAATGCCCTTTTTCATTTTTGTTAAATTCTAATGGAAATTAATACCTAAATGAGAAAAAAATCATTATTCACACCTAACTAATTGCTATCATTGAGGGTTCAGGATGACATGTTAAATTTTGATACAGATATAATTGCAGTTTTCTTAGGGAGCAAACTGCACTGGCACCTGATGGCCAGTTTCACGGCTAAGGGTAAAATATTTTAGAAAAACCATTTTGTCTGCCTTCCCATATTTTAGTAGTAAAAACTCTAGAAAAATTGGAGCAATAAAAAAAAAAAAAGATACAGGGGCGCCTGGGTGGCTCAGTGGGTTAAGCCTCTGCTTTCGGCTCAGGTCATGATCTCAGGGTCTTGAGATCGAGCCCCGCATCGGGCTCTGCCAAGCAGAGAGCCCGCTTCCCCCCCCACTCTCTCTCTCTGCCTGCCTCTTTGCCTACTTGTGATCTCTCTCTCTCTGTCAAATAAATAAATAAAATCTTTAAAAAAAAAAAAAGTTAAAAAAAAAGATACCATATTTTCTTGCTACATTTACCATTATCTTCTGGCGTTCAGTCAAAGATGAGTGAGATGGGTACCTGAGTGGCTCAGTCAGTTACGTATGACTCTTGATCTCGGCTCAGATCATGATATGGGGTCGTGAGATTGAGCCCTGCGTGCGGAGCCTGCTTGAGATTCCCTCTCTCGCTCTGCCCCTCCCCAGCCCCACACATTCTTTCTCTCTCTCTAAAATAAATAAATCTTTAAAAAAAAAAAAAAAAGATGAGCAAGACAATAAAATTGCTGCTGGGCTGTAACCATTTAAACTCAAAGTGATGACACCATTCTCAGAGAGGAATAAAAACTGCCAGGTCTTCTATGCTAAATGCTATAATATTTATAAATAATTAGCTATATAAACAAATTTACTGAAGACATATATTCAGTAGACCCGGCATTGCAGGGCAAGGTCAAGATTTATTATAAGGGTTTCATGTTCTATGCATCACTAAAAGCACAGGAATATACTGACACATTCAACTGACAATTGTTAGAATAATAGGGTGTTCTTTTTGGGATTTTTTGAACTCAGGACCCTGAGATGGAGACCTGAGCTGAAATCAAGAGTTGGGACACTCAACCAATTCAGCCACCCAGGCACCCCAATAATAGAGTATTCTTAAACTGTTTTATTCTTCACAAATATAAATTAATTATATATCTGACACTATTACTTTCAAGTAAAAAAAAAAATTACCAAGGGATATATGATATCTCCACCACCACTTCAGGATATATGCACAAAAATGACACATTACCATCATATTAGCATTAAAAATAATTTTCATTTCATTTTCTCTTAATTTCACATTATTCTTGCTTATTCTCAACTATTTTTCCCCAAACTCAAAAAGTTAAATACATATTTCAGTGATTTTTATCCATTCTAAAGTGAACATGATAAATAAATGAATGACTTGATACCAAAAAGCAAAGGTTATTGAGTAAAGTCTACAATACTGTTTAAATAGCAATAAATAATAAAAGTACTCAGGACACTTTAAGATTGATTATATAGAAAGAATGGAGATTTACCAACATTTGAAGCTACCTGCAATCAAATCTTCTGGCTATTTCTATTCTTTGTTAGCCAAAAAGCTACACAACTAATTCTGTGGCACTGTTATATCTGACATCAAATCCTTAGCAACGCTATTAGCTATGAGCTAATTGGAATAATAATAATATATCTTCCTAGCTGAAGAGTTGGCCAGACTGCTAAACATTATTTATTTTCCTCTTCTGAATATTGGCAGCATGTACCTTTTGAAATTCTCTCCCTTCCTTCCCCCTTCTGTCACTCTCCCCGTAGCCTTAAATGTAGCTAATGTATTAGTTTTCAGCCTTCACAAAAAAATAGGTATGAAAGAATCAATTACAAATTATCTGAATCCACTCCATCTAAAAACAATTTAAAACATGTCACTTTAGAACTAACGTGGTAGGACACAAATGGTTAGCTACAAAATCTCTACACTATTAGCTACAAATTATTTATTTCAAAAAGAAAACCACCTCAGATTTTTCTCAGCTAGAGAGACAGTATTGTCTACAATATGAGATTGCCAGCAGGTACATATTTTTAAAAATATTTAAACCACTATAATGCCTTTACAAGGTCTATTTTGACAGTCCTCATATTAGATAAGCTACTAAAAACGGGTTGCCTCAGTGAAAAATGAAAACAGCAAAGTATGAATTCACCAATCAGGAGATTCAATGAGCTTTCTCTAAAGAACAGATTTTTGCGATGTTTTAGCATTTTCTAAATCGGTATTTTTTTTTTAAATTAACAATGTGACCATAATATTGTTTTAAAAAAAAAAATCAGAGGGAAAAATACAAAAAGTACAATAGCATCTTGGTACTATGAAAAGAACACTGACAGGGACGGACAGAAATGGGCCAAAATCATACCTCTGCCAAGTGGTAACTCTTGGACTAGACAAGTTTTGGACCTCTCTGACTGTTAGTCACCTTCTCTGTACAATGGGAACCATACTACTTATCCTCTCAGAGATATTTTAAATGACTTGGCATTTTCCACTAATCAAATGCTTACAGACCCAGAATAACAGAACGTAAAATTCATGAAAAATATGACTAATGATATATTCATGACTCCATGAATAATAAATTTTTAAAAGCATACTAAGTAAAGTGATACTTTCCTTCATATTTAATTATAAAACTATAATTTTCTAGTATTGCTTTTGGTAAGCTAGCAGACAATAAAATGAAATATATTATTATACTTTAATAATATACGAAATGACTCAACATTTGCTTATAAATACTTAAAATAACTATATGGAAAATAGTCAAATGTGGAACTTGGTCAAAGAAAATTTTCTTTAATATCCATTTATTTTATTCATGTAAAATGCCAAATCATTGCCAATCTACAGGTCTTAAAATCTTTAAAATGATTTCATCCCAGTAACTACTTAAAATAAGACATTCATTTCAAGAGAGGTTTTAAAAAGTAAAATTTAACATCATATTGTCATGATAAATACAAATGATGGTCAAACTAATTCGACATCTAACATTTGAAAAACTTACCCAAATATTTCAAAGCTTATAATCTTTACTGATTTTGGATTCTGTGATTCTAGCTAAAAATGCTTAAGTTATCCCTATTTAGAAAGATACCTATTACTTAAGTTTCTGCAGTTTTTCCATTTATGTATTTTTGTTTTAATACTGAGAATTTTGAGATTAGTGACTGTTGACAAAGAAGATAGTAATACTTATTCATTTTAGGTTTGTAGGCCTTCTTTAGTATAAAACTTAGAATATATATCAATATTTACAGCTTAAAAATATACCCTTATTTTGGGGTTGATTCCTGATGAATAAATTCTTTATCTCCTATACCTCTTACTACCTCCTTCCCTCATTAAAGGATATTTGAAATATTTCTTCAAAACCTCACATAGTAAAAACATATAAATCCTTGAAAGTTCATGGTAGGTGGATATTTTAAAGGTAAAGAATAAGAGGAAGGGCGCCTGGGTGGCTCAGTGGGTTAAACCCTCTGCCCTAGGCTCAAGTCATGATCTCAGGGTCCTGGGATCAAGCCCTGCATTGGGCACTCTGCTCAGCAGGGAGCCTGCTTTCCCCTCTCTCTCTGCCTGCCTCTCTGCCTACTTGTAATCTCTCTCTCTCTCTCTGTCAAATAAATAAATAAAATCTTAAAAAAAAAAAAAAGAATAAGAAGAAATTTAAAAAGTATTAAGTTACTCTAAAAAAACAATGCGGCAATTGCAAATCGGTTAAAACAATCCAGCCCAGAAAGTCCTCTCCTGACAAGAGGAAGCTAAGAGAAGAGAAATGAAAGAAAATCAGGATCCCAAGCCCTTTACTTCCCAGAGTTTTTGAACAGCTTGCTTTCTCTCTCAACTCTCTTTTTCTTGAGCTTAACCAAAATATATCAGTTTTCTACTGAATACAGGCTGACTGCCATAACGACAAAGCTTAAATGGCAATCCATTTCTTCGTTTGTTTAATGAAGGAACACTCTTACCTTAAAAACAAACAAACAAACAAAAGAAACAAAAACCGAAGGAAGAGTTGTTAACACTTTCCTTTCCCACCCAAAGAGCAAGCAGTTGGCCTTAGAATTTGGCTAGAAAAGATACTATGCTGCCATCTACCAACCTGAAAGGGTATAAGAAGAACACAGACTAAAGCTCTCACTTCCTTTGACTGACAGAAGAGCACAGGGTCAAAGTCCATGGCATCCTTTAACTGTGCTAATATCGCCACAAGAAAGATGCACAGTAATCATTAATACAATCTCCAAAGATAATTAGGGACATCTGGGGATCTTTAGTTCCTATCCCAAATAATTGAAAGGGTAACAATATGAATTAACATATTTCTGACACTATCTGGCCAGCACTCCACACAAAGGGAAGAGTTGGTTATAGTTTGTTTTAAAGAAAAAAAAGACACAGGCAAAAATTTAGAAAAAAATTGATGGGGTAGGGCTGTTTGAAGAATATTCCACTACAAAACGTTATTTTTTTTTTTAATGTCAATGGTAATAATGGTGACTCCTGTACTGAAATTACTTGTAGAAAAAACTTGTAGTTTATCTAATAAAATACAATAAATGTCATCATTAAAAGAACTAATACAGTAAGAACACGGTTCTATTATTTCACCTGAGAAATATTTACTATACAGTATATTAGTATTTTAGAACAGATTCGACCTTAAAAGCAATTATTTCAATTATTGCCTCTAGCCTTTAGTTGTTCTCTTGTTCAACAGTGACCTCCTTCATCTCCTCATCTGGTTAATCTCTACTGTACTAAAAGTCCACCCCAAGCCTCATTCCCTATAGCACAACAGTTCTCAAACCCTATGGCTAGAACTGTACTTTCCGCACAACTCCATAGGATAAACCTTTTACATAGACTATGACATGAGTGTTGCCTCCTGGAGTTGCACAGTTAGGCAACACGGATAGAATCACTTGGGAAGTGGGGCATCTGGGTGGCTCAGCCAGTTAAGCATCAGACTCTTGGTTTCGGCTTAGGTCCTCATTTCATGGCTCCTCAGATCACCCCAAATGGAGCCTGAGCTCAGCGGGAGTCTGCTTGGATATTCTCTCCCTCTGCCCCTACCTCTGCGCGTGCGCACGCGCTCTCTCTCTCTCTCTCTCTCAAATAAGTAAATCTTAAAAAAAAAAAAAAAAAAAGAATCACTTGGGAAAAAATTTTTAAACAAAATGCTACTGCCAACGTCATCTGTGAGGGAAACTGTTTTATGAGACTCACCTCAATAAGAACACTATGAAAAGCCACATAAAATCCAATTAATTAATAAATAAACAACTGACTGAAGACACTGGGAAGGAGCTAAACTAGCCAAGGCTTACAGGGCCAAGATCCAAGAGTACAGAAATGCACTAAGGTGAGTCCTATATTCTGCACTGCTTTTTACCATAAGGGACTTGCCAATTCATACCCAGTATGAAAGGTCAAGCACAAGCAGAGGCTCGGAGCTATCTGTAATCTCACAGAGTTGGGGAAAGAACAAGGAAAAGGCATGGTCCAGAGTAAACACCTAAATTTTTCAGTTGAGCCTCACAAAGGGTCATCATAAGAGAGAAGGAAAACTGAAAGTAGTCCTTTACCAAGACAAAGCCCAGTAATCATAAATCGTTACAAAACTTCAATAAATGTAATAAATGTCATGTTCAAAGGAACTGCTGTATTAAGACCAATGTTCTGTTATTTAACCTTAGAAATATTTGTCATATAAACCCTCGGTTGGATCAAGATGAGCCTTCTCTTTATTGCCTATCCAAAAAAAGGAGTAAATCGTATCTTGGAAAAAAAAAAAAAAACCCAGCTCTTCTACAGTTTGTCATATAAAATGCCTGATATCCAAGAAAACCTATCACACGTGTCAGAAGAAAGGACCGAATATCTGGAAACAAAGACAGAAAAAAAAGTCAACAGAAACAGATCCATAAGTAGATCTCAATACTGAAACTGACATAGACATTAAAATAACTTTAATTAAAATGTTCAAAAGTACAGATGACAAATAGAGAATTTCACTAAAGGAGTGATCTATGATAAAGTTATCGATGAAAATTTTGAAAGTGAAAAATAAAACTGATTTAATAACTCAGTAGAAGGGTTTGACAGATTAGACAGAGCAGAGGAGCTGATCAGTAAACCAGAATAAAAGTCAGTAGAAAATGCCCACTCTGAAGAGAGAAAAAAAAAAAAGAAAAGAAAAGACTGAAAGGTATGCAGTACAATGAGATCTCATGTACATAAAATCAGAATATCAGAAATGTAAAAGAAAAGTTTGGCAGAAGCAATATTTGAAGTAACATAGGCAAAGATATGTTTGTAACTTAAGAATTTTATCAAGCCAGAGATTCAAGAAATTATATAAACTCTCTCATAGAGGAAAAATGCAAAGAAGACAATGAAGCACATAACAGAATAATCACTAAACTACAAAGACCAAAAAAAAAAAAAAAAAGGAATTCCATTCCAAGGCGGTGACATACAAAGCTCCTGAACTCAACTCTTTTCACGGACACACTGAAACTACTGCTACATATGGAACAATTCTCTTTGAAAGAAATCCAGAAACTAGATGAGCAATTCCTACACAAAGGCACAACTACAGAAAATCATCAAATCACAAAGGAAGAAAGCAAGAGAAGAAAAGAACAAAGAATTACGAAATAGCCAGAAAACAATTAACAAAATAGCAATATTAACTGCATGCCTATCAATAATTACTTTAAATGTAAATGGACTAAATTCTCCAATCAAAAACAAAGAATGGCTGAATGGATTAAAGAAAAACCCTCAACAATATGGTGCCTATGAGTGATTCACTTTGGCTTTAAGGACACACAGACTGCAAGTGAAAGATGGAAACAGATATTCCATGTAGATGGAAACAGATATTCCATGTAAATGGAAACCAAAAGCAATCAGAATCAGCTATACTTTTATATCAGACAAAATAGACTTAAGTCAAAGACTGTAATAAGAGACAAGGAAGGTCAACATAATGATAAAGGGATTAGTTCAACAAGAGGATATATTTGTAAATATTCATGCAAACAATATAGGGCCACCTAAATACATAAAGCAAATATTAACAGACCTGAAGGGAGAAATAGAGAGTAAAACAATAATGGCAGGGGCTTCAATACTTGAGTTGCAACAATGGATAGATCATCTAGACAGAAAATTAACAAGGAAACATTGGGTTTAAACTACACATTCGATCAGACAGACATTTACAGACCCTCCCATCCAACAGCAGCAGAATATACACTCTTCTCAAACATACATAGAACACTCTCCAGGAGAGATCATATGTTTAGGCCACAAAACAAGTCTTAATAAATTTAAGATGACTGAAATCATATCAAACATCTTTTCTAATAATGGTAGGAAACTAGAAATCGATTACAAGAAAAAACTGAAAAATGCAAAATTCACAAATATGTGGAGATTAAACAACATATTACTGAACAATGAATGGGTCAGAGAAGAAATCAAAACAGAAATCAAAAAGTATCTTGAGGCAAATGAAAGTAGAAACTAAAAAAGTAGTCCTTCACCAAGACAAAGTCCTTCACACTACAACTTAGGAGATGTAGCAAAAGCAGTTCTGAGAGAGGTTCACGGCAATAAATGCCTACCTTAGGAAAAAAGAAATGTCTCAAACTACCTAACTTTATCCCTCAAGGAATTAGGACCAAAAAAAAAAAAAAGGATGAACCAAGCCAAAAGTTAGTAGAAGGAAAGAAATAACAAAGATGAAAACAAAAATAAATGAAATAGGGACTAAAAAGACAACAGAAAAGATTAAGGAAACTAAAAGCAGATTCTTTGAAAAGATAAACAAAATAGACAAAACTTTAGCTAGACTCAAAGAAAAAAGAGGACTCAAATAAAATCAGAAATGAAAGAGGAGACATTATAACTGACACCCCACAAACACAAAGGATTATATGAGACCACTATAAAAAATTATATACTATTATAGCAACAAATGGAACAACCTAGAAGAAAATGGATAAATTCCTAGAAACCTACAACCTGCCAGAACTGACTCATGAAGAAACAGAAAATCTGAACAGACCAATTACTAGTAAAGAAACTGAATCAGTAGTAAAAAACCACCCAACAGGGGTGCCTGGGTGGCTCAGTGGGTTAAAGCCTCTGCCTTCAGCTCAGGTCACGATCTCAGGGTCCTGGGATCGAGCCCCGCATTGGGCCCTCTGCTCAGCAGGGAGCCTGCTTCCTCCTCTCTCTCTGCCTGCCTCTCTGCCTACATGTGATCTCTCTCTGTCAAATATATAAATAAAATCTTTAAAGAAAACAAAACAAAACAAAAACCACCCAACAAAGAAAAGTCCAGCACCAGATAGCTTCAAACCCTCAAAGAAGAATTAATACAAAACATTTTTAAACTATTACAAAAACTGAAGAAGGAATGCTTTCAAAATCATTTTACAAGACCTGCATTAAACTGATGACAAAATCAGACAACATTAGAAGAAAAGAAAATCACAGGATGAAATCCCTGATGAACAGAGATGTAAAAATCCTCCACAAAATATTAGTAAACTGAATTCAATAATACATTAAAAAAATCATACACCATGACCAAGTAGGATTTATTCCAGGGATACGAGAATGGTTCAACATCTACAAAACGATCAGTGTGATACACGACATTAGTAAAAGGGGGAAAAAAAAAAAGAATCATAATCATCTCAATAGATGCAGAACAAGCATTCTACAAAATTCAACATCCATTCGTGATAAAAAGTCTTAAATTAGGTGAAGAAGGAATATATCTCAACATAATAAAGGCCATATATGACAAGCCCAGAGAAACATCATACTCAATAACAAAAAGTTGAAAGCTTTTCCTACAGGACCAGGAACAAGACAAGAATGGCCATTTTCATCACTTTTATTCAACTTAGTACTGCAAGTCGGAGCAATAAGGCAAGAAAAAAAATAAAAGGCACCCAAATTAGAAAAGAAGTAAAACTGTAAAGTAAAACAACCTTCTTTGCAGATGACATGATATATATAGAAAACCCAAAGACTCCACCAAAAACTGTTAGAACTAGTGAATTAATTCAGTAAAGTTGCAGGATACGAAATCAATATAAAAATATCAGTTGTGTATCTATACACTAATAACAAACTATCAGAGATTTAAGAAAACAATCCCATTTACTTTTTTTTAAGATTTTATTTATTAATTTATTTGAGAAAGAGAGACAGAGAGCATGAGCAGGGGGAGGGAGACAAGGAGAGGGAGAAGCAGACTCCTTGCTGAGCAGGGAGCCGGACATGGGGCTCAATCCCAGGACCCTGAGATCATGACCTGAGCCCAAGGCAGAAGCTTAACCAACTATGCCACCTAGGCACCCCAAAACAATCCCATTTATAATTGCAACAAAAAATGCTTTAGAATAAATTTAACTATTGAAGAAGATTTGTACAGTGATAACTAAGCCATTGATGAAAGAAATTAAAGAAAATGCTAATAAAAGGAAAGCTATTCCGTGCTCATGGCTTGAAAGAATTACACGTACTTAAAATGTCCACACTACCCAAGCAACCTACAGATTTCAATGCAATCTCTATCAAAATTCCAATGACATTTTCTTCACAGAAAAAGAATACTAAAATTTGTATGGAATAACAAAAAAACCTGAATAACCTATCTTGAGAAAGAGAACAAAGCTGTAGGCATAATACTTTTTGCTTTCAAACTACATTAAAAAGCTTTAGTAATCAAAACAGTATGATACTGATGTAAAAACAGAGGCATAAATCAATGGAACAAAATACAGAGTCCAGAAATAAACCCATGCATATATAGTCAATTAATTTTGACAAAGGAATCAAGAATAGTCAATGGGAAAAAGATAGTCTCCTCAGTAAATAGTGTTGGGAAAACTGGACAGCCACATGCAAAGAATGAAAACATATTTCTATCTTATACCATACAAAACCAGCTTGTACCCACTTTTTGTATTTTCTCCTACATTTTTAATCTTTTTTTTTAAGATTTTATTTTTTGTTTGAGAGAGGCAGATAGTGACAAAGATAGCAGAGAGAATATAAGCAGGGAGGAGAGGGAGAAGTAGACTCCCCACTGAGCAGGAAGCCCCATGTGGGGCTCGATCCCAGGACCTTGGGATAGTGACCTGAGCCGAAGGCAGACCCTTAACTGACTGAGCCACCCAGGCGCCCCTAATCTTTTAATAAACATTTACTATTCTGCTGGTGTTCTGTCAACACTCAGTATGCATGTAAATATATATTTAATAAAATCATATAATATATAATATTTATAATTTCTAAGGATTCAAATATTATCACCTATAATCAGTTTTCCCATTAAAAAAATAAAACAGTAGGGGCACCTGGGTGTCTCAGTGGGTTAAAGCCTCTGCCTTTGGCTCAGGTCATGATCTCAGGGTCCTGGGATCAAGTCCCGCATTGGGCTCTCTGCTCAGCGGGGAGCCTGTTTCCCCCTCTCTCTCTGCCTGCCTCTCTGCCTGCTTGTGATCTCTCTTTCTCTGTCAAATAAATAAATAAATAAAATAAAATCTTTAAAAAAAAAACACAGTAATTCTTCCTCTAATTGGTAGAATTTTTTCAAAGTTTCTACCTTTCATTTGGAAAGGGAAATCAGTTTATAATTTCAAACGTGTTAATCCTTCAGTGAAATAGTAGCATTATATTCTTGAGTACTGAAATTTCTTCAGTCTGTCAGTCTCCCAGCAACACTATCAAACAGTCTGTAAAATTTTCATAAAAATTAATAGGCCAGGGGCTCCTCGCTGGCTCATTTGTTGGGCACCCGACTCTTGGTTTCAGCTCAAGTCATGATGTTGGGGTCCTGGGACTGAGCCCCATGTCAGGCTCCGCATTCAGCAGGGAGTCTGCTCCTCCTCTCCTCACTGCCTCTCCCCACCACCTGCACGCACATGCATGCTCTCTCTCTCAAATAAATAAATCTTTAAAAAAAATAATAGGCCAAAGGAAAACTGTTTCCTCCTTCTGAGAGCTTTTATAAAAGTCGAACATAACATAAACTGAACATCTATTATATATCAGATACTTTTACATGTGTTATCTCATTTAATCTCTTATTAGTCACCCTTTCCAGAAGAGAACATTGTAATTCAGGATGGTTTAACATGGTGTCAAAGGTTATACATATAATAACAAAAGCCAGGCTTTGATCCTAGATGTGTCTGTTTACAAAGCCAAGATCGGTCTACTACCAGGGTTGGCAAACTCAATATAAAGAGCCAGAAAGTTAATATTTTAGGTTTTTCGGGCCATATGACCCTGTGACAGCTACTTAACTGTGCTGCTGTAGTCCAAAAGCAACTATAGACAATATGGAAACAAATGAGAATAGCTGTGTTTCAGTAAAACTTTATTAATAAAAACAGGTGGAGAGTCAAATTGTCAATCCCTCCACTATACTCCAATGCATTTCCTCCTAGAGAACCTCTACTAAGTTTTCATTAACGTCACCAAATTGCATCTCTCTCTCCTTAAGAAATTATGCCTTAATCTTACTGGACAATTTTATTTTAATGCTTTTCTTATTAGGCTCCATTATTTGAAACATGTTACTCTTGGAGGAATACATTCAGTCTTTTACATATTCTAACTATAATGCCAATTATATCAGAAATTAATCTATAAATAAAATGAAATGTTTCTAAAACTACATTACTAGCATGTACTAACTTCTCAGTGTGAAAATGTAAACATCTATATTTAAAGTTCTCCCTTTTGAACTTTTTTCAGTTATTAGTATCTAATTTTAATCACTCAATCTATATTTAATAAGCATAGTCACCACAAGGCCCCACTAATATACACAGCCAAGCAACAAGAGCAAATATCTTCTTTTAATTAGACAAAAAGATCATAGATAGGGGCGCCTGGATGGTTCAGTCAGTTAAGCATCTGACTGTTAGTTTCAGGATAGGTCATGACCTCAGGCTTGTGAGATCAAGCCTTTATCAGGCTCTGTACTCAGAGAGGAGTCGGCTTGGGACTCTATCACCCTCTCTCCCTGCCCCTCTCCCTCACACATTCCCTCTCTCACTGTCTAAAATAAATAAATAAATCTTTTTAAAAAAATGATCATATATACAAAAGTGACCTAAAGACACAGAACTCAAAGACCTTATTCTTTGGAAAGGCCCTTCACTCCCTTATTTCAAAATTTAATTGTATGTGCCACCGCTGAGATTGTTATTTTTAAGATTTAAATGGTATAAAAATGGTATAAATAGGAAAGAAATATTCCCCTTCTCCATCAAGGATTCTGGTCTTTCTTCCCTTGCTCTCACCCTACTACCTTCCTTCCTCACACACACATACGTACCCTTGTGCATGCTTGCTTTCTGTTCTGTCTGCCTGTCTGCCTCTTTCTCTGACTTATACACACACACACACACACACACACACACACACACAGGGTATTTCAAAAACACGATCCAAGTCCAAATAACGCACAAGATCAGGCTGAATATCAACTGTACACACAAAACAGAGAAGATTCAAAAACACATGAGCAGATTCAAATCCCAGCTCTACCACTAAAACCAGTCGAATAATTACTAGCTTTGTGCCTTCAGGAACTACCTATTTAACCTCTATTAGTCTGTCTGCTCATCTATAAAAATGGGGGAAAAGCGTACCCCACCTCATGTGGTTTTCATGTGCATTAAAGTGAATGGAAAAAACAAGCCTACAGCTTAGTGTTGATACGTACGTAGTCAAGTACTTAAAACGTGCTGCTGCTCTTACTCCCACAACCACCTCTAAAATCACCAATCTGGGGCAAGCCTTACTAAGATCTGTTGTTATTCCTGAACAAAATGGGAAGAGCACTATTTCCAACGGTGTATATATAACAACAACTTTTTAAAGGATCTTGCAAATTCTTCTTTTCGTTATTGTTAAAAGTCGAGGGGGAAAGTCCTTTTTTCTCAAAAATTTAACATTCCTTTGAGAGACTTTAAAAAAATTAAAGTCTATTTTTATTCCTGAAAAGAAACAAGTTAACATTTTTCATTTACTCTCTCATTGTTGTAGGTATTTTTAAACCAAAACATATATACTGAAAGATCTAACATGTTGCTTTTTCAAGAAAGTCACTCACCCTGAATAAATAATCATAAATGGATTTGGTTAAAAGGGAGTGGCAGATTAGGGCCTACTTTCTCAATCCCAATATATTTTAAAATTCAGCAAGTTTGGAGTTTACTTTTGTTGTTTTTTGTTTTCAATCTTCTGCACTTAAAGGAACCCCATGTTAATTACTGTATGCTATAGTTGTTCTAACATTAGCGAATATAAACATTTCTTACCAAGTTACGCTTTTTTACTGGAAGAAAGTAATAATAGTGGCAGAAAGAAAACATCAGAGCGTAGGAAGTAAGAAGTTCCGTGTAGAAACACAACTGCAGAAAAAGCCAATGATTATCTTCACCAACACAATTGTTAATCCTGAAGAAAAAAGGAAAACAGAAATAATATTTTAAACTTTAGTAAGATGTTCACCTCAGGACCGGTAAAAACTGAAAATAAACACAAACTTCATATATGCTTGACTTTATGGAGACATGCTAATGCCACTGAAACCTACAAGCAAACAGTACACAGGAACAGACAGACTCTAAATATGCCACCTCGCATTTGCAAAGCACTTTCTACTTTACAAAGGAAGTCCATGGATACGAGCTGCCTCAACTCACAACCACCCGGTGTGGCAGGAAGAGCAGATGGCAGTCTCCTCGTTTCATTGGTATGGAAACAGGAACAAAGGAGTGAAGACACTTGCCAGAGGAAGCAACAGTAGCCAAGAGAACAAGAACCTTCTTCTATATATTGCTCTCCCATTACAGCATCCCAGCTGTGGAGAGCAATTTGAATGATTCAAATGATTTGACTGAAACCTGACACTCTCTGACCTTCCTGTTAAGCACTCTCAATTCTCTTACTTTTCAATTCTGTCCTTCGTCCCTAAAAATAAATTATACCCACAAGTATTTACAAATTCTTAGAGCTACACTTCCACCATGACAACAGTGAATCATAGCTAGGAAAAATAATTAACGTGATAATCCTAAAATTTTCAAGGCTAATACAGGCTGAAAATTGTACCATTCTACATCTTCAGAATATTTTACAATTCCTGCAGAAAACCGTAGTTCAAAACAATAACTTACCTTGCACAAATGTTTTCATTTCACTATAGCATTATACTGCTATTGTTTGGGGGAAAAAAGATATAATTGGTTCAATTCCTAACAAACTATTGTTTCAAAGGTGCATCATTAAACTATTTTTTTTAATCAGATATAGAACTAAATGCAAAACCCAAAGAAGCATTTCCTAAACTTAAGAGCTCATGCTTTGTAAACATCAAAGTTCCTGTGTTTTGCGACTTGCAAGCAGGGTCTTCACAGAAGGGTGTTCATGTGTGCACTCAAACATACCCTCCAACAGCTGTGGCTTCAATGACTTATCCTTGTCCCATCCTCCTTGACCCCACCTGCTTTAATGACGGCATTCTTAACCAGAGAGCTTTGAGAAACACGAAGATACTAAGTCTACATGTAAGAGTTTTCTCGGTAACAAACTACTGAGGAAGCCAGAAAGAGAGAAAAGCTCCAGGGGATCTGAGAACTGACCTCCAAAGCTAAAACTGTTAGGTAGTTAAGAAATGCAGTTTCTGAAAATACCAAAAATTTTCCTTGCTTTCAGTTGAAATGTCCATTTCCCTCACCCTCTTACTACCTCGGCAATGCCCTATTAAGGAATTCCAATCACGAAAGTCCCTCGATCTATTAAAGGCCTGTGGTCTACCCTCCCTCCCTACCTCCAACTCCTTCTACTTCCACTTTTCTTCCCATAAGTACTCTGAGAAGTTGAAAACCACGGAAGAGGTGAACAGAGAGCTCATCCTAATCTTAGAATTTAGATTAACAGCACATTTTTCTGTCACCAAGTTAATCTCTATTCCTTAAAAATAAAGAATGTTGCTAATCTCTAAAGGACCAAAACATCTCCTGGTTGATTATTTTTTAAGCTTAAACTCTTGCATTCTTTTAAAAGGAAGTATCAATATCCAACTATAACATGAACATTTATTATATTTTTAGTTAATCAGAAACATTACTCTAAAAAAGGTTATACAATTGAGTTTTTCAGTGTGGTTACTACTTGCCTAATAATACATGTTTTACCAAGCCTTTTGTTTTTTAATGTATTACTATTGTAATTGTAAACAGATCACTGAGGTTTAGAAAATCACTTGAGAATTTGTTTAAATTCAAGGCACATTTTTTAAGCATCAGCTATATATTATACACTATACTATCCCATTGACGGACCTAACTTTTAGTATAATAACAAAGTGCTTTTATCTAAAATGCTTTTATTTTTCCTAATCTCGGGAAATTACTTTCTGTTTAAATAATCAGTTTATGGTAAAAATAAAATTTTCACTAAAAGCTTGCAAATATTAACTTGTGCTATCAGAGTGGTGTTATCAAAAATATGGGAAACTCTAAATTGGTCAGCATCATCTGGCAAAGCTAAACTCCACCTCTGAGTCAACTATAGATAAATGCAGTTATAAATTTAAGAAGCCCATTATGCAGTTAACTTTGTATATGTGCATGTATGCGTGTACAAACATAAATATATATGTATTTAGATATATTTACGAAGTGCTACATTATACTGGTTTAAATATTTATACAGAGATCCCATGCTAGGAAAACAGAATTAAATACAATATCTTGTTCACAGATTTTTGTGACAGCTTTGAAATGAGATACAATGCAGAATTCTTACAGCACTTGTTTTCAAGTCTTTCTCAACTGAACTGTTTTTAAAAATATTACGAGAGAGCCCCCTATTGACCAAAAATGTTGGCAGTTCAGTGGAATCAGCTAACTACCACTTACACACATCCAGCTTGCATGTAATCGTAATAACCTGTGTTCAATACATAATATTGAAAAAAAGCTTACAGGGGGAGAGATGAGGTTATCAGGGTATCTGAGGTGTGTTATTCTTTAAGTATACGACTGGAAAGGGAAATACAAACAATGCAATGTATATGGTTTATTACAGTTAGAGATAGTAATAGCTATTATTTGCTTTTTATGTGTCAGATACTCACTACAATGTTTTACATACATTCCCTCATTGAATACAACCATCTTAGGTCTCTTGTATACTTGGGTGCATCTGAATGTCAGTTTTCTGCTCCAATACCTCTTTGTTAGAAAAGCCAGGATCTCTGTGCAAAAATGACTTTGGCAGTCGATAGAACCTGACAGAACCTGGTAGAATAAAGCTATCCTTACTGAAGGATTTTTTTTTTTTAAACTGCATGACTTTAATATAACTTTCATTTAAATCTTCTAAGTACTACGATTTCTTTTTTACTATTCCTTTTTCTAAAAGTAAATCATAAATTTCTTACCATGGACAGTGATGATCCATTCTCCTAACACAGTGGCCGCAGCGGCTACAGTGATGGGATCGCTTTGGTCTCATCAAATTACATTTGTTACATAATTCCCAGAACTCCCGTTCTAGAGAAGGAAATTAAAATCCATTTAATAAAGGCAAGTGAGTAATGTTGAAATTTAGCAACAACAGTTTAGATTTTTATAGGAAGTCTTCGATATATGTGTCCAAGAGATTTTTCTTCTTCTACATCTTCACTGTAGAAGAGTTTGCCATAAATATTGCTTTTCTATTCTATGCATGTCTTATTCTATACATTCCTAATTTTAAACACTATAATAGTAAGACACCATTAATAGTCAAACTAAGGGATAGAAAATAATGTATTTGGGTTATGGACATAATTGCTGTAAGTAAAATTTAATCACAAAACCTGAAAGTACAATCAAATTATTATATTAAAATAGAATTTTATGTAAACAAATTAATTTCTAAAAATTTTATTAAAAACTCTAAAGAAGAAGTAATGCTGAATCCTAGTTTCATTGATTAAGAAGTCAAAATCAATCCCATAGGGGCAACCGGGTGGCTCAGCTGGTTGAATGTCTGCTTTCGGCTCAGGTCATGATCTCAGGGTCCTAGAATCAAGCCCTGCATCAGACTCCCTGCTCAGCAGGGAATCTGCTTTTCCCTCTCTCTCGGCCTCTCCCCCAGCTTGTGCTCACTCTCTCTCTCTCTCTGTTGCTCACTCGCTCAAATAAATGAATAAAAGCTTAAAAAAAATCAATCCTATAAACTCATTAGAAAAACAGAGATAGCATTCCCACCCCCTAACATTTTATACTTTTAATATCAGTGAATTCATTTGGGAGTGGTTAAGGGAGAGGGTTGGAAAAGCGTTTCAGATGGGTTTAGGAGGTATTAGAATGATTTTAGAAGTAAAGAAGATTACAAGAAAATTATTATTTAATGGAAATAAGGGAGTTCTTTACCAAAGTCTTTCTTACCACCAAGTAGCAAGTTCCTCTACCTTGTAATTAAAGAGCACACATTTAAGCTTTGTGCTAAACATTAAGTTTACAGAAATAAAAAGTCATTTATTTTCATTACAAATTTTTCTAATCAGATCTATAAGAACTATTTGAAAGTCATTTACCAAGACAACTGCTTTATTATATAGAATGTATCTATTTCATATTTGTTGAAATGGAATTTTACTTCTACAAAATTCTTAAACCTTTCATCACTTATATTTAAACTATACTCTAATCTTGTTAAAAGCATGGGCATAGTAATAGTAACCTAACTCCCATATTGAGTGAATATTCGTATATGCAAAGCATGACCCTAGCACATAGTAGGTGGTCACTAAATGCTTGCTAAAGCATGAATTTTTAAAAATGAAAGATTCTAAATATAAGTAAAAGAAGATAATAGTAGGTAGTATTCAATTTTCTAAAAGATACCTTATTTTAATTCCATTATTTTAGTTTAATGACCAGGAGTAAAATCAATATACTGGAATTTTATATAGTGAAGTACTAGGAAAATATTCTGCTATAGAAGAAATCAATAATAATGATAATAATAATAATATCAAATTAATTGTTCCAATAATATTAAAGTGGAGAAATTTACTTTTTCATTTAAAATTTCATTTTTTTAACTCCTTAAGTTCAATTTTGTTAACATATACTATATTATTAGTTTCAGGGGTAGAATTTAGTGATTCATCAGTTGCATATACCCAGTGCTCATCACATTACGTGCCCTCCTTAATGCCCATCAGCCAGTTACCCCATCTGCCCACCCACCACCCCTCCAGCAACCCTCAGTTTGTTTCCTAAAGATCCTCTTTGATTTCTTAAAGTTCTTATTTTAATAAAAACTTCTGTGAGAAAGCAACATTAAAGTTTAATTTAGATAAACTAGTATTATTTAACTGTAACTGAAATGAAAACTCATTTCATATGTAGCACAATACAATGTCACAAGCAGATTACTCTTTCCCCACTTAGCTAGATGCTCCCAAACATCCCAGTGTTAAAACTCTGAATTCACATATTGCAAGGAAGCAGACTCCCCCTGATGAGCCAATTTTCATTAAAAGACAACAGAAAAACTTTAGTTTTTAAACTAGTGCCTTAAAATATAAATATGGTATATTCATTATTGGTCATGTCAGCATATAATATTCTAGAGAGTAAAATTCTTTATTTCACACTTGAAATGTTGTGTCCTCGGAAAAGAAGACAGCATTTGGTTATAGTGAGAGAAAGCCTGTAATTGTGTGGTCTAGACCACGGGGTGGCAAACTATAGTCCACAGGCAAATCCAGGCCACCACCTGTTTTCATGGGCTAAGAATGGTTTTTACAATTTTCAACGACTGAAAATAAGAAGAATGCATGATATGTAAAAATCTTGAAATTCAAATTCCAGTGTCTACACATAAAGTTTTATTTGAACACAGTTCAAATGAACACCCACTCATTTATGTTTTATCCAAGGTTCCTTTGGGCTGCAATGGCAGAGCTAAGGGGCTGTGACAGACTGTACGGTCTACAAGGCTGAAAAATTTACTATCTGGATGTGTACAGTAAGGAAGAGTTTGCCAACCTACGGTCTGGGTCATACATTTGTTTAAAGAAAGAGATTGAGCCATTCCATTGGCTAAACTTAAGATACTATACAAGCATCTAAAATGGCTTTGAAAACTCACATTTTCTCACACACATGCACACACACACCCCTATGTGTTTGGAGAACAAAGAAAAAAATCACTATTTTAAATACTTAGAAATTAAACTAAAGTATCATCTATGTTTTTGCCTCATATAGCAAGAAAAAAAAATCCATCCATCTTAACCTACCCTAAATATCTAGAAACCATTTCTTGCTTTTCTCCCTTTCCTTCTTTAGGTTTATTCATTCCAAATGTGACCTTGCTGACTAACATATTCTGATGTCTGAGAAACTTTGTACTAGCCATCTCATATACAATAAAAGGCTGTGAGGGAAAAGATCAGAAGGCAAAATATCATCTGTAAGTGATGAAAATAAAAATTTTAAATTAAAAAAAAGCCCATGGGAGAGAGAATTCAATTGCTGATTTATGGTAGCCACAGAAAAACTGACAACTGACTTTTTTTAAAGGAAAGAAAAATTGAAAAGTGACTTTTTTAAAGGAAAAAAAAATCAAAACATAAAACAAATCAAAGAAAAGAAGACAAACCCCATAAATGCCTGGGTAAACCTAAGTAAGTAACCTAAGTAAACAGTACTGCACTGTGTAGCACAGATGCTCTTAATGCTGTACACGTAGGAAGAAATAAAAAGCAAGATTTGGTTTTGTTTTATTTATCCCTCAGAAAGAAAGGAATCACCTTCTATTTAAGACTTTTAAAAGCCTTACATATTAGGCCCTCTCAATTACTGTATTTCAAACCACAAAGTCATGTTTTAGGGAGAAAAATAGAACTTGAAACTATGAAAATCAATACAATGTTTGGCTCTTCACAGAGGTTCCCTGACAGAATCACTTGCCAATACAGAAAATAAACGACAGTAAGTCTCTGACAGATCTCCTTTGAAAAGCAACTTAAGAAATGGGGAGGGGAGCAAAACTACAGGAGAAAACATGACCCTGAGCATTAAAGCACATGTGTCCCTACCACTTGGGGTAAAATTTCAAGGGACGTAATCCCACAAATTTTAAACATGCTACATTTTTTTCAAACTTGGAAGATTTTGCTCTGTAACAGAGTGACTCTACCCAAAGTGGCTCTAATGATGACAAAAAACACTGAAGTCAAACACGTGAGTTAAGAGCTTGATGATGAAAATGTTCTAGGGGTGCCTGGGTGGCTCATCTAGTTAAGCAGTAGTTAAGCATAAGTTAAGTAGTTAAGGTAGTTAAGCATCTACCTTCAGCTCAGGTGATGACGCCAGGGTCCTGGGATCCAGCCCCACGTCGGGCTCCCTGCTTAGCAGGGAGCCTGCTTCTCCCTCTCCCTCTGCTTGTGCTCCTCCCCCCTGCTTGTGCTCTCTTTCTCTCTCTCTTTTAAATCATTGTGCTTTCTCTCTTTCCCCAGAATCTAATAAATAAATAAAATCTTGGAAAAAAAAAGAATAAAGAAAATGTTCTAAAATTGACTGTGGTGGGATGCCTGGCTAGCTCAGTCAGAAGAGCACACCACTCTTATCCCTGGGTTACGAGTTCAGGCTCCACCTTGGATGCAGAGCTTACATACATATATACATACATACATAACAGTGATTGTGGGAATGGTTGCACAACTCTGTGAACATACTAAAAGCCACTAAACTGTACACCTGAAATGGGTGAATCATATGGCATATGAATTATACTCAATAAAGCTGGGTTTTTTTTTAAGGTTAAGAGACTGAATAAAATCATTTCATCAGGGCGCCTGGGTGGCTCAGTTGGTTAAGCAACTGCCTTCAGCTCAGGTCGTGATTCCGGAGTCCCGGGATCGAGTCCCACATCGGGCTCCCAGCTCCACAGGGAGTCTGCTTCTCCCTCTGACCTTCTCTCCTCTCATGCTCTCTCTCACTTTCTCTCTCTCAAATAAATAAATAAAATCTTTAAAAAAAAAAAAAAAAATCATTTCATCAAACTTGAAAATGACATAAAGTAATATTTCTATATTTCAAACATGCATGGGATTAATTTGAATATAAAGAAACATTAAATGATTTAATTGACAACTTCATCTACATCCCCAGAAGTTTATAAAAATCAAATTCTGGGGATCTTTGCGTGGGACAGTGGAACATCCTCTTATATTCGAACTGCCTCATATATTTGGTAGGTTACATAGATACTAAATTTATTTAAAATCTATTTTAAAAAATAAAGTCATGTAAAATATTTCAGAGTAATTCAACTAAAACATGGTTAAAATCAAAAGTATTAGGGCTTAAGTTTCCTTTCCTAAAGAATTCAATTATATGAAACTGCTCAACCTTAAAACAATGATGCATAAATGTCACTTTTTATAGCCCCAACTCTCTAGTCATTCTATGTTATCTTTTCACTGTTAAAATTTTGTATTTTTTACTAAGTTAAAACAGTATTTACAAAATAATCAGGAAATCAGCACCACAAGGCACATAACTTCAATTTTCCCCAGAATCAAAGCAAAGGTGAATAAAGGGCTAAAGTTATTAATCTCAATATAGACACATGATAAAAAAGGTGATGGAGACAAGTATTTGGGTGTCACGAGCTCTCTAACAGCCCACTCTGTGACCTAGAGAGGACAGTCTACACTTGATTATTCAGTCTACCTACCTCATGCAATTACCATGAGAATCAAATGACAGAAGCTAGTAAAAGACTTTGGAAACATTAAAATACAATAAATGAATGTATTTTATTTTTCAGTCGGGCAAAAGGTAAGTCTTCAGGACTCAGTGAAGAAAACTAGGCCAAATGTCAACTGAGATCAGAAAGAATGCAGACATCCAAACAGCAGCAAGATACCATGGAGTCTTCCATCACTAGGGTCTATAAGCTAAAGGTAACAGGGTGGTTTCATGTAGATTCAATTAGTCCTACAGACATCATTTTTTTAGTCTTCATTTAAAACCAATGTTTTTACAATCTTTAATTAGTTGTTAGTTTTTTTAAATCATAAAAGTTCTCTTAAAATGCAATTCTCTGTTTTCTCTTTAAAAATTGTAAGATCTATGAACACCGGGCCTACGTGACAATTTCACTGTAGCTGCTGCCTTTGGATATGAGATTTTCAATATGAAATAGTTCTTTCTTGGCCCCTTTCACTGATCAGCAGTATCTGATACAAGTAGGCATTTGAGTGTTTGACCAGGGCACACTAAAGATTTTGTCAGAAATGGGTTTTGTTTTGTTTTGTTTTGTTTTAGATTTTATTTATTTATTTGATACAGAGAGAGAGATCACAAGTAGGCAGAGAGAGGGGGAAGCAGGCTCCCCGCTTAGCAGAGAGCCCGATGCGGGGCTCGATCCCAGGACCCTGAGATCATGACCTGAGCCAAAGGCAGAGGCTTTAACCCACTGAGCCACCCAGGTGCCCCTCTTTTTTTTTTTTTAATGTTCAATTGACCACCATATTATACATCATTAGTTTCTAATGTGGTGTTCAATGATTCATTAGTTGCGTATAACAACCAGTCCTGAGTTAGGAAACGCTTGCTTCTCTAATTTTCTGGAAACGCTGGCGTTTAGAGTTGAAGGGGGCAATACATTTACACATATACATTTACCAATGTGTTAGAGAGCCTTTCTTTGGGTTAGGCTAGTTGAGAAAAGAGATTCGGTACAAACTGCAGACTGCTACCGTCCCCACCCAAACACACACAAAAACTAACTGCCAGTGATACTGCTTCTACAAGTGGATAGAAATGAAATACTCAACACAGTTCTCAGAAACTTTACAGTCACATAAACATCAGTGTCTTTTCATTCCCATTTAATCATTAAACTTGCAAGGCCACGTATGTCCCTACATGATGGGTCTCAAAAAACAACATTGAGGAACTTAAGGGAGGCTCCCTTAGTGACTTGCCACTAATCTAATTTCAGAAGGAATTAATAGGTTCCCCAATTTTTTACACACTGGAATCGTCTGGAATCTTTGAAAAATGCTGATATTTGGCTCCTACCTCTCTACGTTATGATTTAATTGATACGGGATTGGAATCAGGACACCGAGATTTTTAAAAGCTCCCCTGGTGACTCTAATGTCAGCAAGGCTGGAAAGCACTGAAGCACTATAGAAAGTATTCTGGCTCTCTAATGTCCAACAAAGTCATAGAAATGTCTCCTTAGAAGAAAGTACAGAGATTTCTCAAAGCTTGTGGAGCAAATGATCAAAAAGTGAAACTGAGGAAAGAGGGTTCCTGAGGTTTACTATACCTGGCATGTAATAAAACAAGCGATACATTTTCAATTCATTTTTTGTGGTTCAAATGGTTATTGTGCAATAAAGTGACACAAAACCAACTTCAATTGACACTAGAATAAAAAGCTTTCAAATTTTTCACTGAATTGTTAGGACCTGGAAAAATATAGGCAATGGTATCATTATACTACAAATATTTATGCTAAGCAATACTCTATTTATAATATCACCAAGAGAGGGGCACCATCAAAAAGATTCATTTATTAAATAAAAATGTATCAGGTATTTATGTATCACTCAACAAGCATTTACCAAGCATCTACTAAGTGACAGAGATGGACCCTAAGGATAGAGCACTGAACAAATGAAAAAACAAAACAAAAAACCGGTACCCTTACAGAGGATGTATAGATCTAGGGTAGGAGATGAGAAAAACCAACAAGTAAACTACAAATAAGAGGGAGGGAGTGGGGGATACTGGGAGTCAGCTGGGCTTTGCGATTTTAAATAAAGAAGTCTAGAAAGGAAACACTGGAGAAGAGACTTGCGAGTGATGTTAGAGGACATATATAATGAACACGTGCCGAAGGCCATAAAGTACATTCACAAAGGTAATAATGCCGAGAAGCAAAAGTGACCAATCTGAAGAGCGCCATACCTCCATGTGGAATCTTAGGGTTCTCGGGGAGTCTTCCTGGATCAGTAAATGAGGCCCTCACTAAAGCAACCAGACAAAATATGGCAATGCCATAGAATACTTTGAAATAAATAAGAAAGTTAAGTAAATAAAATTAGTCATTCATTCTTCAAATCATTTTATCAAGAAGCATATTCAAAGTTTAAATGCATGTTTTAATTAATGCCATCAGAATAATTTTCAAAACTAAAATGAAAAAATTAAGTGATTAAATAAAATAAACATTCATTTCTTTCATCAAATAATACTGCCAAGAGGACTATCTCGTACATATTCACTTTAAATATTATTTTGCATAATAACTGATAAACCTGTTATAAATCAGATTTTTTATTAACAGAGATTCCTTGTCAATAATGGCATAAATGAATGGGCTCCCTTTTAATTACTATATGTACAAATATATATTTGACAGAATCAAAGCAGCATTTTAAAACCCATTCTACAATTAAACTTTTTCATTACCTCTAATTGGCTATCTTCGAAATTACTTTGAGTTAGAGATATTCAATTGCTCCTTTTAATAGAGCTTAAAATATTAATGTAATGTGAAAATAAAGATTCTAGAAATTTTGAGTTTTTAAAAGAATAACTAGAAAAATAACAGTAAGGAAAAATAAACTCATTCATTATAATTCTACCTTTTAAATGAATAAAAAAATGGGCATTTGGCAGGGAAGGGGGAAGGCCCCGCACCAGTAATAGGAAACTCAGTTTGAGTGCTAACTCCAGGACTGACTGCATGGTACTGGTCAGTTTTATCACTTGTATAACAGAGATTATATTTCCCATAGCACTGTGAGGCCAAAAGGATGTAACATACAAGGAAACTGCCACGGCCATGTACATGTGAAATATATATAATTTCAATCTTATTCTTTTAAACATAAGCAAACCATCACCAAATGAAACTACAGCAGAAAATAATTATTCGGAAGTTCAAAGTGTTACCATAATCAACATCATAATCAACAATTTTTGTATCATGAAATTTCCATTTCTCAGTAACGTATATCATCTACATTCTTAAAACTCCTTCCACATTTGAAATAAGTACATAATAGAAACATCAAAAATACACACAGACACACACAAAATAGCACTATTGTGCCAGTTTCAATTTAAACAAGATGACCTTTATATATTTTGCAGTTAGATATGGAGATGCCACATTTATCCAACCCTGCAAAATCTATAAAAGTCAGTCTTTTTTAAAACTTCCATAATTTAGTAAGTAACTTAATATTAATAGCACTAATAATATTAAAAGGTTAACACAGTGATACTATACTCAAAAAATATTCACAATGAGAAAACTAATTATATAAAGAAATAAAGATCAGAAACTTACTTATTATTAATATGCCTGGAATATGTCCTTCTTCATAGTGAGGAAAGAGGACAATTTTGGGAATTAAAACAATATTGTATAACCAGACAAAGACAATCAAACCCATGCAGCACCAACCATGCGGGTCAACAACAAAGTGAATCCGGAGACCCATTTTGCAGTCCTACAACTGCGTGCCAACACACAAGGAAAGACGATCCTAAGGAGAGGTGACAAAGAAAGAAATTACTTACATAGAAAAAAATCATTTGACTAAAAACTGCATTACTGGCAACTATAAAATGACACTGAGCTTTGTTTCTATATTTTTGACAAAATGAAACACACTAGAAAACAAAGAGAAGTTTCAGGATATTCAAATTTCATCAGAAGCTTCGAATAATTTAATTCCAACTTTTACTATGAATTGCTACCATAGAGAATAAATTGGCAATAGCTTCTGGAGCTAAACACAAGTCTGTCCACAACCCAGCAATTCCATGTGTCAACCCGAAAGACATGAGACACATATCAAAAGACAGGTGCAAAATTTTTTTAGTAGTTCTAATCATTAGACTAACTGATGGTCATACAAGTCAAAATAGTGGTCCTCGTGTGCCGGGGGGATGTTTATTAACTGCAAAAGGACATAAGGGAAACTTTGAGGGGCTAGAATCGCTCTATATCTTGACCTGGCCGGTACTTCATGGGTATATACATATGTAAAAATTCACTGTGCTCTACACGTAAGATTTGTGCGATTTATTTTAATTTTAAACCACAAAACAATGCCTAATAATTTTGAAAAATCATAATAAAAAGCAGAAAGTAATCACAAATTGACAAAAATATTCAAATTCACAGAATGAAGCCCAACTAATCTTACTGTTACCAATTCAGGAAGAAATGGGGCTTTTTTCATATGAGTGTTAACAAAATCCTCATCGACCTCCCAGTGAGACACTTAAAGTTGATACTTCTATGTGTAGGGTATCAAAAAAAACTATTTAAAATATATGTCTACCTTAGTAGATATAATTTATAAGGCTTGAACAGGAAATTACTCTAGAAGGTCAAGGGGGCATCTTTTACATAAAATACAATGGAATAATACAATAATAAACTAGGACAGTGTTTCTCAAACCTGTAAGCAAACCAGAATCAACTGAGGAGCTTTTTAAAAATACTTATTCCCAGGCCTCGTTCCAGATCTACTGAATCATAATTGCTTATGGAGTAAAAGCTCAAAAACCAATAAAATGTTTTAAAATGTTCCCCAGGTGTCTCTGATAGAGCAGACTGGTGTCTAGAAGCTACTAATCCAAAAGCTTCCCTAAGACTTCAATGCTATGGCAATGAGTTGAACTCAGTTCAACAAATCTATTCACAGAGTCGCCACAACATACCAGTTACTATAGATACAATGATGAATGAGATGTGGTCTTTGCTTAAAGTAAGTAACAGTCTACTGGGGAAAAGAGTCATAAAAATGGGTTTAATACAACATGTTATGTTTCAGAGATGTGCACAAGATGTCACCAGAGGCATGGAGGATGGGGACTAGTTAAGTTAGGGCAAGAATTCCTGCAGGTGGTGAAATCTGTTCAGTTTTAAAAGATGGGTAAAAGTTATCCAAGCAAAGAAAAGTGACAACAATATGGCAATCAGAAGGAAGAACAGGACGTATACAAGAGTGAACATTGTAGGAGGTATTACAAATTGCTGTCATACGTCATAAAGCTCACAGTGGAAAGTGAGGGGTGAGAAATAAGGGGCTACATCATGAAAGACACAAAGACGTAATGTTAGAATGCTAAGACTTCATTCGTAGACACTGGAAAGCTACTGATGCAGGAAGTTAACGTAATAAAATTTATACTTTAAATAAAGTATTGAAGCTCTGCTGTCGAGGATAAAATTAAAGATCAGATAGGCTAAGGAAAGACAAAAGCCAAAACTAGGTTTGGAGAAGAGATCAACTGAGGAAATAGTTACAATCAAACCAGTATGTTTTATTAATTGACTGGATATTAGGGGTCACAGAGGAAAGAGTCAAGAACGACTTCCAGATTGTCATCTTCTATTCCTCACTCTCATCAATTGGACAGCCTCAGGGTCCCACCCCTTAGAGGTCTTGCCAATGTTCTTTAAAGCTACAAAGCTACAGGAACAAAGAAAAAAAAAAAGATTTAGGATTAGCTAATTTTAAAGTAATACCCTGATACTATCATCTTTAGAACATGCAAATACTGGAGCAACAGAAAAAAAAGAACTCGAATGCAACACTACTCAACTGTCTAAATCAGATTATGGTCTAAATTAGTCCTTATGTACGAATTTTAAAATAGGAATAGTGCCTAGGCCTTTAAAAAAGTAAAAGTAGGGGCGCCTGGGTGGCTCAGAGGGTTAAAGCCTCTGCCTTCGGCTCAGGTCGTGATCTCAGGGTCCTGGGATCGAGCCCCGCATCAGGCTCTCTGCACAGCAAGGAGCCTGCTTCCCCCTCTCTCTCTGCCTGCCTCTCCGCCTGCTTGTGATCTCTCTCTCTCTGTCAAATAAATAAATAAAATCTTTAAAAAAAAAAAAAAGTAAAAGTGGATCTTCATTACCTTTTAATTAGAAAATTAAAAGACCTATCAGTTATCATTAAGGTGAGGAAAGTCACAGAGGATAAATTATGCTATTTAATTTACCGGGTATCTTGATTTTTAAAAACTAAAGGAGCTCAAATACAAATGATAAGCCGTCTGCATAGCTAAAATGAGAAACATTAAAAAGAATGTTTATTTTTACAGTCTTGCCAACCATCAAGTGCCAAAAGAAATGACAGAAGGCTCTGTCTCTCAACATGTTAAATATTATCAACTTCATGTACCTTCTTTCTTGTAATGTTTCAGTTCCAGTCAGGACTGAAAAACAGACTATGAGTTCCAAGCATCATAAAGAAGAGAGTAACTTCACTACTTATTTCTAAATTTATTAATATTAGAAACAGAAAAGCATACAAGCCAGCAAAACAAGCAGCAGAATTCTCAAACACTCATTCATATTTTTGAACTCTATTTGTATTTTCCTCTACAGAGAATAACAAGTTTTAGGAGATTCCTCACAACTGAAAATACTAGATACTGAAAAGTAGAGTTAAGGGTGTCTGATTTCCCTGCGTGTGAGCACATACAGACAACAAGCTCTAGGAGAACAAGTATCCCCAACGAAAAGCAAGCAAAGAAGAGAAAAACAGGACAATTAATAAATAAGATGTTGAATTGTTTTTTAAATACCTGATGAATGAAAATTAGTGCCACATAAGCTTTACAGCTAGACTGTAGAGAAGCAAACAGTAGTCTTCCAAGAGCTCCAAATCAGATTACAACCAGAAACACGTACCAGGTAGAGTTGTAGGATCACTCCCCTCAGTTAATATCTACCAGGCGTGGCTTATGGCTGAGCAGAAACTATTACACATCCTGAGCCACAACCAGACCGAACACACAGCGCTGCTACTCGGTCTTACGGGTGGCATTTGTAAAATACTTTCATTAGCTAGAGATCCTGACATGCTAATCTGTATATTAAAAGGTGAGTTCATAACTCAAACTTTGATGTAACTAGTGGACGTACTGGTACTTCCACATTTTTTTTAAGATTGCTACCTGGTAACTCTACCTGAGTGCTGTGACTAACTTCATTAGTGATGTAAATTACTACAGCACCAACTTTTTTTTAAAAGATATAATTCAACTCTAATAAACTAGACTACATAAATATTTACAACATCCAAACTATTCTAGGAGGAAATGACCTTTCCTTTTTTGCCTTTTTAGGCCACTAAATTTTACCATGTATTTTCTTCAGGAAGAATACTCGAATCACTACAAAAAGAAAGGGATAGAAAACTATTGTAGGACAGAAAACTACGACACTAAAATGCAGATTTTAGAAAATGATGAAAATTAGCCAAGATAATTTACAAGAAATCTAGCCAAATATTCTCTCTAAACTTAAGAGTTTTATATGACTCTCCACCTCTGCCAGTGGTCTTATAAATGTTCCATGAATATGAAAAAAAAATTTTCCCTCTCTCATTCCTCCTATCTGAAACGTCCCTACCATTTTGCTTACTATATTTAAATTCAATTCATACTGCAAGGTCAATTTGAATCTCACTCTCCAGATGAATTTTTCCTGCCACCTCGGCTCACAGTGATTTTCCTCTTCTAAATTCCAAATACAAAGCAAAACTAGTACAAGAAAATAGCAAGTGGTTTTATAATCTCGAAATGAGGAAGACTTTCATAAACGAGACCACATAAAGATTAAAATTTCTGAAGCCTAAAATGTACCAAAAACAAAGTTAAAAGACAGAGTATCCCTTTTAAAAAAAGACATTATAACATATGACTGGTAAGAGGCATACAAAGTAAATATACGGAAAAGTAATTCACAAAGGAAAAGAAAATGTAATGGCTAATCATTACTGATTAGGAAAATGTGAAATAACTAGGTATGCTTTTTCATCCTTTGTATTCACAAAATTTTGGAAAGACAGATGATCATCCAATGACGAGAGAGCACGGAGAAAAAGACACTCTCACCCATTACTGCTATTCATGTAAACTGATACAATCATCTTTAGAGGGCAATGCAGCAGTATCTATTAAAAAGTCAAACTCTTTGACCCAGCAGTTTTATCTCTAGTAAGAGCTACCAAAGTACTCATTAGAGTGTGGGGGTACATATACATTCAAGGTGCTCCACACATTGCTTTTTGTAATCATAAAAATTGGGCACAACATTAATGTTCATGGAGAGGGAGAGGAGTGATCAAATAAATTATAAGACATCCAAGGTGTAGTGTTATTTCCAAGCTACTGCAATTAAAAAAAAATGAGAGAAAGAAAGAAAAAAAGAAGGTAGATTTAGATCTGCATATGGCTACCCACACGTAGTGTCGAATGAAAGAAAGGAGGTTATGAGAAAAAGCTTAACAGTGGTTTCCTGAAGGAGAGGAGGATACTGAGAGACTAGGAAAAGGTATAACGGAACACTCTGGTTCCCTCATAAAGATCTCGATCTTGGTATGAATTTGAGATACACAGGTTGTGAATTTGTCGAAAGTCAGCAAATTTACACTTAAGAATGGTAAATTTCAAAAAAAAAAAGAATGGTAAATTTCATGGTACGTAAATTTACCTTTTAAAAAAACCCTATAAATCAACATTGGACTCTAGCTAATGATATGTAGGCTGAAGTATCAGGGAGGGGGCGGAAAGAGGAAATGTACTGATGTCTGCAATTTATTATGAAATGGATCCAAAAAAGTAAAGTGGATTGACGGATAGACAGAGAGATGGTTGAGCATGTGATGAAGTTTAATAAAATATTAGTTGTAGAACTAGGGTGATAGCTATTCAGGTGTTACACCATAACATTTTTTGAACTCTTCTGTTTAAAATAATGTTGGAGGGAAAAGCAAATTACAGAAAAGTTTGTATAACGTGATTCTTTCTTTTGTTAAAAAACATGTGTTAGTAATTTCTATATATGTACAGAAAAAAAAAGTACAGAAGAAAACATTTCCATCAAACTGTTAACACTAATGGTTATGGTTATCACTGGGCTATCTCAGGGAAAGAGCAGTGAAAAGAAAGCTTTCACATTTCATGTATGGCTTATGTGTTCTTCTAAGTTTATTAATAAACATATGCACTTCTAAATTCTTTTCGACCAACTGAAAAATAAAGATTGCCTAGGAGTTCTGATTAGACTCTACAACCTTGTACATAAGATGATTAATTTAAGCTTTCTTTATCCTTATATTTATTACCCTAATATTAAGTGCTTTTAAAATTAATATTTTTAAAATGCAGTGTAGAAGCATCAGCTGTAAAGCCATATCAGAATTGTGTTTCTGAAATTCGTATTACTTATGTTTTCTCTATGGAAAAATAAATTTCTTGTTTAAGAAAATGCCTAATTAAAATTTAATATGAAAAATTTTAAATAAATATAATGTAACTACAATTATCTTTTTTTGCAAATGAATAGTCGTTTAATGCATCTAAAATAAGACTTCAAGGATACTATGCCACATAATACAGAAACATATTCCCATGTAAAATTAAATGTCGACTTACCAACTTGCAAATTCACCAAGATGTGTTGTAATTTTTCTGGTGCTTGCATTTAGAGGTTTTATCTTGACTCATTCCTTTTTTAAGTACATCCCAACAAATGGATCTCTCCTCAAAAACAGTTCTCCATGAGAATCTATTAATGGTATAACAAATAATGATCTCTTACAAAGATAAAAATTGCAAGTCGCTAAATATTCTGTGAAAATGTCAATTACAGAAGTTTTAAATTCAAAAATAAGATGACTCAACTCCACCTGATTTTGTGTTTCCATATCCTACCCCATCCTCCCAAAATCTGCATTTGATTACCATTATACAGGAAAGTTCTCTCTTTTGAAACCACCCAGTTCCCATAAAATCAAATTAGTATTGTGTGTCCAACATTTGGGCTTCATCAAACTTCCTGACCACAAATCACAAAATGACAACAGATTCTGAGATCACTGATGAGACAAAATGCACTGTAATGTCTATCAAGATGTGAGGCTGGAACTCTCCAAACATAATTGATAAACATAAACTAAAGAGTTTAAAATAGAAGCAAGTTTTAGTTTAAAATGTTTTAAGGGAAAAAAGCTATCCTCCTGTAATGAACCATTAAGAGAATCAACCATAAAAGTTAGTTTCTACAGTTCAAGCTTAAAGAATAATGCTGTAAAGAGTTCTAGATAACATACCTACACTGATTCAGTATTTTATTAATTCAGTTAGCATCTATTGACTATATACTATGCTTTTGCACAGGATACAGATAAAAAAAGAGATGGGCCCCATCCTCAGTGAAGACAGACTAGTTATCAGACCAGATCAATACCTTGTAAGACAAGGTGAGCTAGAGGGCAAGACAGCAGGAATGCAGCTCATATAGGAAGGGTGTTGGCTCATGGAACTTTTTTCAGTTATGGGAATATTTAAGTGCATACTAGGTAGTAGTACAAAAGGTATTTTTTTTTTAAGATTTTTTATTTATTTATTTGACAGAGAGAGAGAGAGAGAGAGAGCACAGCCGGGGGAGCAGCAGGCAGAGGAAGAAAGAGAAGCAGGCTCGCCAAGCAGGGAGACCAATGCGGGGCTCGATCCCAGGACCATGGGATCATGACCTGAGCTGAAGGCAGACGCTTAATGACTGAGCCACCCAGGCGCCCCCAAAAGGTATTTCTTATGGTGAGTTGCCATCAGGAAAAGGTTTCTGGAGAGAGTGAAACCTGTGAGTTAGCTAGTCAAAGAATGGAGACTCCACTCATCATGGAAGAATGGGGTAAAACATGTTTAATCTTTTGAGTACACTCACCTCTTAAGAAATATATTTCGTAACATTACCAGTACTCACAGAAAAAATGAGAATGTTTTATACTCATTAAATGAAATATATAATTGAAAAGGTTTAATGAAATATTTGCCCTTACTACATGGGATGTACTCTGATACTATTACTCTATTTTATCCTAGTTCACTTCAATAAAAATATATAATGTTAGTCAGAGCCCACTAAAGGGATTTCACGACCCACAAGGAAAGAGTGATCTAAGAGCAAAAAACACTGTTAAACCATGCTAATGAGTTTGGACTTTGCACTGAACACAGTGGGAGACCATTGCAGGATTTTAAGCGGAAGAATGCCATGATGAAGTTCACATTTTGGAAAGAACAGCAACACTATGAAGGATGGACTTGGGTGGATGGATAAGGCTCCAAAACTGACTATATAAAATAAACTAGGCTTACTGGTTATCCAGGTGAGAAATGAGGGCATGCTTCAGACCAAAACAGTAGTGACTTGTAAGGGGAGTGTGGAGCAGCAGGGGTAAAGAAGGAATACTCAGGACAAGAGACATGCTGGAAATGGGCAGATTAAGAATTTAATGAGTAAAATCGACAGGACTTGGTGATTAATTAGAAGCAAAGGGCAGACTGTCGGTTTGGGGCGTAGGGACTATATGAAGGGTGGTACCATTCTCCAAGACAGGAAATGAAGGACAAGTGAGGAGTTTCTTAAGCATATTGCTTACCATAGCAAAAGGAAAGTATTATATTCTGAGGATGCAAGAAATATATTGAAATCATTAGCATTACATTTCCACTCCCCTTTAGACTTTTTTAACTCTATTTTCTCCCAGCATCAATTTTTCTATGCCCATGACTGTTAGATTGTCAAATATGATTTGTGTCTACTCTAACTTAGTTTAGAGTGCTTTCCTTGCCTGCACCTTTGACATTTTAGAGACAAAATAGAGAATGACAAAGTAGAAGAGCTGCTACTCTAATAGCAAATGAACGAACCAATCTTCTTCTAGAAAAATATCACAAGCAGAATTAAACGTGGTACGACAAAATGTCTGAGATAGGGCCAAAGTCAATAACGCTGCTATGGCTATGACTCTAGGGTGGCTTCCTAATGTTTCAGCAAAACAGTACTTCCTGTCAGTATTATTAGGTAATAGCCCAAGTCAAACATCTATGAGTCAAACCCCAGTCACTCACTGGCTTAGACTCAAGGAAAACTCCTACTTTACATTTTCAGTTATTAGAGCTACACTGCACCACAGCATTTACAACGGGATGATCATTTTATCTAATTCAGCAGCATCACCGACATCATGGAATCAAATCTCACCTATGAGGTATAGAAATAATGCTAGGCTTAAAACTCCATGTAATTTTGGGATAACGAAGAATATCGCAAAGTTTCGTAACTATAAAAGATCATAAGGTCATAGGTATTTTTAACATTGTGATGTCTGAAAGAATACAATCAACAATTCACATGGAAAAACAAACAAACAAAAAAAAAAATCCCACAGAAAGTTCCCAAAACGGTTAATATATGGATATATAAAATTTAAACTTATAGCTGCACCTTAAAATAAAGTTACAACTATATACTTTTAAACATATTTATACAGATATTTAACTTCTGATGTTATCTACTCTGAAAATTGGCCAGGATAAATAATTCTACCTAAACTATCAAGCTACAGAGGCACCTGGGTGGCTCAGTCGGTTAGGCAGCTAACTTTTGATTTTAGTTCAGGTCACGACCTCAGGGTCCTGGGACAGGCCCCAAATCAGGCTCCACACCCCCTCTGCCGCTCGCCCTTGCTCCTGCTTTCTCTCTCTCTCTAAAATAAATAAACCATTAAAAAAGTATATATATATTAAAAAATTAAAAATACATATCAGGCTATAGCTGTTTCTAATAATTAGCTAAGGGGGTAATTCAATTTTTAAAATGTCACATAGTTATTCAGTTTATTTCAACAGAGTAGGAAATTAATCTTGTGGGGATATGAAAAGAGAGCCACATTCAAATTATGACACAGCCTCCAAGCTGCCGTTTCTTTTCAAGCTTCCGTTTAGCCATCTGTAAAATGGTGATAAAAATAACTCATGGAATTGTTGTCATGCTTAAATGAGAAACTGCCTGACAAATGAAAAGCAACTCCCAAAACAGTAACTTTAAAGGGGAGTGGGAGATAGGAGAGGAAGAGAGACAAAGATAAGTTTTACTTCTAGTCTTGCAAACTCCAGAATCAAACAATGTTTCTGGGTCCCTATCTTTAAAGCCGTGATACAATTTAACCGTACCCAGGCTCTACTTCCTCTAACACTAAAGACTGAGAACACTTGTCAGGCATGAGAAACCTCCCACAGCCCACTCTTTCAGCTGCTATCATACTATGAGCATAGACGGAAGTTTTATTTCCACATGTTGGCATGGGGTCTTTTCAAGCAGGAAACTGAAAATAGAGATTTGATCTAAAATAGAGGGACTGAACTAAAACCTGCAAACCAAAGTCTTTCAAGGAAAAGCAGAAAAGCAGAAGGGCTGGTAAGTTAAGGACTAAAACACGGGAGCAAATCAGGACCCGCTTTCAGAAACTAATGAAGAATGCACAATTAAAGAAAGGAATTTTGACTCAATGCTGCGTTCTCCAGGAATTCTTTGTGAAAATGTGGGTGGGCAAAGTGTCAAAGCAGAACATACTTGCACCATCAATGGTTTCAAGAACCCACTTCTAGAATAAGTACTTAAATCACTACATTCTAGGCAAAACTGAACATAAGCCATTGCTCCTCTGTGTACCTACTTCATGAGTGAAAAATAAATGTAAATTAATACCTCCATTAAAAATACTGCACCGCAGTGACACGCTTCATCAGAATTCCCTAACAAAGTAAAAATAGCTTCGAAGGTATGGGATGATGCGAATTTAAGATACCAAATACCGTTTCAGCCAGTATAAAATGTCTACGTGGGAATCTTCACTTAGGAAGATAGGGATGCGGGAGAGGGTCAGGAAAGGAGAGAAGAACTAAGGCTGAATGTAGAGTAGGGACAGAAGGCAACAGATAACCCTCGCTTCAAACACAGCACAAGGAAAAACCTTCAGATAAAATAAAAGCCAGAAATGAAGAGGCTCTGGTGTTTCCTGGACATGAACCTGACACGTTCTTCCAAGGGGGAAGAGAAACTAGCTACCTACCTCTAGTACCCACTCCACCAAGACAAACTGAAAAAACAACAACAAAAAACTAAGTCAGATTTCCTTCACACCAGACTTCGCCGAAGCAGGCACATTTCAAGAACAATACTAGTAAAAGAAATCATCACTCCTTACTTGCTTGAAGCTGAAAATCCTACAGGAGGTTAAGTCATTCATTCCATAATTATGGATCGAAGGCTTAAAATCAGAAACCTGGCTGAGATCACACATGAGCATGTTAAAGTTAGAAAGAACTAACATAAAACTCATCAGCGAATGGCAAAATACTAATTTTTACCTAACCTGCCCTTTTGTGGAAGCAGGAACAGTTAGATTAAGGGAGCAGATACCTATTCGGCCGCTTAAACGGGATGAAGTTAATTTACCTACAAGGTAAAGCACAGGGCAAGAGGAGGCCTAAGTGGCAGAAGACAAACTTGGAAAATGTCATGTCTTTTTCCTAGGGTACATCAAAAGAGGGAAATAAGTAAATAAACTACCAACAGCCTAACATATTTTTATCAAGGTAGCTACCAATGAGAGCAGTGCTACTCCACATCTGTGAATAACTAGGTTTATTCATTTAACCAATGAATCACTATGCTAACAATAAAAAAGGGCTTTTTTCCCCCATTTATTCTTGTCTCTTACCTGTATTTTTCACTGATACAAAAGAGTTCAAACATTTTCAGCTTTAATAAGAGCTATAAGTGCACTGATTATTCTAGATGTTAAAATGCCATTTATATTTAGTGCACTTGAAAAATTGACTCTGAGCCCTAATGTTTTACTGAAGTAATATAAAATTCCTTCATGCCTTCATATAAAAGTAAAACTGAGCTTAGGGAAAACTCCCTGGTAATAAAAACAGCTTTTCTCTGCCTTCCCTGTTATACCTATTAATATTGATAGTACCAGTATGTAGCCTTCTATGCTGAAAAAGATTGTATTGACTCACACTCAATTACAATCCCAGAAAAAAAGCTCCATGGAGACAATACTAGACTTCTCAATTAGTTTCTTCACTAATACATGACGTTATTTTATCCATGCCCTTTTCTACAGGCTCTGAATCAGTCCCTATGAATTAAAGAAATCAGGCAGTGGGCAAATAAGTAGTAAAAATTTTATGATTCACCCTGATGATCACTTCTTCTTTAGAATCTGTTAAGCTGATGGTTACATGTGTACATTTCAAAATATCTAAATTTCTTGTATTAAATAAAACACCCCAGAGATAGGCAGTGTGACACGGTTACCATCATTTTATTTAAAATATGCTCTATTTGGGGGCACCTGGGTGGCTCAGTGGTTAGGTGGCTGCCTTCAGTTCAAGTCATGATCCCAGAGTTCTGGGATCAAGCCCCATATCAGGTTCCCTGCTCAGCGGGGAGCCTGCTTCTCCCTCTCCCTCTGCCTGCCACTCCCCCTGCTTGTGCTGTATCTTTCTGTCAAATAAAGAAATAAAATCTTTAAAATATGCTGTATTTCACTGGTTCCAACTACAGCTTCTAAAGTATTTTACATTTAACAGAAATCACCACAGTTTGAAGGGACTTAATATGATCCCATTGGTTTACATCCAAAATGAGTAATTCTACACCAAATATTATTCCAAAATATACATTTTTAGTTATATTTTGATATAATCTTCCCAATACCTCTGCAGGTGTATGTTTAAAATGTGCTCTTAACATGTTAAAGGGTTTTAAATTAATTACAAAAGTAGCATATGCCAAATAGGTATGGAAAAGCTAAAATGAGCCTTAAAGAATTTAGCCTAACTCCTTAGTTGTATAGATGAGAAAACAGGGTGGGTCACTCACCTATCCATGACCCTACAGCTAGACTGTGACAGCAATGGGACTAGAATCGAGTTTTTCTTCCCACTACACTAAATCTCATTTGGTTCTTTCCTTCCAATTCATTTCTCACCTCATCTCTTCCTCAAAAATCTTTTTGCCATTAAGAGGTTGAACAACTAAAGCAACATAAAACACTGCTCTGGATTTTATCTGTAAAATAAGTAAAATCTAAAGAAATGGAAGGATTTAACAAGACACTGCGCAAAAAGCCAAGGAAGGCACATACCAAGCAGTCATCAAATGATAACTATTATTATTCGTTATTATTATTTTTACCACAAGGAAGGTAGTGAATTTTTTAAGGATACATACATATTACCATCCTAGGCTGACAATCCATCTGACACATCTTTTTCAACTTGTGCTTAATTGTCCTCAGTCGTCTTTTTAGGCTGTAACTTTACACTATAATTTATGACCCACCCACAATGATCTTGATTTTTTTTTTCCTCTTGTACTTTTATGGGACTGCCATAACTGCAATATTTTCGAGTAATAACCGGTCAGGTTCTCTCAGCCCTAGAGATACAGACATCCTCCACTGACTCACAAGGGATTTTAAAATGCGACCCAAATATAGCTTGAGAAACCACAACTTTAAATGGACTCTCCGCTTAAAATCAGCGACCTATTTATTATAGTGAATGGTAACAAGTGCAAACTGCTGCCACCCATAAGCCATTTTCTCAAAATCACTCTCAGATCTGGGGGGAGGGAAGCAGAAGGTCAATAAAGGAGCAAACTATTTCTGCTCCTGCCTAGTCCTCTGCAGCTTCACACCAGCGATTTGGAAATGAATGAAAGGCTGCGAGAACATAGATAAATCCGGGATCCCTGCGCAGGTCTCCGGGCGGGGGTGCAGAGAGGGAAACTGGAGTTCACAGGCGAGAAATTCGGGGCATAGATTTAATAAATTAAAAAGCAAAAGCAAAAAAAAAAAAAAAAAAAACACTCTAAATCACCTCGGCTAGAGCGGGAACCCACCCCCATCCCTACCCCACCCCCCAGTTCTAGGAGGGGGAGCTGGCGAGCGGCTGTGGCTCCGGCTGCAGCTGCTCTGAGACCCGCAGGGCCCCGGGAGAGAGGGGTTCGGAGCAGGAGCGGGGCGAAGGAGCAGGTGCGGGGGGCAGGTGCGGGGA
>CM052892.1:46855427-46972528 GCA_028534135.1 Potos flavus | reverse complement strand
GAAGCAATGATGAAAAATTGACCAATGACTTAGAATGCACTAACCACATCTTGGGTTAATTAAATACCTGTGCTGCTTTGGATAACAATACCTGCCAAATTCAAAGACATGCACACACACACACACACACACACACACACACACACACACTTAATTTCTACTGATAACCTTGTTCTTTGCTCTCTTAGTCAAAGAGTAACTTTCACGTAACTGCATTACCAAAAAAAAAAAAAAAAAAAAAAAAGAAAGAAAAGAAAGAAAGAAAGAAAGAAAGAAAAAAGACAAGAAAAGTCATCCCCAAGCTCATACCTGTTCTAGCAAGCAACCTCCTTGTTCACTCCACCTGTTCCTATCCCACTTTTGCTATTTGGAAAGAACCTGGAGATATAACCCTACAGAGCCATGCAGGTAATAATCAAACAGGGTCAACCCTGGGTTTAGAAAATCTTGCACCCAAGAATCATCCGCAGGCCTGGATCTGTGAAAACCAGCATACCAAGAGACTCTTTCCTAAACCCAACCTGATCACGGTTGTGCTATCATTCGTTAACTGCCATGGGAATCACCAATTGTCATCGGGAAGTCTTTTACAAGCACCCTGTAAATATTCAAAGATCATGTTATAATTACACCGTGTGCAGCAGCAGCTGATGCTGTTTTATAGAGACAGAATTAGAAAGCATGGAAAGGGAGCACACTACAACTCCCATGATCCCTATTTCTTACAGCTCCCCGAAGCAGGACGCTGAGCCACAATTTTAACTCTTTAGTCACTGCAGGGAATCACTCCACTGATCATTTCCACTGAGGCAAATCTTATCCTTTAAAGTAGGTGTGTCCTGAATGCCCTCGGTGCCCTTTGGTGCACTTGACTCTCAACTTTCTACTTTAACGATGAGGGCAGGAGAATTATTTTTGAAGTTTCCCAGGGCAGGAAAGAATATTTCAGCTTTCTTATACTTAAAACTAGGGTATGGGAGTGCATCCTAGCACTCACACCATAAGCTGTCTGGCTTCCCTGAGACTCTGTGCCAAGCAGAATAAACATTCTGGCAAGATGGGACCCTTGTCTGCCCTGATTTACGAAACCTCAGAGCTAACTCAAGACTTATTTGGGTTGTCCCGTTAAGTTCTGCTTGTTCCCCATAGACCTCTCTTATTGACCCACCATAAGGTCTGAAACTTCCACCTCTGTAATTTTGACGGAGAGAATGAGATCCAGAAGGTGTTTGTTAAAATACAAGTGACTAGATGAGATTTTGAAAATACTGTCAATTTTCTTAACAGTGATGATGATATTATCCTTACTAAGTAAGAATATCCTCATTCTAGGAGTAAGGGGAAAGGGTCCTGAGATCTGCAATTTGCTTTCGAACAGATCAATGGTCTAAAACTATAGAGTGAATACAGAGACAGGCACATCTACGCAAACTGAAAGATAACAAATGTGGGAAAATGTCAACAATTGTTGAGTTAAAGTGGAGGTTGGAGGTATTCTACGTGCTATTTTTTTTTTTTTGCATTGTTAGTATTTTTGAAAATTTTTATAACAAAAAGCTAGAAAAATGCAGATTCCCAGGAATATCTCGAATTCAGTGAACCATACTTCCTAGGTGTGGAACCAAGAAAACATTGCTTGTGAGACTCCCAAGCAAGTTTTAGGCACACTGATATTTGGGAGTTATTGAATGATAGTGCTGAATGCCAATGAAGGAATAAGTGCAATAGGTATGTGATAAAAAAGAGTGATTTATTTGGGGGAGAAAAATAAATTCGGTGAAACAGCTCTATCTCCTCTGAGCCAAAAATCCACTTTTGTTAACCAGGCAAGAGTCATGTTACTCATGAATTGCCCAGAAATGAAATTTGAAGAACATAGAAGATGATTTCTATGGAGAACAGCAGGAGGACTCAGAAGGGCGGGGAGAACAGCATAATGTTCTGGGTCTCGAAGAGATCTGAGCAAGTGTTCAGAATTCCCGAGACCAGAATTCTTCAGTGACTTCCACCTCTTCATGATCTGGCTAGGGGACAAAATTACCTGTGGAGCTTTAAAAATATACCGACGGAAAAAAAAAAAAAAATATACCGACGATTGCTTGCCGTCCCCAACCCCCATCACCAACCACGGGAACGCAGTTTCCATATTTTACAAGCACCTAGGTAATTCTAACACGCAAACAAATCTAAGAAGCTGAAACTCAAGCTCTTCAGCCAGATAAATTCAGTCCCAAGGACATAAATCTGTCATAACCATCTTGATACCTCAGTGAATCAGCACAGTGTCCGACACTTAATAGTTTCTAAACAGATGTTAATTGGATGAATACATTGACAGGCTAGATAGATAAATGGACGGGAATTAGGAGCTCTGGGCCATTGTAGATCATTTGAATATCTGGAAGGAAAGGGAAGAGAGAGAGGAAAGCTCAAGAGTGAGGTCCCAGGCAGAAACGAAGATAAGTAGACGCCAAAAAAAAAATTCCACCTGTTTTGCAATTTTCCTCAGAGCTGTGCCAGGGCTCATAAGCTCTTCTGCAGGCAAGCAGGAGAATGGGGGCAGAAAGTCTCTTTTTATGATATCTGTACATTTGGGAACCCCTTCATGTATAGGTCCGCGCTGTGTTCCCACGGCCCTAAAAAGCCCCAGGATATTATTTGCATATTTGCAAAATGTGAAATCTGTCTATCCACTTAAGTTTTCACCTATTTCTTGCCTGGGGTTTGGGCAGGATGCATGTTTTCTTTCAGTAATAGAATTGCGACTTAGGAAAAAGCGCTTACTGGAAATTCTGGTTCTTTAAATATTGGACATAAAGAGGTGTGTTTCCCTAAGCTGGTAGATGAGAGGAACTTGTGATAAGTTCTTTATAAAATATTAACCCAGGTCCCCACCCACAGGTGGGTCACTGGTGATTGTTTCTTTTGGAGGAAAGGAAGAGGAACAAAACAGAATAAGAGGGAGGCAGGCACTCTGCGAAAATCTGAGCTGTCTCCTGGAAATGTAGGTGGATAATTGAGGCCTGGCTTTGGAGAAACTAGTATTACAGGAAAGTCCATTCCATTGCTGAGGGAATTATTACTCACACATTTCACCACTGCAAAGCTCCTGGATGTGAGCACTCGATGAAACAAGGTGAAGAGGACCCACCGATGGGTATTTCAGATTCATCCTCTGTTCCGAGAGTGGAAACTTGACTTCCCTGAGTTCCAGTCGGATGGAGTTGGTGCACATGATTTCCACGGTTTCTTCCAGCTCTTCTGGCCCCTGCGCTTTCTTTCCATTCCAATTTATCATACCCACTGTTGAGATTTTTGGCTCGTGGATATCTTTGGGAAGCTCATTAGGATTCTGGACCCTCTCCCCTGAAGGATGCCCATACCTGCAACATATGTGCACATTTCAGGGGGTTCATGAGCCCCTCTGGTGTGACTGTTATAAACCCATGCCATCCGAGTGTGCTCGCAGACCTTCAAAAACTCTCTATTGCCTACCAAATATGTCCTTAAAACCTGTTGGCTGTCATTCAAAGCTCCCCACACTATCTATACTACCTATTCTTCCAAGAGCAGCTCCCAAAATTCACTCACTAAGCTAACATGTACGGAGCATTTATCTTACCTAAAACATTAAAATTATATATTTTATGTATGTATATGCTTATGTTTCTATATATAGGCCAGGATACAAATATTAAAATATAGGTACATAATACGATATCTAAAACAGCATCTCTAATGTATTTAAAATATATTAAAATAATATAAACTGTATAAAACATAGAACATTATATTAGAACCAGAGGGGTAACAAGGATCTAAAATATACAGAACTTGTTCTCCACGAGTTTACAATTTAGAAGTAAAGGTAAGTAAATAAATAATGATAACGTAAGTTAAAAAGTGGCAAAGGGCTGTGGCAGACACTGTTGTTTGCCTACTCAACCGTCATTTCCTTTTAATTCCTAGCTGTTAGAGCAAAGGTTTTGTTCCATTGTTTAATTATCCTCAATGTATCTAATTTTATTCAGCTCTTTAAAAGGGATACAAAAATAAATAAAAGGGATACAAAGTGGGAGAGAATCCTTCTTTTCTACTATAGACATTGGTGTGGGAACAGTGACATATGATGTCTGGAAGTGCAGCAGCCATGTTGTGACTGAAGGGTTTTAGCTTGTGGAGGACACACTGAGAGTGACAGAGCAGAAAGATGGAAGGAATTCGAGTCCTTGAAAGAATGGTAGAGCTTCCGACTTGACCAACTGGGAAACTAGCTGCCTTCCCTGCTTCTTGCTAGTGAAATACTAAATCCCTTTATAATTTAATTTATTCTGAGTTGTGTTTTCCAGTACTTGAGTTGAAAGCATCCCCACTGACTAAGTATCTTAAGACAGGCATGGGTAATGGGCTCTGGGAATCAGAGAAGAGATAGAGTAGTGGATAAATCAGGAGTTTAACCCTATATGTGAGTGTACGTATTATGTTTATGTGTGTGTGTGTGTGTGTGTGTGTGTGTATGCCTGGATATATATGTGTATATGTGCATATAGAAATATACATATTGATTCATTTATTTTTTATCTTTATTATCTTGAGGCAAGTAGCATAGTAGGAAAGATCTGGGACTTTGCAGTCATTCAGCTTCTGCGTCCCTTGAGCAGTTCTGCTTTGGGAGGGTTATTTAACTTACACGAACATCTTCATCTATAAAATAATATAGTACTCCCTACCTTGTAGAATTTCCTGAGGCTTAAATGAAATGATGTATATGAAGTGGTTGGCACAGTGCCTGATACGTGATAGACCTTCAACATATGATATCTGTCGCTATTGTTTCTTTTGTGGGGACAAAAAAATCTGTATTGAGTACCTACTATGTGCTGGACACTTTCTTAGGCATTGGTAACAGGGGTGAAAGAAACCCAGTATGATTTCTGCTATCATGGAGCTTTTGATTTGAGTACTGATGACACAAATAATGGTGTAATTAGAAATTGAAACAAGTGCTGAGAAGTGAAGGTTCTAGAGCACCATGAAATTAGGCAAGAGGCTAAACTGACCTTGTGTAGGGCTTAAGGAGGGCTTCACTGAGAAAGTGGAATTCCAATTTGGGGTTGAGGAGGGCACGGTAAGAAGATCATCATTCTAGTTTTACAGAAACAAATGTATTTATTTACTTGTTCCCAGACCGTAAACTATTTAAGGTCAGGAGTTATATTTAAATAATCATGCATTCCTTTATTTACGTTCTTTGTACCCAGCACAGTCACCAAGCTCATCACCATAAATATTTGTGGACTGAATGAATGAAGCTTTCTGATACTCACTCTCCTTGTCAAAAAGAAAGGGTATAAAATGTCTATTTCTAGGACATGAGGAATAGAAACCAGGTGAACACATAGTAAGGGCTCAATAATTGGTAGCTCTTATTATTATTACTACCATTAGTGCTTTATAATTTGCACAAATTATCTCTGCTACAATGTTCTAAGTTCCAGGCAGAGAAAAATGTGTCTTATTTATCTTTGCTTATCTCTGGGTTCTCAGCACAGTGTCTTGCATAGAATAGATCCTTTATAAAAATTAAGAAGATGCAGGACATCCTTAATTAGGAATCAAATTGACAGTTTAAAGAGACTATGTACATTGGGAAAATAAATTATCAAAGCTAAGCTAACCACTCTCTGTGGGGAATACTTAATGCCAAGGTTCTAGAATCGAGATAAAAATATATATATTTAAAAAAAACTTTAAGAACTGTTACAAGGGGATACCTGGGTGGCTCAGTTGGTTAAGTATCCTCCTTTGGTTCAAGTCATGATCCTGGAGTCCCTGGATAGAGCCCCACATCAGGCTCCCTGCTCAGCAGGGAGTCTGCTTCTCTCCCTCCCTCTGCTCCTCCCCACCACTCGTGTTCTCTCTCTCAAATAAATAAATAAAATTTTTTGAAAAAGAAAAATAGTTAACTAAATAAAATTATTTTATAAATAAATAAATACTGTTAAAAAATTAGACAGAACCCTGTGTAGAGAAAAAAAATCACTGTAAAACAATTCAAACAGAACATCATAGGTTGAAAAATTCACAGCTTTCATGTCACCCTTTCAGGGACTACTCAAACTAAGGTAACTAACCTCTGGCACAAATCCCTATCTCAGTTCCTTGCATATCATTTACAGCCATCTGATATTTTTCCTTTTCAGTTGGTTGATTAACAAATTGACTGATTCTCAAATTGCTTGTCTCCCCCAAGTAGAATGTAAGCTCCATGGGAGCAGGGAGCTTGTCTGACTTGTTTTCTTGCTATATTCACAGGACCTAGAGCTGTATCTTGCACACGACTTGTAGATACATAAATACATGCTACATAAAGGAACATATATAGAAAAATAATGCTATTTACTGTAAATGGATGTATACATACCTTTATAAAAATATAAAAGGATATTGAAAGTATAAATAGGAATCCTGGGGGCATTCTTGAGAGGTCAGAGGCTTGGGGGATGGGACTCTACATGGTGTTTGGAGGGGACTTTATTTATATGTGAAATGATTTATTTTTTTTAACAAAAATAGACAAGGAGCACAAGATGACAAAATGTCAAATATTCTGGTGGTAAGAACTAGAGTGTTTGCTATAATATCCTTTGCATTTTTCTATGTATTTTGAATTTTTTTAAAAGATTTTATTTATTTATTTGACAGAGAGAGAGAGATCACAAGTAGGCAGAGAAGCAGGCAGAGAGAGAAGGAGAAGCAGGCTCCCTGCTGAGCAGAGAGCCCGATGTGGGGCTCTATCCCAAGACCCTGGGATCAGGACCTGAGCCAAAGGCAGAGGCTCTACCCACTGAGTCACCCAGGTGCCCTATGTATTTTGAATTTTTCAAAACAAAACTTTTTCAAAGAAAGAACATCTGAACGGAAAAGTGTGAACTCGGCCCTTGTGGTTTTACAGAATATAAAGCTCTCTGATGTGCTGCTGTCTACACTTGATCATCACAATAACTTTTTTAAAGATTTATTTATTTATTTTAGAGAGTGAGAGAGAGCATGAGCAGGGGGAGGGGCAGGGGAAGAGGGAGAAGGAGAGAATCTCAAGCAGACTCCTCACTGAGTGTGGAGCCTGACATGAGGCTCGGTCTCTCGACCCTGAGATCATGACCTGAGCCAAAATCAAGAGTCAGATGCTTAACTGACTGAGCCACCCAGGTGTCCCCACAATAATTTTGAAGTAATTATTTATCACCCTCATCCTATCTGGGCAGAAAATGAGACCAAGACCAATGAGGGAATTGCCATGATCCCCTCTCAAGTTAGGGTAATGCTAGGCTGAGAACCTGACCAAGGGATGATTTCTCTTTCAAGAGGTAACATCGATGTCCTTCAAATATGATTGCTGAGCAAGAGATAAAAGAAATTAACTTTGAGGCCTATAGACAAGAGATCTCAAAGAGATCGATCTAAACTGATGGGCAATGAATGAGCAAATATTTTAATACAAATAGAAAATATGCTCCAAATGACCTTAGGCTGGTTGCTTAAACTTTTTAAGGCTTATTTTCCTTACCTGTAAAATAGAGTATTTACCCACCTCATAAGACTTTTGTAAGGATTGTACTCATATGTGGAATTTAAGAAACAAAACAATTTGGAGGGGAAAATAAAATAAGATTAAATCAGAGAGGGAAACAAACCATAAGACACTCTTAACTCTAGGAAACAAACTGAGGGTTGCTGGAGGGGAGGTGGTGGGGGGATGGGGTAACTGGATGACGGACATTGAGGATGACACGTGATGTAACGAGCACTGGGTGTTGTACGTAACTGATGAATCACTGAACCCTACCTCTGAAACTAATAATACACTTTATGTTAATTAATTGAATTTAAATAAAAATTTTAAAAAGACTTTTGTGAAGAATGTATAATATATGTATTGATATATAAGTTTTCTAATTCATAACTTACATAAAAGACTCAGCATAATACCTGGCCCTTAATAGATGTTCAGTATTTGTGTGTTTCCTCTCGGGTGCCCATGCTCCTGTGTATTATGTGGAACCATTGAGAACGGCCTTTTTTTTTCTTTCCAGTAAAAATGGATGAACGTGGGCAATTTCATGAGGTTTGCACTATGAAGGTCAGCTCTGATACCGCTATCCACTATCTCATCTTGAATTCACATGAGGGAAGAGCAGAGCGGTTTCAATAAGACTGATGATTGTTTGGGGCTTGGGCATGAGAGTCTATTTGCAAGGATAAATAAAAGGGATTTGCAAGCATGTAAGGAGGAGAAGGACAGGCCAATTGGCAGAGATAGGTTTACATAATCAGGGTTAGGCACTTGCGAACAAGACAGTTGCTCAATAGCTCTTGGCACCAAAATATACTGACCAGCTGGGATATCATTAATGCTTATGGCCATATCTTGGCCAATTAGGTTGTCTTTGACCACCGAAGGGTATAATATATTCTGATGTAAATGCCACATGTGTATCTGTATATCACATATTCTATTACTTTGATGTAGAATATACACTAATATAAATGCATCCGCTTCTTCCTAACGCCAGGTTAGATGGTGTGATTAAAGAGAAATAGAATTAAAGTAGATATCAATTCCTTTAAAAAAATCAATATTCTGGGAAACACCTTTTTGTGTATACTGTAAGTAATAGGATTCAAATAATCAAAATAATTTTAAGATGAATTTTTTAAAGAGTGATTACAGAAAAACAAATAGGGTGAGGGAAAGCTAGGTCTGTACAATGTACAAGTACAAATAAATACAGAAGGAGAAATGGAATCACTAAGGACAGTGATTTTTCTGTTAGCGGAAGACTGCTGGAAGTGTCAGAAGAAACACTTGGTGTATTATCATTAGCCTCTGAAGACATTTGAGAAATGCCCCAGGTACATAATCTCGAGATAGCACCTTTAAGTTATGAGACAGAAAAAAACACCATTAAGGCAAAATTTAAGACAATTGAATGCCATGACATTTCCCAGAATGCTTCATACACTAAAATTTAATACATTAAAATATTCAGAATATTTTCAGACCTTGCAAGTACGGCACTGACAGAGTAAAAATCTGTAATACTAAGTTTTTAGAACGCAGCAAAAAACCAGTCATCCCAACACAGAACTCTAAGTTACTACCAACTCCAAAATGGATAAAGAATTTCACCAGTAAATTGTTTCCATTTTTAAGCATTTGCAGTTTATGTAATTTGACGTCCACTGGAATTCTTTGGTTACTTTCATTGGCATCTCTGGATTGACCTTTAAACCTGGTGGTACTGGTCATATATTTTTATTCCCCCATCTCAGAGATACTTGCGTGGCTACCAATGATTGCTCCCTGTCCCTATGTAAACCACTGAAAGTAACATTACTGCTCCCTCTTCAAAGCCAAGGACCTGACATTAAGAACTTTATATGGGTCATATCCAAAAAATTAAGAGGCAACCAAGCAAGCTACTCCTTACATCCATGGAAGTAAAATAATCATCTAATGGAAGACAAATAAAACACTGTCTGAAATGCAAAGAATCCTCCCTACAAATACTAGGTATATATTTTTGGTGGTGCTTTGACAAGCTACTAAAGAAGCCAATTTTTAGGGCCTACTTTCTTTTCCAATTTCAGATGGAAGGCTTTTACCAAAACACGGAGACCCTAGGTCATGGAATATTAGTAGCGACGAGGACTTTAGCAATCATCCGATTCAAGTCCCTCAGGTAGAGATGAAGCCCTTGAGATGGAGAAATCTTCCACAACTCCTTAACGTTCTCCTGCCAGGGGGGCAGAGCCAAGAGTAGAACCCAAATATGTACCCGTACCTAGATGAACACCATTGCCTCTAAGTTGTTCTATCTCACTACTTTTGAACCACCTTTCCCTTAAAATAGTGTGCACCCACTAACACTTCCAAGCTGAATAATCCAGCAAAACAGCTACTATAGTTTTGCTTTTCAAAGATAATAGTGGGGTCTCTTTTTAAGTAGAAAATCCTGGGATGAAGGGATCCTGGGCATGAAATTCTGCCTGGGAGCCTGCCTGGAGGAGGTGTCCATGCTCATGGTTGGTCTTCATCTTGCACTGGCACTCCTCCACCAGCATTACCACCTTGACCACGGGGGCAAGGCTGGTGCAGTTCAGCTGCAAGTGCATCGTGGTGAACTTGGCAGGCGAGCAGTGGGAGCAGAATGTGTGGGGGTGCTGTGCAGCTCCGGGTAAATGAATGGACCCACATTTCCCAAAGCAAAGGTTGTTCTGTACAACGACTTTCTCACAGTCTTCATGGGTGATTGTCTACAAGGCAAACACATCTCCATTCAGTTATCTTGAGTCATTTCATTAACGCACGTGATATAGAAGCAAAAGACTCTAAGTCTGATGATAATTCAGTCTCAAACGTCAAAAACTTTTAATTTGGGATATATTACAATATCCGAGCAATGGTTAATCTCTAAGGGCATAAAGCCACTTCAACTAAATTTCTTTTATTGAATAGATTACTAAATTAGCCTTTAGGAAATCCCTAAGTTAATGAGAAAATGCTTTACATCTTAAATGCCAAACTTTAAGAAATTTTGTCTAATTAAATGTTACCAGTTGAAAAATTCGAGTGGCTAACTTCCTACATGAATAATGTGCCTTATTTTTCTACACCCCACAGTGCCTTACGCATAATAGATTCTCCATACGTGTTTTTTCAACTGCTCATAAAGTAGATCAGAACATCAAGATGAATTCCACTCTATTTTGCAGGGCCTACAGTACGCTCAAATCTAAGAAGTTGCATGGGGCAAAGTGATACATCTGCAAATCATCATACATTACATCACCTTTGCCCCTCCCATCCCCCCTTCACCTAGCTTTATGTGCCCTTCAAGACATACGATTCAAACACCTTAATTTTAATATAATTAGCAATAGAATTCAAAATAAGAGTTTCAAAGGAAATTCGATTGCACTATTTCTTGGGAGCAATTTTCTAATTGCACATGGCCAACAAAGCAGTCATTATTATTTGATAATGGACTTATTGCTACATACCCTTGCTTTTTCAGGCAGAATACTTAACTGCCTTACACAGTCAATTACCTTATAATACTGCCTGTTTAATTGGGTAGCATTATTGGACTGTAAAATTTTACTCTCCCCTGCGTTGCTTTGGGTTCAGTATCTTCGTGTTTAAGGACCTGATGCAGTTTCTCAATTTAATTTAACATTTGGAGCACGGGGCTTGCCAGGACTAACTGGAAGAAGCAGCTAGTAGAAAATGTCCCTTTGTCTTAATAGTGCAGAATCGATCACAATAACCACAAGTCAGCCAACACGACATGAAGTAGGAGGTGTTTCTGAGGGGAGAAAATGTGATCTCACGCTGATATTATTTCTTGAAAGCTTATGAGAAAATAAGTTAAGTTAAATCATTTTTGCTGCAATAATGGTAGAAATGATGTAGCAACTTCCGTCTGACAGCCTATGAAATAGTTGGGTGGGAAATACAGGGGATTAAGACTGAGATACTTGTGTATGTGAGTGTTTGACGAGGAGTTTAATGTATCCCACCTTATTCACAGGTAGAGTCAACCTGCTCATCCACATCCTAGTAGAGTGTAGAGGTATGGCTAGAGAGAAGTTCTGGTTAGTGCTCTAAGTTCCCACTTCTCCTAACTGAGGGGACAGTCTTACTTATCTCTCCAGATAGAACACCTCCAGCATAAAAATAAGTAAAACTCCCTAAAACAAAGGTCTGTGCCATCAATATGAATGATTACTCATCTGAACAGTAGCATCATACCATTCTCACAGCATTTCCAGAATACCAAGAGACAAGGGAGAGTTAGAAGGAAATTTGGGAAGTATAATGATACTTTGCCACATGTTATGATGAATACCCAAGGAATCAATCTGGAAGTTAGGTGGGACTCAGGCTCCTGGCAGCCTCCTCCCCTACTCTCCACCTGTCCCAGTTGCCTGCCCCTTTCTTGCCAACTCTAATCCCCTCCCCCTCTCCAGAGCAGATACCTGGCTGAAGGGCACTGTCCTACAGGTCTCCTGATGTACTTCGTGGCTTTTGATGGGCAGGATGATCCCCTGAGAAGCTGGACTCATTCTGAACATGAAGTGGTGCCAGAATTTCTTGGCCTCTTCCCGAAGAGGAGATTTTTCCATCTGCATCCCATCTTTTGGCTGAGTGTCAGCGTGGGTCCCAGGTGGGACGCGCTCACCAACCAAGTCCTGGGCTGGATGCAGGTCTCTCTCGGGCTTCTTCCAGAACCTGCCAAACCTGGATAGCATCTTCTCTCTCTGACTCTGGCCTTCTCCTGCCCCTATGAGGTGGGGCACCGCGACGAAAAGATCCGGCTTCTCCTCAGCATCCTCCTGGTTGCCAAGGGGGAGCTCTCTGCGATCCCTTTCTGGGAGCATAGGGGAGACAGAACTCGGACTTGGGCGGCCATCCCGCTGTGCAGCCCTCCCTAGAGGCAGGAGCACCAGCAGCTGAAGTAAGAGAAGACACATGCTATTGGTGGCTTCTTTCGCTTTCACAGATGGTGAGGCCTAAAGGAGAGAAAGCCTTGCTCTCTGCGGGAATGCAAACAAGGAGATCCTATATATAGATACCTGCCTTGTGGGATGGAAAGGCAGGTGGTCAGTAGCCAGGCAGAGTAAACACATTTATTGTTTGCTTGAATTATGTAGTGCTAATGGTGTCATGCCTTCACTTGAGTTTTGTGTATTTTAGAAGGCCCCAGTGAAAGCCTGAGACCCAGGGGGTAATTAACTGGCACTTTATCTATCGTCTGAGATTTACAGAACAGTCTTTGAGAAAACAACACATTCTTTTCCCGGATTTCCCATCACTGTTATTAGAAGAAGGACCAGAATCAACAAACATTTGTGGTGCATCTGCTTTGTATTGGGATCGGAAAGACAAGACATGTTTTTATGACAGAAGTATATCAGATAAAAATTAAAGGCATACGTTTAGCAAAAGCCCAGGCCTTTAGACTTTACACACACACACACACACACACACACACTCTCTCTCTCTCTCTCTCTCTCTCTCTCTCTCTCTCGCGCGCGCGCGCAGGCAGCCAAATAAGTATATCAAAATTATAAGGAAGGAAAAGGAACAAACAGAAGAATGTTAACTTTGTTAAGCAGAGGACTCTCCCTCTCACTTAGAGGTGGTTGGGGTTGTTGATTTCTGTATGCTGACAGAATAAAGGGAATACATTCTCCTTTTCCATGAAAGGAAACTCACAGTTCCCAAATTAACCCCCTCACTTGAAGAATCAAACACTTGATGCTAAATTTCACAACTGATCAGCCATCAGATAAACTCTTTCAATTGTTCACAAATTTCTCAACAGGATCCTCACTAATGGATTGCTCATTAGCCTTTGAGGAAGACAGGGGAAGTGTCTCCCTCAAGCCACTCTATTGATTTTTTCTCTTTCACTAAACAAAGAGCCAGACTTGAGAACGTGGATTCTAAGAACCAGGTTTGATAGCTCAGGGCCTGAAGCTGGCTGGTCAGTCCTTTACCTGACAGAATCCACATCATCTTCCTTACTCCACAGTAATTGATGACCAGGTTAACTAAAGATGGAGACAAGCATGCATCTTCAGGAATCAAAGGAAAATTTGTTGGATGACAAGACTATCATTCAAAAAGGTTATAAATCACCCAAGGGTATGGGAAAGAAACAGATCCACAAAACCGAAACCCCAGAATTGAATTGAGTTGTCCCGCCACACCATTTGAATAGTATTTCCACTTGATTAATCCCATACTTGCTTTTATTTCTTCCCTTTTAATTTAATTACCATATTCTTTGCTTTTAGTAACACACATAATCCTGGAACATTGTCTCCATTTTCATACTGATTAAGCTTTCTTTCCAAGAATTGACCCACTGGAATCTTTTTTCCAGACATTTGTGTTCCTTTTAATAGTCATGCCTGATTGCTGCAACATAAAGCCTGAAGTAAGTTCCTTTATTTACAATAATGAGCTATTTTTAAATGGACCACCGTTTTCCAGAATTCTCTCAGAAGAGACATCTTTTGCCTGTACTAAATACCCACAGCACCTGGGCTAGTATGAATTAAGATACACTTGATCTATATTAAATGAGCATTAGTATTTGCCATTTCTTTTAATGTAGTTTTTAAAGTTGTCTTCTATTTGAATTTCTTGATTCCCCTCAACTATCCAATGACATAAGCTTTCCAGAGCTGGCCACTCTGCCTGGACTATAAATATAATCCGGAAGCCAGCTATGTTTCCCCATTTCTAGGATCGAGCCCTGGGGGGGGAGGGAGCCTACTTCTCCCTCTCTCTGCCCCTCCCCCCTGCTCATGCTCTCTCACTTGTTCTCTCTCTCAAATAAATAAATAAAAATCTTAAAAAATAAATAAAAATTACTCATGCAGAGTTTGCTTTTGCTGTTCTATCATTCCCGTTGAGAAGATGTACCAATATCCTGAGGGATAAAGCTAGCAAAGCCTTCTGTGATGAGAACGTAAGTCTGTCTTCAACCCCTTTCTTTTATAGCTCAGGGAAGATGGCATTCACCTTTCACCACTGGGTCCTTTCATTAAATCTAAAACTATGTATGTGATACATTATAGCTTACTCTTAAGAGCATAAACATTTTGTATCTTTTAACAAAAATACCCTGCTTGTGGGTTATCAGTGACATACGCATCTAGTTATCTCCCCATTTGGATGAAGCCAAATGGAGGAAGATGAGGGGGGCCCCCCCTCAAGACTCAGCAGGAGGTGGTAGTGTGGAGAGAGCACCACAGGACTGTTGGTGTACGTAGTACCAAATGCCAGGGTGAGAGGCAGGCCCGAGCTTACATAAGCTAAGTCCACTTCCTGGGACAACCTCAAACCTGCATGAGAGCCAGAGGGGCCAATCTCCTCATCCATTCTTTCTGCATTGACAACTCGAGCTCAGCATCACCTGAACTCTGTTTTCAACCTGACCTGGTTTTCCCAGGCACTACAGTGTCTTGAGGACCAGGTGGGGCCCCCAGCATCCCTGAGAGGACCTGGCCGCCATGTTTTTCTGTCCCCCTCTTGCAGATGCTCAGAAGGGGGTTATAAAATGTCTAGTGCTCTCTGAGGAGAAACAAAGAGGCTAAGTTCTTTCCTGGAAACCCCAGACCTACAACAACAAAAGGTGAGAGGCCGTGTTAGGGTTAGAGGTAAGCATCGGAGGTAAATTGGGAGGCAGGAAAATGAATTTGGGTGAATGGATTTGTGAAAGGAATCTGCTTAGGGTGCATGCCACTGCTTCCTAGCTACATCTCTTTACAAATTATGGAAATGCAATAGGGTTGTGGGGGGTTGGATTGTTTTAGAGGAACCCCAAAGAAGGCAGACTCTTCCTTTTTTTTTCCCCAAAGAACAAGGACTAGGGCATATTAGGGTGAGTGGTTTCCCCTTAAACCTTTTATCTTGATTTAATTTAGTAAATTATTCAAAACATGGGACTCTCCCCTCTGCACTCCCCTCCCTGCCACTTTCTATGGAATTGACACGTTAGGAAGAACCTCATTCCCCGAAGCTGCTCTGCATATTGGACTCACTGATGCATTCATTCACACCGCACATATGACAGTCAACTTTGTGCGTGGTCCTGGGGATAAAATGGTGAGGTTGTCCTTGCCCAGGCCCCTTGGAGTTTGCCATCAATAGAGGGAGACTGGTTTCTTCAGGATAAGTTACATGAGGAAAACCTTGGCAGGCACCATTCCTGTACTAATCAAAGACCTTCAAGTAGATCCAAATTCAAAAGGCACAGTGGACTGTCACATTGTGTTTATGTTAATTTTATCCAATAAATAGGTGTTGAGGGGTGCCTGGGTGGCTCAGTCGGTGAGGCATCCGACTCTTAATTTCAGCTCAGGTCATGATCTCAGGGTCGTGAGATCGAGCCCCGCGTCAGGTCGGGTTCTGAGCTGAGCATGAATCCTGCTTAAGATTCTCTCTCTTTCCCTCTTCCTCTGCCCCTCGCCACACCACCCCTGCTCTCTTTCTTTCTTCTTCTTCTGATAGATAGATAGATAAAGGCGTTGAGTGCAAAGATGTATAATCAATGCAATACTTTTCTCTTATTTTTGATTACATGATGAATACTTGTAGTAACAAAACTCAAAAAATATGAAAGAATATACAATTAATGGAAAATCTTCCTGTGACCTCCCAGGCTTCCTGTCCTGCCATGGAGGCAATCACTGCTATCAACTTCTTTATATTCAAGCTCTTAAAATTATCACCTGTTATAGGCTGAATCGTGTCCCCCTAAGATTTACATGTTGCAGATTCAACCCCCTCGTCTTTCAGAATCTGACCATATTTGAAGAGAAGGCTTTTAAAGAGGTAATGAAGTTAAAATGAAGCCATCAGGGTAGGCTCTAATCCAACAGGTGTCCTCATAAGAAAAAGAGATGAAGACAAAGACACAGAGGGGAGACTATGTGGAGACATCAGGAGGGATGGCAGTCTGCACGCCAAGGACTGCACTTCCAGAAGAAAACAGGCTTACCAGCACCCTGATTTTAAACTTCCAGCCTCCAGAACTGTGAGAAAATAAATTTCCGTTGTTTAAGCCCCACAGCCTGGGACCCTTCGTTATGATCCCCCCTCCCCAGCAAACTAATACATCACTCAAAGATAACCAAATGGGGAGCCAATAAAAACGATATATATTAAATGGTGGAGCACATAACAAAAATTCCCCTTTTTCACTTTTAGGCACTGATCCCCAAGTTACTTTTTAGGGTCATATTATTCCATCTGCAGTTTCAGTGATCTATGGCTCTCTGTCCCAAATACTCCCACGCAGTGGAGAAACATTCCATTTCTTTTGCAACTATGTATCTATCACTGTGAAATGTACCCAGATGGTATGGAGGGCTCCTGCATATCTAAAAGAAGGCCAAGGCAGCTGAGGCAAGGTCACTGCGTGCCCTACCATCCTGCCACCCACCTGTCCCCACTGCCCACAGCCTCAACTTACAGTCACTGATGCTAAGCCTCTGCCACGCACCTCTTCCCCATCCTTAAAATTCACCTTAGTCACTTCTCATTCTGCAGAGGGCTGCTCTCAAGAGAGTAATGTAAGGGCAAGTAACTCTGGACTGGAAGCCTGAAAACATTTATCTGATTCCCGACTCTGCCTTCCAGCTTGGAAGCCATAGGATCGCAAGCACTCTGGGTCCCTAAATCTTGCCAGGGACAACACCGCCCGCCCTGCCTTCCTCATTCGGCTCATTGCCTTTCTTTCCACCCCAAATCCTGCTGTCACCCTGCGTGACATCAGTGTCTACACGGATGGGTCATCGGCGTGACATGCTGTCCCATTCAAGACCTATTTGAAGTCTGACGACCTCCGTTCCCCCAGCATCCCCATCCCCCTCCAGTTCGACTCTTGTTCTTATCAGGAAAGGCTCTATCTCTACACGGCAGGTTTCACAATCTCTCTCTCACTCTCTCTCTCTCTCTCCCTCTCTCTCTCTCATCACTTTCAGTTGTTTCAGTTCTGTAGAGTCCTTCCCTGTGTTCCTCATTATCCTTGTAATAGTCCTACCACTGCTGTAGCTACATGGTGATTTGTCTGAACATTTGCTTAACATCTGTCTCCACTTTAGATTTTAAAGCCCATGAAAGTAGGACTGTGTCTTCTGAAAGCACCATCTCAGGCCTTAGAACAGTTCCTGCCCCATGGTAGGCACTCGAAATACTGGTTGCAAAAATGAATGAATGACTATCTCTAAGCTCTCTGGTCTTCACTTCCTTCCTTATCCAGGTTGGATTCAGGGCCCATCACTTCAAACATTTGCAATATTCCCAACTCCCTTGCCCCTTTGTCCTTCTCTTGCACCCATCTAGTGATGTTCCAAGTCTGGAAACACCCAGCTGTCATCTTCTCTGGGCCACATCTGGGTTGTGGAATGCTGACGGGGTTAATGTCAAAGTGGCAAATATGGGTTCCTTATACATTAACTACCCTCCTTCTTAACAGAACCCTCGATTCTGCCCAGCAATCTTTCCTATTACTCTAGTCAACTCTGTCTTCATTTTCTCTATAGATTATTTTAAAATCTTCTCTGTCTCCAGCCTTTGACCATTCAACCTCTTCTATGGTCTTCAGCAAATGATCTCATCCCTTCTTCCACGGACAAAGATGGAAGCCAGCAGATCGGAGAGTTCCCTCCCATCTGACCATCCCAGCATCCTAATTCACTTCTTCTTTCCACTATGCTCTTGGATTCCACCCTTTCCAACCTACCATAGTGAGTATTCTCCCCCATTAACCTTCTTCTTCTCCACTGGCTGCCTCCCATTAGCGTTTATATAATCTTTACTTATTTTGAATCTTTTAAAAATGTCTCTTGATTTCTTGCAAGTTTTCAGGTTCTACACTTTGGTGTTGTGTTCTGCCTTCATGGGCAAGTTTTAGAAAGAATTATTCAAACAACCTCCATGTTCTCACATCCCCTGATATATCGACCCACAGCAGACTTTGGCTTCAGCGCTTCCTTAAATCCTCCTTCCCAGGATCACCCATCCCTCCTCGTAGCTGTTGCAATTCTCTGCAATATTTAACTCATTTCTCATAAATCTGGTCCTAAAGAAAATGGAGAAAAGAAGGTCAGAGTGGGCAAAATAGCTATGAAAATCCTGAAGATTTAAGCTATGAACAGAACAGCCATCTGGCCAGCTCCCTGGGTAGTGGAGGATTTACAAGGGGCGTCTCACTAAAAACACCAGAGTTTCTTTGGGATTCTAGAAGCCAGGTCCCTTGTTTACTCTGCCATTTAATGATTCCTCAGACTTGACTTAATTTGGGTGCATGTGTGTCTTCCTAACTAGGGAGAGGAGGCTCCTGGGAGGCAAGGTCTGCCTTTGCTGGAGATGGCATTGTCAGCAGCTGGGAACAGAGATTTTGTTAAATGCATTTTTCTCTTTCTTTTCTGTTCTTGGTCCCTTGCTCGACACTTAGGAGGTTAATGAGTATTCATTTCAACATGCCAAATCCAATGAAAATGTGGACGGAAACTTCTGACACACGTCCTTGTTGGGCTTTACTTCCTAAGAGCTATCTCTTTGTCCTAGAGAACTCATCCTTAATTTTCTGTGTTCAGACTTTATTTTAAAATCAAATTTCCACAGAATCTGGGAAGACTCTGAATAAACCTTTCTTTATATCCCAGCCTGGCCACAGCCTCAGAGTAGGTCTTTGAACTTTGTCATACCAGCCACAGTCCCCAGGCCAGTTTCTCCTCGAGGATAATTACACTCCTAGAAAAGGTAGCTCCTGCCAGAGGACTCTATCTGTGTTAGGTGACTTACACAGCTTGTAAATTGTTTTCCTCCAGTTGGAAGATGGGGGTGGTGTATCACCAACAGAAATGAGTGTAGGGGGCATCTGTCTGAAAACCATTTCCCTACTGGCTACCTTGCCAGTTTCTGCTTATACAATGCAGGCAGCTTGGGGGAACCATATTGTCCCTATAAGCTCATAACACATGGACAAATGATTAAAAACACATGGAAAACAGTTCCACAGCTAAGCTAAAATTCAGATGGGAATGGAAAATCAACTTGCAAAGCTTTCAACTGACTCGGGGCCAAATGTGGGACAGAATGCAAGGAGAAGTTGCCAAAAGAGAGGGAAGTTGGGGGAAAAAAAGCAACTCATGGATAGGAAACCTAAAACAATGACACCTTGTATTGACAACCCTTTCCTAAGACTCTCCAAGAGTAGGCACCAAAATCAACTCTGGAAATATTAAGGCCTTCATTTCGTGAAAGATTTCAGACAGATTTATATTTTCTACCCTCCATAAATAAAGATTGGCTTGACTATCTTGGCAACACCTATGCAGAAACATAATGTTAAGTATCTGTAACATAAATATTAAAATATTACACATTTTTCCTTTTCCCTTGGAGGTGTGGGAATTAAGTAACAAGGTGACATGAGACAAGCTGTGAAAAATCATGACAATAAAATGCAAAAGCAAAGCAGAACTTTCCAGGAAGGCTTGCCTTCTGTTGCCTACCTGACCCTAGGCCCAAGTTGGCCATAAAGCTGGGCAGGCCTTCGTCACATTTGCAAAAGTTCAATTCTTGGTTCAAATCTGAAACTCTTTGGAAGCTTGTTATTTGAGGCTGGTCACTAAAATGACCCAAGAATTCTGGTGGGTAGGAAACCCGTAGGCAAGGAGATTTCTTGGGAGCTAGATTCTGCTGTTTTTTCCTGTCCTTTCACTTCCTGCCTGAATCCTTCCTGACGGCCATACAATCTGAACCAACTTTCTCTCCATTTAGCACCATTTAATTCCTCACGTGTTCATCTGGGGGCAGGATGGATCCTCAAGACATGGAACAAGCATGTTCCTTAAATACTGACTTGTGAAAACATGGCTCCATGGAGGAGCCATTCTTAGAAAAGAACTATCCTTCAAGTCCTTAGCAACAAACAATTCTTTCTGTCATGTGAAAAACCATCTGCTAGCGTGTCTCTCTTTATCATGAGATTTGTGTATCATAGATCATGTCTGAAAGTCAGGCATATTGGGGTTTTAAAAAGGGCTTCCTTGGTCATCTGGATTTCTCTAAAACTGGAACCATTTCCACGTTCAACACAAATGTCCTAACATGTGGGAATGTTCTCACTTGTCATACGGAACTTTAAAACCCCGACTCTCCCGCCCCCAGATCCTCCTTCCCTGTTTACTGGTGAGCACAAACACTGTTTAAAATTGTCACTCTGTTGGGGGGCCCAGGTGGCTCAGTTGATCAAGCATCTGACTTCGCCTCTGGTCATGATCTCAGGGACCTGGGATCGAGGCCCGAATCCCTGCCCACACTCAGCAAGGAGTCTGCTTGTCCCTCTGCCTCTGCCCCCACCCCTGCTCCTCCTCCTAGCCCTGCTCGTGCGCTCTCTGAAATAAAAAAAATCTTTAAAAAAACTTGTCACTCTCTTTCAGGTACTTTGCCTCTCTCTCTCTCTCTCTCTCACACACACACAACAGCTTTTAAAAAGGTAGCTTTTATTGAGTACCTACTATGTTCCAGGCATGTTCTTTGTAGTTTCACGTTTAATCTTCACAGCAATTTTTCCAGAAAGTTATTGTTACCCCATATACACGAGAAACCTAAGCTTAAAGAATTTAAGGTACAGAGTGAGTAAATGGTGGAATCATGATATAAACCTACCTCATGTTTGTCTCCCCTGTAAGTTTGCTTTTTGCAATATAGCTATTAAAATGATGCATCTAGCCATCAAAAAAAAAAAACACGAAATCTTGTCATTTGCAACAATGTGGATGGAACTAGAGGGTATTACGCTAAGCGAAATAAGTCAATCAGAGAAAGACAATTATCATATGATCTCTCAGATATAAGGAATTTGAGAGGCAGGGCAGGGGGCCGTGGGGGGAAAGGAGAGAAAAAAATGAAACAAGATGGGATAGGGAGGGAGACAAACCATAAGAGACTCTTAATTTCAGAAAACAAACTGAGGGTTACTGGGGGTTGGGGGGGAGGGATAGGGTGCCTGAGTGATGGACATGGGGGAGGGTATGTGCTATGGTGAGTGCTGTGAATTGTGTAAGACTGATGATGATTCACAGACATGTACCCCTAGGGCCAAAAATACATTATATGTTAATTTAAAAAAAATAAAAATAAATAAAATGATGCATCCATTATTTTGTATTCTGCTGTTTTAAAATAACATTATGTGATAGAATTATCACTTTAATGGAGACAATATAATTTTCCATTAAGCGTTATTCTGTCATTGGATATTTAAATCAATTTTACACCAATATTTTACTGCCTTGAAATAAGGATATTGTTATACTTAGAGCTCTCTTTTCTTTTGAAAATTTTCCATGTTGTAGAAATTGTTTCTGTCTTCAAACAGCTTTATTGAAATACAATTGACATACAATAAACTTATGTTTAAAGTATATAATTTGATAGATTTAGACATATAGGGGCGACTGGGTGGCTCAGTCAGCTAAGCGTCTGCCTTCATACGGCTCGGGTCATGATCTCAGGGTCCTGGGATCGAGCTCCTCATTGGGCGCTCTGCTCAGCAGGGAGTCTGCTTCTCCCTCTCGCTCTGCCTGCCGCTCCCCCCGCTTGTGCTCTCTCTGTCAAATAATTTTTTTAATAATAGACATATATATGTATGCCTGTGAAACTATTACTATAATCAAGATAGTGACTATATCCATTACCCTTAAAATTTCCTTGTGTCCCTTTTTAATCCTATTCCTCTGCCTTTTCCTGTTCTCCTCCCCCATCCCCAGGTAACACCTGACTTGCTTTCTGTTACTATACATAAAGTTTGCACTTTCTAGAATTTTCTGTAAATAGAGTACATATACACCATGTGTTCTTTCTTGTCAGGCTCTTTGACTCAGCGTAATTATGTTAAGAATCACCCATGTTGTTGTAGCAATCTCCCACTTGTTTTTATTTCTGAATAGACTTCATTGCAAGGATATACTATAATTTGTTTATCCACTCACATGATAATGGATGTTTGGCTGTTTATAGTTTTGACTGTCACAAATAAAGCTGCTATGAACATTCATATATAAGTCTTTGAATGGAAATAAGCATTCTTTTCTCTTGTGTAAATACCTACGAGTGGAATGGCTGGATCACATGGTAGGTATATGTTTAACTTTTTAAGAAACCACCAAATTGTTTTCCAGAGGGATTGGACTATTTTATATTTCACCAGCAGTGTATAAGAGTTGCAATTCCTTCATATCCTCACCAACACTTGGTATGGTCGGTCAGTCTTTATAATTTGAACCATTCTAATTGGTATGTAATACTATCTCATTGTGGCTTTAATTTACAATTCCTAATGACTAATATGTTGACATATTTTCATTTACTTATTTGTCACCTATATATCTTCTTTAGTGATATATTCATTCAAATCTTCTGCCCACTTAAAAAATTTCTTATTATTAATTTTTGAGGGTTTCTTTGGTATAGTCAGGATATCAGAGAAACGCATAGTAAATATTTTCTCCCAGACAATGGCCTATCTTTTCTTAATAGTGGCTTGATCAAGATGTGTTATCCTTTTGTATATATTGTTGGCTTTGAATTGGTAAGGTTTTGTTTAGAATTTTTGTATCTATACTCGTGAGGGATATTGGTCTGTAGTGTTCTTATATTTTTGTATAGTTCGGTATCAGTAATACTGGCCTCATGGAATAAGTCAGAAAATATTCTTTTGAGATTTTTTGAGTGAGTTTTATAGAATTGGTACTATTTCTTCCTTAAACATTTATAAAATTCAATAGTGAAGCTATCTGGAATTTATTAATCTGTGTCTTCTCATTTTTTTCCTGATTGGTCTCATTAGAGATTTACCAACTTTAGTGAGATTCACTGATTTCTGTTCTGATATTTTCTATATCCTTATTTCTGCTGCCTTTTTTTTCTAGTTTCTTAAAGTGGAAGCTGAAGTTAAAACCTTTCTTCTTGGGGCACTTGGGTGGCTCAGTGGGTTAAAGCCTCTGCCTTTGGCTCAGGTCATGATCTCAGGGTCCTGGGATTGAGCCCCACATCGGGCTCTCTGCTCAGCAGGGAGCCTGCTTCCCCCTCTCTCTCTGCCTACTTGTGATCTCGCTCTGTCAAATAAATAATAAAATCTTAAAAAAAAAACTTTTCTTCTTTTAAATATAGACATATAATGCTATAAATTTCCCCGGCATAATGCTTTAATGGCATCCCACAAACTTTGATATATTGTTTTCATTTTCTAAAAAGATTTTATTTATTTATTTGTTTATTTATTTAATTTAGAGAGAGCATGAGCAGGGGGAGAGGCAGAGGAAGTGAGAGAGAATTTCAAACAGACTCTGCCCTGCATGCAGGGCTCCATCCCACAATGCAGAGATCACAACCTGAGCCGAAATCGAGAATCTAATGCTTAACCGACTGAACCACCCAGGTGCCCCTGTTGTTTTCAATTTTAGGCAATTCACCATACTTTCTAATTTGGCCATTGATTTCTTCTTTAAGCTATGAGTTGGATAAGTTTATAATTTAGTTTCCAAACACTTAGGGTTTTCCAAAGATACTTCTGTTATTGATTTCTGATTTAACTCCATTATTGTCAGAGAACAAATTTTGTATAACTTAAATCCATTTAAATTTATTGAGACTCATTGTATGTCCCAGAAAATGGCTCACCCCAGCAAATGTTGCCTGTGCACTTGAAAAGAATGTCTATTCTGCTGTTGTTGGGTGGAGTGTTCTAGCAATGGCAATTAGATTAATTTGGTTAACTGTGTCCACACTTCTAAATCCTTACTGATTTTCTGCCTACTTGTTCTATCAATTATTGAGAGGGTATTAGCATTTCTGCATATAATTATAGATTTGTTTATTTCTATCAGTTTTTGCTTCATGTATTTCTAAACATTGTTACTAGGTGCATAAATGTTAGAAATATTATGTCCTCTTGATGTATTGACCCATTTAAATTATAAAATAAGTTCCTTTAACCTCGTATTCTTTGCTCTAAAACCTACTCTGATATTAATATAACTGCTTCAGCTTGCTTTTGACTAGTTTTAGGATGGCATATATTTTTCCATTTTTCTTCTGTAGAGTAAGTTGGGATTGATTGCCTTTGGGAAGCAAAAATACAGATGGGGATAGAAGCAAAAGGTGAACTCATACTTCATTGCCTGGAAAAAGTATTGCGGGTTACCATAAGGCCCTTAATGTAAGTGTTGGTTGATTTTCGTTCCTTTCTGTCTTAAGATAAACTAGACTTTATTACCTAGCAGAATATAAGACCTATAAAAACTGCTCAAAATGAACAGTTATATGTGTAAGTTACGAGGAGGGTATATTCATTTCCTGCATGATCCTGTTCTAAAGACTTGTAGAATTAACTTTAGAAAATCATGGCATTCTGGACATTACACATATCCAGACACACTCTGCCATCCGTAACAGCCCTCTCATGATTAATGGGGAGAAAGGAGGAAGATCAATAAAGCCGTTCTGTAAGTTAAACAGTACGTCCAATCAACATTCTCTTCTTCTTAACCAACTCTATAAATAAACAAACAAAAACCTGGGTGAGACATGAGGCAAAGACTGGAAAAAGTATCTTGGGTGAGTCAGATATAACACGCAGCAAATATATCAACCCATTTATAGCTTTCTAAAATTTTTATGGTGATTTTTAATAGAATTTTTATTGAGATATACTTCGTATAACATCATATTCACAATTTAAAAGTGCACACTTCAGTCTTTTCTTAGTATATTCACTATGTTGTACAACCATCCCCACTGTCTAATTCCAGATCATTTCCACACCCCCAAGAAGAACCCGGTACCCATTAGCAGTTAGTTTCCATTTCCCCTTCCCCCACCCCTTGGGCAACCATGAATCTACTTTCTGTCTTCATAGATTTGCCCATTTTGGACATTTCGTATGAATGGACCGTGCAGAACATTGCCTTTCCTGTCCATCTTCTTTTACTTACAATGTTGTTGTCAAGCGTATGTCAATTTTATCACACTCATCAAAGATATTTTACTGGAATATAAGCAAACCATTTGCTCAGAGCGGTAAGAATGAGAATATATAGAATAATTTGAAGAGATTCAGCCTATGATTTGGAGGTCTCTGGTTCTAGTGCTAATCTCTTCCCACTTTACCTTCTGAAGACTTCAATGTCCTCTGCTCTACAATTAGGATATCAGGTGAGATGATATCATTGTTCTCTTTTTTTAATTCCTGATGCTCCAGGAATCTCAGAGACGCAGAGACACTTACTGCTTGTCTTGTTGCAAAAATCAGTCAACTGGACTGGAAAACTTAAGTTCCTCACTTGATCTGGAAACAGGAAATTTGGGAGAGTTGCTATCCATAACACCTTGACCTGATCATAAACACAGGAAGTAATGCCAGTTTCTTAATCAGGAGAGAAATATAACAAAAAGACAGCCTGAGCTCTTTGTATTGGGGTGTGTTTCCCTTCGGCTTTGAAAAGGGATAATGTAATCAATGATTTCCACTGTGACTTCCTCCCTGATAAAAAGTTTGATGCTTAAAAAAAAACTATTAGAAATTAGAAATTAGAAATTTGCATGTATACACTTTAAACTTCTATTTTCCTATCCCGTTCACAGTAATATCTCAAGTGTCTAGAATAGGTGAGGGGCTGGCACTCGATATTCTAATAGTAGTCGTTGAATAAATGGTAGATGGATGGATGGATGGGTGGCTGGGTAGATGGATGAAAGCCATGTAACTAAAGGTTGATTTAAATAGCAAGGATAAAAAAGACATGTTGTTTCCCTTTCCATCCCTTCTTACAATAGCTAGAATAAATATAAAATGTGAAAAACTCAAGCAACAGGAATTCAGAAGTCGAAGTAAGTTTATTTTATTAATTTTGATGCAATGCTAGAGACAGTACATTTCATAGGCTGCTTTGTTGCAAAAATTAATGAGCACCAGTTCCTGGTTTGAATTATACAAACCATAGTGTTAATGAAAATATGTGCATGTTCTTTTTGGCTGTATTAAAAATAAACAAAAACAGAAACATAAATAAATGTCACCTGGTTCGCTTTTACCTCTCCTTGGAAGGAGATGAAATAATTATCATATGTTTTTAAGTTTATGTTCAGCAAAATATATGCCATATACCTATCTATGTTTTGGTTAAAGAGCAAAAATCCAGGATTCTGAAAATCTACTTAGCTGAGTTGATGCCCTTGGACAGAGGGGGGCTTTTCCTAAGCTGGTATTCAAACCTGGGGAGAAGAGCTGGGTGGCATTTAAGTCCTTCTTTCTGATGCTCTCCTTCTTAGCTACCACCTGTCCCATCTCTCCCTGCTCAACCCTTCTCTCCTCCCTCCCCTCTTCTCTCTCGTATAATCATCCATTCCTTATTCTACCATTATTCCATTTCCTTCCTTCCTGCTCCCAACAGACCCTGACAAATGACAGTGACCACTCTAGGTGGCAAGAACCATGACCATCATTTACTTTTTTTTTTAAGGATTTTATTTTTAAGTAATCTCTATACCCACCATGGTTCTTGAACTCATAACCCTTGAGATCAAGAGTCGCACGCTCCACTGACTGAGCCAGCCAGGCGCCTCAGTCTCTCTCTTTTGTTTTTTTAGATGACAATGGTTTGATTGTTTTTCCCTGAGTCAAAGCCCAATCATGAGAAAGAAATAAAGGTCATGATAAATATTGCCCAACACCCTAACTTGCCTGAATTTTTGTTTGTATCCTCATTCAATTACTTGTGTTTTACAAACTGATTGATGCTTTCATGATCAGGAACATTAAAAAGTATTATCCTAGTATTTCTAGTTGCTACAAAAATCATAAAACATTCATTCTCTTTGTGCTAGCATTTGCAACTATACTTAAATATCATTGTTGTTGCAGGCAAGTATAATAAAATCTACCGTGTTGATCAGATTCTCTGTAACGGCCCTAGTTCTGGATTCCCAGTTTTAAATAGTTAATATAGCTCTGGACTTTTAGAAGGGAGTGGCCCCTGAACTCTTTATTTCTTGAGCTTTCGCTTTCCCTCCTAGGATATCACTCTTTAGGTAAACAGCTCCTTGCTACATTATCTGGCATCTCGCCTTCCCAGACGGCAGAGGCCAGTGGATCAGAAAAGATTGGAGCTGGTACAGAGGGTGGGTTTACCAACTTTTAGTTAAATACCAGAGAGTACTTGTGTTGTACAAGAGACCTGTATGTTGTAATCAGTTCAGAGCCTACGCGGGATACCTAAAGTAGGGAGCCTCCTAACACCACCATGCTTTTAAATTTAAGTGAGAGGTAGGAATGCCAAAACGTGATCCCTACTTCTCTTTGCAAATATTTCTAATGCCGAAAATCTTGATAAATGAGCAGAAATAAAACAAGCTTGTCATATTTTATGTCCAGAAACTGGACTGAATTTCTTCCGTTTATTTTTGTTTTACCGAATGTGTAATTCTAATAAAACCTGCACCAAAGCTTTAGTCTACTTGGTAACCCTATCTTGACTCTGAAATTACTCTGAACGACTCATAGAGCAAGTTATTTTGGCACAACCGTATTTTTGGCACAACCGTATTTTTCAGTGATTATGAAAAGAGGAAAATTTTGAGCAAATGCTTCAGAAATAAATTTCTAATTTCCTGTAATTAAACCTTGATTTCAGAAGGGAGTTCCTGTAAGGCTGCAACATGCTTTGCTGGTACAAAAATGTTTCATTCAGCTGATATTATAAATTAATAAGGCACCTTTATGTTACCGAATCGGGTTAGCATGCCATTTCTAGAAATAGTAGAGATGTAAGGGCTCAAAGTTATATCAAAATCCATTCTGAGAATATAGGTTTTCAAGGGCTCTGTTTTCAGTATTATCTTTCTTTGTTCATCAGCATGGTTCACTGGGACACTTCTGAGGAAGCAGTGTTTTTCTTCCATTTGTTAACCATCACTCGCATAAACTCTATTCCAAATGTCCTTGAGAAATGTCAGTCCGTACCATGTACCCAAATGAAAAGAGAGGTTCACATTACTTCAAATTTCTCATGAATCTGTGAGGCCAGGGGAAACAGCATGATTCGCTCTGGGAAGGTACAAGGCCAACATTTTTACTGGAAAAAGAGCTCTGTCTCATGAGTAGGGATGGGTAGACCCCTGACATACAGGTTGCCTCTGAATTCTTACCTGAACTAGAACTTTGCAAATGAGCTTCCATCTGCAAGATTCTCCCACCTAAAGCCTTCTTTTCCAGCACAGAGAATTCTCCTTTTTTATCCACAAGCCTCTCCTCTTAGGTTTCACATTCAAAAGGGCTCCAAAGGGACAAGGCAACCCTTTGCTGTTCGACCGTGATTTAATGAGCTGGTAGGGTTAGCTTTCCTCAGATTGAAGTGGTACAAGCCCCTGCCAGGACAGATTTCAGAACAGGACAAAAAATTGAGGTCTTGGGACAAAAAAAGTCCAAGGACCATGAGCTTGGTGCGGACTTAGATATGGAGTGGGGTCAGGATGGGAGTATTCCAGAATAAGCAAATCTTGTACCATATAATACTTTAGGTATTTATTTGGAAAGGTACTGAGCTGTAAGAACTGTATTTCTTCCTGAAAGAAATGCTCATTGATCAATCCTCCTGGAAAAATTCTTCAATGTTCCTTTTTTTACCAGATAGAATCACTCATATACTACAATAAAAAAAAAAAATGGACTTGACACCTTGTTTTGTATTGAACAATATGCACAAATCCTGTAAATAAATAGGTAAGAAATCCCAAGTGGGCACCTGTAAGGTCAGTTACATTTAGATTTTCCTGGAGCACACGTAATTGTGAGGTTTGCCCTTCCTACAGTCCTGCGTTTGCCATTTCCCTTGTCTTTGAGCCAAAACACAGTTCTTGCCAGGCTTCAAACGTTGAGGGGGTCCTTTCCTCCAGTTGGTGAAGCTGACAGGTTCCCCACTGATCCACTCCCAGTGGCCAGCACGCACTTGGTCATTCAAACCTAATGTGAACCAAAAAATGGGCCAATATTACGTTTATGCTTGAATATCTTATTGGTCTATTGTTCTAAGCTCAGTAATCATATACAAAAACGGGCCTACATTCTAAAACACAGAATAGGACCTGGGAAGGAATCCTAAAACGCAGTTAAGAACATACAGCTTTGAGGGGCACCTGGGTGGCTCAGTCAGTTGGATGTCTGCCTTCAGCTCAGGTCATGATCCCAGAGTCCTGGGATTGAGCCCCTTGTCAGGCTCCCTGCTCAGCAGGGAGTCTGCTTCTCCCTCCCCCTCTGCTTCACCTCCCCACTTGTTCACTCTCACTCTTTCTCTCTAATAAATAAAATCTTTCAAAAACTTAAAATTTAAAAATTAAAAAAAAAGAACAACATATGGCTTTGGAATCAGATTCAAATCCAAATCTTAGATCTACCACTTACTAGTTGAGCATTTTGGGGCAGGTTACTTAACCACTCTAAGTTTTAGTTTCCTCATCTAAGAAATGGGTATAAAAATAGTATATTGTGGGCTGTTTTAAGTATTAAATAAGATAATGCATGTCAAGGCATACATACATGTTTAGTAAACAGTGATTATTGTTCACATTATTCTACAGACAGAACTCCTATCCCAGGGAAACAGGTACACTCCTGTCTACTGTTTCTTTTTCTCGCTATGTAAATGTCTTGGTTTTCATATTTGAAAGTAGCTTAACTAGGTATTATTTTTAGTCTGGAACGTAGATTTTTTTTCAGTCTGCTGTAATTCCAATAAAAAGCAGCTTTTCTCCACTTGCCTCTCTATTCCCAATAGCTATTCTACAAATTGTAGTGTTGCAAAGTCTTTGTAATTTTTCTTAAAGAAACATTCTTCCTCGTCACTCTCCTTCATTGCAAAAACAAAGAGAATACAATGAGAAAAGAGTCCCCTGTAAGGGCACTATCTGACATCTCCCAACCAAGTTTAACCATGAAAATAGTCTTCATTGCGTAGCATATAACCTTCTCCCGTGATTCTCCCTCAGTAATTTTGGGGTAGAATAAAATGAACTACTACCTCCTTCTGGATTGTTTCCTTGCATTATTGATCAGGGGGAGATGTTATGCCCAAGCATTCTGTGGGAATAGAGCCTTGAAATCAGTCATTATGGAAGCAGAGAAAACGGCTCCCTCCAGCTTTAACTTAATACTCTCAGAAAATTTCAGAATTTAGAGATGTACTAAGTATGACAGAGATTTTGAGAAGCCAAGATTGGGTTTACTATTGTTTCCCTGAAATCCAATACCTTGTAGGACAGATGGTGAAAATTCTGACTTGGATGTGCCCCCAGAATTCTACCAAAAATAGAATCTGAAGAGATTTGTATTGTTGTTAAAATTGAAGAAGATACTAAAACTTCAGAAAACAAAGGATAAAATTAAGATCCACCTATAATTGTCAATAGCAATAAACATTTGTAATTCTTTGGCATATTTATTTATATATGTATATATCATGTGCATATATGTGGTATATATATCATATGCATATATGTATATATATATATCACATATATAAATATTTTATTCTAAATTATTTTTATGCTTCATATGGCTGTGGACTCTGCTTACTTAGCAACCTGTCACAAATATATCACATATATTTTTTTAAGATTTTATTTATTTACTTGACAAAGAGAGAGATCACAAGCAGGCAGAGAGGCAGGCAGAGAGAGAGAGGGAAGCAGGCTCCCTGCTGAGCAGAGAGCCCGATGCAGGACTTGATCCCAGGACCCTAAGATCATGACCTGAGCCAAAGGCAGAGGCTTCAACCCACTGAGCCACCCAGGTGCCCCATCACATATTTTATATATAATATGCCTCCAACATATATTTCTTGGATGAAATAATAAACATAAAGCACTTTGTCATGTCTTTAATATTCATTGCCTTACAAAAGCATTAACTATTAAATATCCCTTCGTGTGGCTATACCATAATTTATTTAACTATCTGCTATTTATAGCTATCTCTAATTTTTTACTTTTAGATATAGTGTTTGTTGAATTCTCTTATCTATAAACCAAACCATATCCCTTATTATTTATTTGAGACAGACGTCTACAAATCACAGTAGTATATAATTAAGATGAGTTTTTTTATTTTTTAAAAGATTTTATTTATTTATTGGAGAGAGAGAGAGAGAACGAGCAGGATGGGGGAGGGCAGAGGGAGAAATAGACTCCTCGCTGATCAGGGAGCCCGATGTGGGACTCGATCCCAGGACCCTGAGATCATGACCTGAGCCAAAGGCAGACAGACCCTTAAGCGACTGAGCCACCCAGGCACTCCAAGATGAGTTTTGAAAGACAGACCTTCCACCGGGCACCCCCTCCAAAAAAGAAAAATATAGATTGTCCAACCATCTAACTATTGCTTGTTACTGTAAGCCACAATTATTTGGCCCATGGGAGGGTGATGCCCTCTTGAAGTTCTTGCCTCCCTCCTTAGTATAGCACAAACACTTGCCTATCCAAAAGGGCTTTCTTCCACTGATGTCCCAGAGCCATCGCATGTGCTGCCTGGAGAGAACAGTTACAAGGCTGCCCAGGTGACTACAAGGAAACAAACAAAAAGGACAGCGTGAGTGACAAGGAGCCCAACTTTCCTGTTGATATGAAACTCATAACAGAAATCAAATCGGTTTAAAATAGAAAGAAAAGTATATATATGTATATATATAGAAAGGACTTTCCAGGATTTGAATACTCTATTTTTTTTACTTTAATGACTATCTGTAAGGTGGGATCGGAGACAGCAAAGAAAGTGAGATTTTTTAAATACTATCTGATTTTTAAAGCATAAATTCAATAGGTTTTAAACATCTTTTTAGAAAAATCAACAACTGCCTATTTATAAAAATTAATGCTATAATATTACTCCTCTCATGGGGAGTCTATCTCTAAATGGGCATAATTTTGACAAATATCCAGTTAATTTGATCAGTAACGTAACCCAAACTATTCAAATAAAATTACTTGAGGTCTACATTTTGCGCTTGGTGTATTGACTCAAATACCTGAATAATTGTGAATTGAATGAAATGAGCATGATCTCACCGTTAAAACTTCATAAATGGTGTAGAAGTTAAAGCACGTGTTCCTATAAACATCTGTAAATATTTCCCCCCCAAATAGAATTGCTTTTATGTTTAAGAGGTATAGCATAATGACTTGACTTACCTATATTGTGAAATGATTACCACAATTAGTTAGTATCCATCATTTCATTTAAATATCAAAAAAAAAAAAAGGAAAAAGAAAAAACAATTGCATTCCTTGTGATGACAACTCTTAGGATTTACTTTCTCAATAACTTTCAAATATTCCTTAGAGCAGTGTTAGCTATATTCATCAGGCTGGACATTACCTCCCAGGACTTAATTATCTTATAACTGAAAGTTTGTACCTTTGACCACTTTCATCTGATCATTTCCACCCCATATCTTCTCCTTTTTTTTTTTTACTATAGAAAGTTTCACACAAGAAACAAAGTCACCATGATCTTGCCTGGTTAATATCCATTGATATATTATTCATTTTGCCTATGTCTTTCCAAACTTCTGGTTCATTTCTCTGTTTTTCCATATCACATATGGTGAACATAATTTATTCATTTCTTAATGTTTTTTTTTTCCCCACTCGAACCAGTACTTTATTGTTCTGTCCTGCAGTAGTGACTTCTAGGACTTCTGAGATATGTAAGTCTCTTCACCCTTTCTCTGAATGTCCTCAGGCTGCTGGATTTGGGTCTTGTGACTTGGCTCTGACCTCACTGTTTACTGTCATCTCCTGTCTGACAGGGACAGCAGATCCGATAGCACAACTTCTTCCCTTCCTCTCACATCCAATATGGTAATTCTAACGGGCTGAGGGTTTAGAACTCAAAATACCAAAGGTATGTAATATGTAGGCCGAGGGAAGGCTCGAGGGTCTGCCTCAGTCAATATGGTGCGTTGAACAGAGCATATGAGATCTAAGTTCTCTTCCCATTCTGCCCCTCATTCCTTTATGGCTGTAACTGCCACCTCACCTTCATCATTAGGAAGTAAAAGGGCTTATTCAAGGATATTTAACATCTCCTCCCGCTTTAAGATTCTTGAAACTATTGTGAAAACAGACTTTGTAAAATGCATTTTAGCTGGTCAAGTACAAGTTTGATTTCTTTTTTGTCTCTCCAAGAAGCAAAAAGTGCCCAGAGAGCAAGGTGGGAAGATAGCTGTGTTTAGGACAGATAACACATTAGACCATAGTTATTTATAAAAGAAACATTTAGGTACTGGTATGTTGATTATTTTATCAAAAATGTTCCTTTTCCTTCATGACCATATGCATACCAAATAGTGTGAACATTATCTATATAGATGTGTATATAGAGAGATATAAAAATAAAATATAGAAACACAGAAAAAATCTTTGGACAGCTCTGAAATTTGAAGGCATTCAAAGTATAGTAATAAAAACAGAAACTTTAATTTTTCTAGTTAAAGAAATAAACATCTACTTCTTTGAAATGTTCTGATTAAGTATAGATGTATTTCAGAGTAACTCTTTAAGGCCAGGCCAGCAGGGGTTCCAGACACTGCTGTGGGAAAACAAAATGGTTTTATAGATAATGATTTATAATAATAGAATTACCAAATGTACAATGACTGCCTGAGGAAATGAGCAGATGAGATTACAATATGCAAATTCAAGAAATACCTAATCTAGGAGTCTAGCTCCTCTGGGTTGGAAAAATAATAAAACACCAATGGAGAGGAAAGGAGATTGGAGATAAAGATTGAGTTGAGTTACCAATCTGATTAGGGACAAGGAGGAGAGCAAAAATTTGCTGTTCTTGAAACATGGGTGTTGCAAATGACCCTTTGTAAAGGATTGTCGGGGAAGAGAGCCCCAGGAAACACAGCCCAGAATTGAATAAAATCCATGATACCAAATCAAAAACATACTAATATTAGTATTAATTCTAATTAGAAAATCTAAAACCATCTCCTAAAATTAATTCATGAGAAGGTAAATACTCAGGTTATGAAATGTTGAAACTATAAATTTTATAATATAGAAGGAATGGATAATTCCCAGAATACTTATTCTTCTTCCTTTTATATATGTTTTTTAATTAAGTTTTTTATTTTAATTCTAGTATTGTTAATATACAGGGCCATCATACATTCAGGTGTATGATATAGTGAAGAATATCTGTTTTTAAGACAAAGAGGGTGGAGAAGAAGAAAACACAACGAACCTGAAAGGTAATGGGTCCAAGGAAGCAGGGTGGCCCTCAGGTAAATATAAACACATTTAATGGTAGAGGGGGTCTTGGGGTTCAGAGAAAAATTATACCAAAAAGTGGCCCTGTTGTCCAAATATATTTCTTTTAGAATGACTGAACCAAAGGGATATGGAGATCTTTTCTTTTTCCTTTCAGTTTCCTTTTAACTTACTGCTAGACATTTTTTGAAATGTCTATAACTAGTATTAACTGTTCTTGGGGTAATCATTCTCATCCTTTCAAAATACAATGCATATTCATCTTTACCTCTCTTACACATCCTGGAATACCACCAGAAATGGTATTCGATAGATGTTTTAAGTTCTGGACCAATCTGGTAAACAGATAAAGTGTAATTTGAAAGAGTTTTATTACTGATAAGATACATAGTCTCTTTCTAACATATGATGGAAAAACTCCAATTGTCTCTAAAAACTTTTTTTTGTTCTGAAAGTTTTCTGTTTTATATCTCAAAAGAAATCACAGTTCTAGAGCTTAAAATAATTCCCTGAGACTAGAGTTTACCAAAATAACTTCAAAGTAATATGAACAAATTACTTCTGAACCTGCTTATAATACCATGTTTGATCTACTAGATATGATCTTTAACACCCTTGAATTAATATGGAAGATGGAAATTTTCCATCACTACTATAATAGATTTTATAATAGTTATTCTAGTACAAAATATCCTTCTATTTATACTATTTCTAAATACCATTTATGTTTTCACATATGCAATCAACAAATACAGCTTGTAACTCACATTATTTACATTTAGGTCCAGAGACACCAACTCAATGAAAGCTAAATGCTGCCATTTAAATTTAGTGACTTTCACATTTTTTTAAAGATTTATTTATTTACTTTTAGAGAGAGAGAGAGAGAGAGAGCAGGGGGAGGGGCAGAGGGAGAAGGAGAATCTCCAGGAGACTCCCCAATGAGCAGGAGCCTGATGCAGGGTCCGATCTTATGACCTTGAGATCACCACCCTGAAATCATGACCTGAGCTGAAACCAAGAGTCCAATGCTCAACCCACTGAGCCACCCAGGTGCCCCACTGACTTTCACATTCTTAATAGAGCTTTGTGAGAAGGAGATGTAGGAAGGAATTGTCAGGATTATATGACACCTTACTGATGTAAAATGCAGGGTTTAAAGTCTTGCCATAGGGGCGCCTGGATGGCTTAATCAGTTAACCGGCTGCCTTCATTCAGCTCAGTCATGAACCCAGGGTCCTAAGATCGAGCCCGGCATCGGCTCCCTGCTCAGTGGGGATCCTGCTTCTCCCTCTCCCCCTGCTTATGCTCGCGCTCTCTCTCCCTCTGTCTCAAATAAAAAAAAAAATCTTTAATGAAGGCTTGCCATATAGGACAGCTGTATCTGGAGGGAGACCATGTCAATTTCTCTGAAGCTCATTGATGAATGAAGAATGATTTAGTTATTGGGCTGTGGGGCCAATACCGGGGGATAATACTTTAAGATGCAGTCTGGCCTAGACATTTCCAGTACAGTAAGTGCCCAAACAAATATTTGTTGAATGAATGAATTTATAAATTGAGAACCTGATTGTATCTTAGGTTTGCTCTGAAAGGTTACTTTGATTCCAATCCAAAAGAAACTTAGGGTCCATAATTTAATAAAAATTGCAGTGTATCTTTGCTGTGAAAGATATAAAATACTCATATATAGTTTTGAAACCTACTTTAGGTTAGCTCAACACAAAATTAACATAGGTGTGCTTCCCAATTCACCTGAGACAAGATAGTCCCGTTCCTTATGGAGCTATCTTGGAGAGTATAATAGAAATGAAGTCCACAAGCGAGTGATTTTGCTACCCCAAATCTCTTCTGTTTTATCTGTAGAATGTAGATAATAATACATGCTTCCCACACAGAAGTGATGGGAGGATCAAATAAGCTAGTATAGGTGAAGGAATTCTGTAAACTATAGTGTAATATAAAAGGAAGGCGTTATTGGCAAGGAGGCATGTAGAACTAGGTCAGGCTACTGTAAAAGGGTCAGGGTGTAAACACGCTTTAAACCGAAGTTGCAGATGAGATCTTAGGTCAAATGCAGGAGGAAGTAGCTAGACTTTTAAATTAATTTGGGCCTCAAGTTTATTATTGGGACAAGGGAATTGCACAACATTAATAGATTTATGACAAGATTAGTAGATGCATAACTAGTCTTCCTACTCTTTGCACTCACCATTAAAACCCAGCTGCAATTAGATGGATCAATAAAATAAAAAATATATTGGGGGACTAACATAGGCTGGTCACCAGGGAGATATCAATATTATTACAAATTGCCATGATTTCAAAAGAAATGAATTTTGACACCAAAAAGCGAGATCATAGAATCAGAATAAAGAACAGTCCTTCTAAGAAAAGATACTTGGTGACCTGAGGCCAACACTATGAAGGGATAGAAAGATATCGCTCAATACACATTGTCTTTACTTTTCTCATAACATGAAGAACCAGTTAGAGCTTCATTATAGACCAGCGGTTACCTGCATTGTCCTTTGAGGACCACTGGAAGAGGAACAATAAGGCTGCCTTCAAACTTGAGGTTTGGGGTTCTGTCGCTCTGTTCACCTATATTTTACCAACAAATCCCAGCAGCAATTTGATCAGGGTAACCTTGGATAGAGTATAATTGCACTTCTGTACTCCCCCTCATTTTTGTCAGTATACACACCACACCCTCCTCTTCATAACATGTTGTAGTCTTCTTCTTGCTAAATCAGAGAGCTTTTCATTTCACACCAGAGCCCTTTCCTCAAGAAGGAAAAAAGACCTATACCACTCTTCCTACCTGAGCTATCAATGCATTAAGACAAATTTTAAATAAAAGTAAGACACCCAGTTATTTGGGTGGAAGAATGTCTTCATTGTCCCTTAACCTACAGCCATATGGGAAGATATGTATTTAAACAATAATTATTTATAAAATTAAAAACATAGTTTACCTTACTTTATACTACCCACTCATCAACAAAAACCTGAAAGCAGCTGATTAAACTTTATAGTACTCTTACTTAAGACACGAAATACATTAGTGAAAAAAGGGTGGTTGATCTGACCAGTTTTTAAGAAGACTTAAAATATATTTTTTAAAGATTTTATTTATTCCTTTGAGAGAGAGAGCAAATGAGCACAAGCCAGGGGGAGGGGCAAAGGGAGAGGGAGAAGAAAGCTCCCCCCTGAGCATGGGGCTCGATCCCAGGACCCTGGGATCATGACCTGAGCTGACAGCAGACGCTTAACCGACTGAGCCACCAAAGCGGCATAGACTTTTAAAATATTTTATTAAACTCTTTAAAAATCTGGTTATGGGGTGCCTGGGTGGCACAGTCGGTTGAGTGTCTAACTCTTGGTTGTGGCTCAGCTGGTGATTTCGGGGTTGTGGGATCAAGCCCAGAGTGGGACTCTGCACTCAGCACAGAATCTGCTTAAGATTCTCTCTCCCTCTCTCTCTGCTTCTCTCCAGCCCACCCTCTCTCTCTCTCTAAAATAAATCAATCTTTAAAAAAAAAAAAGAAAAATCTAGTTATAATTTAGATACAGTAAAATGTATCGATTTTAAGTATTCAATTCAACGAATTTTGACAATTGTATATATCCATGTAACAACCGCCCAGAGCAAGCAATGGAACATCTCCATCACTCTAGAATCTTACCTCATTCTACTTTTTAGTCACCCTACAATCCCTACCAGGGATAACTGTTTTTGTTCTTGTTTTTTCTATCACCAACTAATAAATTAGTTTTTCCTACTCATATAAACTAAATCATATAATATGCATTCTTTTATGTTGGGTTGCTTCCTCTCTACATGTTTTTGAGATTTATTCACATTGTTGGAGGTTTTAGTAGTTTACTCCATTTTATCATGCATAAAATAATTTATCAGAAGAAGAGTATTTATCTATTTCCTTGTTGATGGAGAAAATATAAAGAACCCTTATAAATCAACAACAAAAAGACAAATGACTTAAATTATTATTTTTTTTAGATTTTATTTATGTGACAGAGTGAGTGAGAGAGGGAGAGCGCATGAGCAAGGGGAGGCAGAGGGAGAAGTAGACTCCTCGCTGAGCAGGAAGCCCATTGTGGGGCTCTATCCCAGGACCCTGGAATCATGACCCGAGCTGAAGGCAGATGCTTAACCGACTGAGCCACCCAGGTGCCCCATACCCAAGCTGTTATTATTATCTTAAAAAAAAGGTGCTATGAAATTCTCATGAATGTCTTTTTTTAACATATTTTTTTAAGTTTTATTTATTTAAGTAATCTCTGTACCCAACGTGTGGCTTGAACTCATAACCCCAAGATCAAGAGTCACATGCTCCTCCAACTGATCCACCCCTTTAGCATAAATTTTTATCTCTTTCAGGTAAATACCTAGGAGTAGAGATGTTAACTCACAGCATAAATGTATGTAACTTTATAAAAAAAACTGCTGGACAGCTCTACAAAGCAGTTGTACCATTTTACACTTCCACCAGTGTATATGAGAACTCCATTTGGTATTGTCAGTGATTTTATACTGGGTGTGAAGTGGTATTTCATTGTGGTTTTCGTTTGCACTCCCCTGATGTCTAATGTGAATACATCTTTTCATGCATTTATCAACCAATTATGTATCTTTTCTCATGAAATCTCCAAGTCATTTGCTATTTTTTTTTTATTCTGGTTGTCTTTTTGTTACCGATTGATAGGAATTGTTTGTATTTTCTGGATTTGAGACTGAGATCAGTTGGATGATTGGAGATGAGCTTTGCCAAATGTGGTTCACCCTTTCAACTTCTTAACAGTGTTTTTGGATAAGCCTAACTGTTGGAATTTGATGAAGTGCAAGGTCTGACTGCCCTTCACCAGGGACTTCTCTAGTCTCCATTTCCAGCCATGGAGCATATTGGTCTAATTGCATTGTTCTGGATAATATCCAGGTGGGCAAAAAAGAGGGAGGGTACCAGGGATAGGTATGGATACATTTTTAAAGTCCTTCTGGGCTAGATAAATTTTGTTGTCACGATCTGACCACAAGTCATCCTTCAGTAAGTGTTCCATTACCCACCGACACTTTGTCCAACTTGTCTGGTTTCATAATCCTCACTGTCTCTGATATTGTCATAGGTCTGATATTATAAGACCTTTCATTGCTATGTATTTTCAAATTAGCGGGCAGGAATCCCTACTTAGTTTTAAAAAAAAAAGATAGAACCTGCAAGGCCGCTGACCCAGAAAAGTTCCTCTTTCTCCAAAAGACCAAAAGAAGCTAGAATATAGAATTTCTGCAACATCACAGTTTTCACATAGAGAGACACATCACAACACATTATCAAGGTCAATTTCTAATCCACTCTGAACTACAGAGCTCTCCTGGGGGTTCCTACAACAAAACCAAGTAGATATTGGACACTCAATGCTCCAATGAACGCAGTGCCCCTGCAGTTGCACGAGAAAATAGAAAGAGTATGAAAGAAAACATTACTTAATGTGAAAGAGGGTTTCTTACTGTTCCTTGCAAGCTCGGGCAGCTGAGTCCCAGGTGCTTTTCCGCTCTGTGACCAGGGAGTGGCAGTAACCCGAGTGACGGTACCACCCAGCTGGGCAGGATTTAACTTCCACCGCCTGAAAAACATTGTCCATGTTCACATCAGAATGGTCTTTACCTTCTAGAGTCTGCTCTCAGCATAAAGAGTCCCGCGAATCCCCTAACTTGACTAGAGTAGTTCTGTCACCAGAAAGGACGTCAGCCCTTATCCCAATTCTCCACCTTGAGGGACGCAATGGCGTTTTACAGAAAATGTTACTGAAGTCAGCACTGTTTCGATTTTACACTTTTGACATTCCGATGATTAAAGAAAATGAGTAAACACCTGCTTAAATTGTACCGACTAATGAACGTGGTTTGTGATTTATAAAACACCCCTTGGGCTGTATTTTCCTCTTCACCTTCAAAGTAGAATGAGGGCAGGGGGATGTAGCCTGAGTTGTCAGATCATTTCCTGTCTGTCAGCTTATCACAGAGCATAATGCAAGCAGAGAGCCTTCGCTGCTCATCCCGTGTCCCACCTCGGTTTGGGGGCTCCAAACTTTCCAGGCAATTCCATCGCACTCGTACAGCTCTCGGAGGTTTTCTTGGAAGTGGAGAAGTCCCTTTAATTCCAGTGTGCAGTTCTTTGGAAATGAGGGCAGCGGGTCCTACGGGAAGGTGAGGTAATGTAGATTGGACTTCACGTAAGCCGATCGCACATTCACCCCCTTTGGCTCTTCATTTGTCAGGCAGCATTTGTGTTCAGCGAATGATCCCCAAGCCTGAAGCCTGTTTCATGGCCCAGCAAACAGTTTGTTGTAGGATGAAGAGGAAGTAAGAAGATTTTCCTACCTGTCTGGGGAAGTGTGAGTCGGTTGTGGATTCCACCTTATCTGCCACTTTGCTTGTTTTTTGTGTCTGGCTCATAATGGATACTTTGGCCTTCCTTTTGTGGGATGGAGAACCATCTTCCTCTAGCTGTAGGGAAACTATTCCATGATACTGGAGGAAACCAGAAAACAACAATAAAGAGAAAGCAAACACCACAATAACAAACAAAAACATCTGTTGGAAAATGAGCAATCCAAAAATTGGGTTAATGCAGGAAGATAAAAGTTGTTGTTGTTTTTTTTTCTGACCACCCAAGCCTTGAAAACAAATGTCAAAACAGGCTCTTAAGAGAAACACATAAATACAGAAGAAATTTAAAAAAATAGTTTCACTAAATATTTTGCATCCATAAATACAAGAAATTTAGCAATTCTCTCAGACTATGCTTACATTATAGATGATGTCGGTTCCATTTCTATGAACAGAGGATGGAAGGACCTGAAATCAACAAAGTACAAAACAGGAACAGAATTGGCTGGAATAATAACTAACAACAGAGTAAAACCCTTTCAGTAAGACCTTGTTAGTGTCGAAAAAAATGTTAAAACATATGTTACTTAAGACTTTCCATGCCAAAATCATTAGAATTTTTAAAATCACTAGACTTAATCACAACTTACCAGTGTAGACTCATACATTCATAGTTTCAGTTATGGAGAAAAGACACCCTTATTTTCTTGGCGTATCTATAGAACACAGAGGTCCAAGAAAACCTACACACACACACACACACACACACACACACACACTCACACACACCTCCACTCATGGGTATGTGCTTAATTAGAATCCTGTGCTAATAAGGTCAAAGACACTGTTTCCACACCCAAGTAGATCACTTAATCTCATTCTGTTCGAGTCACTGGTTATCCCCTGTTTTGATCACAAAAGGAACCAAAGCAGAAATCATATGGATGAGTCAATACACTCATCACTTCAATTAGTACAAATTAAGGAAGTGGGCAGCATTATGATATCTGTATCCAAAAGGTACTGCATGGGGGCGCTTGGCTGGCTTAGTCGGTGGAGCATCAGACTCTTGATCTCGGGGTCCTGAGTTTGAGCCCCATGGTTTTAAGTTTTAAGCCCCATACTTAAAAATAAAATCTTTAAAAAAAGGGGGGGGGATCATGTGCTTGTGCAAGGAACCATGGTTCCCATTCACTATGCGAATCAGCTTTGTCAGTGTTTCAGAACACTTATTAATATTTTTTTTATTCTTTTACAATGTCCTTCATACCTGAGATCCCAGAAGTTCCCCGTCCTTACCGCTTTGCCACTCCCCCGGGTCCTAAGCTTCATATGAGAAAGATCTGGAGACTCAAAACCCTGTCGGGTGTCTCCCCTTGGGACTGCCAGCCGCTTGGAAGATGGAAGGGGTCTTCTTTCCAGATGAAAGGAACCAGAAGTGGTGGGTGAGGAAGACCCTGCGGACAGCGGGTGCCAAGTGCCCTTCTCCCGTGCATTGTGCTTGTTGGGGTTGAAGGAATATGAAGGCTGGCACTGTCCTGGGGGCATGAAAGATGGCAGGTCAGTTCACTGTACAGTAACAGATAACCGATCGCATCGACATGGCCCCTGCAGCAGCTTGGGCATTAAACTTAGATGGATGGTTTCCCCCAAGATGTTGTCTCTTTGCCACTTGCCAGAAACTCCTTTACTCTTCCTCCATTGCCATGCAGGAGAGCTGTGCCCTTCTGCACTTCTGCGGGGTGGTTGTAAATTCGTGAAATTGATTTCACAAACGACAAACAAAATCCATTGTCATAATTTTACAATCAGACCATGTACTGGGGAAACTGCCTCACTTCTCTTCATGTTACAGCATTCCTCAGGTTTATTCACTGATCAAGGGTCAGTCCGTAAACACTGCAAAGGGCTCAGCCTTTCCCCGCTCTCCTAGAGATAGACACTGGAATTGCCAGAAGAAGCGAAATCAAATAACAGTTACAAAAAATTTGCATTCAACTATTACAGAACAAAGAGCCAGAAAATCTTAATGGAACTACTTCTATTGGAAACATTTCCAATTAGTATGACAAAAATCTAAACCCACAACCCTCATGTGGCTATTTTGTACTTCATGTGTAAAGTGTGTATTTCATGTATTTTATGTACTTACTGCGACCAGAAAGTTCTACTGAAAAAGAAATCAATTTGGCCACAAAGGTGATGGGGAGAGATGTTGTGGATATCGGAGTATCATAAAGGCAAGGGGGATGGCGTTTGTTTTCATTATAGGAAAGAGAAGAAGTGAGAGTGGATCTCAGGTAGGGAAAACATACCATGAGGCATGACAGGTGTAAAAGCTGAGGTTTAAGTCCATGTGTGGTTAACTGGACGCTTGTCAAATGCTAACCAGACACCTAAGTAGAAAGTACTTGGTAGAAAAAAAAAAAATCAGAGCACCAAGGACTGTGCTTGGTTTTTTTGTTGTTGTTGTTGTTTACTTCACACGTTGTTCTTTTACATACACTGTCCAGGACCTAGTTGGCTCTGCAACCCAAGGTTATTCATTAATATTCCCCAGCTGCTCCTGAATCCCCCCACCAGCTGTATCTTTCACGTCAATTTTTCTCCAATTCCTTCCTCTCTTAGAATTTCCCTGGTCACACTACAGTGGGAGTTCAGATTTGAGGCATTAAGAGCTCTCTTTAATAGAGGAAGATAATTACAGCCCTACAAATTCTGGGGGAAAATAATTGTCGATAGATTCTCACCAACATTGTCTCCCCCTTGGTGAGAACAACAAACGGATAGGGGAAAAAAAAAAAAAAAAACTACGCCACTGACTTGTTGCTTTTCTCAAACGCTAGTTCTTAGCAGGAGGAAAACCACATGAAGCAGAAAGCAGAATAAAGGGCCTACAGCATGACCGAGGTTGCTTTCTTGAGAAGAAATTAAGCATTTTGATTTGAAGGCGTTATCAAGCACGTTGGCTGTTGAAAGCAAGCAGCTAGAGCGCCAGGACCGCTCCTGATTTCAAGATGAGGATCAAAAGAATACCTCCTTTTGAGTCCAAAATTTTCACTGCGGCTTTTGTCTTTGTGCCAAGAACCGCATTCACGGGGGAGTTCAGAATTACTTCAAAGGCCTCATCGTCTTCCTCTAATCCGTCATAGGTAATTGCTATATTCCACATCTTCGTTGACATTCCTACAAGAAGTAAACATTTTAATTACTCTTTAATTGCTATTTCAATCACCTAGGTGTCAGAGAAATATATTAATTAACATGTCTACAGCTAGGCGGCAGGAGCCTGAGTGAGCCATTGTACTGTTAGCAACTTGCTCGAGTCCCGCTGTTCTCCCAAATAAAATTAAAAGACCACATTTGTTCCTGGACAATGATGATTCCGTTTCAATGCAAACACTGTAACAAAAAAGTAAGCTGCATTATGTAAGGGATGAACAAAAAAAAAAAAAGAAAGAAAGAAAAAGGTTAGGAGATGTGATCCAAGACTTATTCTGCCCCCCGCCCCCCGATCTGCCCCTCCTCTCCTTAAGAATAAACAAGTACCGCAATCTTAAAATCTTAATAGTTTCAAAAATCTTAAGAGGTTGGTACAGACAGTTAAAAGTGATTATTGGAGGGTACTTCATGCTATTCATGGAACCCTTGAAGTGATTGATTTCCAAAGACAGCTGCCTCCATCGGCTGCTCGACTTCCTGAGATACTTCTAGCCCACAAATGCTTTATCTAATGATGTCATACTCAGAATTTGATACCTTCCTCGAGAGAATTTATGGGCTGGGAGTTTTTAGAAATAGACTGGGCCCTTTTTTTTTTTTTTTTCTGTCTGCCTCTGGTCATGGAGTTACAGTCAAGCTTGGTTCATGGCAACTTTGTGAACTTAATACCCGACCGTTTTGATGTTACAAACATAGCCCCAGCCTTTCCATCACTGCAAAGATGGGACGCAAAGCAACCCCAAAAAAACACAGAATATTAAAGCTGGAAGAAACTTGTGAGATTGTCTGATTCTGATCCTGACTCGTTTCCATGACGTGGATTACAGGATATCCCCCTTATTTAGAAGGGAACATGATGGAAGAAAAAAAAAAGTACAGTTTAGTGGAGAAAGAAGGCTCAAGTTTAAGTGCGGATAAAAGATAACCAATGTATGATTTAGCTTTCTAGGACTGTTTTGAAAACTTTTACTCCCTGGCATTTACTCACTGGCTCTTGGAGGGCTTTTATACCCAGAAGCCCATCTATAGAAGCGGTCATGCATTTTTTTTTTCCTAGCCTTCTCTTCTGAAAATCTGGATTCCTTTCTCCCTGCATGTTGTTTGCTGCAGATTTATGCCTCTTGATCGTGCCATCTACATGACAGTCTCCTTTTTGAAGATGTGTCTTATACAGATTTCATGATCTAATCAATGCTTCCTCAATCCCCAGCAGAAACCATTGGAAAGATGAAACTGTTCACTTATCCTACTCCTGGCTGCACTTAGAGGGAAAAAAAATTAAGTGTAACTGAAATAATTTTATTAAAAAAAATCAGGCTGACAGCTCGTTTGTTAAGCTTTCAGTATCAAATGAATCCATAAATCAATTACTTTCCTAGTCTTTGCAAAAACAGAAGTTGAAACACCTAACATAAAATGCCATATAATTCCCACCTCCTGGATGGATGGATCGACCCATCAAAATATACATTTTTTATCTATTACAGACTTAACCTTTGCTTTGGGTGCTATGGAGAATGCCAGAGGTATAACGTCAGCACGCCCTGACAAAAAGGAATTTAAAACCTCTTTGAAGAGACAAGATGTAAATACCAGAAAAGGTCACTATGCAAGGCTACGTATGATTAGCTGCCAAAAGGTACAGACTAGATCGTGAATGGGTGGGCTCCAGAGTCGGGAGGTTTTGGAAGGAGGGAGTGGGAAAACAGCATAAGCAAAGGCAGGAGCAAAGGCCTTCAACAGGGAAGGCTGAGCGAATGCGCTGGCTGGAACAGAGCCCACGCCAGGGAACAGGAGATGGTAAAAAAGCAAAGGCAGTTTGTGGCCAGGCTGCAGAGAGCTCTGGACACCAGGTGGCTGGATTCAGACCTTATACCATAGGCAACAAGGAAGACTCTTGAAAATGAAGGTCTTAGAAAAATCAATCTCAGTGTTACACAGGAAGATTTAAGGGGGCTGGAAGATAGGCAAAGAGGCTAGAAGTGGGGAGACCACAGAGGCAGCTGTTGTAATAAGCCAGGCAGGAAGGGATAAGAGACTAGACTGTGAAGACAGTACATGAACACTAAGAAGTTTAATGTTCAAAGAACTGTTTTGACTCTCAAAGCCCCAAAAGTTAAGCATTATTCAAATAAAACTACAACACCAAAAAAAAAAAAAAATCCAAGTCCCAACCAATTGCCCTCTTATTGTTAAGAATCATTTTTTAAAAATTACAGTACCCCTTCTCCTCCCACCCCCCAAAGTAAAGTTTTTCTAAGACCTTATGGAGTAGAACCAGATGGTTAGAGCAAATCCCTTCCAAATTTCATTTAAGTACTTTCTGATTGGTTTGCTTGCCTACCAGGTGTGCACAGAGAACCCACTTTTCTAGGTTAATGAGATTGGAAGTAAGAACTTTCTGGGTTTCTCTTTCTCCTTCCTCTCCCATTTTCAAGGTGCAAAGTAGTTGTTAAACCACTGAGATTTTAAGCAATTTCAGAAGGCTTGAAGTGGCCTCCTGTTCCCATGAAACAAAAGGTGTCACTTTATGCAGACAGAGCCCACTTTACAGAGTAGGTCAATTACTGGCTATTTTCCTGCAAAGCAGATTTCACTACTGAAAACCATTTCCTCAATGTTTTTGAGTAAATGCCGTGGTAGAGATCTGTTCCTTTGGAAAACATTTTGACTCTTAGGAATGATTTAGTCTCAATTAAGAAAGCAGCAAACCTTTCAAGGACACATATTGAAGAGGAAAACAATCATTTTCTTAAGAATATTTACACTTGGAATCAATCAGTCACAATAGCTGAATGCAAAGTAGGCAGGATTAGTTTGGGGTTTGGTACAATGGCAGCAAGGCATAGCTCACTAGACTGAGAAGTCACCCGTTTCTCTCCGGCACCCTCCCCAAAGTTCTCAAACCATACAATATCCCGCCGTCTTTAATTTCTCACTCTGTTTCTTGGCCCATAACGGAGGTTACGTTTTTGAAGAAACAGATTGCTTTGGGCAAAAGCAATGGGGGTGGGAACACCAGACCCAGAAGAGGCAAGGCTTAACAATATGGGAGTAAACAAACATTGACAGGACCTGTGAACATAGCGAACTTTAAAATACCCTAAAGTAAGACTTCAGTTTATGAAACTATTTCTGGCTCGTCAATTCCGAAAGAATGAGCTGGTAAGTATTGTTTCTTTTTAACTTAGAAGACTTTTTTCTTAAGATGTCTTAAGATGACCAGTGAGAGCCTCCAGAAGTCATCAGTATCTACTCAAAATAGCATGTAAACTCATGTAGACAAATCGGTCTTTATCTTATCCAGTGGAACCTCCTATAGGTGGATTTCAGAGCCTCCTCTGAGTGTGATACTTTCTAGTTGCTATCAATCCAAACGGAGCACCTGGCGGGCTGCTTGAAATCTACAGAAAGCCCAAATCACGCCAGATCTTGGGACAAACAGGCCTCGAATAATAAAGAGGACATCTGATAAAGACTCTTGGCTCTCCAAAGCAGAAAGGTTTGAACTGCCTTAATGTGAAGTACAAAAGGGGCATATACAGTGCAAACGCATCAAATTTTTCATCTTCGGGTTGACTAGAACACTATTGTGTTGCCTGCAGCAACCTGTGGGTAAATATCAAATACATTATGGGAACAGCCCTTCTACAAAGCAGGTCACTTGAGGAAGAAACTTACACGAGTCAGAAACCTAAATATCACAGGAAGGAGGCCAATCATAATATTTGGGTAGTTTCGTGTCAAATTTAAGGTTCATTGCTATAGGTTGAATTGGGTACTCAAAATCTTTACGTTGAAATCCTAATTCCTAGTACTTCAGAACGTGACCTTATTTGGAAATAAGGTCATTACAGATGTAACTGGTTAAGATAAAGTCATTCTACAGTGGGCTGCTAATCAGTTATGATTGAGGCCCTTATAAAAAGGGGCAATTTGGACACAGACCCACACACAAAAAAGCCATGTGGGGACAAGGGCAGGACTGGTGTGGATACAGCAGAAGCCAAGGAATGCCAAAGATTCCAGCAAATCACCACAGCATGGAAGACGGGCATGGGACAGATTCTCTCTCACAGCCCCGGGAAGGAATCAACCCTGCTGACCCCTGGATCTTGAACTTGTAGCCTCCAGAACTGTGAGAAAATACATTTCTCTTTTTAAGCTACCGGGTTCGTGGTATTTTGTGAGGGCAGCCTTCGCAAATTAACTAGTCACGAAGCATCATGCTACTTGTGGTGAGGGGCGGAAAGGTACAAAGCCCTGGCTGCTGCTATGCAAGGCCTTTTCTATCTGCCCCCAGACAGGTGATCCAGGTCCATCCCAGACCAGAGGGAAAGAGAAAACCATGCGTGCCGTGAAGGAGAGCCAACTGCACCTTCAACAGAAGCCAGGGAAGGAAGGTGTGTCTCCAGGCACAGTTCATCAGGCACAGTTGCCCAAAAGTGTGTTGGTCCTTCACCCTGATGTCCCCTCCTCCTCCTTCTACTCACTCAGAATACCCTCTCCTCTGGAGAGTCTTCCAGGATTCCTCTTAGAACAATGGTTCATCTCTTGGGTCCCACTGTACTCTTAGTGAGTTGTTTTCCTGTCTCTATTTCCCACCTGATAGAACACCTTTGAGAGTAGACACCATACTTTTATAATCCCTTTTGCACCCGGCAAAATGTTTTCCACAGATTTAAAGCAAAATATGTGCTATCTAATTAATTTTCCCTGGAAACTTCTCACTTCAACCTATTCCAAGAGAAATCATTTAGAAATGGCCTCATGCAAATATGACTTTCCAAAAACTTCCATCAAAGTATGAGGCAATTAAATTAGCTCAGCTTTATGTTAGGACTCCAAGTAATTTTTTATTTGATTTATTTTTTGTTTTGGGTATTTTTTTTTTTAGAAGGCGGGGAGAGGGAGAAAGAGAATCTTAAGCAGACTCCAAGCCCAGCGTGGAGCCCAATGTGGGGCTGGATCTCATGACCCTGAGATCATGACCTGAGCCAAAAATGAAAGTTGGATGCTTAATCGACTGAGCCGCCCAGGTGTCCCCAAATAATTTTTTAGATGACACCCTTTTCTGGATGTTTTGGATGTTTACTTTGATATTTTATTTTTATTTGTTATGAGCTTTTTTCTCATTTTAAATAAATATTCACTTGTGATAAAATGAAATATGAGGGACAAAAACTCAAGTCCAAACTGATCTCTCTCACAGTGGCTGAATGGGTCCCCATGATCTCCACACATTCTTCCAAAAACAGGAAACAAACTGTAGACACGAAACGTACCTGGATCAAACTGAATCAGTTTAGATGGAGTCAGAGTGAAGTCTTTCCCAACTGTAGCTGACACTTGTTTGACCTTAAGAAGAACAAAATGTCCTTTTTTAATAAAAATAAATATTATTTTTAAGAGAGAAACATCTAGTCTACTATCATAATAGATTAAACTCCTGCTTTTTTTTTTTTTTAAGGAGGCTCTACACCCAACAACCCAACACGGGGCTTGAACTCATGACCCCAAGATCAAGAGTTGCATGCTCTACTGACTGAGCCAGGTAGACACCCCAAATTCATGCTCTTAAGTCTGTTTTTAACATAAAGGGTTTTTTTTAAGTCATAACAAACCATTTTAGATCTAAGCTACATGGATCTTCCTTAAACTTAACTTTTTCTTAGACTAATATCAATGGAAGTCAAAGTTTCTTTTCGCTTCTTTATAAATGATTCAGTCATTGGAGAAAGCAGCATAAATTTTAAGCACCATTTTTCTCTTCATTATGAGGATCCATTTATTTCATCCCCTTCCTTCTACCCCAAACTGGCTTTGAATGGTGCCTGAGAGGAAAGGGAGGAGGAGGAGGAGAAGCAACAGCAGGCGCTCCCCACAAGTAGCTTTGGGGTATCTTACAAGTTTCAGGGCCCGGAATGCCTTAGACAAGTTGATCTGAAACAAATCTGGTCCATTTTCCTGTCAGGATGAAACCACCCCTCTTCACAGAAATGAATGAGAGCTCCATGGGATGGCTGACCTCGTGAACAGCCACACAAAATCAATCCACTCACACAGTGGAGGGCTTTCGAGGCTCCATGAAGTAAGTCGTTAACAACGACAACAAAAGTTGTGCTAGTCTGCAGAGACTATTTACTGATCTCTTGTTCCCCACTCCCAGGGCTGAAAACCAGAGGCAATTTAGGGTTCTCAAGTCACGGCCTTATCTTCCCTGGAGGGAGCCTAAATCCGCGTTAAGAACAGTGTCCTTGGCTAGTGTGAAAAAGAAGTCATCAGATGAGAACTCTGTGTAAGCATGAGAGACAGCTGTTACTTTGCCCTTTCTTAGACATTTAAGACGGCCAAGAACGTGGGTTGCTGTATTTCTTCACTTTCATACAAAGAAATGAAGCGCACCATGGAAAACTTCGAAGTTCCTATTTTCATGGCTTTAGACATTCCCTCCGTTGCTCATCAAAGGCCCTAAGACCTGCGAATGGGTCTGCAGTGGAAACATGTGCTGGAGAGGGAGCTTCCTGCTAAGCTTCCATTTGTGCTTTGCCCACAATGCCAAGGCTCCTCCTGAACAACCCTGCATTGTGAAAAGGCAGCCCTTTGTACACCTGTAGCCGCCATATGCCGGAAGTTACATTTCCCCACAGGGCTCTTGCACGTGCAATTACTTAGCATTTTACCACCACTGAGTTGACAGAATCCAATGGGGGAAAAGGAATGGTCTGAGGCCGGCTGGTGGGAGCAATCAGCCCCGTGAAGGTGCACGCTTCAAACCAGGGCTGACAACGCAGGTGAAAGTGCTTTCTCTTCCTCTGCTTCTGGTCAAGCAGCCAATATGCTCTGGTATAGAGTGGCATCTGTGCTCTGGGCGGAGCTGTTTCAGAAGGCTCAGGGCGTGTTTGATGAAGGCCTGCACACTCAGCGGGCATTTAGCCAAAGTAGACAAAAGGTTCCTTGTCACGCCATGTACATTCTTTCTACCTGGCCAGGTGAATGATATGTGGCCCCAAACTCTAGACTCGAGCATATGATGCTTTCTATAGACGGCCAAAGCATTATTTAAAAACTGTTCAGGCAGATATCTTTTTGCACGAACAATCTGCTGGGAAACTGTAGGGCATACCAAATTGTCTGATGTTTCAATAACAATAAAGTACCCACAGATCTGGGAAAAAGAGTCTATGCCCACTGGAAAGATAAATACCAAATGCAGATATGGTAGAATTGGGGTGCACAAGGTTCTGAGGGTGATGTAAATGTATCATTGTAATGGAGACTGAACTGAGATGGCCATTTTTTCCAGAAGCTAATACCACTGCCTCTTTCATGAGATTGTGGAGTGGAGTCTCCAAGGCTCATTCACCATTGTTAGTTGGTGGAAAGCTTTTCAAGCTGCCATTCTCTTGAAGAGTTACTGTGATAGTGACTCCTAAAAAGATTCTTCAATTCTAGAAGAAGCCAGTAAGTTGTGCTCCATGATCCAAGCCAATGGAAAGGAATAACAAGCTGACTCATCTAAAGTGATTACTCAATATTCTTTGTATTTCGGAGGCCTGGATTAATATGTGCACTCTTACCTTTAACTTGGGTGACTCTTGAGATAAGTTTGTCCTTGATTTTCCTCCTTCACTAAGACCACAGGAAGTGATCCTGGTGGCATACTAAGAGAAAGCCATCTGGGGGCTGAAATATACTCTGGAGACCTCATAGAAGATCTTGCATACAAACTTTCTTTTCCAAAGCAGACTTTCGCCCAAGGTCACTAGGTCGGATATACCTCGCTGTAAAGTTAAACTTCAAGACTTAATGACCAGATTTAAAAACTAAAAATGGGTTTGAAATGCTTTATCTAGGAGCTAACGAAGCTAGATAAAGGGTGGCCGGACAAGAAAATGTTAGGTGTAGAATCTCTAAAATAATGGGGTAATCCTATGGTTTGAAATTTCCTTGATTACTCTGGTTTTCTTTTTAAGAAAATAAGCAAAGGCACCAACCAGCAGCCCAAGTTTTAGCCTGACACTTTACATTTCAGAGTTGTTACCTTTACACTCACGAAGGCTGAGTCCATGGAATATCCCCTTCTGGTAATTTCCAAAGACAACATGCCCACATTCTCGCAGACCTCATACTCAGTCTGTGACCATTCGATGTGAGACCACTTCAGTTCCAAACTGGGCATGAAAGGAAAAGAAAAAGGAAAACCATTTTTTTAAAAAATGCACAGTAAATGCCTGTAGAGATCCTCTGCTTGCTAGGAGATTGAATCACTGGTTCATATTCGGGTACAGACGTGGTTCATTTACTTAGACCAGTGCTAAAAACTTCTTGTGCTTATTTGGTACATTTTAGCCCAGAAAGAACTTTTATCAACAATCTCATCCAATGCTTACAATGCCGTGAGTTAGGAAGAGTAAGTATTAGAGTTCTGTTTTACGAATACAGAAACTAAGGTTAAAAGGCTGTCAGAGGGACTCAAACATGAGTCCTCTGAAGGGAAAGGAACCAGGAGTTGTGAAGTTCAAGGAGACATTTATTTATGGAAAGGACATTGATAGGAAATCTTTTCTCTTATTTTTTTGACCTTCACTGGTGCATCAAGAACTGTTCTAGATACAGACTTTCTCTGAACTTGGGTTCAATTAAATAACTAGTTATCTTTCAGGACGTGCCTCAGAATTACAACATGCATGGGTTTTATAACCATTATCTGTTCCTTCTTCTGTGCATATGAAAGGGCCGACTGACATGTTGTTTGGATACAGCAATGCAACTGAATGAACCTGGAAAATAGGAGGTGGTCTTTTTCCCACAGTAGATTTAGTGAGCCCAATATTGGATGGAAACTCTCTACTCCTCATAATATAGAAACTTTTTTTTCTTCCTTTTTTTTTTTTCCAGAAAACTGGAGAAAATCAGAGACACAAGTGTATGGGACACAAGCAATCTTCACAATGATCATTTAACACACTTCCGTCGCTTTTCTTTCTCTCATTTTCCTTTCATTCTACATTTTACATTTACATTTTACATTTACATTCTACATTTCATTCATTGGTTGCCTTAGTGTATCCCCAGTCTTCCAATTGGATGTAGTCTCTTTCTTCTAGATTTTTTTAATGTATATATATTTTTTTACAATGTTTTCTCCCATGACTAGAAATTCTGCATGCCGCCTTATAGAGTATGGGTTTCATGGGGTTCTCCAGGCTTTCCTTGGGACCATTCATATTAGAGAGTAAGTTTATCCCCTAATATCCACTTCATGTCTTTGCACCAGTCATGTGTCGCAGTCACATACTCTAAGTTCACCAGCAAGATAAACTCAGTAACACTGTCTGTTACTCCAAGGACTGTGGGCCAGGGCGGCAAGGTAGTGTGGGAGTCTAGAATTATGGCGGAGGTTTATGAATCTATATAAACATACATGTTTATTCAATCGATACGTAGGAAACTTATTGTTACTGGCATTCTGGGTTTTATAAGATTTTGACATGCAAACCAGAATCCTCTTATCAGAAATATTGGGATCCTCATGGGTCTTCAATGTGACTGAATTCAAATCCAGCATGGAGCAGTCAAGAAATAAAGAAACACATGGCTATGCTTCGAGAATCACAAGATAACAAGCAACGAGGCTATTATAAATGCCAATAAAAATAACATGTGGCAAAGAATTCTTAAAGGACCCCGTTAAGTGAGAAAGGGGAAAAAATCAACAAGATGGATTGGGGCAAAGGACAGAAAGATGAAACAGAAAGGACAGAAGAGCAGTGGGAATGAGTGAAATAGATAAAGATGGGTGGATTTCAGCTAAGTCTCCATAAGGTTGAAATGAGTTTCAATGTCCAATCTTCTGAAAATCCATCCATCCATCCGCTGCTAATGGGAACCATGACAAGCAAAAATTCATGAATGTCACTGTGAAGATCCAGGTGACCTCAAGGCCTAAAGCTAAATGCAATTTGATTGCTGATCTAGATCAATAAAGGGACCATGCAGAGTGGTGTTCAGCTTCAAAGCAGAAAAAGGGCTTTGGTGTTTGGAGAAATGTGTGCATTTCCCTGATGTACAATTAGAATGCTGCAAACTGCCTACAGGATAAGGTTGTCATCGCACAATGTTCTAGTTTCTTTTCTTAAAACTCCACACTATAAGGATCTAGTGAAAAGCCACAAAATTAAGCCATGCTATAAACTTTCTAGAAACATATTTCAATCCCAAAGCACAGGCACACCTCTAGGATCGGTGCAACACATGTTTTGAATGTTTGGTTTCTGCAGTGCTGAATTTGAGATCTTTCTATTGCTGAGGCTTGTTGCTTAAATTCTACACAAACACCTGAAAGAAAAGAGAAATTCCACCTGCAAGAAGTCACACAGCTATGTGCTGGGCATCTCATAGACAACTAGATGCAGGAGCCCATGAGAGAAACCTGGAAAGTTCTGGAGTGTAGGGGTCATGCAGACAAGGCTCGGGTCGAATCTTCACAATTTAATGATCCCTCCCTTGTCCTATTGCCAGTGGGCAAAGCTCAGTCTCAGGTCAGAAATGAAGTTTATGGACACAAACTATGTGAAACACACATGGCAATCATTTCAAGTCATTTAGCAAGAAGTGAATGGTTTCTCAACCTGGACACTATTGACATCGGGATCAGATAGTTCTTCGTTGCTGAGCTGTCCTGTGCATCATAAGATGGTTAACATCATCCCTGGCCTCTGCCCACTAGACGCAGTCACATCAGCCCCTCCAATCAAAACCACTTCCAGAAATTTCCAAATGTCCCTGAGGGGTAAGTCATCCTCAGTTGAGAAACACTTCCCTCAGTGATTGTGGAGTACTTATCACAACAGGAAATTTGATTTAATGGGGAAACTGAATTTGAATTCCCAACATCCACTACTGTGAATGGAAGACATAGGATTGATCAGTGGAGATTAAATCGGATTAGAAGTTATGAGGTTTCTGGTCCCCCTGTTGTGCAAAAAATGATCTCAAAGCACAGCACAAGGAACCTGTCTTGCTTTGTTTTGTTTCCTGTCTCCGTTTAATGTCTCTTCTTTTGTTTAACTTTAGCATATATTTTAAATTTACAAATTGCCTTGTTATATTTTATATATTCATATAAGCAGTGATATGATTATAAATATTTTAACAATGTACTCTCCAGAGAGAAGAAATGTATGTGCATGTGTGTGTGTGTGTGTGTGTGTAGGTGTGTGTGTTTAATACTGATTTAAGAATATATAAGACATAATTTATAAGTAATAATATAAGATATACTATACTTTTATTGTAGATTTCACAGTCAATTGATTATCAGGATAACATTTTTGTTGACATTTCTCTAACTTTTGCTACAAATATAAGGAAAGCCATCTAAATACCCAATTTAAAATTGCAATCCAGGGGCACCTGGGTGGCTCAGTCAGTTATGCACCTGCCTTCAGCTCAGGTCATGATCCCAGGGTCCTAGGATTGAGCCCCACAAGAGGCTCCCTTCTCAGCAAGTCTACCTCTCTCCCTCCTCCCCACTCGTGCTATCTCTCTTTCAAATAAATAAATAGGAGCTTTAAAAGTAAAATAAAATTGCAATCCATCCCTAAAGCCCAGCATCTGTGATCCCCCTTATCCTGACCAACTTTTCATTTTCCAAAGTGATATCATGTAGAACATACTATTTAATTTATTATTAATTATTAGTATATTAGATATGAAGTATGCCCCCAAGTAAACAGGGGTCTTTGGCTCGCTGGTACATTCCTGAGTCCTCTGGAGAGTGGCTAGAAACAGTACGTGCTCAATAGATATTTGTTTAATGAATGAAGGGATCTTGTTTACCTACTGTTTCCCAAGCAAAGCTGACCACCGTAATCTTTCATCTCTCTGTCCCTGTTAACATCGTATTTCACAAAATTTGAAAAAATGCTGGGATAGATGATCCTCACATGTTTCTAGCCCTTACTCTGGATTCTTTAGCTATGACTGTACTTTATTAGAGTATCGAGAAAGGATGGCGTTGACAAGAGAGCATTGGACCATAAAGCATGATAGCTTAGCACACACCTATTATATTTTCTAAGGTATGTGCATGATTCTCAACATTTGGCAATGTCTAGAGACAGCCCCGACTGTCACAGCGGGGAGGAGGGTGATAGTGGCATTTCGTGGGTAGAGACCAGGGAAGCTATAAACATCGTGCAATGCACAGCTCACCCTGACTGCCCCCAGCTCACCCCCAGCCCATGACAAAGAGTCACCTGGCCCAAATTGTCAATAGTGTTACTGTAAAAACAACAACAACAACAACAACAACAACAAAACACACATACACACATATAGATAGATACTTTCTGAAATTTCATTTTGTGGCTCCTTGAGTCATTTATATGAAGAAACAATTAACTGAAAGAAAGACTTGGGAATAAAACCCCAGTTTGGGATTTGGGACATTAATCTAGGTTAACAAGAGTGTGTGAAAAAGGCACTTAGCTGCTCTGTGCCTCAGTTTCCTCACTTCCCAAAGTGTAAATAATGATGAGTCTGTACTTCAAAGGACTTAAATGAACCTTAATGAATACTCATTAAGTACTTTGAGTTCTCAGTGAAAAGTTATAGAAGTTAAAATGGTGATTAAATTGTTCTTCCAACTAGATCTTCATGTATAATCGAGTAGCATATGACCTAAGAAAATTTGAAAGGCTAAAAAATATTTTTCCGAGTATTCTAAGACTTAGCAATTCAAAGAGGATGTTATTAATCTCCATAATCTCATGCTATGAACACCTGTGTTTTCCATTTTGTCTTTCTCTGGTGGTATTGGGAAAACAGTGTTTAGCCAAGAGGCAGCACATGGAGTACCCAAAACAAGTGCTTTGGAGTCAGACACATCTTGCAACCACTCATTACTGTGTGATTCTGGTCAGTTACCCAGTCTCTCGAGGTCTCAGTTTTCATTAGCTTTAAAATGAGAATTGTACTGAGATGAAAATTAAAATTCATTAATATGTATAGAGCACCTGTACACAGTGGGTGCTTAATAAGTGTCATTTCCCTTCCCTTCCTCTGCGCTTTCTTCAACCTATCCAGAGGCAAATATTCCAACTTCTGGCTTGCAGGTAACGTGAAAACTTCAGCTCGCCAAGAGTTTCAACCTCTTCCCCTGCAAGGTGTTTCATAAAAGTTGCTAAAACATCGCAGGGTGCGCCTGTTAGGAATTCCTCTGCTGTTTGATCTCTTTTTGTCCCTTCTCTTTCAAAGCCAGGAGTGAATAAGGGTAGCCAGAGGGAGGAGAAGAATCAGTCCTTGGAATCGTGCAGCAGGTGGAGAAGCAACCCTGAGTGATGATGAACTTCAGCATGGGTCAACTTTTCTTTTAAAATTTACTTTTTTTCCCCAGTGGGCACATGAAAGAGATCAATGTGTGAAGAAACTGCCTTGGTCAGAAGTTGGCTGCATTCTGTGGTCTGCAAAGGCGTTTTTGAGCAGTGTGAGTCCTGTGTAGCTGGGTTTGGGAGCTCCGCGGACCGTCTTGAGATGTGAGCGGGGCTAGAGGGCAGATCTGGGGCGTGAGTCACGCCAAGGCACGAGCCGATAAGATGAGCGCTCACTTCCAGGTGGCGAGGTCAGGGTTTGTGTTGGGCTCTGCCTTTCTTTCATTTCGTGACTTCTGGCCAATTACTTAAATGCTTTGAGCCTGATTTCCTTATCATCCTCAGAGGATTGTATTTTGCAGATTAAATTAGACAACATATGTGAAAGCACCTAGCACAGTGCCTGAAATTTAGGCACTTGTCCAAACCTAAATCTTTATGCAAATTTCCATGCATCTCAGTGTTCTAAAATAATTTCTATTTACGATAAAATGTCTCCCAAATGTATTCCATGAAAAATTTGTTCCATGAGCTAGTCTGGGGCGGGCTGGTGGTAGTTCTATCGTCAAATCGAGTTGAGATATGCTACATACCATATATCCCTGTTGCAGATTCCCACTCCATACAAGCATCTCTGATTCTGGGATGTGATACAGTTAAACAGCATGTAAACTAGCCAGCTAGCAACAACTTGATTATTTTTTTAAAGATTTATTTATTTATTTGAGAGAGAGAGAGGGAACAAACTTGTGCACACAGAGGGAAATTGAAAGGGAGAAGCAGACTTCCCACTGAGCAAGGAGCCTGATGCAGGGCTCAATCCTAGGACCCTGGGATCGTGACCTGAGCCACACAGGCGCCTGCAACAACTTGATTAAATCGAGATTTCCTAACACCTTTTCTAATGGAATATCTATTGATCCTTCAGGACTGATATTCTAGAGAAATGTTGCAATAGCAAAAACTTACTAGCAATCAAGATTCTGAACGTGGGTCCCTCTTGGTTTTTAAAAAAAGCTTCCTTTCTGCTCCAGATTGTACTCAATGGTCCCTTTAGTTTTATTACAGAAAGTTTTCACCCCTCCAAATAAATGGAATATTAGTCTATCAATCCTGTCGAAGCCAAACGAGAACATAAAATTACACAAGACTTAGCTTATTGATTAAGAAGCATATTGACTCTTTACTTTGTGAATCATCCCAGAATTGATTTCTAATTAGAGATGGGCCCCCAGATGTCTCTGGGATACTTCTTCAAATAGTCTTGTACTCATATGAATGAACAACAGCAATCACTGCCACAAGTCATATTTGTTAAGGACTTCAAATGTACAAGATGCTGTCACACGTTTTATCTCCTTTGTTTCTCTAAGCAAATTGTGGTATTGCTGTCATCTGACAGAAGAGATAACTAAGGCTTACACAATCACCTAGGTCAATGGCAGACCCAAAGCTCAAGCTCTGTTCTTTTACTAAGTCCAGTGGCTTTTTCTCTGTTATTTATACCATAATTCCCAGTGTGTTGGACATGGAGTGCATATCAATACTAATAGCTGTAATTTACTTAAAAAAAAAAAAACCTAAAACATGGAGTCCTTGAAGAGTATGTATTCCTCCTTTTTTGCTGCCTGTGTGGCCAGTGACTGGAGAGAAAGAAGGGAGATAAATCTGCTGCTCCTTTCCTGGTAGGCCAGTTTAACCGACTTGTTAAGAGTGGCCAAGAAGTTCTTCAGTGTAATAAGGAAAACCGTGGACTCAAGAGCCGCCCTTCCTGGACCTGAATCCTAGATCCTTCACTAATTAGTTGCATGAGCCGAGAAGAGTCACCTCCTATCTCCGTACTTCAGTTTTCTCGTGTATAAACTCTGGATTATGCTGGTACCTAATTGATTGGTGGTTGTGATGATTAAAGAAGAGCAGTGAAGCAGAGTAGAGCGCGCCTGGGTGGCTGACTTGCTTAATCATCTGCCTTCAGCTCAGGGAATGATTCCGGGATCCTAGGATCGAGCCCCATGGGCCCCCTGCTCAACCGGGAGCCTGCTTCTCCCTCTCCCTCTGCCCCTCCCCCTACTTGTGCACTGGTGTGTGTGCGCGCTCTCTCTCTCGCTCTCTCTCTCGCTTAAATAAACAAAATCCTAAAAAGAAAAAGAAAAAGAAAAAGAAATGGTAGAACACAATTGTACTGCAAATACCTGTAATATATATTGTACATGTAACTAGGTCCCTGCAGGCTGTTTTGGAAAAACGACTATTCACAACATCGTTTCTTACTGGAATAATGGGCTTCTTTTTCCGAAAAAACATCTATTTACAAATGAAGTTAGGGACAGCTATACCATTCACAAATTATGAAGAGAAGTGCCAAGTAAGTTCTATCTCCCCCTACCACCCTAAAGAAAACAATGTATGTCAGAAGCAAATCAAAATTACTTCTGGGTTAACCCCTGGTAGGCATATTTTTCATCCTCTTGTTTAGATGGTTCCAATCCTTTCAAGCTGATTTAGAAATCTCTTCAGCAAGGTGCATGAAAATTGATATCACAGAAGCAGGAGTCTTTTAAAATAGCCTCAGTTAAGGTTATAAATTCTTCTGGGATTGTCCTATGAATTTGAGAATTATTTAACAACACAAATCGTCTCCAAAAGCAATGTCCTTTGTAACCATGAGGAATGAAAAGGGTGTGCAGTTGAAGCAATATCAATCTAGCATCGCTGCAGGAGAAAAAAAATCCTGTCAGCATGCTATGTTCACCACATGGAGGAGGGCGGTCAGCATTAGGTCACGGACAAGTGTGGTCAATAGTCCTGTTCTTTAGTTGAATTATTAAAAAGCAGATGTAATCAATTTATTAATGATTTTGGAGCGGGATTTTTTTTTTCATTTTCTTGAGAATTAGAAGACACCTGTCTGAAATTGCAGTTATGTAATATATTTTCTATAAAGATTGTAATGCCAAGGAATCATTTCTCTTGCACAAGATCAGTTTAATGGGTGGTGGTCCTCACTATAGTTTCATAACCTAATGATTATATTTTAATGTCAAAACCCAGGTCTTCCTCATTCGTGCCTATTTCCCCAGCATCTAGTACTGTGAACATGACATATAATAGCCACTCAAAAATCTGTGAAGGCTATGAATCTGGGCCAGGTACTACCCTTTATCAGGGCAAATGGAGGTGGGACTCTGGGAATGAATTTTGCTGAGGACACATTTCTTTAACAACGACTATAGAGACCTCTGCTGGCAATTGTTGGAACTACAATTCAGAGTCAGAAAAAGTGAAAATGGGGAGAACAGAGGTGAATTTGTTGTCTTCCTTCGTCCATACTCTGTCATAAAAGGCCCATAAAAAGGCTGTACTCTCTTACAATGTGTAGATTGACAAGGTTATGGCAAACACTGAAATTAGGATAAATGAGCAACTTTTCTATGAGGGCACTGGGAAGGGTGTCAAATTTCAAAATAAAAACACAGCATAAGGAGAACAGGACTCTCACGAACTTTCTGTGATTATCTGGTAACTGGTAAGTTATCCAAGCTCCACATTCAAGAGAAGTTTAGAACAGGGGCCCAGTCCGAAATATTAGAATAGTCTGTTCATCTTGTTCATTGTGAGGATTTGATACCCTTGTACATTTCATACAATTTCTAAGTGTTACCTAGTATTTCCCTTTACACTGTCTTCATCTTACCTGTGATCAGTTTATTAACTTACAGAAGCAGTCACAAGTAATCATTTAAGAGGGTTTTTTTGGCTTCTTTGGAGGGAGAGATGTTTTGAGGGCATCTCCTGATTACCCCATTTTTCCTGCTGTAGGTATTTTCAAAGACTGGTTACTAATGCAGTCCTAGAGTGACCTCTTGCTGCATGATTTGTCCATGAGCCTGCAAGCTCAGTCCTGGATGTGAGTGAATTATCAAGACAGAAACTGCTCTATGTGTGAAAGTGCATGTATTTACATGAGTCATATGAATGATCCAACACTCTATACCTTAACTTTTCAATATTCCCATACCCAATAAGGCTGCTGGCTTTCCCATTATCTCCCATTAGAAAGAAAATTCTTTCTCCAGAATAAATTCGATGAGCTTCTAAAATGGCCTACCAATTTATCCTTGGATTTTGTTTGAAAAAGAACATTTCTTATTCATAATCAGATATATTCTGGACATTATTATACAGGACCACTGAATAAGCAAAATAATTTACATTTGAGGAGTGGCAGAGTTCCCTGTGGGGTCCATGATTTGAAATTCCATGATATCTGAATTCACTTCCAAAGATGGGTTTATGATGTAAAGAATGGTCTTACTGTTTAAATCCTTCTGGATAAATTTCTCATGGATAAATTCACCTACAAGAAAGAAATGAGTGAATTTTATGGGGAATCAAACAAAATATTAAATAAAAGCTGATAAATTATATGGTGATTTTATTTTAAGCACAGCTTTAAAAAACAGCCAAAGTAGATATTTTTAAAGAAATTAACATTATTGCAAGTATCTTAAAACTCATATGCAATAAGCTTAAATTAGGCTTTAAAATTTACTTTGGCTCAGAAATATTGTGCCTTAAAGAAAATATAAAAATAGAGGGAGAGTAGGAAGATCCAGTAATAAAATCTCTAATTCTGTGCCATCCTTTTTAGTGACATATTTTGATCATTGTCTTCATAAAGCAGAAATAATATGCAATCCAGAGAAACCATTATGCCCCTCCCAATTTTTTTGTTTAATGAACTGACATCATTTAGAATTCTGGCTAGAAAAAAAAATTAGTCAAAAATATGAAATTGGTCTTGACACTGTGTGTTCCTCTGAATATATTACAATCTGGCTGTTAAAAAGAATTGTAAACAATAAACAGCTGCGTATCAGTATTTGATTCTCCCACTCAAGATGAATTTAGGATCGCTCGGCCTCAAACCCTCTTTAGCACCAATATTGATTTATAAACTGCCTCTATCAGTAAGCCCTGGGGAGTGTTCACCAAATGGGCCTGCACTTAATTAAATTACTCTCTAGCCTTGCCAGCTATGGGGTATTTTAAGATGAGCAATTACAAGGATTAAGGAAGGAAGTACCTGTTGTTGTGTTCTCCAGATGTCCATGTTGGGGGCCTTGTAAAATCTTAAAGATGATCAGATCGTCATCAGTGTCAGGGTCTGATGCCTTCAACACATGGGAAGTGAGGTAAATCCCATAACATCCACTTTTCAGGAGCCCCACTTGAGAAGGGGAATGCAAGTGTGTGATGTAGGGGGCTGTTTTGTCCAACTGGTCAACCTGGATAGTCAATAATGACGTACAATCTTATACAAAGATTTCTCATCTCCAGGCAACATAGTGTCTTAATGATTAATAGTGATAATCTAGCCCAAATTTCAGATTCCTTATCTTCCTCATGTATTTATTTCTGCTATAGGCTGGCTCATTCAGAGTATCCTCAGTAAATATCATAATGCCTGGAACAGAAGCTAACTTTCCATTGTTAACTTTGACCCAGCTTGTTAACTGTCCATTGTCTGACTCTCCTATTAGGACACAAGCTCCCTGATGGCAGACATCATGTCTCCACCCCTACCCCTCCCTTTATTCCCTGCACCTGGCACAGCGCCTGAACCATAAGAGCAGCTCAAGGGGTATTTGTTGAATGAATACATTAAAATTGACCCACGAATTGTATTGCAAACTTAATGTTAGCTCCAGAGGAGGATTCTTCCATTTTCCCAGTGTTTGGTGATATACAGAAATAAGCTTATAAAGATATACATAAGGATATGCATCACGAATGCATTGAACATTTGGGGGGCACATCTTTGCTCAAATGGCATAGATGTTGAATAAAAAACAGGAATGCTGGGGCGCCTGGGTGGTTCAGTTGGTTAAGCATCCAATTCTTGATCTCAGAGTTGTGAGATCGAAGCCTGAGTTGGCTCCACACTGAGCATGGAGCCTGCTTAAGATTCTTTCTCTCCCTCTCTCTGTCCCTCCCCTCCTACCCACACACTCGCTCTCTCTCTTAAAAACAAAACAAAACAAAAAAACCCAGAAATGCTTCAGTAAGAAAAAAGTGAGGTGATTAATTACAGGCATTTGTGTATTTATTTCACTGAGGATGAGAACCAGGTAACTAAGCAGGTAGACTCAATTTGCAAAGATATTGAGTGGATGGGCAATTACTCATGAGTGCAAGAGGCATAGAGGCTCAAACACTGCAAAGGGCCTCAGTCAGGTATGATAGGAAGCCTGGTCCATCTTGCAAAGATGACCGTTGGAAGTTAGGGAAGGAGTAGGTTTGAATGGATAAGCACAGTTCACCACTCATACTGGAAAACAAGTATGGGTCCATGGTCTCCATTCCTCTTACTCCCATCCATTCAATTCTTAACTTCATTTATCCCAAAATGATACTGTTGTAAATCTTGGTTCACCCTAGCTAAGTAAAGAGTAAGTGCCATGATAAGACTTTTATGGTCTTGTATAGGATAATATATAGGATGATATAATAAACTATTATTCAGCTATTTTAAAAACTGAGGTAGGAGGAAATGAAAATAAATAATTTCCACAACTAAGTGTGAACTGGTAAAAAAACAAACAAACAGTAAGTTGTAGAATAGGAGATGACTACAGTACCATTTTTGTTCATCTATATGTTCATACAGACATAGACAAAATCCTGGAAGCGTTTACACAAACCTGTTCAGTTGTCTCGGGGTGGGGAATATGAGGCTTTTTTATGTATTCCTATTTGGAATTTTCTAACAATCAAATATTTTTTTCCCACTCAGGTTGGCAAGGTTCTTTTTTTTACTTACAAAAATAATTATACATCATGTTGGTAACTATTTGGAGGAGCAGGCATCTTTTATCTTTTGCTGGTAGGTGTGCAAATTAGTGAAAATTTTCTGGACAGAAATTGGCATATATATATATTACAAATGTATATATACTCTGATCAAAACTTTCACTTTTTTGAGTATGTTTAGATGTGTACACAAAATGTGTGTAGGTATACATATATATGTACATATATATAAATTATATTTAGTGAACATATATATGCATAGATGTGTATATATACATATATATATTCATATTTATCTATATATATCTATACATATATATGTTCATTAAATATAATTTCTAATAGCAATTAACAAAAAAATCCATAAAACTACAAGTCCAACAGGGGATTTATAAACCATCTCTACCTGACACTGAGTGCTATTCAGCCCTTAAAAATTATGTTTTCAAGAAAGATCTAATGACATTAGGAAATTTTCATAACATAATGAAGAGTAGAAACAGGCAATATGCTTGATAATACATATAATATCCTCCCATTTTTTTAATTGCACAGAATAAAAGAATGAAAGGAAGCCACCAAAAATAGTTACCTTTGTTTTGTTTTTTGCTTTTTCAAATTTTGTTTTTTGAGAGAGAGCCAGAGAGAGAGCATGAGCAGGGGGAGGGGCAGAGGGAGAGAGAGAAGCAGACTCCCCGCTGAGCAGACACCTGACTGGGGGCTCAATCCCAGGACCCCAGGGATTGTGACTTGAGCGAAAAGCAGACGCTTAACTGACTGAGCCACCCAGGTGCCCCAAAAATAGTTATCTTTGAGCGGTATGACTGTGAAGAATTTTTTTTCTTATCCCTTTCTGTAGCTTATGAATTGTTTAACAATAAACAATTATTTTACAAACAAAAAAAGCAACAACAATTTTCGAAAGTTATAGTCATTCTCCTCTCCTAAAAAGTGTGCATGAAAACCTCAGAACTGTGCAATTGGATGGGAGGCAAGGAGTCAAATACTTATCATGGCCTTTTGGGGGAGAAGCTGCTTCACCCATGATGGCCAGTAGGCCAGTAGGAGGGATGGTGAATGGCGGGTGAGAAAAAAATACTTGGAGCCGTGAAAGAAATCCTCAATGTTATAACCAGCTGAGTGCAAGTGTGGGTTTTTTTTATGTTGTATTTTCCTTAAAAACAAAAGTATTACAAAAGGAATAAATGCCTGTTGTGATCACTTGTTTTTTAAAATATTTTAAAAAAATATATTATTTATATATTTAAATTTCTTTATATTTTTATAAATATATAAATGTTATATGAATGTATTGTATATTTAAATTTTTATTATGTATTTGCTATGTATTATATATTAAAATATTTAATATATTTAAAATATATTTTTAAAAATACTTTAAAAATAAAAACTTTGGTTACATGGTCTCCTGTTGTGTCTTTGGTCACACTTGCCCCTAATCCCATTAAACTTCTTCATAAACAGCTCTTCTGGCTTAGTATAGCAAAAGCATTTCAAAATATCAGAGTCCAAGGCATTTTTTTTAAGGAAAAGAAGGCTACCTCCTTTGAGAACTTGTGCGGGATTCACTGAAAATCATCTCAGACACGCGTAAACCACAGAGAGCAGTGAAACTGGTCCTTCCCCCCTCACCGTGAGCCCCATCCCCATTTAGAGAAGAGCACAAGTCTCACTGCAGGAAGACTGCACCATCCCGGTCAGACAGCCAGGATTTCCTACAACATGGATGTCAAGTTGTGCACGCTGGCATCAGCGAAACTCAGCTGTGTTTTATACTCATGAAGTCCAGCGGCTTTGCCCTCCATTCCACTCAGGATGGGACCAGAAGAGTAGTACACCTGCACTTGGGAGATTCACTTGGACCAACTCATGACTCAGTGGTGGACATTATCTTGTCTTACCAAAGAAGCTCTTGAAAGCAAGAGACTGAGGGGCATCTGTCACTTAATTCCTAAACTGCCTGACCTCTCTGCTCTGAAAGACCAGAAAATTCAGGGGAATTACAGGAGAAAGATTGAGGCTGTCCTTGTCTACAATAATTGTATTTTATGGCAAAAAATACCTTTGGATATGCTTTGGATGAAAAAGAAATTTTACAACATATATCCAACATTCTCCTATCAGTAAATTCTGCAACTACCAAGAGATCATTCTCTTACAATAACCATGCTCTGTGAGATGAGTGTTGGTGTTGGGACAGTCCTGATTTAAGTTCTGATACTTCTTCTAAATTCTACTGCCTTTTCCTTCTCTACTCTGCAGGGTAGGAAGGAACTTTCCTGCCCGTACTTAGAATGTATAATTCCTAATAAATTTGCAGCCACGTAGAGCAAGAAAAGTATTATTGGTTGGACAGTAGAGTTACATTTCTCTACCTAGTGTGGGCAGTCAGGAGGCATGAAAAAATAATAGATTGAAGGGTGGATGAGACAATTAACATTTAAAACATATAATTAAAAAATAATTTTACAAGATACAAAGTACTTCTCTCATACTGTATCAATGACATCGGTACCTTCTCTCTTCTCCCAGTGCATCATAATTTTATAACATTTTTCTGGACCTTCCTAGAGCCAAAGACTCATCCAACATCCACTCTATGTTACCACGACTCCCCACCTTTCTACTCAGATCCCACCTTAGATAGAGACTGTGATAGTTCATTTTATGTGTCAACTTTGCTGGCTATGATGCTCATTCTTTAGTCAAACAGCAGGTTGGATGTTGCTGTGAAGGTATTTTTTAGTTGTGCTTAACATTTCAGTCAGTTGACTTTGAGTAATGCAGATTACTCTCCATAGTGTGGGTGGGCCTCGTCCAATCAGTTGAAGACCTTAAGAGTAAAGACTGAGGTCCCCTAGATAGGAAGCAATTCTGTTTCCTGACTGCCTTTGGGATCGAGACTTGCAAGATCAGTTCCTGCTGGAATTTCCATCCTGCTGGCCTGCCTTGCAGAGTTTGGACATGTCAGACTCTACAATGGTGAGCCAATTCCTGAAAATAACTCTCTCTCTTTTTTCTTTCTCTTTCTCCATATACATCCCATTTGTGCTGTTCCCCTGGAAAACCCTGATCAATACAGAGATTAAAGAGCAAGGGAAAATTATGATTATTTTACAGAATCAGAAGCTATCCTGTGACATGCAGATTTATCTCTTCTATGGTTGGTAGAAGTATGCAGAACAGGATAAACTACATCCAAGGAAAGTGGATTCAAGGGTGATAGGTTCTGACTAAAAAGAGAAAAACACATTATGCCCTCCCCAAATCATCCTAATAATCAATATAACTGTGGCAGAGCAGGGCAAGAGGAAGGGCACAGAACTGGGGATCAGAAAGACTGTGGGTCTTTATATGGTTTTGATCACATTATTGACCTTGTGAACTCCTGAACACCTATGAAATGTGGATAATGAAATTCCCCTCTTCCTGAGAAGGAAATGAACTTTATGTGAAGTGGGTCTGAGCCACAGCTAACACTCCAACACTCGTAGTTGCTACAGTTGTTTTCCCATCATTATTTCACATGTAATATTGATGCTGCCTTGTACGTTTCCATGTGTTCAATTGAAAACCATTAAAAAAAAAAAAAAAGAAAACCATTAAAAAGCCAGTAGAGGATGCGAACCAATAAGTATCGTCATAATAGAACACTTAGATATTACAGCAGTAGGTACAAGATACCGAATATCTAATATATTTCAGGCAATATACTAGTGCCTGCCATATCTAATCTGATTTTATTCTCACCACAATGCTGTAAGGCATGGTTTTCAAAGGAGGAAAAGTTGAATCAGAAGAGTTAAAGGACTCTCTTAAGGTCGTACAGCTAATAAATGGCAAACCCAGTCAATAAATTCCAACCTAGTCAAGTCTGACTCCAAAGCCCATGTTTTCTATTTCTTTCTGTCTTGCCACAGAACCTTGGTGATAGCCTGCATGAAGGGACCGCATCTCTCTTGCCCATATGAATATGCCTTGCATTATTATGTCCACATCAATATGCCTGGCATGCTGTAGACCCACCCCACAGCACATATTTGAATAAAAGAAGGAAAGTTGGGACTCCTGGATGGCGCAGTCAATTAAGTGTCTGCCTTCGGCTCAGGTTATGATCCCAAAGTCCTGGAATCGAGTCCTGCATCAAGTTCCCTGCTCAGAGGGGAGCCTGCTTCTCCCTCTGCCTGTCACTCCTCCTTGTGCTCTCTCTCTGACAAATAAATAAATAAAATCTAAAAAAAAGAAAGGAAGAAGGAAGGAATGGAGGAAAGTTGTTTTCTCTACGTCTGTAGAGGCAACGACCTGTGAGTTTGTCATACTTGCCTGGATGCTGAATGAAACAGGTTCTTGGCCCACTCTCCCATCCACCACAAAGCCTTGGTTCGTCCTATCCGTGGCCACAAAGGTAAAGCAGTCAGCCCAGGAGCCCCCTCCCAGGTGCCTGTAGGCCACATCCCTGCTGTCCACATCCCACTGAGTGAAGTTACGATGAAGCAGCACTGTCCCCTGAAGGTAAAGCTGGCCATGTTGTGGGAGCCGGGCCAACACAAAGGTGAGGTTCTCTGCTGGGGTATCGGGGTCGGTCAGCTGGAGGAGGTCAGGGGAGAGCAGGCCCGTGGCCCCTTGAGCCAGTCTTAGCCCCCTGTTCCTGGTCAGCACGGGTAAGGCTCTGTCCACGGTCTCCAGTATGATCTCAAACACCTCGTGTTTGGTCTGCAGGCCATTGCTGATGATGAATCTGGCAAAGAGAGGCAAGGGCAGCCTTCAGCATGGAATCTTGTGGAATCTACTGGAATGAAATGATAACAATACACACCTTTTACTAAAGGACATGTCGTGTTGGGACTCAAGTGAAAACCCAAGGGCAGAGCCTTCAGAAGGATATCATTCTATCCTTTAAACCAGTCACTAGGTAACACACAAATTACCTACAACATTCTATGCCCAAAAGTGTTTTCTCAACAACACTGACAGCAGACTCATGTGATAGAGCAGCCTAATTCTGCCAGTGGTGTTTCTCAGGCTCATCAGAATTTAGTAGAATTCCTTGCCCCAAATAGAAATTTCACATACTAGTAGACTCTTGCATGAGTTGGAAGAGTACATTCATTTTATATGTTTGTAATTTTGCAATTGTATTTTCTTTGTAGACATTTAATGAGGTAAGCTTTTAATGACATAATTGGGGGCTAAACCAGTGACTGATTTTAGCTATTTCATTTTGTTCCTGTATTTTCATGGTAAATTTTTTTTTTTTTTTTTTAAGATTTTATTTATTTATTTGTCAGAGAGAGAGAGCCCAAGCAGGGGGAGTGGGAGAGGGAGAAGCAGGCTTCCCACTGAGCAGGGAGCCTGATGCAGGGCTCAATTCAGGACCCTGGGATCATGACCTGAGCCGAAGGCAGACACTTAACTGTCTGAGCCACCCAGGTGTCCCTTCACGGTAAATCTCTTACGAGCAAATCATATTACTCAGCCACGTAATCCTGCCTAACTCATCTCCCCTCCCCGGGCTTCATTTTCACCCTTCTAGAAAGTAAAAGATTGGACCAGACGATTGCTAAGGACTATCTAACTTTAAAACATCATGTGATGCTCTAATCCCTTAAATTTTTCTTGTGCTTCTACATTTGCCCCTTGCAATATATATGGGAGTTACGCTAGATAAGGATTACTTACCTAATTTAAAGAAAAAAAAATTACAGCAGAAAGATACAGAACATAGTGGGAGATCATAAGGCAGGTAGGAGACAGAGCTGGGATTAGAACCAGGATTCTGGATCCCATACCTCCTGCTCTTAAAAGGGTTTTGAAATGGGCCAGTTTAACAAACCACAAAGACAGACTTGTGGTACCTGAGCACCACTGCAGAATGATAAAGTGGAAGCTCAAATGATATCAACTTAAGGTACACAAAATCTCTCACATACCCCTGGATTTGTGATACCATAATGTGCTTTTGATTTTATCGATCTCTAAATCACAGTCCACCCACAACTGCCAAGGTCAACACAAAAACCAGTCGAAATGATCTTTAGAACGTGTCCATGTGTAAGTTTGACTTGAGGGCAACTGAGAGTATCGTGAAATTAGGCAAACCAAATGCACCAGGGAAACTCCAAAAAGCCAATCACTGCTCTCAAGCAGAGTTGACGAATTTACCGTAGACCAAGGAGGTATACTTCAAAATAATCCTGGAGTTGTATCTGTTAGTTTTTCTCCATGTACTGTGGTTGCTAGAAATATGCATGGAGGAGATACTCTTATATTCCACAGATGTAAAAAAAAAAAAAAGTTTTAGTAGAATTTAGTAGATACTAAATATCTTTAGTAGATACTAATACTTAGTAGTATTTAGTAGAATAACCTGAAATTATTTAAGAATTTTCTTTGGATGTTTTGTTTTGTTTTGTTTTAGCTAGAGAAGATACGAGGTTTATATTTATTTTGGTAATCTGACGTATTTGACTAACAAGTTCTTTATTCTTTGTAAAATGTGTCTGGTTTTCCAGGGTTTAAGCGTTCATTGCTTTGCTTTTGAACGGGAGAGAACCTGAAACCAGGTTGTACGAGCACAAACAGTCAACCAGCCTGCCTGAGGCAGAGGGCTCAGAGAAAGGAGCAGCTGGACAGACAGGAAAGGAACAGGAGTTTGGCTGAGCACAGATATTACTTTAAAGGCTAAGCTAAAATTTTTGAGCTTTCTAATTATCTAGTTGATAAGACTGCCTACAAGGAAAATACAATGTGATGCACAGAAAAACCAATCTATTCCTTTTTGCTAAGTGAACTCACTAAGTGGAATTTTACAAATAAAGCAAATTTTTGACATTTCACACACCTTGACTTGTAAAGAATATAATCTGTTTGTTTTATTTTTCCTCTACAGCATTATTTTTATGGTCTGGATAAAGATACTAGCTTTAGAATTGTACACTGAGCAAAATCACAGTTTCCTTAAAACAAAACAATCAGTTTTTCTTTTGTAAAGCTAAATGTTTACTAAGTATGTTCTAAGCGAATAATAATTTCATTCCTGGATCCTGGATCATGAGTGTTTACAAAATTAGATAGTTTTGAAAAAGCAAAAAGAAACACACCCAGAAAAATATCTGTGTGTTCTTCATCTTTGTACTTATTAGTCCTTTTGGCAGTTTCAAATATCAAGTGATACGCATTTTTAAGATGAAAATCATGATCTCCAAAAAAAAAAAAGAAGAAAATCATGATTTCTCAGGGAGAGCTTTTCGTGGAATTATGCTTCTGTTTCATTTATTCCGTTTTATTCCGTTTTCCTGTTACTTTTTCAGGTCTCCTTCACTGGAGCCTATCATTTAACCCGAAGTAAAAAAAAATGGACACGAGGTGTCTCCAATTTCTCTTTTCTCCACTTCACCCCTCCAGAAACATGCTTCACGCCTTCCATTTCAAATAAAGTGGCTCTCTACTTGCTATCAGATCCCTATCTCACAATGTGCTATTGTGGAAAGTTTTAAATCAGCTGTCTAAAATTTAGCACAAATTTAAGCCAAAGGACATGTATTTTTAGTATTAGTATTAATCAGGGAAATTAAAGAATGTGTACCCCATTACAAGCATGTCAAATATGGGTGGAAAAGAAAGGGGAAAGGAAGGGAGAGATGAGGATCAGGAGTAAGGAGCGTCAAGGGGGCTTGAGTGAGTCACAGGGGGGCATTCCGACTTTCCCCTATGGAGACTGAGTTCTGAAAACACCTCGAAGCTCAGTCTCAGGATGGCCGTAATTATCTACCAATGCATGACCCGTGTGAGGACACTGAAGTTGTCTTAGGATTCAGGCTGTGCATCTCAGACTCCTCCCTGCCTGATGATGGGGATCTGACCACGTCGGAAATCGGCAGCCTGCCATCAGACAGATGGGACTGAGGGCAAGGGAAGCCAGGGACCATATAAGAGTAAGAAATATGTTTACTGAGGCCAGTGTTCCCAGCTGGGACACTGAGGCAGCTGTCTGTGCTGACCGAAAGCTAATAAGCCAGTGGTGAAAAGGCCGAAATTTCTAAACATGACTGGATCAAACACCTCATTCCACTTTCACAAGTAATGCATACTCGTCACAGGCAGAGAAACATTATCAGAGGGAGACAGGGTGAACGGTCATGGTTGGCTTCCCAGTCAAAACAAGCCTAGCAGAACAAGAGCACCAAAGTCAGTGCTGTTTGCGTCCGCCAAGGTTGACCAGATGATCTTCCAAATGCTCTCCCCTGCCACCCCCGAAGAAACCTTCCAGATCTATTTTCAAGTTTTGACACAACAGTGCCATTGCAATGATGGCGTCCATTCCAAGGTTAAGAAGCTGGTGGTATCGAGGTAGCAGCTTCTTCTGTGGATCCATTTTTGTTTCGTTTTCCTCATTAAGCCTCCCTGAAAAGAGGCACTGCCAGGATTGACCACTGTCCTCATGAAATTTGGGGAATGGCTCTCAGATTCATCTGGGGTGCCTGCCTGGTCTGATTTCACCATTACCGTGGTGTTTTCAGGCTTTCTGCATTTCCTGGCAAGAGAGTTGGCTGAAGAATCTGCCATCTGTCATGGCATTTAAAAGATAAAAATGGAATCATAAATAGAGCCAGTTCCTCAGGAAAAAAAAAAAAAAAAAAGTCCAGCCAGCATGTCAAAATGGAGGACATTAGCATGTTCTTTTAGTCCCCGGCTGCCAGCCGCTGAAGTCAGCTTGCTAATCACTTGGTGTCATCTGTCCTCGAATGTGCTGCCAAATCTTTCTTCCAGGCCAGCAGCACCAAACAATGCAGGAGAAATTTATGATTCACAAAATATTTTTGCAGAAGGTAAAATCTGACCATTAAGCTCCCCCATTCAATTAATGCTGCCATATCTTACATTAAAAAGAGAAGGGGGGAAAAATTCTCTGCCACAGAATTTATCTCTCCTACTCAGCCAAATTCCTTGCCAGATTTAACAGCAAGCAACATAAATTTAGGTGATTAGATTGGTTGCATCTATTTAATTTTTAAAAAGCACCACGATCACACAATTTCATTAAGACCGACTCTCAGCTTTGGGTAGCTCCACCTGCAGCAGCCCACCATTGGGGGAGTGAAATGACTAGATTAAAACAAGGGTGTGGGGCAGATGTTAGGCTCTTCCATTATAAATATGTCAAACTGCTGGCCAAACATTCGAATGACACATGGAGGAGGTCTCTTCCCACAGGTGCATTTTCTCCATGAATTTTTGGGACAATGGAAAAAAAATCTTAAAAATGGGATCTTCTCCCCAGTTCGGTTGATACTCAGTTATGTCAATGTAGAGGACTTTCTATGCCTCTTGGAACGTTGGTTTACTCACGCATAAAATGGGAACAAACCATCTCTCTCAAGGTAGTGGCGTAGGGCTTAAGGGAAATGATAGACAAAAACGAGTCTAGTACATTGCCTGATGCATCGCAGGTATTGAAGCAATACTAGCTTTCCTCTGCGTAAATGAAGGGATTGGACTAAATCAATGTCTTTGACCCTTGTTTCCTAGTCTTGAGTCATTTAAACAACACCTTCACAATTTTTGCCATATTCTTGTACCACCTGTACTCTTATTACTATTTTGCTTTAAATCAACTCACTCTTGTATTTAAATAAATGTGTTTGAAAGGAAATCTTTTAACTAGAAAAGCTGAAAATGTTTACTACTAAAAACTTAATCACCATAAATACTGCAAAAATAAATGCAAGAAAAACGATCTTTTTAATTCTACCTAGGTATTGTGGCCCAATGGCTTGGAACCCAAGGCCAGTACTCTCTGCTAAAAAGGAAAGCAGTTAATACTGAAGAGCCGTTAAAACCATTCGAGCCCCAGCCTGAGACTTCTTTCTTGAAACAATCAGGAGGATTGACAGAACTACAAGGAAGTAGTTTCTCACTCTGGATTCCCTATCATTCATCCCTTTCTCCCTGTACCAACCCACAGTCATTTTGCATCATTGTATCATTAGTAGTGCAAATTACTTACTCTGGGAAATAGAGCCACAGCCTTTTTGCTAAAAAAAATCCTGCCCAGCAGCCCAGCATGCAAAACAAACTAAAAAACAATTAAAAAATAAATAAATAAAAACAAAACTTTATCGGTAAACTGGGGTGAGGGTCCCAGAGCCTCACCAATTCAACCCCTTCATGTTCTGTCTCCGAGAGGCCCCAAGAGGGCTTCTGTAAATCCTCAAAGCTCCTTAGAATGTACTTGGAACAATGGACTGGACCAGACCAGTGATCGCTAGTTCTGACTGCCTCAGAATCCTCTGGAGAGCTTTGAAAAACACAGATTTCTGGCCCAAGACTGGACTTAGCAAAGTCATCTCTCTGGAGTGAGAGTCAAGAATGTATTTTTATCAATCTTCCCAGTAAATCTCTTGAGGATCTAAATATGTTAAAAAATTCTTGGGGCGCCTGGGTGGCTCGATCCCTTAAGCATCTGACTCTTGGTTTCGGCTCACATCATGATCTCAGGGTCGTGGGGTCGAGCCCGGTGTTGGGCTCCGAACTAGGCATGGAGCCTTGTTAAGATTCTCTCTCTCCCTCCCTCTCTCTTCCCCTCCCCCTCTAAAAAAATAATAAATAAATAAAATTAAAAATTCCTAGGATAAATGATTTCTAAAATGTCATCTCGTATGACTTTTTACAGATGTGAATTAGGAAATTTTTAGAGTATCATCAGTCCTCACATACAGAAATTTTGTATTTCATTCTCTGCTCCTTACCACCATCTGATTAATATCTAAGCTTGATTTCTGAACATCTATATATATTCATTGACTGGCTTCTCCGGCAGGGTCACTGTGTTCTCCAGTCATTAACGTCTTCCACAGACTCTCCCATGGGCAATGACTGGGGAAAGTGGGAATGAACAGGAGTAAGCAGTTCCAGAAATGGGTGTAAAATTAAAAGCCTTGAATCTGATATAAATTGATTAATCCAAGACGCACCCAACTTCCATAAGTAACTGGAGAAAAAAGAACAATTGTCGCTCTTCTTTGTAATTTCTTTCCTCCTTCAAGATTAATCTTGGTATTGTAAACATTGGCGGGAAAAGAGGGCCAAAGAAATAACATAATAAACAATGATAAGAACAATAATATCAATAATAATAGTAGTAATAAGAGCAGCTAATACTTATTTCACTCTTCCTATGTGCCACATATTTTTCTAAGTACTTTGCATGCATAAACCCATTTACATCTCCCACCACCCCTGTGAAACAAGTATTATAAGAATCACTTCCTTTCACAAAGAGGACACAAGAGCACAGGAGGAAGTGTGATTTGACCACAAAGTGGTAACTAATGAACGTGGTAACTGACCCCAAGACTGTGTCTTAACAACTCTACTCTACCACTTCTGGAGCAAAAGAACCAGCCTGAAAAGGAATCCCCACATCTGATGTTTTAGTTAATGCTTAGCAACACTCAAACATTGAATTGTTACTTAGATATTGATCAACCAAATGATTATCTACTTGTTAAGGACATTTTCTCAAGAACAAAAAAAAAAATATTAGTTCAAACTTGCCCAAATTTTTTAACAGTCTATTGTCCCAATCATCTTTCCAAATCATAATTCCAAAAAGGCATGAAAAATCATCTTTACTGACATTTAAAAAATGTCTCTCATAGAAAACATATTGAAATTAGAGAGAGAAAATGTATGATGATGATAAGTGCTACATTTACATTAATTTATAGTGCTCTTTTGAAGATTGTATTTTTTTTTAAGATTTTATTTTTAAGTAATCTCTACACCCATTGTGGGGCTCAAACTCACCACCCTGAGATCAAGAGTTGCATGCTCTTCTGACTGAGTCAGCCAGGTGGCACGTGGGAAGTTGTATTCTGACATGGTGAAAACTGTACTGGGGGTCAGAAGCTCTTCCAGTATGGCAAATGAACCAATGGTCTCAGGGCCTCCATGTTAATTGGTAAAACTCAGGATGGCATATGTGCAATAACTGCCCCAAAGGCTAGTCCAACCAAGATTTCTAGATTCTTTTTATTTTTTATTTGTTGACAGAGAGAGAAAGTAAGTGAGTGCTAGGGGTGAGGGTGGTGATGGGAAGGGACAGAGGGAGATAGAGAGAAAGAATCTTAAGCAGGTTCCATGCCCAGTGTGGAGCCCAATGAGAGGCTGGATCTCAGGAAGCTAAGACCATGACCTGAGCCGAAATCAGAGTTGGATGGTCAACCAATTGAGCCACCCAGGAACCCCAAGATTTCTAGATTCTCATCCCAGCCCTGGGGATCTGGATTTCCATCAAGGACCTTGAGATCAGCCAGCTTGGAGAACTGCTAAATGATAGCTCCTCTAGAATTTGTCTTGCTTTATGTGACTGGAAATAGATTTCAGTATTTTAAATGAATGTGGACTTTCATTAATGTCATATCTTTGTCTTTTCATCAAATGATTTATTTGATACAGAATTCTTAAACAGGTACACAGCCCCCAATTATAACATTGTTTCTATGGGGAAGCTTTATGACAACATGATTTATGATACAGTTCCTGGAGCACATTGTGTCAAAAGGCTGTGGCTGCTTGTGCCAAATGTTTACTACTAAATACCTTTCCTCAGATAGAAAAAGATACCCCACAAAAGCAGAAAATTCGTTTAGTCTCTCCTCCTTAGCTGGAAGTCAAAGGTGTTTAGTTCCTCCCCCTAGAACAGCTGGCATTTAGATGTGCTTTATTTTTAAGCAACAGGCTCTAATTTCTTGCTTTGCTATGGTCCAATGAATTGTACACCTCCACCTTTCATACATCTAGGCAGCAGAAGACCATTGCTATATCAGAGTTGGAAAAGAACTCATTTTCTGCCACCTTTGGTCTGTCTAAGCATTCATCTGGGGAAGGGGTTCTGGAAAGTTCCTTTGGGGCTCACCTGAAGGTGTCACGGGAGACAGCTGCCTTGCTCTTATGTACATAGCAGACTGTCTGTGCCACTATGTCCATTTGGCTGAAGCTCGTGATGGGGACTCCAGGAGAGCGGACATACTCGACCTGGCCATGCTGCGGAGGGGAGGTGATGACATAGAGCAGTTCCTCGGGTTTGTCTGTTCCATCCACAGCAAGGAGAGTGGTGGTCGTCAAGAGACCCCGGTCACCTTTAGACACCACCAGCGGTTTCATAAGGATGACAATATCACCTGCGTAGCAGAAGAGCTTGCGGTCAAGACCCAAATTCAAAATTTTAAAAAAAATGTCCAAAGTAAAGGTAAAAAGCAAAGACCAAACTGCAGAAATAAAAACTACTGTGGTATAGAAAAGTTGAGAGAATTATGGTTAATAAAAGAATCAGGCAAAAGACTGGAGTGGATAGGACACAGCAAGGGAAACACATATGGCCAAGAAAGATACAAAAAGATGCTCAAGCTCATCAATCACCGTGAAAACACAAATCAAGATCACAAGAAGTCATACCAGGTCGTGACTCCCTGATTTGCAAAAATTTAGAATTCTGATGACACCAAGTGTTGAAGAGGATACCACTGGTAGGACTGTAAATGAGCGCACAATTTCACAATATGCTGTAAAGAGAATATTCACATGTGTCGTGACCCAGCGATTCCACGCCAGCTGTGTGCTGGAGAGAAGCACACAGTGGCCCCCAGGAATGGGTACCAGAATGGCCACTGCACCCTGTCCTCATTGAAAATGCTGGAGACAGCCCAAAAGCCTTTTCAAAAGGTAAATACGTAAGCAAACTCTGGTCTAATCGTACAACTGAATCGTATACAGCAGTGAAATGAGTGAACTAGGGGCACATGGGACAACATAGAGGTAGCTTGTTACCATTTGTTCCTTGCATGAGCAAGTCCCAGAAGACCATAAACAAAAGTAAGAATATGAACACCGAATTCAAGATGATGGTTCTCTCGGCAGGATGGGAGGATCCCATGGGTAGATGTGTATTACTGTCAATATTCCTGTCCTTGAATTGTATGGTGGTTGTGCAGGTGTGTATTATGTATTTAAAAGAGAATAAATGAATGGGGGTATGAAATGCATAAATGAGGAGACATGGGTCATATGTGGACGAATGGTGCAGTTTTACAAACTAAGGATGATAATCCAATTTTGTTTACCTCATTCATTTAAAGAAAAATCATAACTCCAATATTGAGCTTCTAATTAGTGCCAGGCACAGGGGTAAGGCTCTTTCACCTTTACACTAACTATGAGGTAAGCTACTATAATATTTCCCAGGTTGTAAAGGAAACTAAGATACAGAAAAATGCTAACTAACTTGCTAATGATGATACAATTAATCAAAGGTGGAGCTAGGGGTGGCTCAGTTGGTTAAGTGTCTGCCTTTGGCTCAGATCAAGGTCCTGGAGTCCCAGGATCGAGCCCTGCATTGGGATCCCTGCTCAGAGGGGCATTTGCTTCTCCTTCTGCCCCTTCCCCTACTTGTGCTCGTCCTCTCTCCCTCTCTGTCAAATAATAAATAAATAAGTAAATAATCTTAAATAATAAAATACGAGATGGAGCTAGAATTTGTAATCTAGCCATCTGACTTCGGAGCACAAACTCGAACACTAGAAATATGTGTGAAGTAAATGCCATTTCTAAATTTAAAAATACAAATTGTCAATAAAATTTTAAAAAAGACATTCAGTCCCATGAGGAGCAAAAAAATAAAATATCAAGGAGGTACAACTAGACCAGTGGTTCTCAATAAGTGGCAACTTTGGCCCCCAGGGGCCATTTGGCAATGTCTGTAGACATTTTTGGTGGTCATAACTGGGGGTTCCTATCGTCTTCTAATAGGTAGAGGCCAGAGATGCTGCCAAACGTCCTATAATGCATAATAAAGTCCATTACAACAAAGAATTCTCTATCCCAAAATGTCAATAGTGTTAAGACTGAGAAACTGTTTCAGATGATTAAATTGGTCTTTTTGGTAGATTATTGGTGCTTTTAACTCAAAATGCATCCAACTTAGGTGCAATGGAGAGTCAAAGAGCATCTTAACTTTAAATCAAAACTTGATCTCCAGATGGGCTTGCCTCCTGGGAGTCAAGATGAATCAAGGGATATTCAAGAAGAATGAACGAAGCCTGGGACACAAAAATCACCTACAGAATGTTTCATCAGGAGCAGAAGATGGATCTGAGGGGAGGAAGAGCATCTGGGCTTTCCCTCAATGCAGTTTTTCAGCACAGTGACAGCAGAGTATGGTTCAAGGTCAACTGTAGACGATGTCCCTTTAAGCTTCTCTCAAAGATAATTCACATCATTTTTGCCAGCGGGCAAATCACAAGACACAGAACAACTGGAAGGCGCGATGTTATTTATAACCGCTCTCAAATAGAGACAACCCAAATGCTCGATGTTAGGGTTATGGTTTAGTCTAAATATTCAGTGTAGTTTTGTTCAGAGATGAACAATGACAGTTATCAAGTTATGCTACAACCTGAGAAAATTCACACCGGTTTTTTAAAAAAATACAATACCGTATAGATGTAAAACACACCATGATGTAAAAAGAAGCAAAGAAAAAGAATCTGGAACTTCTGAAAATGCTAGTAGGTTAATGTATGTTTGATGTAAGTGTTCACGAATCCTTTCGGAGAAGAATCCCACGTCAGCTGTGGCACAGACTGGCCAGGCACTCGCCAGACTCATTTCCTAGGCACACCGCTAGAGTTTCCACTGCCCAGCCTCCCTTAATGTGGCATGTGACTATGATTCAGCCACTGGAAGGTGCAGAAGACAGGTGCCTCCAAGCCCAGGCCGGGCATCCTCTCATTTTCCTCCATGTTTCACTTCCAGAGAGACTCCAAGGACTCACGAAGGATCCTCTAGCTGGAAAAAATCCCCAGATGGCGGTGTAGAGCAGAACTCTCCTCCCCCTCAGTGAATGCACTGTGCTTAGCCAAGGGCAGTCTGTCCTAACATATCAGCCATCTCCACAACACGGGACTTGCATTATATCTTGCTTGGACATATATTGATGATGAATATACTAGCCTTTACTTTGCGGAAAGAAAGAAATGCATACAGTCATATCTAGCTTCTCTGAGGGTCACTTATTGGCCATCTTCAAGGAATATATTTTACAACTGGGAAACAAGCAAATATAATACGTTATTTTAGAAGCCCAAGTAAACATCTCAAAATCAATCAAGCTGACGGAAACTGAAAAGAGAAAGGTTCAGGACAATTGGAATTCTATCATACATGTGATGTAAGATTACCACCCTCTGAGCTTCCTGGCAGCAAGGCAAAAAAGGAAGCATTCTGTCAATCAAGAAAGTACTGAAGATCCAAGAATATGCTTGGTCCAAGAATATAGGGACTCTGGGACGATACAGATGAACAAGAAATGAATTGTACCTTCCTCACATAAACTCTAAGCAACGTTGTGGGGTAGTGAGAGTTGGGTAACATTAGGGCTCACACTTTGCCTTGTTGCATTTTCTTCTCAGTATTTTTTCACCCTCCTCCTTCTCCCACTTAAATGCTGCTGAGTCCTATTACACAAATGGGTCTGCTTCATTTGAGAGCAGCTTAGTATCTCATCCTGTTCTCCCCATCCCTAAGAGAGTTGGTATTAGCACTTTCACAGTGAGAAAGAGCAACAGTCTAAACTTTTCAATGACAAAGTTCCTTTTTATGAGCTCTAAATTTTAAAATATGTTTCTATTCCCTTTTATTATCATATTGGAAATGTTTTTCCCTTGAGACTTCGTTTTGAAGTAACAACTCTCTTCCTGAAGATAAAATTAGAGTTATTGCATTGATCTGGTAAAATGTTACTTATAGCAGAAAACCCTGACTCTTAAAGCAGCCTGGGCCGCCATGTTGTGGACAAGGCTGGATTTCCAATAGGCTTTCTGAAATTCCAAAAATGACAAATAGATGGGCTATTCTCATGAACCTCACAGCTCCCAGACAGAGCAGGTGAGGAGTCAGGGAAGCAAATCATAAAAGATGGAATTTTGGATACAAAGGATGGAAGAAAGAAAGTCAAAAAGAGAAGGAGGTAGGGAGAACAGGAAAAGGGGAAGGAAGGAAGGAAGGAAGGGAGGAAGGGAGGGAGGGAGGGAGGGAGGGAAGGAGGGAGGGAGGGAGGGAAGGAAAGAGGGAGGGGTAACTTAAAAACCTTTGAGTGCTTACATCAGCTCACTTCTGGTTATAAAACTTGGTCCCAATAAACCTTGAGAGAGATGCTTTTACCTTTTCCCATATCTTCGATGGTGATGTGACAGTCCAATGCTGGTGATCTGTTGTCACCATCCCAGAGGTAGAAGGTAAAGCTGTCTCGGTCCTGGGAATCCATCGCCCCGGTGTGCGTGTATCTCAGCAAGTTCAGATCCACTTCCTCCTGAGTGCACTTCATGCCGGGGTAGAGAGTGACCCAGTCCCTCCCTATCTGAAAGGTGCCAGCGTTAGTCAGGCGCCCATGTTTTTTTCTTTCCAAGCTATGTTAGCGGACATTTTCCATACCGTAAGCCTCCAATAGAAACGATATTTCAGGGAAACTCCAGATGCAATTTATTTTTTTGCAGTTTTACCTTATTTTTTTTTTCCTTTCAAAGAAATACATTAAAACAAATTAAGACCTTGGGAGAAAACTACCTTCAGCCAAAGGATTTTTGACAGTCGTGTGGCAATTCAATAGCAGTGCTACTTCCAAGGTATTTATCATGAGCAATCATAACTGATTAAATATTCCAATTAATGAGAGCAGGTGGGTAATTGAGCTCCTGAAATTTATTCTTTAAAAATTAAATATGTTTCATTTGAGGGTTCCTTTTTTTTTTTTTAGTTCCTATCATTATACAATTAATCAAACCTATTTTTTCAAACTGGTTTATCACTGGACTTATCTGAAGTAGATAAAATAAAAATAGAATGGATGTATTTACTCCCAGTACATTTTCCAGCCTTACTGAAGCCCAAAGAAAATTATTAAGATCCCGATCATTCCCTCTGTTTATAGCGAGTCAGCAAAAAAAATAACTGCAAATATCATATATTATTTTTCATCAGAATCTTCTAAAAAACAAGCTGACATCAGTCAAGCATATATTCTGTACCGAACTCAGTGCAGAAATTGTGGTATTCTCAATTAAAAGAGGTTCTTATGCTAGGGGGAACTGACAACTGAGAGTATTCAAAACATAATAATAATAAATCTGTATCTGATTTATAATAATTTTCTTGTTATTCTCTGAAGATACATAACTTCCTCTAAGAATAGCTCATAAAAAAATGAAAAAATAAAAAAGAATAGCTCATGAAAGTCACTTAACATAATTCAAGAAAAACGTCATCTTACAAATGTATCGTACAATATTATCCTTGTCTGGTTTAAGAGACTAAAATAGAAATTTAAATCCTTGGGTTTTTTTTTTTTCTTTCCTTTGACACATTATTCCATAGACTGCCAGTTCCTGGCAAAAATGCTTCGCTGTCCCCTCCCCTCATTGTGTTACCACTTCTCTTTACATCCTATTTGATAAAGTTTCCTCCTCTTTAATATTTCTTCTCATCTGATGTTTGTACAGAGGTATATTCTGCCCCAGGGCCCACTGCATGAAAGTTAGTTATGTTGTAATATTTAAGGTCATTATCTGTTTCCATCCTAAGATCTATTTGCAGATTTAGTTTTTAAAACAACCTCTTTCGGATTTTAAACTGGACAGCCTGCAATTCTATTTAACTTTTTTCCTTTGTCATCTTTCTGAGAAAGTAAATACAGAAAAAGATAGCTTTTCCTGTTTCCCATCTCCATGCAATTCCCCATTTGACCTCCCAAATGCCGGCTCTGACTTGACGAAATCATTTGCAAGCCTCCAAAGAGGAAGAAAATGAGAGTCAGACTCAAGGTGGGGCAAACTACAGAAAATCGACAAAAACACAAGAACCCTTGGGAAAGTCCAGGAGTCCTAGAGTCCCAGTCTTCATCTCGGAGAGACTTGGCAAAGCCCAAGGGAGCTGGGAGAGAACGATGTGGTGCCATACCGGGAGCCTGGACCCATCTGGATTTTCACGTACCCAAAACACTTCGCTTCCCATGCTACCCAAATGTGTGAGCTCTCACTGCATTTCTGCTTCATTACTCTTTGAAATGAAATAAGGACACAGCTGTACCTCCATTTAAATCAGTGATTGCTCTTCACTCTGATTCTCTCTGGTGCCTACAATCTAAGATAATCAAGCTGTTCCACGCAGAATGAATCTTCGCTGCTCTTCTAGGACTGTGCCGACATTATATTAAAAGTTAAGCATTCAGTCAAGTAATCACATTGGGGATGGTTGGCGGTGGTTGTTGCTAGCCTTCATCGATCATTCAAACGAACATTTTGATGGGTTACTCATGGGACCTGATGATCAGGTGATCAAGTGACTGATCCATCATGTGTTTTGGGCTCCTCCTTGGGCATCAAACACACAGTCTGAATCAGACCGGTGGGCACCATTTGTTAAAAGACTCTCTTTTCTCCATTGTATTGCCTCTGCTCCTTTGCCAAAGATCTGTTGACTATATTTTTGGAAAGGCCTACTTCTGGGCTCTCTATTCTATTCCATTGATTTATTCATCTGTTCTTTCATCAGATCCACACTACCTGAATTAATGCAGCTTTATAGTGAGTCCTAAAGCCAGGCAGTCCCATTCCTGTAACTCTGTTCTTCTTTTTGTTCACTATGTTGTGCATTTTGCCGCTCCATACAAACTTTAGAATCAGGTGGTTAATATCCACAACAAGCGTTCTACAAAGTCTATTTAAAAAAAATTTTTAAGTCTGAGGGGGGAATTAAGATATCTCAAAGGATGACTGGTTCTCATCAGCAATTAGACAACTTGCTTTACCCCAGTCACCCCCTCTCCCAAAATTTAGGTACGATCCCAGGGGAGGGGAAAAATGAAGAACCTTAATAGTGTTTGAATTTACCCTGAGTTGAGTAAGAAAATTTAGCATGGTGTGAGTTCACTCCAAACTAAGAAAATTGAATTTTCTACCTCTGGGCAAAATGTGGCTACTAGAGAATAAATTCAGTTATAGAAATCTGTGTACTAAGAAAATGCATACCTGCTAACCTCAGTTTTGAAAAAGAAAAGTAAAAAGGCCACCAACCTTAAGTTGAAGCTGCCCATTTTGGGGAAGCCTTTCAAACAAATAGTAAATCTTCTCCCTGGGTGAGTCTTCATCTATGGCTGAAAGAACGGCACTAGAAATAATACGCGTTTCACCCATTTTCATTGTAATTTCAGCCTTTCTGTAAAAAGGAAGATGTCTAGGTTGATAGGAAAATAGAAGGCATCGCTTTTGCAGGGCTCATTCACAAGGACTATCACAGTTCCCAATCTTCAACAATTAGGGAATGCTATTCCCTATCCAAAGTACTGCAAATGATGGGTCGGGCCTGTGAAACAGGCTCTCATTTCACTTTACACACAAAGTCCTTAAAGGCAATTAGTCTGCCACAGTGAATATGGTGTGAAGTAATTAAATACTTCTGATTGTTTCCATGCATCGAACTTTACCATTTTCTGTTGTAATTTATTTTATAGAATGGTTTTATTTCCAATATTTCACTTGCTGCAACAACAGCTCCGTGACATAAGTGAGCAAGATAGTATCATTCAGATTTTACAGATAAAAACTTACTTAAAGAGATTGACTGGCTTAGCCACCCAGGTTCTGGTACCTTTATAAAGCCCCGTTATGAGTTTGGTGACTTAGGCAGTCCATGGTCCTCTACATTACCCTCCCTTTCCCTGGTAATGTTTCGGGTAGACAGCGTTCCCTTCAGAGCGATTCATTTTTTCCCAAGTGCTACAGCTACCAGGCTAGCTCCTGGCTTCCTGAAGACGGGGCTGGGATGAGCAGCTGCTGCTTCTACCATAAATACTGCTACTGTCCTCTACTCCTCTCCCAGGCGATACAGCCATTTTCCCTGGTCTCACCAAAGTGAGGAAGGGATTTCTTTCCACCTGTGTTTCTAGCTTTCGGTTTGGGTCACCACACATAGCCAAATGCTGTCCAACCTGACCACTTGGTTTCCCATAAAAACTGGTGAAGTTTCCTTGGGATGCAAATAACGGTCATTTCAGTAGCATCGACTGGTATTCCAGTAGCTGCCATGCTCCCTGCTGACAAGCCAGAGCCCAGACACCTCACTTCTAACCTCCTTCACTTGGTGACTCTTTTGCCTCTCCAGGGCTGACATCTTCCCTGGCAGGAGGAGATAATTTTTGCTCACCTCTTTCCTAGAAGATATGAATCCCATTACTCTAGAAGGCTAACGAATCAGTTGACTGGTTGATTCTGAAGATGAGTGCTACCATTAATAGAAACAGATTGATCAAAACAGGAAGGAAGCCAATGTGATGAAGAAGATAAAGAGTTCTAGGAAGAAAGGTATGGGAATTAGATATCAGAGGGGTCAAAGGAGAAGAAAGTATGTCACAGTCTGAGTTACCCTGAAAGGGACCATGGGACAAGGACTGTGGTGCAGGTGATTTATTTGGGAAGTGATTCCAGGAAGCAAGAGAGAGAAATGAGGAGCAAGACAGGGCAGGAGGAGTAAGGCGACAAAAGGTGCTCAGTGCTGCTGGGGGTCCTTTGAAGAATCATATAGAATATGCTTCAAATTGTGCTTCTGGGGCACCTAGGTGGCTTAGTTGGTTAAGCATCTGCTGTCAGCTCAGGTCATGATCCCAGGGTCCTGGGATCGAGTCCCGCATCAGGCTCCCAGGGAGCCTGCTTCTCCCTCTCCTCTCTGCCCATGCCCTCTTAATCTCTCTCTCGCTCTCTTGAATAAATAAAATAGAATCTTTTTTAAAAAATTGTGCTTCTGAAGGATAGGAGTGTGGGACATTTATTTATGCACTAGCTCCCACAGGTTGAGAGCTATCATCAGAGTATTTTCTGCTGTGTCTGGACACAGGCCAAATGAGCCAACGCTGCTTCACAGAAAGCCCTGAGCTACATGCCAAATGGAGTGACACACCAAGGCACTAGTAATGCGACCCTGACAGTGAGCCTGGTGTGTTCCACCACAAGAGCAACTACAATGATGGGGGGTGGGGGTGGCAAGGGAGCATGACCCAGAGTACCAGAAGCATCTACTATAGCATCTAAAAGGTATACCAAAGAAATGGAGTCAAATGCTCCAACAAGGTCCAGCAAGGAAAGATGAGCCATTCAATTCAGTAGGAAGGCCAAGGGTAACTTTTAAGGGAGCAGCTTTAATAAAGTGGGGGAGGTTGGACAGAAATGTGCAAAGCACAAACTATTCCTCCAAATAGTTCAGCACTGAAATAAATGAGGAACTGGGTCATCTTTGTGGTTTTAAGGTGAGAATAACTGCTAATAATGATAATAATTAGCACTTAGGATCACTTCCTGTGTACTAGCCAATCTTTCAAGGACTTTTATGTATTTTAATTCATTTAATCCTTGCAACCACCCTATGAAGAGGATACTGTTACTATCCCTACCTACAAAGAGGTTGACAGTGCTCACTTCAGCAGCACATATGCTAAAATTGGAACGATACAGAGAAGATTAGCATGGTCCCTGTGCAAAGACGACACACAAATTCGGGAAGCATTCCATATTTTTTAGGAAACAACAGGTATTGGTGAGGATGCGGAGAAAGGGGAACCCTCCTACACTGTTGGTAGGAATACAACAAGCTGGTGCAGCCACTCTGGAAAACAGTATGGAGGTTCCTCAGAAAGTTGAAAATAGAGCTACCCTATGACCCAGCAATCACACTTCTGGGTATTTACCCTAAAGATACAAATGTAGTGATCCAAAGGGGCACGTGCACCCCAATGTTTATAGGACCAATGTCCACAATAGCCAAACTATGCAAAGAGCCTAGATGTCCATCAACAGATGAATAGATAAAGAAGATGTGGTATATATATACAATGGAATATCATGCAGCCATCCAAAATTATATCTTGCCATTTGCAGCATGGATGGAATTAGAGGGTATTATGCTAAGCGAAACAAGTCAATCAGGTAAAGACAATTATCATACGATCACACTGATATGAGGAATTTGAGAAACAAGACAGAAGATCATAGGGGAAGGGAGGGAAAAATGAAATGAGATGAAACTAGAGAGGGAGACAAACCATAAGAGACTCTTAAGCTCAGGAAACAAACTGAGGGTTGCTGGTGGGGCGGGGATGGGAGGGATGGGGTGGCTTGGTGATGGACATTGGGGAGGGTATGTGCTATGGTGAGCGCTGTAAATTGTGTAAGACTGATGAATCACAGACCTGTACCCCTGAAACAAATAATGCATCATAGGCTAATAAAAACAAACAAACAAAGAGGTTGACAAAGAGGTAAAGAGAAGTTCGAGGTAAAGACATGTTGGAGGCCACACAACTGGTTAGTGGCTGAACCAAGGCAGTCTGGCTCTGGAATCTGCCCTCTTCACCACTAATATATCCATGTGTCTTGTTAGCAGAAGGAATGAGAAGGGAGAGACTGGACAAGAAAAGAAAGTCATGGAGCGCATTCCAGGACAAGGCAAGAGGATGCACGTGGAAGCGAAAGAAGAGGGAATACAACTTCCGCTCCACAGGAGAGAGGGAAAAAAGAAAAGGAAGAAGGAGAAGGGATTTGGAAGCAGAGCTGAAGAAGATTCGGTGATTCTGCCAATGAAACTATGCCAGGGAGTTTAATAGCAAGAATGCAGCACAAACAGGAAATCAGAGTTGAGTGACTGCCCCATTACTTGACCTGTCTGGTCTCAGTTTTCTGAGCAAGGATAATAATACCTACTTTCCATAATTGTGGTGAGGATTTAAGGAAATGTCCATTAAAAGATCCAATACAATGTCTGTTAATAAACACCCATTTGCACCTCCCTCCCGTCCTCTTAGATACAGTGAGGTCATCAGAAAGAGGTTCCCTAATACCACAATACCCTTCCTATTTTCATTTTTATAAATCAAGGTCATCCCAGTCCAACAGTCCGGCTAGATCACAGAAAACAGAAAGTTCTGCTGCAGACTTTTAGTGGAACTGATGCCTGAGATGCCCCTCCAAAAAACTATCATCAGAATAAGCAGACACTTTACGCCCAGCACCAGACAGCTGGGCCTCCTCAATTTTGCCCTGTGGGTACAGTTGTGTGTGGTGGCCAGCAATATAAGCCATGGCAGGAGCTACAGAAATGTAACTGATAAAGACACTGATCAAACTGATCAGCTACAAAGGGAGATACTGAGATGGTCTGCAATGAATCAGCTCAGAATTTTTAAATGATCATTTAAGTGATCATTTTGATACCAGGTGGCAAAGGAGTATTGATCCCGATGGAACATAGAGGACTAGTGGATCATGAAATACCCAGATGACGAAAGCGGTGGCATTTATACATTTCCCTCAGCCGCTCCTAGTTAAAAGTTTGGTCGAATCCACAGGGAGGACTGTCTGCTGTTAATATTATCACATGTTAGTTAAGTCTATACATCTATTGCACTTTGGTGTGTGTGTATACAAGTGTTTAAATACCCAGTACACTGTTCATTCCATACAATAGGTTCAGTAATTCTTAATTATTTACAACTAACTAGAATTTTTAGAGGAAAATCAAATAACTAGGGAGATGTTACATTAACTAACATTTGCACTAAAAATTCCAGGTGCCTGAGTAGGTGGGACAAGTTGTGATAGGAGCTGTCAAAGACTTGTTTCTCCTTGGAAAACACACATGACATTTGCACCTAGTCTTCCATACTGCGAAATTTTCTAGAACATTTGAAAGAGACTCTTTTCGGGGAGCTTACCTGCTCAGCGTTGGTTTCTCATCATTAACTGGGGTGATCTCCACTGAAATGGTTTTTAATATCTTATGTTTCCCATCTGACAACTGGACTGTAAAGTCATCAGCAAGGCTCTCTGAGTCATCATGCACATATATCAACTTCATTCCTGGAAGAAGAGGGGAAAAAAAAAGAGAAAGTAAATCTTTCTTATGATTAAACTGTTTCAAAACACACATAATCTTTTTTAATTTCCAAGGTATTGGTGTCAGCAAGAGTTCATTAATCAGTGCAATAGGGCAAAATTAGACTGTTTTATGAAATAAGACTGCCCTCTTAATTTTTAAAAATTCATATTTAAATACTTAAGTATATGATAAGGATCTTACCTAGAAATCAGTGAGGACAGCATATATTATTTAATACACTGTATGAGAACAGTGGTTCATTACTTGGAGAAAATTATAGTTAGATACCTACCTCAAAACAACAACCAAAATAAATTCTAGATGAAGCAAAACTTAAATATAAAACTACTTTTCAAAAACCTACACAACAAAACAAACAAACAAACAAACCAAAAAAACCTACACAACATTCACATGAAAATGCAAGAGACTCAGAATAGCCAAAACAATCTTGAAAAAGAACAAAGTTGGAGACTCACATTTTCCATTTTCAAAACTTACTGTAGAACTATAGTAATCAAGATAGTGTGGAACTGGCATAGAATAGATACATAGATTAAACTAATAGAAGAGAGTCCAGAAATGAACCCATACATTGATAAGTAACTGATTCTCATCAAAAATACAAAAACCATTCAATGAGAAAAGAGTGCTTTTTTCGATAAATAGTGCTGAGACAACTGAAAAGCCACAGGCAATAAAATGAAGTTGGATCCCTACCTCAATCACATACAAAAGTTAACTCAAAACTGATAATAGACCTAAATGTGAGAGCTAAACTAGAAAAACTGTTGGAAGAAAACACGAGTAAATCTTTGTGACTTTGAGTTAGACAAAGGTTTCTAAATATTAAGACACCAAAAACACAAGTGACCAAAAAAACCCCCAAAAGGTAGATAATTTAGATCTCACCAAAATTAAAAATTTGGGGCTGCAAATGATACTTTCGAGGAAGTAAAACAACAGCCCACAGAACTGGAGAAAATATTTACAAATCAGATACCTGATAAGGGAGGGTCTAGTATTCCAAATACATTAAGAACTCTTACAACTCAATGATAAGAAAAAACCCAATTACAAAATTGGCAAAAGATTTGAGTAGACATTTTTCCAAAGAAGATGTCAGGACATAGACAAATAGTCATTGAACTCATGAAAAGATGCTCAAAACTATTAGCTATTAGGGAAATGAAATCAAAATCACAATGAGATACTATCTCACACCCACTAGGATGGCTATCATAAAAAGATAGACAGTAACAAACTTTGGTAAGGATGCAGAGAAATTGGAACTCTCATACATTTCTGGTAGGAATGTAAACTGATGCCACTACTTTAGAAAACAGTTTGGCAGTTCCTCAAAATGTTAAACATTTGACCCAGCAATTCCACTCCTAGATACAGACCCAAGAGAAATTAAAGTGTATATCCATACAAAAACGTATACATGAATGTTCACAGAAGTGGAAGGACAGGACGCCTGGGTGGTTCAGTCAGTTAAGAGTCTGCCTTCAGCTCAGGTCATGATCCCAGAGTCCTGGGATCAAGTCCTGCATCGAGCTCCCTGCTCAGCAGGGAGGCTTCTTCTCCCTCTGCCTGCTGCTCCCCCTGCTTGTGCTTTCTCTGACAAATAAATAAATAAAATCTTTTTAAAAAAAAGAAGTGGAAGTGACCCAAATATCCATCAACCGATGAACAGATTAAATAAATGTGGTATGTCCATACAATAGAATATTTGGCAATAACAAGGAATGGCATAGTACTGACTCACGCTACCATATAGATGAATCTTGAAAACATTATGTTAAGTAAAAGAGACCAGTTACAAAAGGTCATATATTCTATTTATATGATTCTGCAATGTCAGAATAAACAAACCTATAGAGACAAAAAATAGGTTACTGGTTGCCAAGGGTTGAGGAAGAATGGGATAAGAATGTCTGCTAATGAGTATAGTATTTCTTTTGGGGGATAATGAAAATGTTCTATAATCTAAAAAATAATCATGATGATGAATATACTTAAAACCTCTGAACAGTAGGCTTTAAAGGGGTGGATATTATGGCATGTGAATTTTATCTCATTAAAGTCATTTTAAAAGATTTGGAAGAAAATACAAGTAAATATGTATTTCTGAATGTAGAGCATCTTCCTAATAAACAAGAAAAACATGTAAAGAAAAATAATGATAAATTTCACCACTTACAATTTGTGATTTCTGTACTTAAGAACATGAATTAAAAGGCAAATAACATGGAGGAAAAACTTACCTGTAACATATGTAACAAAAATATAAAACATCAATATTTAATGATCTCTTACAAGTTACTATAAGTCAATGGAAAAATGAGTAAAGGACATTATCAAGTAATTTACAAAGGGTGAAACATAGATCAATCAATAAATTAATCAATAAATATGAAAGTATGGTAAATCTTACTTATACTCTAAGAATTTCAAATTAAGATTACAATGAGAGACAGTTTTTGACTACCAAATCGGCAAAAGGTTTAAAAAATAACCATTCTTGATTAGGAAACTAGGCATGTTCATGCATATTAAGCAATGGCAATTTTTTCCCTACAAGTATTATAAATGCTCACCTGTTTTGCCAAGTAATTTCATTATAAAAATTTATGCCAAAAAAATTCTAAGAGATGTGGACTAAGATTTATGTTACAAAAATATACGTAAAGTATATGTAACCTGTAATATCAAGAAATGAAAAGCTCTCTGCATATTTAAAAATGGAAGATAGTTGTAAAAAAAAAAAATTACAGGGCAATACCCCCATACAATGAAAAGCTGGAATTATCACACACCCTGTTTTCAATTAACATTTAAAAAGTAAGAAGTTTCTTATAGTTGATAGGAAAAAAAGCCAGATTACATAAGGTGGTGGTAGTTTTATAAGTTCTGTATGTTTGGGGTTGGAGGATGTTTGTCAGAATATACTAAAGTTTAAAAAAAATGTAGCCATAAATGATCAAACATACAATAAAGACAAAAATCTAATCTCTGAGAACGTCACCAAGTTATTGACCAAAGTATTAATTTATGTAAACCACTTATTTTTCTTCAAAATCATCGTATGGTGCAAACCTTACACAATATGCACACTTATTTAACCTAATAATATAATAGTAATACTATTTAACTGAATTACAAAACAGACTTTGAGAGTAAAATTTGAATGATTATTCCTTTGTCCTAAATTTGAAAAGAAAAAAACTCTAACAACCTATTGTATTATTTGATACACATGGTTGTTGATTTGGTAATATCATCACTTAAGCCCCAGAGTTTCTTTCTTTGCAACTGACAAAAACTGAGAAACATATGAATTAACTTTTCAAATTTGAAAATTTGCATGGCTATTGCAAAATAAACTTGGGGGTGGAGAGTTTAACCTGGTTGGGGAATGGAGCAATGTAGACAGTAGAAAAAGTGCTAAACCAGTGCTGAATGGAGCCAGTCCATGAAAGGGATGGTCTGGAGTGCCTGGTGGGTGGGTGGGGGTTGGAGAGGCTCCACGGGGAGGTCAGAGGTTACCTGGTTCTGAAGGCACTGGGTTGGCTAACCCAGCAAAGGGGATTCAGGTTGGGGAAACAACATGTGAAGGCAGGAAGGAAGTGAGAGTAGGCAACAATTCTAGAACCGCCATTTTCTCTGATATTTAAAAGTATATTTATATTTGGAAAATGGGATAAAATTGATTTTTTTAAAAAGAGTAATTAAAAAATAATTCAGGCAGCTATTCCCATGTGTCATTTTCTTAAAGAACGAATTATCTCCACAGAGAATAATGAGTTATTATATGCGGTTCTATATTTGTTTCAAACATAGAAGTTTTGGCTGACAAATCTCTTCAAATTTAGGTCCATGATCTCAGTAGTTTTAAAAAGGAATTTTTTATTATGACATGAAAAAGTTGGAGCTAAAATACCCAAAATCACCAATATCATTTTCTTTAAAGATTTATTTATTTATTTGAGAGAGAGAGAGCACGAGCAGGGGGAAGGTTAGAGGGAGAAGAGAGAGAGAATCTCGAGCAGACTCCCAGCTGAATGCAGAGCCCCATGTGGGGCTTGATCCCAACCTTGAGATCATGACCTGAGCCAAAATCGAGAGTCAGACACTTAACCAATTGAGACACCCAGGCGCCCCACAAATATCATTTTTAGTGATGCTCCCAAAGTGAAAGAAAACATTATTTCCTTTTCAACTATCCCACTATCCCACTATCTGTAACTGAGGCTTCATGCCCTACGTGAATCCAGAGCCCAGAGAAAATTCTTGAGGGATAAATGCATAAAGTAGTTGAATGCTATTTCTTCACTTCCTATATCTGAGGTTTACTATTATCTTTTCTGGGCTGAATTATTAAATCAACAATAATAAATGAATAGAAGTGGAACACGATCTACCATTCTTGAGAAGTTCCAAGGAAAAGTTCTGAACAAATTCATGCTTCTGACTGGGGTTGACAGGCTGTGTATTTTGAGGAAAGTCTTTGCTAAGCACCCCGTTGATGAGGAGGCCGTGGCGTGGTTTACGAGTGACGCTGAAGAGCAAGGGGTCCTTGGGAACGTCTAGATCAGCAGCATTGATGACAGAGGCATCCAGTTCTTTCATCTGACCCTCACACACCTGAGCGAAAACAAGTCGGAAAGTCAGCTGTGTCAAAATAAAATCTTTCTTTTAGCAAATTGCTCAAAAGAAATAATTTTAAGACATCCTATTACAAATTTTCTACGAAATTTTTGTGTAATAAGTCCTAAAAAGAAATGGCTGGTTTAACATGAGCTTAGAAGAAAAGAATAAATCTATTACTCTCTCTCAGGTTTTCTCTGAAGATTTCAAAGCAGTTTATTCATTTCCCTAAAGAACAAAAGATACACACACACACACACACACACACACACACGCACACGCAATTTTCCCCCCCCAATTCAAAGTTCAGGGGAAAAGCAATCAAAAGAATGCTTGCTTTCTGGAAGTCACAGAGTTCAACTGTAAAACTAAGTGTAGACCTTTCACCTTCAGATCCTAATCTGTTATTTTAACCTCCTGAATGTTGTTGCTTTCACAATTCTTATGTTTCTGCTTTAGAAATGGTATGAATGTCTGCTATGTGCACTGGGCTATTTTATGTTTCTAATTTTTGTCATTGCAGGAAAACCTTCTGTATTTCTGTTGCAATCAACAACAATCGAGAAGGATGCTTCTGGATGCATAACAGTGTTTATTTTAATTCTGGGTCCCTCACCTCTCCCCAACCCTCATGCCTCAAATTTTCCTGAACCAGCTCCTCCCACCCCTATCCCCCACTTCAGGTTTCATAATCCCTTTAAATACAAAGAGAACAGACTGTTTTTCATCTCAGGTAGGATCTAGCCATTTAGAACTTGACATGGTACTTAGCTGTCTTGATCTTTTTCTCATAGCAAGAATGAAGAGAACAAAGAAATGTTTCATCTTTTGAAATAAAGCAAAACCTAAATAATCAGACTATACACATTGAACAGATGCTTACTGGTAATCTGCAAGGCACGGGGCCTCATGCTGTGGGGAATACAAATATTCTAAAGAATCAAAGTCAGAGGAGACCATGAAGGCCTGTCCATCAGTAATTATAAAACAAGCAAGAAAATTATCTAGTGCTACTAAATATGGATAAACAGGAAGTGCAAAAGGGTGGAGGAGACCAGGAGTGTCTTCATGGCAGAGTGAGCACATTAGCCTTGAAGGATACATATGGTTTAGGTTTGTGAAAACACCCGTTCTCTTCAGCCTCTGTTATTGAGAAAGGCTTCCTGAGATTAGCGTCTACTGCGCTTGCGTGAAGAAGAATCAGTTGCCATGCTGATACCTGGGCTAAAATGATGCCAGTTTTCTTGTAGCTGGCCTTACTTATTAAAGAAAAAGATGGCATCATAATTTAATGGCAATGATATAATTATGAAATCATCTTTGATGGTAACTTGCCTTTTTCTCCAAAAATTTAAACACTGAAAATATGTTCTAATTACCCTTTTTCCTAAAGCTTAGGACTCCTAGACTCATTGTATGGCTCATTTATTTCTCATTTACCAAATGGTAAATTACTTCACAACATTACCGGGAAATTTCACTAAAAAAATTGGGATTCTTTTTTGCACATTTCGTTTATTGAGATCCTAAATAAAAGGTTTAGATCAATATGCACAAAATGCAGAAACTCACTAATAGAGCAGTTTGAAATGAATTAGAATATCTTAAACTAAAGCCTCATATCTTTTGGCAAGTTGCAGCCCAATTCGATGGAAGCTTAACTGTCTACAAGATAGATTTTCCCACAAGAAAGCAAAATAAATAGGGCTATTTTTAAAAAATCACTTGAAGCTTAATGACAGCTCTGGCAGTAACACATGGGGCTCCCTATCTGATACTCTTCGACAGTTTCTCTTAGGAGTGCCCCGGTAAAAAGCATGATTACTTTCAGAGAAGGGCAAGGGACAATTTCCCGGTGGCCTAATTATTTCAGAAACTCCAGCTCTGCATAGATACAAGACAACAGAGGTAGGTATAGAAAGAATCATTTGTAGAGTTTCTCCTCTCTCTCATAATTACCGACGTGCTCTCCAGAGAAACCCATGTGCCAAGAGAAAAGGAAGGGCAGGAGCTGGCTCTTAAATCTCTTCGTGAGGAGACTGTCATATACCATTAAAAGTCAGTAGACAATTCAAGTCAAATAAAGACTTTTGCATTTAGAATTTGATAATTTGATAATATAGTGACAAATAAGGCTAGATAATGGCTTCAAAATAGATAATCTTTGCTTTGGTAAATGTCAGAAAAAAGATGGTAAGCATAACAATAATACAAATGGGACCTATTTACTAAGGGACTAGTATGTACCTGACCATCCTGATCACCATGGTTACCTCTTAAGGATTTGATACACATTTTGCAGATAAGGAAACAGAAGTATAGAGAGAAATAGCTCATCAAGGGCCCTACAACCAGTAAATGGCAATACTCAAGTCCCTTTTATTCCAAAGCCTGTGTTCATCCATTTAATTAAGATTTCCTGTACATACTTGTGAATTAAATAATTGTATATAAAAAATAGAACTGTTTTATAAGATTACATGCTGATACGAAAAGGTTTCCAATATACATAATTAGGTATTTTAAAAAGTAGAGAGTAGTAGGTATAATATGATCTCTGATTTATAAGTAAATATAGAAAAATTACATATATATAACATATGTATATACACACACACACATACATACATACATACAAACATACATATCCCTGGCATTTGCACAAATTATTTCTGAGGAATACTAAAAAATCAATGGGGAGTGGCTATGGGTAGAGGCTGTGGAAGAGGGAGACTGTCATATTTCATGTTTCATTGCATATATTTCTCGATATTTTAACTTGTATAACTATGTATTTTTATTATTATATTTTTAAAGACAACAGACATTATCCGAGGAGTGATATTATGGCCATTTTACCTATCTATCTGAATTTTTAAACAAAACTAACAAACACTATCACATAAAAATAGTTTTAAAACTACAGAAAAAGAATGATTCAAATTGTATTTTTTTCATTTCATCTATCTTTATAAATAGCTATATAAAAGAACACCCGGGTAGCTCAGTCGGTTAAACATCTGACTCTTGGTTTCGGCTCAGGTCGTGATCTCGGGGTAGTGAGATCAAGCCACCTGTCAGGCTCTGCGCTCACCTCGGAGTCTACTTGAGGATTCTCTCTCTGCCTCTCCCTCTGCCCCTCCTCATATACACGTGCTCTTTCTCTCTCTATCTCAAAATAAATGAATCTTTAAAAACAGCTATATGAAAAGATGCCTTAATATATGTGAATTAAGAGTCCTTGTCATGATAGCATTGGTTAACAGGGCATGCTATGGAATCAAACTGCCTAGGGCAAATCCCCTACATACCATTCCCTATGTGCCAATTATTTCCAAGCTCTGTGATCTTGGGCCACAGTGTTAACCTCTCTGTGTCTCATTTTTTCAGTAACTAAAAGGCAGTCATAATAATACCATCACCCTAAAAGCTTGTAAGCCTTTACATGAGCACATGTAAAGGACTCAAAATACTACCGACAACCTAGTAAGTACTCCATTCTGTATCTATGCAACTATAAGTGGATTCATGCAATTCTATATGCTTGCAATTACCATCATTATTATTAGAAAAATATTTTTTAGTAATTGCATCCTATAATACAGGTGACTGTTCTCCCCCTTCCTTTTCAACTTAATGTATTAAGTGCACCTGGACCAATGTAAATGAACTAGGTGAAAATAAAATCAGAAAATCATTTAAAAAAAAGAAATTGAAAATCTCATCATCTTTCTTACAGTAATATTCTGTACTACAAAGTCAGGAGCTTCGTCATTCGTGGGGTTGATGATAATGTAAAATGGTGTCTCCAAGGAGCGTCGCTTCCCATCCGTGACATACACCGTGAACTGGTCGGCCGTTGGTTCCATCCTCAGATGCCTGGCCTGCACATAGTTAATGTGCAAAGCCATCACGTCTTTCCACCGGAACGAAGCTAGACCACACCAACATGGAGCAGGTCAATACGAAAAATATTCTTTTTTTCCCCAAGCTACTGGTTCTTAATCCTTAACCCATTATTTCTCAGAAAAACAAATAAGAGATCATTGCAGTTGACCTAAGAATCAGCTATAAGAGGCTGCCATAAGGTCTGTCAGCCATCAACATAAATACAGATACCAATAAATCATAAGGAAGGATTAAAATTTTCATGGAGAACAGAAAGGCAGTAACTGCTAACCAGGATGCATAGGGACTTCGTGATTGTTCTTTATATAGTTGGAATGAATGTAAGAGAGACCTTCCCTCGATTAAAATCACTGCTCCCATATAAATAGTTCTTGTCCTGCTTGAATTAAAAAAAAGTCCATCTCTTTCCTATGAAGGCAAAACAAGAGTCAATCATCTGCCTACTTGACATACACATCAAGCAACAGGTTGGATTGAGTGGAATTAGCTGACCTGCTGTTTTGGTGTTTTGACATCACCTTAAATCAAAAGAGAAAAATGCTCTATGTTGAGCATTAAGTCACAGACCAAACAGTGTACCTTTAATGCAATAAATCTTTTTCCCTCAGCTTTATTGAGACATAACTGACATATAACATTGTAAGTTTAAGATTTAGTTAACACATTATCCACCTTATGTGATTACAATTTTGTTATTATAGTGAGAACATTAAAATTCTCTCAAATCAACTTTCAAGTATACAATATAGTATTAATTATAGTCACCATAGTGTACCTTAGCTTCCTGGAAATTATTCATTTTATAACTAAAAGTTTGTACCCTTCAACCAACATCTCTCCATTTCCCCCCACCCATCAGCCCCTGGTAACCACTATTCTACTCTGTTTCTATGAGTTCAATGGTCTTAGATTCCACATATAAGTGAGATCATACAGTACTTGTGTTTCCCTAATGTATTTCACTTAACATAATGCCCTCAAGGTCCATATATGTTGTGCAAATGGCAGGATTTCCTTCTTGTCATGCTGCATAATATTCTATTACATATTTATATAACATTTTCTTTATCCATTCATCTACCAATGGACACTTATGTTGTTTCCATGTGTTGGCTATTGTGAATAATGTTGCAATGAACATAGGAGTATAGATGTTTCTTTGATAGCTTGCTTTCATTTCCTTTGGATATATACACAGAAGCAGAATTGCTAGATCACATGATAGTTCTATTTTTAATTTTTTGAGGAATCTCCATAGTGGCTGTGCCAATTCACATTCCCACCAACAGAGCACAAGGGTTATATTTTCTCCACATCCTCGCCAGCATTTGTTATCTCTTGTCTTTTTGATAAGAGCTATTCTAACAGGTGGGAGGTGATACCTCTTGTGATTTAGATTGGCATTTTTCTGATGATGAGTGATGTTGAGCACCTTTTCACGTACCTGTTTGCCATTCGTTCATCTTCTTTGGAGAAATGTCTATCCAAGTCTTCTGCCCATTTTCAAATCAGATTATTTAGACTCTTTTGCTATTGAACTGTAAGAGTACCTTTTACATTTTAGATATTAATCCCTTATCAGATATATGGTTTATAAATATTTTCTCCCATGACGCGGGCTGCCTTTCCATTTTGTTGTTTCTTTTGCTCTGCAGAAGTCTTTTAGTTTGATATAGTCTTACTTTGTTGATTTTTGCACTTGTTGCCTTTGCTTTTGGTGTCAAATCCAAAAAACCATTGCCAAGACCAATGTTAAGGAGCTTACCACCTACATTTTCTTCTAGGAGTTTCATGATCTCGGGTTTTACATTCAAGTCTTTACTTTGAGTTCATTTTTTTTTTAACATGGAGTAAGGCAGGGGTCCATTTTCATTCTTTTGCATACGGCTGTCCATTTTCCCAACACCATTTATTGTCCTTTTCCATTTGTATATTGTTGGCTCCTTTGTCATAAATTAAATGACCATATATGAGTGGATTTACTTCTGAGCTCTCTGTACTGTTCTATTGATCTACATGCATGTTTTTAAGCCAACACCATAGCGTTGATTAGTAATAGCTTTGTAATATACTTTGAAATCAGAAAACACGATGACTCCAGCTTTGTTCTTTCTCAGGATTGCTTTGGCAATTCAGGGCCTTTTGTGGTTCCATAGAAATTTTAGGATTGATTGTTCTATTTCTGTGAAAAATGTCATTTGAATTTTGATAGTGATTGCCTTGAATCTATAAACAGCTTTAGGTAGTATGGACATTTTAACAACATTAACAATTTCAATTCATGAATATATCTTTCCATTTGTTTCTGTCTTTTTCAATTTCTTCCATCAAGACATCAATTCTATGTCTTACAGTTTTTGGTGTAAAAATCTTTCACTTCCTTGGTTAAACTTACTCCTAAGTATTTTATTGTTTTTTATACTATTATAATTGAAACTGTTTTATTTCTTTTTCAGATAGTTCATCGTTGGTGTATAGAAATACGACTGATCTTTTTATGTTGATTTTGTATCCTAAAACTACTTAATTTGCTGACCTAACAGTTTTTGGTGAAATCTTTAAAAAATTTTTTACTTCTTTAAAAAATTTTTACATATAGTATCATCTACAAACAGAGCCAATTTTACTTCTTCCTTTTATTTTGATGCCTCTTGTTTCTTTTTCTTGCCTAATTACTCTCACTGGGACTTTCATTACTGTTGAATAGGAATGGTAAGAGTGGGCATACTTGTTTTGGTCCTCATCTTGGAGAGTAAGTTTTTAACCTTTCACTGTCGATTATGATGCTAGTTGTGATTTTGTCCTATATGCCCTTTATTATGTTGCGGAATGTTCCTTCTATAACCAATTTGTTTAGAGTTTTTATCATAAAACACTGTTGAATTTTGCCAAATTCTTTTTTAGTATCTACAGAGATGATCATAGAATTTTTGTCTTTTCCATCAATGTAGTGTATCACATTTATTGATTTGCATACATTGACCATCCTTGCATCCCAGGTATAATTTCCTTTTGACCATGGAGTATGATTTTCTTAATGTGCTAGTGAATTCAGTTTGTTAATATTTTGTGGGGAATTTTTGCATCTATAGTCTTCAGGGATATTGATCTGTGCTTTCTTTTTATAGTATCCTTACCAGGCTTTGGTATCAGGATAATTCTGGTCTTAAAAATGAGTTTGGGAGATTTTCCTCCTATTCAATTTTTTTTGCAAGAGTTTAAAAATGGTGTTAACTCTTCTTTAAAAGTTCAATAGAACCAGCAAAGACATCTGGTCTTGGGCTTTTCTTTGTTAGAGGTTTTTGATTACTGATGAGATCTCCTTGTTATTGGTCTATTCAGGGTTTTTAGTTCACAATTCAGACTTGGTAGTTGGTAGGTTGTATACTTCTAGGAATTTATCCATTTCTTTTATTTTTTTATTTCTTTCTTTTTTTTTAAGATTTTATTTATTTATTTGACAGAGAGGGAGAGAGATCACAAGTAGGCAGAGAGGCAGGCAGAGAGAGAGGGGGAAGCAGGCTCCCTGCTGAGCAAAGAGCCTGATGTGGGGCTCGATCCCAGGACCCTGAGATCACGACCTGAGCCAAAAGCAGAGGCTTTAACCCACTGAGCCACTCAGGTGCCCCTATCCATTTCTTTTAGATTGTCTAATTTGTTGATGTATAATTGTTCATAGTAGTCTCTTATGATCCTCTGTATATCTGTGATATCAGTTGTAATATATCTTCTTTCATTTCAAGTTTTATTTATTTAAGTCCTCTCTTTTTTATAGTAAGGATAGGTGAAGGTCTGCCAATTTTGTTTATCCTTTTGAAAGACCATGTCCTAGTTTCATTAATCTTTTCTATTGTTCTTCTAATCTCTCCTTCACTTATTTTTACTGTGATCTTTTTGTCTCCTTCTTTCCGCTAACTTTGGGTTTATTTTGTTCTTATTTTTCTAGTTCCTTGAGTTATAAAGTTAGGCTGTTTATTTGAGGTGTTTTTTGTTTTTTTTTTAATGGAAGCACTTATTACTTACTATAAGCTTCCCTCTTAGCACTGCTTTTGCTGCATCTCAGATATTTTGGTATGTTGTGTTTCCATTTTTGTTTCAAGATTTTCTTTCTTTTTTTCCGGTTTCATTAAGAAATAATTGACATACATCACTGTGTAAATTTAAGATGTAGAGCCTGATGGTCTGATTTACATATATCATGAAATGATTACAATAGATTCAGCTAATATCCATGTTCTCTTATAGATGTGATTAAAAAAAGAAAGAAAGAAAAAAGGAAACAAAAATTTCCCTTCTGATAAGAACTCAGATTTTTTTTTAAATTTCATCTTTGATTCACTGGTTGTTCAGGAGTATCTTAATTTACATTTATTTGTGAGTTTTCTACTTGTCCTCCATTATTGATTTTAATTTCATACCATTGTGGTCAGAAAAGATACTTAGTATGACTTCATTCTTTTAAAATTTGCTAAGACTTGTTTTGTGGTGCATCACATGATCTATCCTGGAGAATGTCCCACACGTGTTTGAGAAAAATGTGGATTCTGCTTTTGCTAGATGGAATGTAATTTATATTGTCTACTGGGTTCATTGGTTTAATATACAGTTTAAGTCCACTGTTTCCTTAATTTTCTGACAGATGATCTATCCACTGTTGAAAGTGGAGTAATGAAGTTTCCTACTATTATTGCATTGTTGTCATTACTTCCTTCAGATCTGTTAGCACATGCTTAATATTTTAAGGTGTTCCAATGTTGTATGCAAGTAAGTTTACAATTGTTATATTCTCTTGATGAACTGACTCCCTTATCATTTTACAGTGATCCTCTTTGTCTCTTGTTACAGTTTTGACCTAAAGTCTATTTTAGCTGTTAGAAGTATAAGGACACTTTCTCTCTTTTGATTTCCATTTGCATGGAATATATTTTTTTCCATTCCTTCATTTTGAGCCTATGTGAGTCCCTGAAGCTGAAGTTAGTCTCTCGTAGGCAGCACGTAGTTGGGTCTTGTTTTTTTCTATCCAATCAGTCACTCTATTAATGCAATTAATCTTAAACCCAGCCTTTCTAATAGCTAAATGGATATGCTCCAAAAAGTGATTACAGAATCATTTAGTTCATTTATTTCTAAGGTGTTGTCTTTGAATAAATAAATAAAGTGTTGTATTTGAATAAATTTTATATTGGTGTCTCTTTTTGTTTTAGTTGTTATTGCCTAAAATACAAGAGCTATTTAAATATCTAGATACATTTTGGTTCCAAAATTAAAGTCATCACCTTCAACATTTCAGGCTCTCTGTTACACCCATGATACATGTCCTAATTTTTTCTGCATTAGCAGAAATGTCTATTATAAGTGCTAAAAGATTGAGAGAAGGAGACTTATAAGCTCCCACCAGATTTATTCTATCTTGGTATTCTGAGTTACTCTGAAGGCCTTTCAAAACATCCTTTCTTCCATATTTACTCTTATAGTTTTCATAAGTGAAATTTCCTTTTCATTTGAAATAAACTCCGATATGTGGGGCAATTCAAAATAGAAATTTAAAATGATAAACAAGGAGATTCAAAAGTATCCACTATAATAATAATTCCTTGAGTGTACCTAGTGCTTCGAACATTTTTCAAGTTTCTACCCAGTCATTAAGCATGATCTGGCCAGTCAGAAACATAGACATAGGCGAGTTATCGCCAGTCACGAAGCCATGACTTACCTATGCTTATGCCCATGTTGCTTTTTTCAAAACCTGCAGAAGGAAGTGTGTTCTCAAGGTAGCCAAACTGGGGAGGAGAAACCAAAACAAATTCCAAGTTGTCTGCTGCAGTGTCAGAGTCAGTGGCGGACAAATGGTTAATGGTAAGGGCTGCAGAGAAACCCTCATCTACCATGAACATGGTACCTGCATGCAAATTAACAACGCAATTATGACTTAATGTGAAATCCTCTAATCAGAATAGTGAAGACAAAAGGGAGTGATTGCAATTCCAGTTCAGAGAAGCCTCCCATATGCAAATACACTTCCATGGGAGATGTTCATTTCCTTTGGCATAATTTTTCCTTACAGTGAAAATATTCAGGGGGAATGGGGGGAATTTAATTTGACTTGTGGAATTATATTTTTTTCTTGTACAAGCAATCCAGACAATAATGGAAAGACGGCAGAAATACCAAACGCTCTAGTACAGCACTTTAGTCATTCTCAAGGAACTCTGATTTCCCTTGTGTCTCTATAGAAGTGACAAATGAAAATAAGAATTGCCAAACTGTTTTAATGATAAGCCACTAAATGTAGTTTATGTACTCTTCAAGATCAGTTGTTACCTCAGTTTGTCAGAGCGTTAATTGCCTGCGAGCTATTATGAATTGCTCATAACGAACATTTTTTCATGCCTTGGTGCTTAATTATTCTGCAGGGATAATGCTTCCTTTCCAGAACATTGCTTGGGAGATAGTTTGCAAATTACAATAACATCCATACATATGCTTGTATGTTTTTTTCTAAGAGACAGAACATATACATAATGCCTAGGAAGCGATGACTTTCTAAAAAGCAAATAAGGTTAAATGTATATAAATGGTCTCTCTGGTAGTTTCATTCTGCTCTAATAGAAATTATTATGGCTAAAATAAATTACCCTCTCTCCAGCAGGCAAATGATATTTTCCCACGTGAAATAAAACCAGAATATTTGAGGTTTCCAAATATTGTCCTCATTCCAGCACACACTCGCTCATGCGCAAACACACTTGCATTCTCTCTCCATACAGAGTTACCCACATTTTTAAACAAATAAATTCTTTTGCCTTGTAATCTTTTATAAATATGGAGTTTTCTAGAAATTGTGTGGAGGCAATTCTCGCAGGCAATTCTGTATCGTAGTTTTCCATTTTAACTATAATTCAAGTGCATTATTTCGCTAAACCACAGGTATGATACCAGATGAGATCATGGAACTTTGATAGAAAAAAACATTGTCACCTATTGCAAGTGAAGGTGATTGGTTGTCCACTGGCTGTACCGTGATATTGAGGTCATACACTGGAAAGGACTCATGAAGAGGAACAGATGGATGAGGCCCATTGTAGCAGCAGCCATTCACAAAAGGGCCAGCTTCTCCATCCGAAACCACCAACGTAATGGTATCCAAACAAGGCACCAGGCCAATCTCACCACCTGGAAGACACAACTACAGCTAAAACCTGACTTTCTTTAAAAATATAGGATACTAAGATGAAATCTGCCCACACCTCTTCTACAATCAAGAATGGCGAGGAAAGAGCCTTAGGCAGCTAACACGTAAAACTCAGTTTTATCACTAGGAAAGGAAATAGTCATGAAAATAATGAAAAAAAATGCTTGCCCGTCTGTTGCCTCTGGTGAAATCCTTGACAGCCATCTCTCACCATATGGAGGGGCAAAAGGGGCTAACAAGGGTCTGACAGTTCACAAATGAACAAGGGAGAGGCACAAAGCTTGACTAGTGATGGTTTCGTTCTTCCTGCCTAATTGTTTAGTGTTAGGACCAACCTCTAGAGAGCAGAAAGCACCCTTGTCCTTCCAACTGCATTGTCTTCCCATTTACATTAACTACCTTAAATGGACAACCCTCAACCACGCCACTGCAGTTAAGAGAAACAGAAGAAGGTGGGAAGGTGACATAGAAAGACTAGAAAGATGAGCCACATTTTTGTCATTTGTTTCAATATTTTCCTCGTTATATAACAGTCAAGATGTAGCAAAATAGCAACAGAACATGGGGGGAAAAGTGGCATTTATTTTTGTTTTCCTTTTACTCTTTAGGGCTATGCATAGGGATTTCATACAGCCCCTACTGAAGCAGTGAGAGGAAGATGGAAAAAAATGTCAGGATTAGAGTTTATCAGCAAACTGGCCGATCTGCTCTTGGGTTACTAACAGCACAGAGGTAGAAGCATTCATTATCCATAGGACACAAAAATTCTGCAGTGTGCTTTTGGTAATTCTCATGCATCACATTGAAAGTGCCAAGAGGGAAGAAATTTCATTTGAGTTTTGATGACACAAGAGCACAAAAGATCAGGGATGTCATCTCTTTTCACAAGACACACTGGTCAAATCTACACAGTCCTGTGCTTGGCATTATTCTACACCACTTAATGACAAGGGAAATCAAGAGGTGGTATTACTGAGCAACCAAGTGATTAGAAAATGAGAAAACTGGGCTCATAAGAAAAAATAAAGTTGGCATGGAGAGAATTAGAATTAAATAATCAGCCTGTAACTTTAGAAGCAGTAAAAAATAAGATGCCTCTCATTTATTCATATTTATAAAAAATAAATTGGCATAAAGCTCATTTATTTCTCATTCACTTGATAAATATATATTATTTAATGGCTCTTATGTGATAATTAGTGTTCTGGGTGTTCCAGCAGAGAACCAGGCAGGCATTTTGAAAGACAGTTCAAAAGAATGTCAAATGCCGAAAGACCTATTATGTGTCAAGCACCAACACAATCTAATGGTCGAGAAAGAAATGCAGTTTGGTTAGAATATCACAGGTGTGTGTATGTACAAAAAGGAACCATATGAAACTGATAACATTGTAATTTTTTTTACCAGTTAAATGGAAAACTCATATATCTCAGCCTGATATATGTACAAGGGGCTGAGGGTGAAGAAAGATGAAAGTTTTGGTGGAAAGGGGCATGGGGGCAGGGCAACATGGCAGAGAAAGTCAGAGAAATCTTTCCAGAAGGTTCTGCTGGCTTTATACTGAGCATTAAATGATGAGTAGTTTACCAGGCAGATGAAGCAGAGAACTGGGATGGAGGAAGGAGGACCTGCAGGGAGAGGAAGCCAAAAAGACAAGTGGAAAAATCACTCCAGGAAGAGTAGACAGCCCTTTTAAAGAAAAAAAAAAAAGGCAAACAGTACCTTCTGTAACTGTGATTTTAATAAAATGAAAGCGTTGGATACATTTACAGAAAAGCTGGAAAACCAGGCTGAGCATCTAGTCACAAAAAAGGCTACAACATGGGTGGAGAATTCTCTACCTTGAATGGAGCATGGTCTAAGGATGTGATTTACACTTAAAACTGTTAACCACAGCGTTACTTTACAAAGTTTTTTGGAATGACTTCATGCTTAATGTTGGGAGAAGAGCAGGTTGATAATGTTATTTTGCATCATAAAATATTATTTGACTATTAAAACTTACATTTATGATAACTTCATAATGTTGAATAACTAATCAACATTTCAGCTGATAATCTCAATGTAAAAAGTATTCAACAAAACTGCACATACAACATGATTGGCAACCATGTAAAAAATTATGATTAGAAGAAAGAAAACAGGGATGCCTGGGAGGCTCAGTCAGTTAAGCATCTGCCTTCTGCTCAGGTCATGATCCCAGAGTCTTGGGATCGAGCCCCATGTCAGGCTCCCTGCCCAGCAGGGAGTCTGCTTATTCCTCTCCCTTTTCTCTCCAACCCCCACCCCCGCACGTGTTCCTCTCTCTCTCCCTCACTCTCTCTCTCTCTCTCAAATAAATAAATAAATAAATCTTTTTTTTAAAAAAAGGAAGAAAAAGTACTATAATATTGAAATGTTAATAGTGACCATTTTTGAGAGGTAAATAGGTGATTTTTCAAAATTTCATCATGCTTTTCCACACTTCCCAAGTTTTTCTTTTAAATGGGTATGCGGTATTATTTTTATCATCATGGAAAGCAACTAAAATAATGGTGACAAAATTACCCTCAGGTGGCCTTCATAATCAACATACAGAGGCAAGAGCAGAGCCATTGAAACATCAGGCCCTCTAGAACTGTGGTTCTTTATAGTCTCTCCCACACAGCACTAAAGAACTACCAATTGAGTCACTGGGAGAATGTTACAAGGAAACGTATCATTCAAATAACAAACCATCTTTTGAGTTGGTAGTATTTCTGCTAATTTAGTAACACAGCAACAACAAAATACCCATCTGTCTGAAGCGATTTGCCTCACGTCCTACTGGGTCTTATGGAAAAAAAGAAATGAGTTTGTACTTCCTTACGTGGCCATCACACCAAAGGGATTGATAAAGATGTGTACCTCTTGGTTAGCACTTGGAGCAAGACATTGGCAGAGAAGACAGATTCATCTCACCCCTAATGTATCTATGCTGCATTAGCCTGCCACAGATGTTAAAATTACGTAAAAACCCACAGACCAACAGTAGTTGGGCTTTGGCCCCTTTTCTGCTAGTCTATCTGAGATCTGGGGAAATTATAATGAAGCAGTGTGCTGTGGACCCTTGAGAGATATCCAGCAGGTGGACTCTGCTCCCCAAGCCAGGAAAATAAGCATTGAAACCCTTCCTAAGACTAAACACACTTAAGAAGATGAGATACCATTAAAAAAAAAAAAAAAAAAGAAGTCCAGTGGAGTGATTAAAATGTGCCCTACTAACTAGCCATCAAGCAACAAGCGTCCTAATAAATCACCATTTTCCAAAGTACATATAAAAATACTATTTCACAATATTCCCCCCATTTCCAAATTCATCCTTATCTATCTCAATCCCCCCACTCTGGGTTCCCTCTCCCACTCACTACTTGTATTCTCCATGTGTTTTCAAATAAGAAAGTGATTGGAATTCTGATACCTCTGATTCCCTGCACCCTCACCTGGCCTTCTATAGCCCACCCTGCTTCCCACAAATCTACAGATGAGAGCAGCGTATGGATGAGGACCCCTGAAATTGTAATCGAGCGGCAATAAAAGGGGATGACGGGAAGTATACAGTATTATTACCAAGGAAGGGCACTCAAACCAGACATCAGAAGACGTGCAAGGGGCAATGATTGATGAGGTACTGATTATGGGACACTGTCCGCTTTGCACGTGAGCAGGTCCATCCACCTATTTAAATTATAAGTCCTTCACAGCTGACTCTGGAGTATGCTCCTTTGCAGCCCGTAATGCCCAGTACCGTCTCTTGCAGATAACAGATGTTGAAGTAATATTTTCTTAATTCGAACATTTTACATGGGGGAAAAAATGCCATCTGGGTAACAATATAACGGGATGCCACAAATGAAAGAACGATGCTAATAAACAAGCCTTTACTGTATCGCTAATCTGTCATCCACCACTGTCTATTACCGTGGGCATTACACAAAACATAAGATATCACCTTTGCTTTTCGGGAACTCAAAAGGCAGACAAGTTACTTCTTAGGAGCTAGCTGGTGATCTAGAGTAGACTTTTTTTTTTTAATTAAGTCATCTCTATGCCCGTCATGGGGCTCCAAATCACCAAGGTCAATAGTCACATGCTCTACCGACTGAGCCAGCCAGGTACCCTTTAAAATTAATATTATAATTATCTTAGGGTGCTTACTTCAGGCATTTCTGCTATGATTTATGGATCCCAAAGCTGTGGTGGTCAAATAAAGTCTTCTTCAAATTGACCAAAAAGGCAATGCAGACAACCTGGGGGAATTAAAGTTCTAAGTGGAAGCTTCAGGAACAAAGCAGCAATAATATGTCCTCCTTCTCCACTCTGAAATTCATTATGTTATGGAGATCAGAAATCCTTCTAACATGGCGATTATACTTACAAAGTGGTATTTCGTACTGCTACTGCTGCTTCTTTTTTAATGGAAGCAAGCATTAAGACTGTTAGATTATCGAGCCGCAGCAAGGAGTGGGGTTACAAGTTATGACTCTGTGGTGGGGCTTGCATCCCGTTCACTCACACGGGTCGCCTTGTGGTCCACTTACCCGTGTGTTTGTATGTCACAGCCCCTGAGATGACATCTCCTTGAGAGAACTGATCCACTGTGACTCCAGCTTTCCTCACCACCCCATGCCGAGGCTCTCGAGCGATCACAAACACCAGCTTCAAGTCATCACTGTCCACATCTGTAGCAAAAATGTATTCAGAGGTGATGACCACCTCTTCACCCTCTGAGCAATGCATCATGGGGTTGAGGTCAGCCTTTAGGATTGGTGGCTCATCATTTACAGGGAATACCTAGGGGGAAAAAAAACGCATGTTTTCAAGAAAAAAGAAAGCAATGACAAATTGCCCAACTGGTAAACCATAGCTCATAGTCAGAATGACAGGCATTTTCTATCTTCCAGACATGAGAAACAATAGCCATGGAATTTGGCCAAGCAGGCTGTATCTTTTCCCCATATGAACCACTGTGTAAGAAATGGCCAACGTGAGAGACATTTGAGGTAGGAATGGAAGGGTATGGTTATGGTTTGGGACTCAAAGCTCACATTTGTTTCTAGAGAGACAAAATATAAATGTAATACAAAGCAATCATCACCAAAGTCCCTATCCTCCTCGTTAAATTCACACATATTCCAGAGGAAATCTGGTCCTTGTGGTCTGATGCATTTACATTTACCACATCAGAGTTATTTATATTTCAAATTATTTGGCGATTACAAAGCTTTCATCTACCCTCAACTTCCTGCCACCCAGGAAGTTTCTCCAAACCTACAATAAGCAGCAGCTTATTTCAAACATTTTGAGTTAGCTCTGAAACTCCATAACCGTTAAATCAGTCCCAGGCTTCAACTTAACAAAACATTTTTCTCTCATTGTCATGAAAATAAAGCTCTAAAGTAGAAAGGAAAAGAAGAGCAATATGGGTCCACTCTGGCTCTCTGAATCTAACAGGATGAGGCAGACACTTGAAAAGACAAGTCTTCTATTCTTTTTTAATTTTTAAAAAAGATTTATTTATTTATTTGAGAGAGAGAGCATGCACGTGCGCAAGCAGGGGGATTGGTCAGAGAGAGAGGGAATCTCAAGCAGATTCTGCACTGAGCACGCAGCCCCACCCAGGGCTTGATCTCACCACCCTGAGATCATGACCTGAGCTGGAATCAAGAGTGGGGACTGAACCAACTGAGCCATCCAGGTGCCCTGAAAAGGCACGTCTTTTAAATGGGAATAAAGGACATTCTGTCTCTGAGTTCACAGGCTCAACTTGGTGCATGTGCTGCACATTTAGTTATCAAGTCCGGCCTGCAGATACTCTCAACCCTGCATTTCCTGGCCCCTTACTTCAGCCATGGGGATCTTTTTAAAATGTGGCTTTCATAACTTTGGTTTCTCTTCAGATCGTGCAAATCTTTCATCTTTTAAGATGTGACTTTCAGGGCACCCGGGTAGCTCAGTCGGTTGGCAGCTGCCTTCGGCTCAGGTAATGATCCCAGGGTTCTGGGATTGAGCCCCACATTGGGCTCCCTGCTCAGCAGAAAGCCTGCTTCTCTCTCTCCCATTCCCCCTGCTTGTGTTCCCTCTCTTGCTCTCTCTCTGTGTCAAATAAATAAATAAAATCTTTAAAAATAAAAGTTAAAAAATTAAATGTGGCTTTCATCAAGTCCCTGCCTTATGGGGACCTCCAACGGCTTCCTAGCACTGCTCCAAGGATGTCTTAAGCCTTGTTTCATCCAATAGAGTACCTCTGCCACCCCACTGCCTTTTCACCGGAAGACCCTGAGTTTCCCCCTATCTCCAGTCTTTGCACCATCTCTGCACGCTCTCTCTGCCCCGTGGCTCTGTAGGCTCAGCCTCAGCTCTTGGCTCAGCTACCCTCTCCTTAAGACTACACGTGGATTCTTCAGGGAAAACATCTTTGATGACTCAGACTCACTTAGGGACTTCTACCCTTTACTCTCTTTTAGCACCCCATTTATTTGTAGAACACAGCCACATTTTAACTAATTGATTATTTCAGCGATAATCTGTCTAATATCTGCCATCGTCCCCTATCATTGCTAACAGAACAGAGACTTTCTTTGTCATGTTCATCATCATATCCCAAGCATCTAGCATAGGAGCTGGCCTATAGAAGGCACTTTTTAAATATTTATGGAGTAAATAAATGAAGAAAGGTAAATATGTATGTATGATCTGGATACCCTGCTATTTAAACAGACTAACAACTCTACAACAAATATACATGAAATTATTTTCATATCTTCCTTTAAAGGGTAGAGGGATGGGGTAAAAGAAACTCAGATTTATTTATTTAATAAAAGGTAAAAAAAATATGCAATACTCTTTCTATTTTCTATTGGCTTATTAGGAAACAGTATCTTTGTTCAAGTCCTCTGAGTGGATTCATTAAAGACCTTCTTTATTACCGTTCCTGATTCTATCTGATGACTGTCACTAATACGTCCATGATGACCACCTTAAAAAATACAAAATAGCCTCAGCTTTCAAAGAGATAATAAATTCCAAAGGCAACAAAATTTAAAACATTCTTCCCGGGTAGAAAATAATCACACATAATTGTCCAAAAATTACCTGTACTTCTGATTGGCTTCCAAGGGCCATGCCCTTTTGCCTAAAAAGTAACAATAAACAGACTGTTTACACAGTCCAATGAATGATTTGGGGCAAGTTATGAAAACTTCTTGAACCTAAGTTTTCTTGCCTATAAAATGGAGATAATTCCTTCCCCTTTTACTGCCCTGTGCCAGAGATGGTTCCTTCTACTTCTTAAAAATACTAGATGGATGTAATCATTCTTAATTAATTATTAACCATAAAAATATCATCCAAACACATTATTACCATTAATTATAATTTCATATCACAGAGATCTGACAAAATTCAAACAGAAATAGAATTTGGTAAATAAAAGTAAGAGGAACATGATAATTCTTTCTGAAGACCTTCTTTTGTCACTAACTATAAATACCTGCAAATCTTATGAGTTTTGTTTACGGACTTAAGTGGTCACGCAACAGAGAAACTCAGGGGTTCCCATCAATCCTTATGTGAAGATTTTTCATCATTTGTCCAAAGGGGGAAAAATCATCATTTCAAATAGATCTCAGAAATGAGTATATAGAACAGGAATTCATAAAGGGGCACCACACACATAAAGACATGGCTTCTTCCGCACAAGAGGGAAAAGCCCAGTGATGGTAGCTGCTAAATAAATATTTATGAGTGTTACAGCTCAAAAATATTAGAATCAATTTATATACAAAACTAACTGGTTTTTAAATTAAGTATCTGGGTTTGAGGTCCAAATGGCTTAATCTTTAAACAGATTAGAAAGAGAAGGCAGCATGCCCATTTCACCAATATAAATTTGCTGTCTATTGCCTGTCCTGAGACGTTCAGACATAGCAGGTATGCTCTTATTTGGAGTCCACAAGTTTCAAGTTCTATCAGGAACTCTTACGAGGCTTCCAAAGCAGGGACCTGGCTGACTCGGTTGGGCATCCGACTCTTGATTTTAGCACTGGTCATGATCTCAGAGTCATGAGATCGAGCCCTGCATCAGGCTCTGGACTGAGCGTGGAGCCTGCTTACGATTTTCTCCCTGCCCCTCTGCCCGTCACCACCCCACGTACGTGCTCTCACTCCCTCTCTCTCTCATTCTAAAAAAAAGAGAAGTCTTCCAAACCAGCTGCTTTATTTCTATATGAACGAGGAAGGAAACTTTCTACCCACCTCAACATGTAGAACAAATTCTGCTGAATTCATGCCATCTGTGACCTCCAAGAATATGTCATCCTGAAGTCTCTCGGATCCATCATGCTGATACCTGTGGGGATGATATTTGCCACTAGCCCTTCAAGGCCACTGTGACAGGAGGAGATGTCTGACACAAAAGCTCTTCCATGGCTTTGGCCACATGGCCAATAAATGAATAACAAAAAATATAACATAATCATGAAGTCACATACCTAAATACTCAAGTGCCCCTAAATGTAAAAATTTGCTCCACCCTGGAAAAATGTGTTATATGCATTCATGATATGTCTCCCAATCCAAAATTAGCCCTTCAAGTTGCCACCGTGGCAATGGGAACCAGTTGGTGTAGTTCTGCTTACTTACATAAAATAAGGCTGGGGCCGGGGGATTACTGAGACAGATAGTAAGTAAAAGGGGGACACTGTGAATCTTGATAAGCCCCCTCCTCCCCTACTTTTAAGCCTAATCTTCCTGCCTGTGCTTTCGATCTATTCAGTTCTTCTCCAAAACTCTGATCTATGAATTATTTATTGCCTCTCTCCTGCCATTTTCCCTTTTCTATTTACTAGCTCTCTTCCACTCAACCAATAAAGATTTTCGAATCCCTCCAGACTTAAAAATATTTTTCCTTGAGTTAGCTTTGGCCCTACTTTTCTTTAATTTCCAGTCAAGTTTTATAACAGTGTTGTCTAATTCAAGACTTTCCATCTACTCTCCAATCACTGTAGTGATACATGGTTAAGTTCTAAACAGCGGTTGAACTGAGCCAAATTTTTAGCTTATCAATGATTTGTTCAAGATAGGAAAGAAGCCCTAGGAAATAAAATTAAAAGTTACATAAAAATAGAATATTAAGGGGCGCCTGGATGACTCAGTTGGTTGAGCATCCAGCTCTTGGTTTCAGCTCTGGTCATGATCTCAGGGTCCTGGGATCAAGCCCTAGTGTGAACTCACATTCAGCGGGGAGTCTGCTTAAGATTCTCTCTCTCCCTCTCCCTCTGCTCCTCCCCCTCTCACATGCACACCCTCTCTCTCTCTTTCTGTCTCTCAAATAAATAAATAAATCTTAAAAAATAGTATATCAAATATATAAAACACTTACATATGAAAAAATCCCAGGGCTAAAAGGTATTCTACTAAGAACTAGTCTCACCCATACACTGGGTAAGGACTCAGGTTTGGGATTCCATTCCAACGGTGAAGAAAGTCCACCTCCTACCCTCAGTATCCCTCCCACACATTGCCTCCTATGCTCCTTGATATTGTCATCAAAAATAGATATGTGATAATGTACTAATCCTATCTTACCATACCAATACCCCTAAAAGGGCCAAGTGGATCTATGAGTACACATCCAAAGGCATGGCTATGGAATCAAACAGAATTTCCAAAAACAGACTCTTCCATATACTAGCTGAGTGATCTCAACCTCCTCATTTCTTCAACTATAATATGAGAATACAACCATCTACCTTGTCCAGCTTGAATACTGTAAAGATTAAATGGGGGGATAAAAACATAATTGCAAGTCCACAGAAGAGTCCTTGAATTATATGTGCTGACAGATACTACCACTTTTTTTTTCTATCCATCACTCACTTCCTAGTAAGAATTACCTAAACAGAGCTCTTATTCTAACATGTAGCTAAGAGCTGAGATCTCTAAAAAAAGGAAGTTTTGATGAGGATAGGAGTGAGTAGTGAAAAGAGGTCAAGATATTAGAGACCATGAATAAACAATGTAACTAAACTAAATTTCAGATGAAATTGATCTTCCTATGAACAAATTTGAGCTCCTAGTCAACTACCAAGCGTGGAATTAAGCATTTGATGCCTAATACCTTCTGAAAGGTTAAAATTCCCATTTACAATTTGAACTTATAAATGATAAGTCAACTAGTATATCTGTCTACCTGATCCTTGCTTTTGAGTATCTTGCATTGTTTTACAGAAAAGGCATGTTACTAAAATTTTGTAGGAAAGTTTCTTACAGAACTACAGTAGCTAGAAGAAATGAAAGACCTCAAGGTGAGAGGAACTGCTGTACAACCTTGAGAAATGAATTGCTCTCTGTCAGAAACCCAAGTACCACTCCATGCCCTACCTCCCCAGCCTACCCTACATGTTTGCCTGCAAGTCCCTTTCCAGTAGAATGGAATAGAAATTTACCCTAAAGCTACTGATCAACAGAATTTATTCCCAGAGTTTCCACAGTTGTGAAACTGACTTTCCTTAAAGCCAAGTTCAACTATATAGGTTAGCCATATAGATTATTTCAGTCTATATTCATCTAGTTTGGCTACTACCTCTTGTGATATGTACAGTTGCATCAAATTTAATATTCATGGTAATTAATTTCTGTTGTTCAAATATCCAAAAAGTCATTCCCACTGGTACAAGCAAGCCAGATGGAAAAATGTCTGGAGGGAAATTAAAAGTCTGTCATTTCTAATTTTCAACTGACCCTTGAAGTATTAACTGGCTTGCTGGTACCCCTGAAAAAATTGAACAAACTTCTTTCTTTTACTCTGCCTCACAACTGATCCACATGAACTCCAAAGCATATCAAAAAAGAAATCCAGGAATTGTCCTAACCTAACTTTTAAGGCATGAAGTTCTCCCCAAGAAAATGTGCCTCCTGTGTTTAGAGGAAATCCATCCAGCTCCACACTTCCACACTGAGGCAGTCTTTGTAGGGAGAGGTAGATTTTGTCCAGTTTGGTATCCACATCAGAAACCAGAATGTTCTCTGTGCTGATGATACATTGACCTCCCTCAGTCACTCTCAAGGGGTTGGTAAACACCTTAAAAGAAGGAAGAAAATATTCAAAGCCTTATTCCATGACCTATCCCTGAAGAGCAAGCTCATTAAATAAATAGAAAACTTCTAGTACCACTTTCACATGTCAATTAATTTTTCAAGGATGTGGTAAAGGGGACAAGTTCATAGCTGAACATCTTGGTGGAAAAATATTTTTCACTAAACATTTCCAATTCTAAGCACTGAGGTATACAAAGAAGTAAGGCAGATTCGTAACCTTGAAAGTATCTACATTTCATTTACCTCAGACCCCCTTATAATGGAAGCAGCAATCAAACTGGTTACTAGCAGTGGTGCGAAATAGAGAAAATAGTAACGTCCATCATCATGTCCACACCCCCCATTGCTGGATACATATATACCTTCATCTAGACAACAAACAACAATTATATTGAATTCCCCTAGAAGAAAGAATCCATCTCTTTCTTTCACCCTAAAAATTCTTAAAGATTTTGGAAATTGGTTGGAGCTTTTAAGTGTCAATTG
>CM052892.1:46834887-46855327 GCA_028534135.1 Potos flavus | reverse complement strand
AAATTTGGTAAAGGGAGCGGGGGGGGGGGGGAGGGGGGGGTAGGTGTGGGGAGGGGTTGGGCAGAGGAAAGAGAAGTGAGCAAGGAGAAGTCACAGCCTTCACTCAGAGCCCTGCTCTAACCTCCTGCCCACAAGGGCACAGCTGCCCCAAGGCAGCCCCCTGGGTCATGGAAATTATGAGACCAACCACCCTGAGACAGATGCCTTCTATTCTTTAATAAACTACCTCTACTAGCAAAGGAAAACATAAAACAAGGGACTTCTCTCCCTACGACTCTCACCCCCATCCTCCCCACATGCCTTACTCCTACATTTTTACTGTTTGTAGGAGAAAGAAAGAATACTCCTGTTATTAAAAGAGGAGCATTATTTTTGAGACAAGGTCCATGTCTGCCAGCCTCACTGATTCCCAGGTGGCATCAATTAATACCTCGAAATGCTAATGTTTCAAGAGATATACTCCGCTATACTCTATGGTTTTCAAAATATATATGTATTTTAGGGCAACTTTCAAAAAAATAAAAGCATAAGGCTAATTCTCCCCAACTCATTCACCACTAACTTTTCAGTCTCTGCCCAAATCTAGTGCTTAGGTTTTGGGGCCTTCCTGTTAGGATGATATTAAGAACCTAGTGGGTATCACTCAACTCAGCTATCTGTGGGTATTTTATGCCAGGAAACCACTCATGTGACTGGTTTCACTGAAGCTACTCATTGAATTTTATTTCCAATGTTCTTAGTTCTCTCAGGTATGATTTATTTTGTCCCATACACTATAGGAAAAAGAAGGTGCTATGCCACGTTGGTCCTGAGTCCTCAAAACTATTCCATCTACCTTCAAACGAGGGAAGTAACTATTCACTTCATCATTTCTAGTTTTCTCCACAGATCATTTTTCTCTAGAAAGAGGTTTGGATTGCTTTGCTTAAAACACTACTTTTCTCCGTGACTGTTTTAGAAAATGCTTTGGCTTCTTAAGATGCTGGGCTAGTTCAGGGTGTGGATCTCATACACAGAAAAGAATGGTATGAATAAGATCTAATCAAATTAACAGACATTCTAAACTATTTCTTCCACAGGGAATGTGATCTGGTCCCTGACAGGGAAGGAATCAAAGAATATAGTTCGGATTCTTTGGTCTTTTGCGTGAGCTCTATGGCGTATCTTCTGCCAAAAATGGCAAGTTCAGAGGCCCAAGGGAGCAGGCCAGTGATGTAAATGAGGGTTCTGAGCAGGGTGGGGCCTTTGGAGACTGGAGAGCAAGACCAGGCAACTGCTGCTGGAGGTAAGTGAGTTTACTCTTCCTAGAGTTCCCAAATTTTCAAGAGAAGCCAGGAAGCCAGACTTGATACGAAATGTGTGAATGTTGGCAACTCACGAATTAAAAGTCTTGTTTGGCTCTATCAGAACCATTCTGTGGGTTGAGTAAGCCCCTTGGTCCCTCAGAGTGAGACCTCTGCCCTCCAACTTTGAGCAGATGTAGAGATGGGGAGGAGGGAGCAATAAAGAGAGCCTCGGGGCTCCTGGCTGTCCTCCAGGTAAGTACCTGGAGGGTGACCTCTTTCCTGAGGGATGAGACATGTATGGGTTCTCATCCCTCTGGGTCCTGATGAATAGGTAATTCTACTTTGTCTTTCCACTTCTGAGGGGAAAATGAGCCCAGGAATAGCCGCACAAATTAAGTCTAACCCTCTGATGGGGTTTGGATCAAACTTTCACTATGAAGTCCAGCCTCACAGATAAGATGTAGACAAGGTAGCATCACCTTTGTAGTTCAGTTTTAATAAGAGACCCAGCTGCTTGACTGCTTACGTCAACACTAGGGCTGGGATGGGAGAGGATGGAAGAACCCATCTCCATTCATTTGAAAAATTAAAAAGCTTATTTAGATTAGCGAGCTTAGAGTTGGCCTGCAATGAGAGCAAATAAGTCCTTCTGTTGCTAAGAGACCCATAACTTAATCACCTTCCCCTGATCAGTATGTGAGACTTAGCAGAAAGGAAAGGAAATGAAAGAGGTTTTGATAAAGCTTTGAAAATAATGCCAAATTCAGCAACTGGAAAATCTCACCTTTTAGACAGAAAGTTCCATGGGAGGTGAAAGACTCCCCTTCCCAAGCTTTTTTTTCCTACACTGTAGCTGAAAAATTAAAAAGTTCTGGAAAATAGCCTAAAGAAAAGTTACCATTTTTAGAAAGTCTTCAAGTCTTTCCTTTCTTTCCTTAGATCTTCCAGCCTTGTCATCTTTCACACCAAACATCATACATACCTCGGGAACTTGATTGTCCACTGGAAGAATTGTGATGTTAAAGCATATCCCGTGCAAAGTGCCGCCATGTTGGTTACTGATGGAAAAGGCAAGCTGGACATGTCCCGGATGGAGGCCTATATCTTGCATGGGTGGCATGTAGGCCACTTTCATGTGGTTCACAGCATGCTGCAAAGCAAATCGAGATGGACACATGGGTGCCCATCTGCAAGGATCAGAGACTTTCAGAGAGCTAGGTCTCCCAGAACCACCATGTTGACGTCAAACATTGTAAATGCCAACATCACTCTGAAGAGTCCAAAAAGCTCTATTTTATAAATAACTTTTTCTAAAACTAGGTGGGCAAAGAAGAAAGAAATCAAGTAAATACATCAAGTGCTTGAAGTCAGCCAACTCTATAAAAGACAGGAGATGTGAATTTTGGCCTAGCTCCACCATAAACTAGCTACGTGATATTGGTCAAGTTACCTAAACTTTCAAGGCCTCTGTTTCCTTATCACTATAATAAATAAAATAATAAAGTAATAGTACTGAGCACATGGGGTTTGCATACTCATTTGCAACACCTAATTACAGTGAGATTAAGCAGAATTAGCCCTATGGACAGGGGTAGCTGCTGCCTAAGTATTCTTCACCATCACTGTGTGTCATGGGGGAGTATTCAGGGTAGAGTCCAGGAAGGGGGAGAAGGTTGGTGAAGGATTTGGGAAGGTAGTAGGTATTATAAGTTGAATGTGTTTCCCCAAAAAAAGATACGCTGAAGTCCTAACCTCTAGTAATTCAGAATATGACCTTATTCAGGAATTGGGTTGTTGGGGCCGCCTGGCTAGCTCAGTTGGTAGAACATTTGACTCTTGATCTCAGGGTTGTAAGATCAAGCCCCACATTGGGCATGGAGCCTACTTAAAAAAAAAAAAAAAAAAGGAATTGGGTTGTTGCAGCTGTAATCAGTTAAGATAAGGTGTGGCCACAGGGAAGGGTGAACCCTTCATGGACTATAACTCAGGTCCTCATAAGAAGAGAGAGACATATAGAGAGAAGACAGCCATAGGATGACTGAGGCAGAATGGAGTGACAGTGCACAAGCCAAAGAACACCAAAGAGTCCAAAGAAGAGGCAAGGCTTCTTCTACAGGGTTTCAGAGAATTGCAACCCTGCCAATACCTTGATTTCAGACTTCCAGACTTCAGAACTTGGAGACAGTAAGTCTCTATTATTTTAATCCACCCAGTTGTGGTACCTATGGCAGCCCTAAGAAACTAATATGGTAGGATCTTGAGTGACTTGAATGTGCTGTAATAAAACCATAGGCACCAGATCTGTAAATCAGAGCCCTGCTACTGGCAAAATGATGCAAAAAGCTGTGTTGAATTATAACAAGATTTTGAAATCATATCCAGCTCAATGAAGCATTGTCAAGTAGATAGCATATGCTTAATAAAAGTGTGCAGGCAGAAAGAATGTAGACATCAAGCATTTGATGCTTCTGACAGATGTCAAAAGCCAACATTCTTAAGTCCAACACTAGGAGTGTGATGCCTTCTCTCAGAACACATCTCCATCACATTCGTCAACATTTTAGGATTGCATCATACCTGAGTAAATGACCTCAGCCCCGGGGCTGCAGGATTTTTGGTCAGCTTTGGGACGCTATCCACCATAAATAATTTCCCAGCATCCAGATGTCTAAAGACAAATACAGGAGAACACATCAGCTAATTTTCCAGGCAAGAAACATTAAGTCAAAGAGCCTGCAACCAAATTTTCTGAAGCTAAAAATGTTCATTGTAAGAAGAAATCAAATGTTCCATCTTTATATTCTCTCCTTCTGTTCGGGGTGGGGGTGGGGGTCCCTAGCTTTAAGTCCAGAATCATCGATGCCATTCTTATGACTGCAGAAACTACGTACAGAATTTTCTACTTTGATCTCATGAAAGGGAATCATTCTTCTCATCCTAAAAAATGTTTCCTTGCTATCATGTACATGACACAAGCCTCAGGTATATTCATGTCACTTTTCTGGTTGGGACCATAGAATATGACCATTTTGTGGCCTGCAATATATGCTATGAAGATTCAATACATTTTATTAAAAAGACAAAAGTAACATTCTCTTTAGAAAACAAGAAATGTTGTACGAAAAAAAGATTAAAGACTGTTTGAAGCTTACCTAAGCTGAAGACACTACAAGTCGCAGGTCACTTACCAATTAATACAGTTTTTGAAGGGAGGTATGAGATAAGTTTGGGATTACAGTAAATCTGGAATTGAATACAAGTTCATGTCTGACCAACAGAACAATTGAACCACAGTACTGTATATGGACACTTGTGACTCAGTCCTTGGACACAACCCTCAACAAATAGCCCAGGTGATGACTTCTCAAGAGATACCTGTGGCCGAAAGAGAAAAACGGAGGAGTCGTTATCGTGTAGAGAAGCTCCCTGTCATATTCTGTATCTATAAAATGTAGATGTTTCTTAGTTATGTAGGCCACCTCAGTTTCCTTGACAACCAAATGCCGAGAAACTCCAGGAGCCTCTTTTGGAAGCTGGTCATCCACTGGAGTGATATGGATGGTCACCACCTGGAAAGAAATTATCTGCACCATTAACTTGAAATACCAAAGGACACCAAAGAAAACACCCCACAGTCACCCAGTCATGGTGAAGAGGCTTTTCAAAAACCCTCAAAAAACCCTCATTTGTAATATACTTCCATTGAAATGATTCAGGAGCTATTAAGAATGTGGGCCAAAAATGGAACATTCTTGCCCATTTAATGTTATATTTTTAAGAATAGAATTATCACAAATATAGTTAATGCAGTCATGAATGCTACAAAATAGGCACAGGATACACAAAATATGTTCCTAATTTTATTTCTATTTCTCCCTTCCACCAACAACCTGTGCTTTCTTTCATTACCACCCTCCACTCAGTCATTGATCCTAGAAACCTTGTCATGACTTTTGGTTCCTCCTTTTCCACTGACACATAACACATCTTCAAGTCCCAGAGTTTTTGCTTACCAAATTTCCGATGACATGATCACACCCTGCCCCCACCCCAACTGTCATTCCCAATCTTACTGGTCTAGCTCCAGTTCTCATCATTTCTTCCCGACATTATTGCAACAGCTTCCTACGAACCCTAACTCCAATACCTAATCTCGACTTTACATATCTTTAGTGTTCTCCTTAAAAAAAAAAAAAAAAGAAGGCCAAATCAGTTATTCATCTCCCCCCAAAAATAAACCACCATTCAGGAGGGATTAAATTATTCAAGCTCCTCAGCATAGCACCCAAAACCTTCACAGTTTAGACACACTCTATCTTTCAACTTTATCTTATGACACCTTTCAACATCAACCCAAGACTCTAGATGAGCACAGGATACCCGGTTGTAGTTCTCAAGCAGGCCTCTATGCTCTGGATCATGCTGTTCCTTCAATCTGCAACGCTTTTCTCCTGCTTTCTCCAGCAACCTGAGCTTTCTTACACTTGAGGGCTCTTCTAAAACTTTGCTCAATTTCTTGGGGCTTCCGCGGGGCTCAGTCAGTTAAGTGTCCAACTCTTGATTTCGGCTCAGGTCGTGGTTTCAGGGTCATGAGATCAAGCCCCACGTTGGACTGCCCGCTCAATGGGGAGTCTGCTTGAGATTCTTTCCCTCTCCCTCTGCCCCTCCCCCACCCCCCACATGCTCTCTCTCTAAAAGAAATAAATCAATCTTAAAAAAAAAACAACAAAACAACTTTGTCCAATTTCTCAATGGAATTGTTTCTGAATTTTGCTTACCCTCAACAAACATTATTATTCTATTGTCTCATAGTATTAGTAGTTCACATGTCAGTCTCTCCTAGACTGAAAGGTCCACAAGGGGAGAATAGTGCAAACCCTGTGGAATTTGTCAGTGGACAGATAGTTAAAATGTAGAGTATACCACTCAGTAGCTATTAATCTTGAACAAGTCACACGACTTCTTGAGGTGTCAGTTTTATTGGTTAATTAAATGTAATGACAACAATCACACAGAGTTGTTATGAGGATCAAATACCGCCACGTAGATGAGTATCTGACACAAAGTAGGTGCTCAATAAATACTATGTTCATTTCGGCTGCTCCACAACTGGCATGGTATTTTGTAGGTAGGCGATACTTCATCAGTGTTTGCTAATTCAGTCAACATGCCCTAGCTGTGATTTTAAAAATTCTTAAAATTATACTCTCAGGGTTTGGGATCATGCAAGAGGGGAAGGCAGCTTTGCCAAACAACTTTTATCATCACGTTTTGGTTTTTTTTTTTTTTCCCAATAATCCATGACTGGTTGCGAGAAAGCAATTACTAACTCTCTCCCAAAATGGGACATTTGTTTGGCATCATGGATCTTTGCACAGCTTGATGCATGAGAGTATTCTTACCCTGGTTCTAGTTATTTTAATATTGTTACCAAAGCACAGATCAGCAATGCCAGTTTTGTCTATGATAATGGTGTTCACAATATAATTTGAAAATGAAGAAAATTCCTTTTAAAATTGATGCACAAAGCAAAAACTAAGGCACGGTTAAACTTTTCTGTGATAAAGCCAGGCACATCAGCTCAGTCACCTACAAGCTATGCTCCCTGGGACAGATAATTTTACCCCTCTGGGGCTCAGTTTTCTCTCTAGTAGCACAGTGAGTATCTGGTAGTAGGTGCCCAATTAATTAATCCCCTGTCTCCATCCTTCATTACTTTTACAAAAGCATACAACATGTTTACTACTCTGTTACGAAGCATTTTAATAATTTAAAAGTAAAGCCAGTTATCAAAATAAAAGAACATAATGACAGTCATTTCTCCGGTCTCCTGGAGTCTGTGTTACAATTTTTTTCCAATTACAGTTTTTTTGCTAATCTACAAAGTTCAGAAATTCTCTATGGGACCTCCCAGCCATAGTGTGCATCAGCGAGGCTCCACTTAATTGAAAAACTGGATTTAATATGGAAACAATAGTTATTGTGCCTTCAAAGAGACCATTTTCCATGCTAATTTATTCTCCAATGTGTTCTTTGTGTAAAAAGAATGTACAGGCATGCTTTTTTATACCCCTGTAGTAATTCTTGGTGGGCACATTTTTCAACATGCTTTATGATCACTTAAGTTGATGTATCTTTACATATTTATGCACATTTAAATTATTGTATGTGTGTCTGTGGGTAGGAAAAATCCTATCTTAACAAGCTCCATAGAGAAATAAAGAATTCTCATTGTACTAAAATTTGGTTGTTAAAAAGACCTTATTGAACACCCATTCCCAGACAGTGAAAAACTAGTGCCCAATCACTGGGCTCTTGCTGCTGACTGTCCTTACATCCCTCCAGTCTACTTATGGCTGCAGGCACCTACAAACACACTTGGAGAGAATCTGAATATAAAGTGATAAATCAGTACACAAAATGACAAAGCCTGACCTTGACCCTCAGGATCAGGCTCCACATATGATACTCCAACAGCTAGTATCTTTCTTACAAGCCTGGGTTCTTGATCCTTTCTCTGCCTCAGCTTTAATTTTTGCCTGATTCTTTATCTAGCATCTTCTTTTGAGATTATCCAGTGCTATTTCTCAGCCCCAGGAACTAATATCCATGTTAGCTTTGCCCACCACACTTTTTAGTCTGACTTCTGAGAAATGCCCATGCCCTTGGTGCCTGTTCTCAACCAGTCATGTCCAGTTGCCTCCTTCCACTTGACCCACAGGCCTTCGTGGCACCTGCTTCCTTTCTTCCTCCATTTCTTAGTCCTCTTCCTGTTTCTCTCATCTATCCTTATTTTCCATTTTCAATTTTACTTCTTTTTTTTTTAAGTTTTTTTTAAGTTTTTACTTTAATCACTTAGTGCTCATCACAAGGGCACACCTTAATCCCCATCACCTATTTCACCCATCCCTCCACCCACTCCATTTTACTTCTAAAATCACTTTCTCCTAGGTTTAAGATCTTTTACAGCTTAAGACCTATAAAGCCCTCTACCGAGAAGGATAAAAAAGGAAATATTTTTCAAAAACAAACTGAGAGGGTGAGGCTTTATTTGATGACAGTAATGACAACCAAGATAGAGAGAGAGGGTTTCTTGTGATGTGTAGATAACACTGTTGGTTGGTGTGGCAGTCAACCTCTCAGAGGAGCATTCAGTAGAGAAGGACGAGAGGAGGGAAGGGGCATCCCTGCTTACATAAGTTCTTTCCGGCTTTATGCACATGGTGTCTCACCTGAGGAGATCCTTGCTTTCCATCCACCAGAGGGAATAAACTTATAACTGGATCTACAGAGTTTGGTCTGACTTATTTGCCAAGATTTAGAAATAATTCTGTTTCAATGAACTTTTCCTTATTATAGAGAGATCGCACATCTCCATTTGATCTATAAATATGAGATAAATATAAATAATTCTATATCTATGATATATAAAATATGTAATAGTAGAAGAGGAAAAAGAAATCCTGAGCTTTCAATTTTTTTTTAAAAAACACGTAATCTGCTAAAAGTGATATGGTATTCTAGCCAGAAATAGGTCGGTTTGAATAGATACAATAGAAGATTTAAAAATAAATCCTATTAGTAGTTGTCATTTTGCATTATCAAGTCAACCAAGGTCTCAAGCAAAAATGCAATCTAGAAATGGCATAGAATACACTGACGAAAAGAGGGAGCTGTTATTTGGAAAGGAATTGATTTGTTATTCAATACGCAGATGAATTAAGAATTTTCTTATTCATTCTCTATTCCCTCTTAACAGGAATCACCTAGTTCCTTCAGTTTCTGGGCTCTCTGATGTCATTCTTCCTGATCATCCTTTTTTGTTACCTTTGTCTTAGCAAACAGATGAATAGCTTAATCCCCTATGCAGTGGCTAATGTAAGTGACTGCGATATTATGAGAAGCATTATATAACCAATAGGGACACATGCTTTAAGAAATCATTCTAGAGGGGTGCCTTGGTGGCTCTGTCTGATAAGCGCCTGACTCAATTTCAGCTCAGGTCATGATCTCAGGGTCATGAGACTGAGCCCTGTGTCTGGGCTCCATGCTCAGCAGGGAGTCTATTTCCTCCTCCCTCTCCCTCTGTCCCTACCCCCCTCTAAAATGAATAAATCTTTTTTAAAAATCATTCTAGAGCTGGTTCTAGTTTTGCTTAGATCTCTACACATGCAACCTTCCAAGATCATAGGTATAAAATGCCTAGCAAAAAGAACCATGTATAGTAAGTGATCATTTATTTTCAGCTGTTTTTCCATCCCTACTACCAGCCATCCTCTCTTTACATGGAGTCTACCCTATTATAGTTTATAGTTGTCCAGATCCTACACTAACTTCATTTTCTATAATTTCTATATGAGAATGTCTCCTTAAACTTATTTCCGCCTCCTGTATACTTAAATGATATACTTGAGTGGTGGTAACACTCATAGTTCTTCAAAAGCAACAATAAATAATAGCCAATTTATCTATTAAGTACTTATCATGTGCCAGAAAGTTCTCAGTACTTTATACATAATTATCTCACCCTCACAATTGCTCTGTGAGGAAGTTGTAGTATTACCTATTTTACAGATGAGGAAACTGAGGCACAGGTCAATCAGTTAGTTAGGGTCAAGGACAGGAGGAAAACATGGGCAGTGTAACTTCAGAGATTATACTTCAATCACTATGCATAAAATGCCAGTGTTTTCTTGAGTGTTGAGAGGCCAGCATATGGTAGGTGTTCTATAATAAAAGGGCCCTATGGTTAAATGATCTTGAAAACACTGCATACACAGAATTTTTATAAGTAGTTTACAAATACAATGTTTACAAATACAATAATTTACAAAACTTATTAGGAAAGTAAAAGGTAGAGAAGTCATGTTGCAAAGAAATTGACTTAATCTTGCTGAATCCATTGCTTCTCAAACTTTGAACCTTAAAACCTGCTTTTATGTAGTTTCTAATAACACCTCCCGGAATGGATATCTGTGGACAAGACTTGAGGACAGTATTCAGAGATGGCCTCTTACCTGTGGTACTGAGAGATTTGGAGGTTCGTGGCTGTCCCACAGGACAAATTCAAAAGAGTCTTCAAAGATCTCTCCACCAAAGTGACGATAGTAAATGATGCCATTAAATAAATCCCTCTGAAGGAAACCAGGGACAGGATAGCCTATTGGGTCCACAAAACACCGCATACTTTTGTAACAATTTTCCAGATGTTAGAGTATAAAGATATTGGACCTATCTCCAAAGTACTCTCTGCCTACTATGGTGTATGCACCCAAGGAATTTTCATTAAATATTTTTATCAAAGCTTATAAATAATAAGCAGAAAAATTAAGGTTGCTACACCTACCTTCAAATATGTAGAAAAATTAGCATTACAAAAAATATTTTTTAGGAACACAGTCTTAACTAACACTAACTACTTGATCCCTATTATTTTGTTACTCCTGACTACTTTAAGAAGTTATGAAATTATTCTGATAAAGCATAACAAATGTTATTCATGAAATTACTTTATCAATATTTAGAATAGGCCAAACACTTATCTTCAAACTTATTTGTTCTATCATCTTGCTTAGCAGACATAATTTTTCATAATGTAATAGTTAGCCTGAGGCCCAGCTCTGGAACTTTGCAGATGCACAGACTTGAATAGATCAATTTAGCTTTTCTAGGTGTCAGGTTTCCCAACCATAAAATGAGAATGATAATCATATCATACCTCATAAACTTGATGTCCACCCTTGTACAAATTCTGACACCAATAATCTTCACTGTTCAGAACTTACCTATCAGCCCTGGCCCTGGTTTCTTCATGATTTCTCCAGCCTGAGGAGGTTTCGTGATATTAAAGAAGATGTAGTCATCACTGGAGTCCATGTCTGATGCTCTCAGCATGGAACCTTGGATTGGTACGGTCTGCCCCTCCTCCAGTTCAATCACAACATTGCTTATGAGGAACGGAGGACTGTCATCTTTAGGCAAAATGTTGATGGGAAACTTATGGCGGATGCTATGTTGGCCATCGAATATCCTGAAGATCACAAAGTCTTTGGTGGAGTCGCTGTCGTCATGATGATAGCAAACAACTCCAGCCTGAAGGTCAGCCACAGTGAAGAGAAATCCTTTCCCACCTGATGGAGACAGCAGAGATGGAGCTGACTGAATGAAGGGTGCTGAGGGAGCAGCTGTAGTGAAAGCAGCCCTAGAGAAGAGGGCATTAAGGAAAGTAGACCAGCCAATTCTTGCCTCACTTAAACAAACAATCTTGTTTAGTCAGCTCTGGGCCTCCACAGACCTGGTTTTGAATACTGGCTGCAACACTAATTAGTGGACTTGGGCAAGGTACTTAATTCTCCTGAGACTCGTCTATGAAACAGGGGTAATAATAAACTACCTCATAGTTCCTAGTAAGGATGAGAGAACTTAACGAACAGTAAGCCCACAAAATACGTTGATTATTAAACTCCTTGTTATCCTCCTGCATGGCAGCAAATCTTAGAGGGGCAGTCTTAAACCAGGAGCATCAGTACCAGCTGGGAAGTTGTTAGAAATGCAAGTTCTGGAGGTAAATCCCAGCAATCTAAGGAGAGTCTAACACGTGCTAAAGTTCAAGAATCACTGGTTTATGGCCCAAAAGCTAGAGCTCTGATATCTAATGGCCTCAGTTCAAAGCCCAGTTCAGCCATTTTCCAGGTACATGACCTTAGACAAGTCAACTTCTCTAAATCTCAGGTTCCTCATTTGTAAAGTGGGAATAATACTACTACTTCATTTCATAAAGCTGATATAAGTATATAGAATGCTTTGTATAGTATCTGGCACAAAGATAATACTTAATAAATATTAGTACTTGATGACAAGTGCCCCAGTGGTCTCCCCACACTGTATGGTTGTTTTAAAACCCTGACTGAAATAAGTGATTAAACATTTGTGTAATAGACACTACAGTTACTTGCCCAGGAGCCACTTTCTGCTTCTTCACCAGTACCAGAATCCTAGTTTTATTTGGAATGGCAATATGACCATTAAAATATACTCAGGTTCCCAGACTCCATTACGTCTAGGAGGTAGTATGTGCTTAGTAGATTTAAGTGGAACCCACTATATCAGGTTCCTGTGAAAAGCTGTTAAAGAGAGCAAATTAATTGACAAAGAGAGCAAATTAATTTTCATTGTCCCTTCTCTTTCTTACTTCCTGGAATGCAGGCCCAAAGTCTGGAGGCGTAGGCACTATCCTGTGACCACTGAAGGAGCAGAAAGAGCTCCTGGCATCATGGATCTGGAATGTCTACCTCTGGGCAACTTGTCACATGAGGAAAATAACTCTTGAATTTTTAAATCACTGGAGCTGGGTTTCCCTTACATGCAGCTGAACATTCACCCTAATTGATACATCCAGGCTTAAACTGACTCCTACTCTCCTTGGATTAAGCATGAGAATTTATTATTTCATTTTTGATTTCAGAAATCCTAATCACAAATGATAATAAATAAGAGCTTCCTTTCTGCTTTATATTTGGGAATATCAAATACAGAGGATAACTGAATTAAATCTTCTGAGCTCATTATAAGGAATGGACTACATTATTGTATGATATAAATATTATTTTTATGAGGGCTACTACCTTCTTAACTACTACCCTTATAATTATAACATAATTAACATAATGCTATTAAGATAATAACATAATGATTACCAAGTATTAAAAACACTAAGTTTCTCTGTTTTTCAATACATTTTTCTGAATCAGAGAAATGAGGGGGGAAATATTTTGTCTTCCAATAGGGGTAAGATCATAAGTTAAAGAATATATTTAGAAGGACTACTACCTGGCATCTGAGATTTAAGTATGAGCCAAGTATAAGATGCTAGTCATAAATGGTCATCCAGGGATGCCTGGGTGGCTCAGTCAGTTAAGTTTCTAACTCTTGATTTCGGCTCAGGTCATGATCTCAGGGTTGTAATATTGATTGAGGTCCACATCAGGCTATGTGCTGGACATGGAGCCTGCTTAAGATTCTATCTCTCCCTCCCCCTCTGCTCCTCCCTCTTCAATAAATAAATAAGTAAATAAATGGTCATCCATTGATGTGAGCACCCTAACGCAAAAGCTAATGGTTTCAAGATCTCTAGATTTTCTGGATATGACAATTTATTTAAAAATGAGATCTAAGGGGCACCTGAGTGGCTCAGTTACTTAAGCGTCTGCCTTTAGCTCAGGCCATGATCCCAGGGTCCTGGGAATGAGCCTGGAGTCAGGCTCCCTGCTCAGCAGGGAGTCTGTCCCTCTCCCCCAGCTCATGCTCTCTCTGTCTCTCTCTCTTAAATAAATAATTAAAATCTTTAAAAAAAATAAAAATAGAAAAATAAAAATGAGGTCTAAGACAGAAGATTTCTTTGAACAAATTATAGCTGAAAACTTCCCTAATCTGGAGAATGAAACAGACATCCAAATCCACGAGGCACAGAGAACTCCCATCAAAATCAACAAAAGCAAGCCAACACCAAGACTTACTGTAGTAAAATTCGCAAAATACAGAGATAAGGAAAGAATTCTGGAAGCAGCAAGGGAAAAAAAATCCCTAACCTACAAGGGAAGACAAATCAGGTTCACAGCAGATCTCTCCACAGAAATGTGGCAGGCCAGAAGAAAGTGGCATGATATATTCAACAGGCTAAATGGGAAAAATATGCAGCCAAAAATACTTTATCCAGCAAGGCTGTCATTGAGAATAGAAGGAGAGATAAAGAGTTTCCCAAACAAAAACTAAAGCAGTTCATGACCACTAAACTGCAAGAAATACTAAAGGACACTCTTTGAGTAGGAAAGAAAGACCAAAAGCAACAAAGACTAGAGAGGAATAGAGAAAATCTCCAGAAACATCAACTTTACAGGTAATACAATTGATTTATAATACAATACAAATACGAATAAATTCATATCTCTGAATGTCAATAGAATAAATGTTCCAATCAAAACACATAGGATATCAGAATGGATTAAAAATAAAAAGATCCATGTATGTTGCCTACAAGAAACTAATTTTAGATCTAAAGACACCTGCAGATTGAAAGTGAGGGCTTGGGGCGCCTGGGTGGCTCAGTGGGTTAAGCCTCTGCCTTCGGCTCGGGTCATGATCTCAGAGTCCTGGGATCGAGCCCTGCATCGGGCTCTCTGCTCAGTGGGGAGCCTGCTTCCCCCTCTCCCTCTGCCTGCCTCTCTGCCTACTTGTGATCTCTTTCTCTCTGTCAAATAAACAAATAAAATCTTAAAAAAAAAAAAAAAAGAAAGTGAGGGCTTGGAGAACCACCTCTTATGCTAATGGATGTCAAAAGAAAGCCGGAGTAGCCATACTTACATCAGACAAACCATATTTTAAACCAAAGATTGTACAAAGAGATGAAGAAGGGCACTATATCAAAAGTAAGGGTTCTATCCAAGAAGAAGATCTAACAATTGTAAATATTTATGCCCACAACTTGGTAGTACCCAAATATATAAATCAATTAATAACAAACATAAAGAAATTCGTTGATAATAATACAATAATAATAGAGGACTTTTAACACCCTACTTACAGCAATGGACAGATCATCTAAGCAGAAAATCAACAAGGAAACAATGACTTTGAATGACACATTGGACCAAATGGACTTAACAGATATATTCAGAATATTTCATCCTAAAGCAGAATACACATTCTTTTCAAGTACACATGGAACATTCTCCAGAACAGATCACATATTGAGTCACAAATCAGCACTCAACAATTACAAAAAGACTGAGATTATACCATGTATATTTTCCAACGACAAGGCTATGAAATTTAAAGTCAAACACAAGAAAAAATTTGTAAAACCACAAATATATGGAGGTTAAAGAACATACTACTAAAGAATGAATGGGTTAACAAGGAAATTAAAGAAGAAATAAAGAAATATATGGAAGCAAATGAAAATGAAAACATGACAGTCCAAAACTTTTGGGATGCGGCAAAAGTGGTCAAAAGAGGGAAGTATATAGCAATACTAGAGGCCTACCTCAAGAAGCAAGAAAAGTCTCAAATACATAACGGAAAGGAGCTAGAAAAGGAACAGCAACTAAAGCCAGCAGAAGAAGAGAAATAAATGATACAGAAACAAACAAACCAGCTAACAAAAACAAACAAACAAAAAAAAAAAAAAACACAGTAAAACAGATCAATGAAACTAGGAGCTGGTTCTTTGAAAGAATTAATAAAATTGATAAACACCTACCCAGACTTATCAAAAAAGAAAAGAGAAAAGACACAAGTAAATAAAATCCCAAATGAGGGGCGCCTGGGTGGTTCGGTCAGTTAAGCTCTGCCTTCGGCTTAGGTCATGATCCAGAGGTCTTGGGATTGAGCCCCATGTCAGATTCCCTGCACAGTAAGGAGTCTGCTTCTCCCTTTCTCTCTGCCCCTCTCCCAGCTTGTGCTCTCTGTCAAGTAAATAAATAAAATCTTTTTTAAAAATCACAAATTAAAGAGGAGCTATCACAACCAACATCATAGAAACACAAGTAATCATAAGAGAATACTATGAAAAATTATATGCCAAAAACTGAGCAATCTGGAAGAAGAGGACAAATTCCTAGAAACATACAAACTGCCAACACAGAAACAGAAAGAAATAGAAAATTTGAACAGACCCATAAGCTACAAAGAAATTGAATAAATAATCAAAAATCTCCCAACAAACAAAAGTCCAGGGACAGATGGCTTCCCAGGGGAATTCTTCCAGCCTTTTAAAGAAGAGTTAATACCTATTCTTCTCAAACTGTTCCAAAAAATAGAAATGGAAGGAAAACTTCTAAACTCCTTCTACAAGACTAGCATTACCTTGATTCTAAAATCAGACAAAGACCCCACTAAAAAAAGAGAATTCCAGGCCAATAGCCCTAATAAAAATGGATGTAAAAATTCTCAACAAGATACTAGCTCATCGAACCCAACAGTACATTAAAAGAATCATTCACCATGATTAAGTGGGATTTATTCCTGGGCTGCAAGGGTGGTTCAACATTTGCAAATCAATCAATGTGACACATCACATTAATAAAAGAAAGGATAAGAACCATATGATCCCCTCAATATATGCAGAAAAAGCATTTGACAAAATACAGCATCCATTCTTGATTAAAATCTTCAACAAAGTAGGGATAGAGGGAATATACCTCAACATAATAAAGATCATATATGAAAAACCCAGAGCTAATATCATCCCCAATGAGGAAAACCTGAGAGCTTTTCCTCTACAATCACGAACAAGACAAGAATGTCCAGTCTCACCACTGTTATTTAACATAGTACTGGAAGTCCTAGCCTCAGCAATCAGACAACAAAAAGAAATAAAATGCTTCCAAATTGATAAGGAAGAAGTCAAACATTTGCAGATGGCATGATACTCTATGTAGAAAACCTGAAAGATTCCACCAAAAAAATTGCTAGAACTGATAAATGAATTCAACAAAGTCACAGGATACAAAATCAATATACAGAAGTCTGTTGCATTTCTATACGCCAATCATGAAGCACTGAAAAAGAAATCAAGGAATCAATCCCATTTAAAATTGCAACAAAAATCATAAGATACCTAGGAAAAAACCTAATGAAAGAGGTAAAAGACCTGTACTCTGAAAACTATAGAACACTGATGAAAAAAATTAAAGATAACACAAAGAAATGGAAGGCAGCTATGCTAACCACTATACCACCAAGGCAACACAAAGAAATGGAAAAGCACTCCATGCTCATGGATTGGAAGAACAAATTTTGTTAAAATGTCTATGCTACCCAGAGCAATCAACATTTAATGCAATCCCCATCAAAATACCACCAGCATTTTTCACAGAACTAGAAAAAGCAACCCTAAAATTTGTATGGCATCACAAAAGACCCCGAATAGGCAAAGCAATCTTGAAAAGGAAAAGCAAATCTGGAGGCATCACAATTCTAGACTTCAAGCTCTATTATAAAGCTGTAATCATCAAGACAGTATGGCACTGGCACAAAAAGAGACACATATATCAATGGAACAGAATAGAGAAGCCAGAAATGGACCCTCAATTCTATGGTCAACTAATCTTCAACAAAGCAGGAAAGAATATCCAATGGAAAAAAGACAGTCTCTTCAACAAATGGGTGCTGGACAGCAACATGAGAAAGAATGAAACTGGATCTCTTTCTTATACCATACACCAAAATGAGTTCAAAAGGGATGAAATACCTAAATGTGAGACAGGAAACAATCAAAATCCTAGAAGAGAACACAGGCAGCAACCTCTTCAACCTCAGTCACAGCAACTTACTAGATATGTCACCACAGGCAAGGGAACCTCGGCCACAGCAACTTACTAGATATGTCACCACAGGCAAGGGAAACAAAAGGAAAAATGAACTACTGAGACTTCATCCAGATAAAAAGCTTCTGCATAGTGAAGGAAATAACCAACAAAACTAAAAGGCAACCTACGGAATAGGAGAAGATATTTGCAAATGTCATATCAGGTAAGGGGTTAGTATCCAATATCTATAAAGAACTTAGCAAACTTGACACCCAAGAAACAAATAATCCATTCAAGAAATGGGCAGAAGACATGAGCAGACATTTTTTCCAAAGACATCCAGATGGCCAACAGACACATAAAAAGATACTCAGCATCACTCATCATCAGGGAAATGCAAATCAAAACTACAATGAGATAACACCTCACACCTGTCATAATGGCTAAAATTAGCAACACAGGAAACAACAGATGTTGGCAAGGATGCAGAGGAAGGGGGACCCTCTTACACTATTGGTGGGAATGCAACCTGGGCAGCCACTTTGGAAAACAGTATAGAGGTTCCTGAAAAAGTTAAAAAAAAAAACTACCCCATAACCCAGCAATTGCACTACTAGGTATTTATCCAGCGGATACAAAAATACTGATTTGAAAGGATACATGCACCCCGATGTTTACAGCAGCATTATCAACAATAGCCAAATTATGGAAAGAGCCCAAATGTCCATCAACTGATGAATGGATGAAGAAGCTGTGGTATATACATATATATATATAATGGAATAATACTCAGCCATCGAAAAAGGATGAGCTCTTGCCATCTGCAACGACATGGATGGAGCTAGAATGTCTTATGCTAAGCAAAATAAGTCAGTCAGAGAAAGACAAGTACCATATGATTTCACTAATGTGTGGAATTTAAGAAACAAAACAGATGAACATAGAGTAAGGGTAAAAAAGGAGAGAGGGAAGCAAACAATAAGAGACTCTTAACTATAGAGAACAAACAGGATTAACGGAGGGGGATGAGTGGGGGATAGGCTAAATGGGTGATGGGTATTAAGGAAGGCACTTGGTGTGATATTTAAGTGATATTTAAGTGATATTTAAGTGATATTTAAGTGATTTAAGTGATATTTAAGTGATGAATCATTATATTCTACTTCTGAAACCAGGATTACATTATATGTTAATCAACTAGAATTTAAATAAAAACATGGGGGGGGGAGATGAGGCCCAAGGGATGCTATGTACATCCTGCCAAATATGATCTGCCTTTGGAGAAATTACTTCTCAGGTTCTCTTCTAGGTCGGAGAGACTGATCTTTCACCTCTTAGTGTAAGCCGTCCATGCTGCAGGCCACCCACAGTGACCAGCCGGACAGCATGGATGTCATCATTGTCGACAATCTGAAACTGTTCCCAAGTGATGGCCCGAGACTGCCCTTCTAGAAGACTCAGACCTATAAGAGAAAACAGAAAAGTGTCCTGGAAAGTTCTATGACATGACATGTCTAGTTTAAGACAAGATTAATGAATTTTCACTCATGAAACTAGCTGAAAATTGTATCTTTGAGAGCTTTACAAGAAATTCGAATTTAGCTTTTATTTTTAATAATATTTCTTTTTTTAAGATTTATTTATTTATTTGAGAGAGAGAGAGTGAGAGTGCAGAGGGGAGGAGAAGAGGGAGAGGAAGCAGGAAACTCAAGCAGACTCCATGCTCAGTGCGGAGCCTGATGCGAGGCTTGATCTCACAACCCTGAGATCATGACCTCACCTGAAACCAAGAGTCAGTTGCTTAACCAACTGTACCACCCAGGCACCCCATATTTTTAGTAATATTTCTTTTTTTTAAATATTTATTTATTTGACAGAGAGAGACAGCGAGAGAGGGAACACAGAGACAAGGGGAGTGAGAGAGGGAGAAGCAGGCTTCCCGCTGAGCAGGGAGCCCAACGCGGGGCTTGATCCGAGTACCCTGGGATCATGACCTGAGCTGAAGGCAGATGTTCAATGACGGAGCCACCCAGGCACCCCTCTTTCTACTTTTTTTAAAAGATTTTATTTATTTGTCAGAGAGAGAGAGAGAGAGAGAGCACAAGCAAGGGGAGTGGGAGAGGAAGAAACAGGTTCTCCACCGAGCAGCAAGCCCGACTCAGGGCTCAACCCCAGGGCCCTGGGAACATGACCCGAGATGAAGGCAGACAGCTAACTGACTGAACCACCCAGGTGCCCCATAATATTTCTACTTTTAATACTATTAACCTCAAACTGACAATTGGTTCCTTATATATCCATTGGAGGCATGGTGGTCCAGAAAATAAATACTAAAGGAAAGAATAGATGTTATGCCCATGGTGGTCTCTAGTTCAAAAATGTCCACAAGAAATTTTTCAAAGATGACATCCAGATATTTTAAGCAGGCAAAAGAATCAGAAGAGCTTTTCCATATAAGTTATGAGTGCAAGAGTAGCCCATAGGACAGAGAATGTAAAGTGGGTAACCACGCAAATACAAAGCTACTACATTAGCGGAGCATTTAATGGTACCAGACATGAAGTGCCTGACACTGCAGTGAGAGCTGAATTTTATTCTAGACTCTAACAAAGAAGGGACTTTTGTAACTAAAGGGAATGAAATGAAACCTTCTCCTTGGACCCAGAATGCTGGAGGAAATCTGGGGAGAGAGGGTAAGCGCTACTCAAAGCAGTAAGAATACAGATACTGGACAGAACACTCCAGTGAAAAATGGGGAGCTGAGCATCACCACCATTCCCATTATTCAGGAGATCCAAGAGCTGACCTATTGCAAAGAATATGAAAAGGGAGCAAAGTGGCACCTGG
>CM052892.1:46529362-46834387 GCA_028534135.1 Potos flavus | reverse complement strand
CCTGCATGGCCCAGTCAGTTAAGTGTCCAACTCTTGGTCTTGGCTCAGGTCTTGACCTCAGGGTCGTGAGTTCAAGCCCCACGTTGGGCTCCATGCTGGGTATGGAGCCTATTTAAAAAAAAAAAAAAGAATCTCTGTGACTGGTGATAAGGGTTTTGAAGCCATGAGTGTATGGTACAGCATAGTACAAGGCACCATGGGACACAGCAGAAGAATAAGCAAGACTAGAAATATAGATAGCAAAATATTAGGAGTGGTTCTATCTTCATGGTGGAGTAATAAATGACTTTACTCATTCATTATCATTTTATTCATTTATTCATTACTATATCCATTCATTATTATCATTAATATTATCCATTCAATTTATCGCTTTAATGTACTTTCCAAGTTTTTGATGATGAACATATATTATGCTCATAAGTAAAAATTCATTTTAAAAAAGATTGTCATGTCCCAAGTAGTCAAAAACATATTTGGAGCTCTCTTAACAAGCTTGGGTTTCACAGATCACACAGTCTATTAAATCTCTACGCTGAAGCAATAATCTGATTAGTATATGATTATTACTAAACTTTGGGTTATCAATCTCTTCTTTTCTTTCATTATCCCTCTAACAGAGGTAGAGTGGGACATAGAAGCAGCAAGACTGCTCAACCAATGTTCTCATGACTGAAACCCACACGCACACAAATACGTGTGTGTGTACCCACATGCAAGGGCATACACACACACACACACACACACACACACACACACACACACAGAGGAACAAATATAAGCCACCACTTGAGGATTTAAATCAGACAGAGATATTTTCCCCTTAACAGAACCTATAGTCACTATTTACAAGTATGTTTTGAATGAGATCAATGGGAAAGGAAAAAAATCTTCATTTACATTCCCCATTTACATCTGATCTCAACATATACATTGCAGTAAAGACCACTCAGAAGTGACCTTCTTTTAAAATAAAGCAGTTTAAGCTCTTTATTCTTCCTGTATTGTGGCTTCCTTGCGTATCCTAAAAATAGGACAATGAATTAGTCTACATCTTCCTTCCCTCCTTCTGAACAGCGGCTGGAGACCTTTTCACTCTCTGTCCAACTATAGGTCAATCTCCCAAGTAGTCACTTTTTTGCCTCATTCAGTTGAAAGGTGCCCTTCTGGCTTATTTCCTCCAGAGGAAAAACCTGGTTTCCCCCACACAGGAATCCTGGATTTAAATTTCTCACCCTGCTGGTAGGAAAAACAAAACAAAACAAAAAAACAACTATCTGATTGCTTTCACTGGGCTGGGTTTCAGTTGCCTCATGTGTGAAATGGGAAAACGACCTTTCTTTCCTGACCCATATACTTTCCCGTCTTCCCTTCAGGCCTCTGTGGCTTGACACCCTCCATGGGGCTTCACCTGTGTTCCAGGACACTCGAGGGGCATTTGTATCCGCTGTTCTGATGGAGATGTGGACTGTAATCGGTGCACTCCTTTCGAAGAAGAAGTCATAAACCTCCACCTCCAGCTGTAAATAAACATTTGCATATGAATCACACACTGACAGTTTATAGCATAAAATACCATTATTCCTGGGGCAGACACCACAGTTGGAGGCAAAAGAGATTTAGGTTTCTGCTGAGGCCAGATCTCATTTTTTTAAAGATTGATTTATTTAGAGACAGAGAGAGAGAGCACAGGGGGTGGGGGTGGGGGCAGAGGGAGAGAAGCAGACTCCCCGCTGAGTGCAGAGCCTGACATGGGGCTCAGACTCGGGACCCTGAGATCATGACCTGCGCCGAAATCAAGAGTCAGACGCTTAACCGACTGAGCCACCCAGGTGCCCCACCTGATTTCATTTTCGACAACTGGATCTCACGTTTTCAGGCTCTAGATTTTGTTCCTTAGTTAGCAGTACTGTTAAATTTTCCTCTCCATAAAAGCGGCTTCTAACCTGAAATATGTGAATACGCTGAAGAAAGGTTCCTGCAATTGCTCAGGGACCAGCATCAGGCCACTCAAGACTTTCTCAAAGGTATAGGGGCCAGAGCAGAGGATCTTAAATGCGGGAGACTTTGTTCCCCCAGGGGACACTTGGGAATGTCTGGAGACATTTTTGGTCTCACACATAGGTATGCATGGTGGGCCATCCTACTGGCCACTAAATAGTGGACAGAGGCCAGGGATGCTCCTACCTACTGCCACGCACAGGACATCCCCCCAGTAAAGAATCAGCCAGTGCAAAATGCCACTGGTGCGCTTTTAAGAGACCCTAGTCTAGAGGCATCTATCTCTCCACACGCATTTTTAAATATCCGGATTTTATTTGCTTCCATGAAATTCATAGCTAATAAATGGGGCTATATGATAAGGTTTTTTTTTTAAAGATTTTATTTACTTATTTGAGAGAGAGAGAGAGAGAGAGGGAGAGCCAGACTCCCTGCTGAGCAGGGATTCCTGACATAGGGCTCCATCCCAGGACCCCGGGATCATGACCTGAGCCAAAGGCAGACTCTTCCCTAACCAACTGAGCTACCCAGGCACCCAATTAAGTTTTGAACCTTCTAATGTATTATGCACATATTGTACCAGGTGCTAACAGGGAAGGATGACATATAAGACAGAAATGCAAGGCACAAGCCTACTTTTGAAGAATGTCCATTTGACACTGAATGGCCATTTGGTCCATCAGAGAGGATAAATTATCCAATGGCAACGTATCAGCAGATACTACCCTACCAAAGAAACAGATTCAAGGCTGCCAAAGTAACAGACCAAAAATGGAACCACACCCAGGTAGGGAGGTCTTTTGGAGGTGGAACGTCAGTATCTATTAGGTTGAGCCATATGAAATTGTATGTCTGCTCAAACCAACAGAGTACCTGGTAAAATGAGTTTGAATTTTCATGGCTGAAAGAATGGACCACCTTGGCATTACAGTCCAGGGAAGGCTTGGCTAGCTTCAGGAGCACTGGTCCTTGCTCTGTCCTCGGGGTCCCACCCCAGGTGGCTAAATGAGCTCAGGGCTTCCAGCCCACGGAATCTGCAAAGCACCTAATCACTGAGAAAACTGAGAGTCACTTTCTAACAGCAATGACAAAAATCACACATTTGGCCAGGTTCTGCTTTAAGATCACATTATACCATGCCAGAAAAGACACACAGGAAGCAACCAGAGGAGCTGTGCTTCATTAGGAGTTCAAGGTAAAACCGGGTGTCTAATGAGAAATGACTTTATAATATGGAAGGAATGGGAGGCAAGAGGAAGAAAGAAAAAAAACAGCTGCCACTTACTATGACGAAATGAAGAAGAGCAAAGCGAAGGGCAAAAACATGGCACTTATAGTCAAGTCTTTTGTCTGCCCTGGATGCTAAATGCTGAAAATGCCTAAATGAGATGAAGGGCAATTTGGAACGTCAGGCACACTCATTTTCCTTAATAAACCTGAAGTCAGGTCTGTATCAATCTGCTCATGTAAATGTCCCATCCTGTTTGAATCAACTTGCTGGTGGGTCTGTAAGTTTGCAGAGGATTATTGTGTGCAAGACTGTCACCAGCTGTTCTCAACTCCCACCCAAAACAAAATTAGAGGGAAGAGGCTGGAATAGCAGCAGAAGGTACTGAGATTAGACAGGAAGGGGACTTTTCTGACAGGAAAGTGTTTGATAGAGTAATTAGTCATCCAATGAGATAATGAAATCTCCTATCCTGAGTCAGGGTTATTCAGTAAAATTAAGGATCCCAGTAAAACACTTCTCCAAACAAGAAGGAATAATAGAATTTATTAACAAGGGGTGCTTGGGTGGCACAGTGGCTGAAACTCTCAGTTTCAGCTCAAGTGGTAATCTCAGGGTCATGGAATCGAGCCCTGCGTGGGGCTCCGCACTCAGCACAATGCGAGGTCTACTTGAGATTCTCTCTCCCTCCCCCTGCCCCTTCCACTTGTGCTCACTCTCTGTCTCAAATGAATAAATTAATCTTTAAAATAAAAAGAATTTGTTAATGAAAGGATTGTAGACAAAGTCATCTCTAACTTCCATGGTCCATGTCACGCAGAAAAGCCGTCAAGGACATCAGAGTTCTCAAACCAGTGACCTCTGGGCCAGATGTGGCCCTCAGAAATATTTTGTAGCTGGAGCAATATGTTTTAGAACTTTTAGTATGTGTTCTGCATTTAAAAATTGAAACATTTTTAAAAAAAAAAAAAAACAACAAAAAACTTACAGATCTCCAACTCCTCTGAACAAGATCTAAGGCTACCCTGGGTGGGTCCCAGTTTGTCTGTATTCACACAGGGCAGCAATCACTGGAGCTCAGGGACAGCTGCCTCCAAAATTGCCAGCTCTTTCTTCCGCTCCCCTCAGTCTTCCCAGACCCTCGCCACCTCCCCCGCCCCCTCCTCAGTCTCCTCATTTGCATCACCTGCCCGGCTCCTCCAGGCATTTGAGTCTGCATCCAGATTTACAGTGACTGGTTCTCTTCTGAGGCCCTGAGGGTACAAACTCACCTGAAAAGGATGGGAAGTGGCTGCCTCTTCAGTGACTATGGATACCAAGCAGGCTAGATGCTCTGTCTCCCTTTCTTCTTACCTCGTAATGTCTCCGCACAGAATGGCTGCTGTTCGGCGGCTGATAGGCTATCTTCAGGTCACTTAGATCCTTCCAGGTGAACGAGGAGACCGGTCTGGTGTGATCCCACAGATGCGTTACGTAGCCCTGGGGCGGAGCTTTGGTGATGTTGAACACGAGCAAGGGCTTAGGGGTCTCGTCCTCTTCACAGTCCAGAACAGATGGAATCAGGGAGGTCAGGATGAACTGATCCACTTCCAGAGTAAACATGGCCATGAAAGCGGCCCTTGGAATCTGATTAGGAAAACCGGCTCTGATATAGACGGGCAACCACGCACTCTCTGACTTTTGAAGGGGAAAGAAAATACGAAGGGGAAATAATATGAATGAAGCGATCGCATACATGGCTAATAGTATGGAGACGGTATGTCCAGCAGTGACCTGAAACCTGGCTGCACATCAGAATCACTGGAGAGTTTTAAACACACACTGATGCCCAAGCTCCATCTCTTACGGGTTCTAATTTAATTGTTCCCCAAAAGGGACCAGAAACTGGTATTTTTAAAAGCTGTCTAGTGACTCTAGTATGTAGCCAGTATTGAAAGGGGACATTCGTTTTGGCATCAGAAGGAACTGTCCTTTTCATTCTATTTCCAGCACTTATGATTTGTGTGATTTTAAACACAATGTTTAACTCCTAAGCATTTTTCCCCCATTTGTAAAATGCAAATACTGGACCCCCCAAGTATTAAGTGAGGATTAAATGAGATAGCCAAAGTAAAGCACTTAGCCATGTCTGGCGCACCCCACCTACCTCTTCTGGTCACCCTGCCCACTTCCTGCCATGTGGTTTTAAAGAGGGCAAAGGCGGGATGAAGGAAAATGTCTCTATAACTCGGTACCCATGCAACTGAAGGGTGGTGGCTCAGCTGTCTAGTTAGTTGAGACCCTGAGTCCCCAGGTGACGAGTAGGTAATTAAAACTGAAAGTTACCAACAGACTAGAAATGCACCCTCAAATGAGAGAGTTATGAGCAAGCAGCCCCCATAATGGGGATCACCAGAGAAACCAGGAATTGCATCTTGGAATCTGAGATGTCGACAGGTGTTATGAGGAAGAATCCTCAAAGCAGGAGATGCTGGTTATCATGGGATTTGGTGTTTTGCAATGTTAAGAATGACCCTTAATGGTGAGAGTCACATTCAGTATGCAGAACACCGGATATTGGATGAGAAGTTGTCATCTGTATGTAACGAAATGTTAAGAACAGAATTCTTTTTGGCTCAATCCCAACTGAGGTTCCAATGAGAAAGATGCCAGATTTCAAAGTGAATCTGACACCAATACTGTAGGCAGCATTTACAAAGCAAATTGTCTGAACTGGTCTAGAACCCTCTCATCCACTACAAGAATAGAAAAGGGTTGAGAGGGGTAAGAGAAAGATTTATTTGTAGAGAAGAGTGCTTTGCTGTGCTGAGTCACTCCCTCGATCCCCAACCCCACCCAACCCCATGAAGAGGAAAGGTGGACAATGCTACATTTGTCTTGGATTCCAGGAGAGGAGTTTCCTGGAGGCCAGCCTTAAATGTATCTTTTACATGTGAGATGCAGAGGACTGAGGCTGGGTTCATACAGGAGGAAGTGAAGGGGCCAGATGCAGAATACTGGTGCCTCTTCTGGGATCTGCCTAGTCCTTGTTTGTAGCAAGGAAAAACATATAGGGGCTACCACATATGGGCTGAAGGGGACAGAGTGTTGGTCTGGGGTCATACTGGACCTTGACCTTTTGTGTGCATCTGTGAGAAGCCAAAGAAAGGCAGAAGCAGGCAGCTGGGGATGGAAATCATCCTAGGAGCTGTGGGAGGAATTGCAAGTGAATACTCAGGCTAGAAATGACTCCTCTGAAGTTCCACCAGAAGAAGATCTCCAGGATGGGAGATCCCCAGAGAAACCACAAAATTGCCCTGGAGACAAAGAATAAGCCAGAAACACTTGCCAGAGTTATGGAGCATGAAGTTATATTCCATCAGTGTCTGATCAAATAAGACCTCTCTCCCCAATGCTTCCCACAAACCAAGCCCTCTAAGACCAGAAGTTCCAAAACTAGCCAGCAAACTCAAAAGAGAGGAGAGCAACAGAGAAACAGAAAAGAAGACAATCAACCCCTCTCTCCTCGCACTGCATGCTTAATGAAGACAAATTAATGATATGCTGAGATATCTCAGGGTTCAGAGTATCTAGTCTTCACGAGCCATTAAAAAAATTATTTAAAGGGGCGTTTGGGTGGCTCAGTCAGTTAAGCATCTGATTCCTGATCTCAGCTCAAGTCTTTTTTTTTTAATTTTATTTTTTCAGTGTTCCAAGACTCATTGTTTATGCACTACACCCAGTGCTCCATGCTATGCGTGCCCTCCTCAATACCCACCACCAGGCTCACCCAACCCCCCACCTCTCGCCCCTCCCCTCCAAAACCCTCAGCTCAAGTCTTGATCTCAGCTCAGATCTTGATCTCAAGGTTGTGAGTTCAAGCCCTGCATTGAGCTCCATGCTGGACATGGAAACTACTTTTAAAAAAATTATTTAAAAAGTCATAATGTTGAAAATTTAAGAATGGGAAAATTATGGTATAAAAGGACTAGTGCCAAGGTAAGACTATTTAAGCCTAGGATTAAGCCTAAATAAATATGTTATTTTAAACATGCTAACAAAACGGCTATAAATGTCAAAGAGCTTACTTGAAATAAAAGATAGATGATTTAAGAAATAACAGGTATAACAACTGAATGTTAGAACTAAAACTGCAGATTGTATAAACAAAGACTGGAAGATAGGCAATCGCCAGGTGAAAGGATAGATAGGATCAATCCTTATACGTAGGAAAGACCTAACAGACCTCATTTCTTTCTTTTTTTTTTTTACAGACCTCATTTCGTTTTTCGTCTTAAATATTAAAAATAGAAGTTGAACAATGCTTTAAAATTTGGAACTAAATTCCAGCAAAATATAAAATGAGATAAAAGACCATCAAATAAGTGAACATAAAGGCATAGAAAATATAATCTCTATTGCAAGACAATTTTTTTAGTTAGCCAGAAAACATAAAACAAAATGATAGAAAAAATACATATCCATTACAAAACTATACCTTATATTCCCATGTTTAAGACAAATATTCTGAAATTAAATATCTAATTACATGTGTCTTATAGTGGAGACATTTAAAATGAAATTACATACAAATATTAAAAGGAAAAGGATGATAGAAAGTTATCATGTAAAGAAAAAAACAGAAGTGACCATATTGCTTTCAAAGAAAGATGAATCAAGGCAAAGAGCATTAAAAAAGGATGGTTTGCATAGCCCAAGATGGCAGAGAAGTAGGAGACCTTAGTTTTGTCTGGTCCCAGAAATTGAGCTAGATAGCTATCAAATCATTCTGAACATCTGCAAACTCAACTGGAGACCTAAGAAAACAATAGCCGCAACTCTACCAATAGAAAAACAACCGCCTTCTGCAAGGTAGGAGGTGCGGAGACGGGAATCCGAGGCAATATACAGGAAGATAAATGGTGGGGGGAGGGAGCCTCTGTAAGCTGGCTCCAGAAAGTGATAGAGCAGGAGAGCCCAAAATCAGAACTTTTAGAAGGCTGCTCCAGTGAGGGACGTCTCTGCCTGAAAGGTGCTCTGGTGGCAAAGCAGGGAGGAATCCTAGGTGGGACAGTCTGGCCTCCAGATCCCCAAGATCACAGGAAGACCAGGGGTGCCTGAGTGTGATAGAGCTTCCAGGTATTAGAGCGAGGAAGCCAGCTACCATTAGCAAGCTCAGGAGTAGGCTCTCAGCTTGGGGTTGCCATAAACCATAAACCATGAATAGTGGTCTCGCGACTGCTGTCCAAGCAGGGGCCCAGCAAGCAGCAGAATCCATGAGACACCCCACCCAATCCCACCAAACCCCTGGGAGGAGCAGCTCAGGAGTGTGCCACAGCAGTCTGCTGGGTTTGGACACTCAAAACAGACTCACGAGCCTGAGACAGAAACTCTCAGTCACAGGCCGAGTGAGCACGAGTGTGGCCAGAGACCAGGGAGACAGGAGTGACTGACTGCTTTTCCTTAAGGATACACTGAAGAATGGGGCCTGAGCATTTGGCTCCAGGGCTGGAGATGGGGAGGCCGCCATTTTCATTCTCCTCCTCTAAAGCTGCGCAAAAAGCCTTCACGGAACAAAAGCCACACAGAGCAATGTGGAACCACTGACTTAGCCTGGCCCCTGGCAAGGGTGCTGCAAATCTGCCCGGGGCAAAGACACCTGAGAATCGGTATAACAGGCCCCTCCCCCAGATCAGTAAGAACATCCAACTAAGACCAAGTTTACCCATCATGGAGAACTGCACAACTCCACCTCTAGGGGAAAATAGTATATAGAATTCATGTTTTTTTTCCCCCCATGATTCTTTAGTCTTTCAATTTTAATTTTTTTCTCTTTCCTTTTTCAGCCAATTTCTTATTTTATCAACTTTTTAAAATCTTTTTTAATTTTCATTTTTATAGTTATATTCTATACTCTCATTGTATTTAATTTTGTGTGCGCATATATATATATATATACATATATATATACAATCTTTATGATTGCGGGATACAGTTTTTTCTAACAAACAGACCGAAATACACCCAAAATCTGGTGTATGGAAAAAGCATAGGTGACACTAGAGAATCCCTTTCTAGAGAAATAAAAGAATCAAAATCGAATCAAGTTGAAATCAAAAGGCTATTAATGAGATGCAATCAAAAGTGGAGGCTCTAACTGCAAGGATAAATAAGACAGAAGAGAAGATTAGTGATATAGAAGACCAAATGATGGAGAATAAAGAAGCTGAGAAAAAGAGAGATAAACAACTAGTGGATCATGAGAGAGAATTCAAGAGATAAGTGATACCATAAAGCAAAAACAATATTAGAACAATTGGGATCCCAGAAGAAGAGGAGAGAGAGAGGAGCAGGAACTATATTGGAGCAAATTATAGCAGAGAATGTCCCTAATCTGGGAAAGGAAACAGGCACTCGAGTCCAGGAGGCACAGAGAGCCCCCCTCAAAATCAATAAAAATAGGTCAACATCCCGACATATAATAGTGAAACTTGCAAATCTCAGAGACAAAGAGAAAATCCTGAAAGCAGGTCAGGACAAGAGGTCCGTAACCAAAAGGGTAGAAACATTAGATTGGGAGCAAACCTATCAACAGAGACCTGGCAGGCCAGAAAGGACAAGCGTGATATATTCAGGGTGCTAAATGAGACAAATATACAGCTAGGATGTCATTCAAAATAGGAGAGATAAAAAGCTTCCAGGACAAACAGAAACTAAAAGAGTTTGTGATCATGAAACCAGCCTGGCAAGAAATATTAAAAGGGGTCCTTTGAACAAAAAGAGAGCCCCAAAGTAACATAGACCAGAAAGGAACAGAGACAATATACAGAAACAGTGACTTTACAGTTAATATAATGGCACTAAATTCATATCTTTTAATAGTTACTCTGAATGTAAATGGGCTAAATGCCCCAATCAAAAGACACAGGGTATCAGACTGGATAAAAAAGCAAGACCCACGATATGCTGTCTACAAGAGACTCGTTTTTGGCCCAAAGATGCCTCCAAATTGAAAGTGAGGAGGTGGAAAACCATTTACCACACTGATGGACTTCAAAAAAAAAGCTGGGGGCAGGGGCAATCCTTATACCAGACAAATTAGATTTTAAACCAAAGACTGTAATAAGAGATGAGGAAGGACACTCTATCATACTTAAAGGGTCTATCCAACACAAAGAGCTAAACAATTGTAAATATTTATGCCCCCAACTTGGGAGCACCCAAATACATAAATCAATTAATAACAAATCTAAAGAAATTCATTGATAATAATACAATAATAGTAGGGGACATTAACACCCCACTCACTAATGGACAGATCATCTAAGCAGAAAATCAACAAGGAAATAAGGACTTTGAATGGCACACTAGATCAGAGGGACTTCACAGATATATTCAGAACATTCCATCCTAAAGCAACAGAACACACATTCTTCTAGAGTGCACATGGAACATTTTCCAGAAGAGATCACATGCTGGGTCACAAATCAGGTCTCAACTGATACCAAAAGACTGGGATCATTCCCTGCATATTTTTGGACCACGATGCTTTGAAACTAGAACTCAATCACAAAAGGAAAGTTGAAAATAACTCAAATATATGGAGGCTAAAGAGCATCCTACTAAAAAATGAATGGGTTAACCAGAAAATTAAAGAAGAATTTTAAAAATTCATGGAAACAAATTAAAATGAAAACACAACTGTTCAAAACCTTTAAGATACAGCAGAGGTGGTCATAAGAGAGAAGTATATAGCAATACAAGCCTTTCTCAAGAAACAAAAAAGGTCTCAAATACACAACCTAACCTTACACCTGAAGGAGCTGGAGAAAGAATAGCAAATAAAGCCTAAACCCAGCAGGAGAAGAGAATTAATAAAGATTAGAGCAGAAGTCAATGAAATACAAACCATAGAAAAGAACAGCAGAACAGATCAACAAAACTAGGAGATGGTTCTTTGAAAGAATTAATAAGATTAATAAATCCCTGGCCAGACTTATCAAAAAGAAAAGAGAAAGGACCCAAACAAATGAAATCATGAATGAAAGAGCAGAGATCACAACCAACACCGAAGAAACACAAACAATTATAAGAACATATTATGAGCAAATATATGCCAACAAATTAGGCCATCTGGAGGAAATGGATGCATTCCTAGAAACATATAAATTACCAAAATTAAAACAAGAAGAAATAGAAAACCTGAACAGACCCTACCCAGCAAGGAAATTGAAGCAGTAATTAAAAATCTTCCAAAAAACAAGAGTCCAGGGCTGGATGGCTTCCCAGGGGAATTCTACCAAATATTTAAAGAAGAACTAATACCTTTTCTTCTGAAGCTGTTTCAAAATAGAAATGGAAGGAAAACTTCCAAACTCTTTCTGTGAAGCCAGCATTGCCTTGATCCCAAAACCAGACAAAGACGCCACCAAAAAGGAGAATTATAGTCAAATATCACTGAGGAACATGGAAGCAAAAATTCTCACCAAGATCTTAGCCAATGGATCCAACAGTACATTAAAAGGATTAGTCACCACAACCAAGTGGGATTTATTCCTGGGCTGCAAGGTTGGTTTGACATCAGCAAATCAATCAATGAGATACAATATATTAATAATAGAAAGGATAAGAACCATATGATCCTCTCAATAGATGCAGAAAAAGCATTTGACAAAGTACAACATCCTTTCTTGATTAAAACTCTTCACAGTGTATAGAGGGAATATAACTCAATATCATAAAAGCCATTTACAAAAAGCCCATTGCAAATATCATTCTCAATGGAGAAAAACTGAGAGCTTTTCCCATAGGGCGAGAACAGGGCAGGGACATTCACTATCACCACTCTTGTTCAACATAGTACTAGAAGTCCTAGCCTCAGCAATCAGACAACAAAAAGAAATAAAAGGCACCTGAGTGGGCAAAGAAGAAGTCAAACTCTCAATCTTCGCAAATGACATGATACACTATGTGGAAAACCCAAAAGACTCAATCCCAAAATTGCTAGAACTCATACAGGAATTCGGCAAAGTGGCAGGATGTAAAATTAGTGCACAGAAATCAGTTGCATTTCTATACACTAACAATGAGACAGAAGAAAGAGAAATTAAGGAACTGATCCCATTTACAACTGCACCAAAAACCTTAAGATACATACTAATAAACCTAAACAAAGACTCAAAGGATCTGTACTCAGAAAACTTTGGAACACTCATGAAAGAAATTGAGGAAGACACAATGAAATGGAAAAATGTTTCACGCTCATGGGTAGAAGAACAAATATTGTTAAAATGCCTATGCTGTCTAGAGCAATCTACACATTCCATGCAATCCCTATCAAAATACCATCATTTTTTTTTTCACAGAGCTGGAACAAACAATCCTAAAATTTCTATGGAACCAGAAAAGATCCCGAATAGCCAAAGGATAAATGAAAAAGAAAACCAAAGCTGGTGGCATCAAAATTCTGGACCTCAAGCTCTATTACGAAGCTGTAATCATCAAGATAGTACAGTACTTGCACAAAAACAGACACATAGATCAATGGAACAGAACAGAGAGCCCAGAAAAAGACCCTCAACTCTATGGTCAACTAATCTTCAACAAAGCAGTAAAGAATATCCGGTGGAAAAAGGACACTCTCTTCAACAAATGGTGTTGGGAAAATTGGACAGCCACATGCAGAAGACTGAAACTGGACCATTTCGTTACACCATACACTAAAATAGACTCAAAATGGATGAAAGACCTAAATGTGAGACGGGAATCCATGTAAATCCTAGAGGAGAACACAGGCAGCAACCTCTTCAACCTCAGCCACAGCAACTTCTTCCTAGACACATCATCAAAGGCAAGGGAAATGAAAGCAAAAATGAATTATTGGGACTTCATCAAGATAAAGGAAAGGAAATAGTCGACAACCAAAAGCCAACCAACAGAATGGGAGAAGATATTTGCAAATGTCTTATCAGATAAAGGGCTAGTATCCAAAATCTATCAAGAACTTATCAAACTCAACACCCAAAGAGCAAATAATCCCATCAAGAAATGGGCAGAAGACATGAACAGAGATTTCTGCAAATAAGACATCCAAATGGCCAACAGACACATGAAAAAATGTTCAATATCACTCGGTATCAGGGAAATACAAATCAAATCCACAATGAGATACCACCACACACCAGTCAGAATGGCTAACATTAACAAGTCAAGAAACGACAGGTGTTGGCAAGGATGTGGAGAAAGGGGAACCCTCCTACATTGTTGGTGGAATGCAAGCTGGTGCAGCCACTCTGGAAAACAGTATGGAGATTCCTCAAAAAGTTAAAAATAGAGATACCCTAGAACCCAGCAACTGCACTACTGGGTATTTACCCTAAAGATACAAATGTAGTGATCCGAAGGGACACCTGCATCCAAATGCTTATAGCAGCAATGTCCACAATAGTTAAATTATGGAAGGAGCCCAGATGTCCATCAACAGATGAATAGATAATGAAGACTTGGTGTATATATACAATGGAATACTACTCAGCCATCGAAAACAATGAAATCTTGCCATTTGCGATGGCATGGATGGAATTAGAGGGTATTACGCTAGGTGAAGTAAGTCAACCAGAGAAAGACAATTATCATATGATCTCACTCATATGTAGAATTTAAGAAACAAAACAGAGGACAATATAGGAAGAGAGGGAAAAATAAAACATGAAAGATGAAATCGAGAGGGAGACAAACCGTAAGAGACTCTTAATCATAGGGAACAAACTGAGGATTGCTGGAGGGGAGGGAGGTCGGGGGATGGGGTCACTGGGTGTTGGACATTAAGGAGGGCATGTGATGTAATGAGCACTGAGTATTATATAATATACCCAGTGAATCACAGGGGTAGATAAGACCTCTATCTCTGAAACTAATAATACATTGTATGTTAATTAATTGAATTTAAATTTTAAAAATCCCCCCCAAAAAAGGACAGTGTGGGCAGTTTATATTGATAAAATATACAAGACAAGGATTCTTATAAGCATCATTATATTTAATATTATTCTGGCCAAATAAGTGGGGAACAGAGCAAAAATAAGAGGAATAATTACTGAAAAAGACAGGACAAAATTATAATCATTAGTGAAAGATATAATTATGGTCTTCAAAAGCCCAAAGAACTGAAAAATTCTTCGAATAATTGAATTCAAGAAAGAAGCCAGATAAAAGAAATTATACCAAAAAATAGCTTTCCTATTTATCATCAGTAACCAACGAGAAGATATAATGGCAGGGAAAGCGTCTATTCACAGTAATTTCTCAAAAGCAAACTGCCTCGGACTAGACTTAATAAGTGTGCTCAACTTACATGAAGAAAACTGCAAATTTTACAGAAACACATCAAAGAACATTTGCCTACATGAAGTGAGGTCTCTCATTTCTGGATGAGAAGGCTCAATGTGGTAAATGTTCTAATATTCCAATTATTTCCAAAATACTTTATAGTTTTAATCCAATCCTGATAAAAATATGTAGGGCCTTTACTTTAATGAACATAAATGATTTAATTCTTTATTGAGAACTAAGATTAGGTGAGAATGGGCAAGAAAACTTTGAAGACAAGTGATAAGGAAGAACTTGCCTATAAAATATTAAAATGTATTATTGACCTTTTATATTTAGAATAACTGATACTGGCACAGAAATAAGGAGGTATATCTAAGAAACAAAAGAGCTAGCCTTTCTTTCTATTCAATAGAAGAAGCATCAAAAATCAATGAGAAACGGGTTCATTATTCAACAAATAGTGCTGAAAATTTTGACTACTTGGAGAAAAAACTGTTCCTGTGTTTCACAATATGATAAAATTCATTTCAGATGGATTAAAAAGGCAAATGTAAACAAGAAAACCTTAAGAATCTAGAAGGAAGTATGGATGAAATAGTCATTTAGTCACTTGATGAGGATGGACTGCACAAATATAAAAACAATAAAATAACAAGATTCAAAATCTTCAAACATAGTATAAATTCAGTTGCATAAAACAAAACCAACATTAGCGTGCATGTCTCCTTACCATGAATGTGCATATGTGTGTGTGTAATAAGTGGGAGAAATATAACTCGTTTAGTTTTCTTATTTTGCTTTCTCTGTGTTTTTCAAAAAAAAAATTCTCTGCAGTGAACATATTATTTTGATATTCATAAAAGAGTGTGCTTTATGTCATGCCAAATTGACTATGGAGTAGGTTAATTAATAAAACAAGAAGGTCATTTTAAGGGGTAAAATCCTAATCAAACTGATCTAAAAATATAAACAATAAAGCCCTAACTCAATATAGAGAGGTAAAATAGAAAAATCAGTCAGGAAGAAAAATGAGTCTATTTTTTTTTTTAATGGAGATAAGAAGTCAATCAAAGTGAGTTTTCAGGCACCTGGGTGGCTCAGTTAAGCGTCCAACTCTTGATTTTGACTTGGGTCGTGATCTCAGGGTCCTGAGATCGAGCCCTGTGTCAGGCTCTGTACTGAGCATGGAACCTGCTTGAGATTCTCTCTCTCCTTCTCCCTGTGCTCTCCCCACCCCCACTCATGCTCTCTCTCTCTCTCTCTTTCTCTCTCTCTTAAAATAAAATAAAATAAAATAAAAGTAAAAATCTTTTTGTCTCAAAAAGATGAGAAGACATCTACTAACAGTTAGGAGACCTACAATTTAGTCTTAGCTCAGTCATAAAACAGCTGTGTATGTACGGGCAAGGTATGTGATTTCTCTGACCACCATTATACAACAAGATGTTTGGGCTAAGCCACTTGTTTCAAAACCTAGCTGATGATCCATTTTTTTTTCCCTGGGTGGCTTTTTTAACTAGCAAAATACGCACAGTGCTTACTATGTGCCGGGCTTTGTGCCAACTGCTTTATAAGTATTATCTCATTTATTTCTCTCAATTACTCTAAGAAATAGATTCTATTATTCCCATTTTAAGATTTTTTTTTTAAATGAGGCATAAAATCCAAAGTCAAATAGCTAAACAGACATTTGAACCCAGGCAGACAGGTGCAGGGTTCATACTCTTAGCCATTAACATTAGGCTCAGAAATCTATCCTTTAAAATTCACCAAGTGATTTGCCTAATCAATTTGACCAGATCATCTCAAAGTTGTTGTTTCTTTAAATCTCAATTCTAAAATTCTCTGATCCTGTTTTGTCATTTTCTTATCATTTTTTATCTTATCAATTCCTTGGGAGTGACAATGTTCAATATCTGACTTTCTTGGGAGAAATCCTGTGAGAAGTCAAATTTTGAAAGATGGAAGTCTTTCATGAGTGTAATCTTGGATCATCTTATATCAATCGGCACAGAATCCAAGCTGTTTCAGCTGGTACACAGTTGCCCCAAATAAAACAAATTATAGAGTACATGAATCAGTTTAGTAGCATGTTAAATATTTCACATAAATTGATTTCATCTACTACCTTCATTTCAATGTGAAGAGATCAATAGGAGGAAAGGGCAGGAGGATTTGAAAGAGACTGAAAGATGGAGGAGGCCTTGCGGGAGGCCTGTCTCCTTGATGACCTGGTCTTCCATCTCAGAGTCTAAAAGAGTAAATAGGATATAAACTGCTACACCCATAATACTGGGACTGAGTTTCCTCTTGCTCTTAGTCTCCCACGGCCTTGCCTTGTCGGTTTGTGGACCCCCCGATTTCCTCTAACAGGTGAAAAGAGATTCTAACCAAGAAGGGGGGAAGCCTCAAAGAAAGGTGCTCCAAAAGACCAAATGACAAGCTAAAGAAAACTGAAGGGAGAGGAGGAAGAGTAGCACGTAACTGGCCCAGTCCTTCCTCCATTGCCTTAGTGGTGGCAGAGCTAGAAGAGAGGCAGGGAAGGGAAATTATACACTGATATTCTGCAGTTCTAATGAGTCAGTGGGCAGTCCCACTCATGGTAGCACAGGAGCTGTCCCTGGCATGGCAGCCAGCATGATCACCCCCACTAAAGTGGCTCTCTTGCTGCAGATCAGCCGGGGACACAGACACATAACCCCCAACTCCACCTTGTATACGATTTTGCTCCTGCCATCTGTGAGGTCCAGCTGGATGGAGATGTAGTCGATGTTGGGAGAAGGGGGATCTGTGTGTTGATAGCGAAGCCCCATCAGCAGGAACTCCTCACAGCTCACGTTGACACTTCCCATTTTCTTCAGTCCCAGGGCACAGTTTCCACCTGGACACCTCAGCTCTGCTCCCAGTTCTAGAATGTACAGCACTGAGTTAAGACAGCTACTTGAGCATGAATGTAAAATTAGACAACCAATCCTCCCTCCCGTGGATCCTGACTGCCTCAGGAATACCCATGCATACCCTCTAATCATTCACAGAGGGGGATGGCATTATTCTACAAGCCCATAATTTCTTTTCCTGAAAAGAATGGTTGACCAGTTGTCTCCTGAGATCCTTGCCCACTGAAAGTTACACTGAGAGAAAAAATAATAAAATACATGTTCTGACGACTGAACATCCCTGACGAATAGGCCACTGGGTCAAGACTGGCTTTCCGTAGTCTAGTGCGGGTCTTCCTTCACAGCATGCATATCCATAGCTCCATCACGCACTCTCTCCAAGGCTGTTCTACTTGCTGAAATTCTCTCCCCACTGTGTTCATCACACCCCGAAGTCCTGACACCTTTCCAGGTCCCCTTAGTCCTTTCACTAAACCCTCCTTGAAGTACTCTTTGACAGCCTGAACCAACCTGCTCTCTCCCACTAAAAACTACCATCATCTCTTCAAGAGTGTCTCTCTCTCTCTCTGCCCAACTTCCTTTTACACTCTCGTAGGGTGATACCCATAGGTCACTTATTTTTCGAGTCGCCTTTTGTACATTTCCCTGATGTATAAAATGAGTATTCTAATTTTTAACCGGATGGTCATGAACACGAAATGGGAGGACTCATGTGTAAGCATACCTTTAGTGTAAATTGTTGCTCAAATTCAAGGTATTACTATGATTGTGATTATTGGTCTTCCCATAGTGCCTAGAACATTATTATGCACAGAGGAGGTACCCAAAATATACTGATTAGATGAATAACAGAAGGAATATTATCCATCAACTCCTCCTGATTTAAACCATGGCTACTGGCCCCCTGCTGTATGTCAAACTTTTTTGTAATCAAATAGTATTTAATAAATACACCAGCTACTATTACTACGACTGCCACTGTCACTGTGAATAACAGCTGACCATCGCTGAGCACCTGCTATGGGCCCAACACCATGTGAAGCCCACTTCGTGCACGTGATCTCATTTACTCCATCTTGCCACAAACCTGTGGAGTAGCTACTATCCTTACCCATTTTACAGAGGATTAACCAGGTTAAGTACCTTACCTAAAATCACGCAGGAAATAAAGAGCAGAGGCAGTTTCAAACCCAGGTCTCTCTGATTCCAAAGTCCATACTCTTAACCACTAGCCTACATTTTTCAACCAGCAACAAATTATTATATCAAAAATAAAAGATTTTTTTGTCAAAGTAGAAGATGACTATTACCAGATGTTTTTGTCAGTTCTATTAACATTCAGATATGTATTAAAACATACATATGAGGGGCGCCTGGGTGGTTCAGTCAGTTAAGCATCTGACTCCTGGTTTCGGCTCAGGTAATGATCTCAGGGTCGTGAGATCGAGCCCCATGGGCATTAGGCTCCACGCTCAGCAGGGAGTGTGCTTGGGATTCTCTCTCTCTCTCCTTCTATCCCTCCACCATTCTCACTTTTTCCCTCTCCTTCCCTCTCTCACTTATAAATAAATAAATCTTAAAAAAAAAAAACAACAATAACAAAAAAGAACACTGTACATACGAGACTCAGGGAAAAAACTGTGTGGCTGATCTCCACGAGGTTTTTCTGGCCGAGGCTCCAGCAGGACCACCTGACCATGGGCTGGCAGCCGGCTTCCCATGGGATCCAGCCTGACCGTACACTCCAGGCTGGCCGTCCTCTCATAATCAAATCTGAGGAGGTTCTTATCAATGGCTCGGGACAGGCCATAGAATTCAGATACCTCCAGGACATTGTTACTCCTACGGATGATGTTACAGTCTGGTTCCAGGAGATAGACCCGCAGGATAAAGGTTTCCGTGAAGGTATCTGTCTCAGTAAATCTATAGAGAGAGCAGAGGGAAGGCAATGTTTACTAGTGCTCAGGTATACTTCTGGTATCTAAAGATTGACTTTACAAGATACGAATATGGGGTGGGGTTTGGATTTTGTTATATACTCTACTCCCAATCTCAGTTCTTTTCCTTTCTTCTCCTTATCTTGGTGTCAACTCCTTTATCTGCCATCTCCCTCACCAATGAGCTTTATTTCAACACCTTCTCTCAAACCCATCATCATCCATGCTGATATGTAATGACAGCTGGGAGCTCAGAGTTTCACTTCTAGCACCTTTATAATTTAAGAGTGCCAAGCTTATGTAATTTATAGATTGAGTTTTGATTCAGGAGTGAAAGGGTGAGGAGTTTTTGAAATATCAACACCTTTTTGCTCTTCCGAAACCTATGAGAGACATTGTTAATTCCATTCTACAGAGTGGGAAACTGAGGCATAGAGAGGTCAAGTAGCTCGCCAAAGGGGCTGTGGGGGAGGAGAGGAGGGAATAAGCATGTTCTCTGATTTTCTGCCTCCAACTCCTATGAATATTCTATTTCAAATGTCCTCAAAACCAAGAGAACAGCAGCTGCTTTGATTCAGCCCTTCTTGCCTTCTCCCCCACCCTCTCTGCCCTTTGAAACTCAAGGAAGAAGTGAGAGAAGCCAGGATCCACCAGCTTTTCTAGCCTTCCAGGTAGGCTGTCCAAAGTTAGTTTTTTAACTCTAAAGTCTCAGAAAGATCAAACAGCCCTGTGTACTGGTGATATAGAATCCTCGGGTACTATTTCATTTTTTGAGCACAGCATTGTGTTCAAGCCTCTCTTTCAGCCCTTGTTCACATTCCAATTATCTACCCATATTTTGCATCAGATTAGGAGCACCAAAAATCCATGAATCCTCATCCTTGTGTTTCCTATGCCCAGCATAGGGCCTTTAGTTATAGTAGGTGATTATAAGTGTCTATAGAACAATTCAACATCCTAGCATCTTCTACAAAACTCTTTGCAATAGTACTGTAGTACTTAAGGGAAATTCACACTAAGATATTTTAGCCAGGTATTCATAACAGCCATAAAACCAAGTAAAAATCTATCTAAAAGCCTACTCCAGGAGTGCCTGGGTGGCTCAGTCAGTTAAGCATCTGCCTTTGGCTCAGGTCATGATCCCAGTGTCCTGGGATCGAGCCCCGAGTTAGGCTCTCTGCTCAGCAAGAAGCCTGCTTCTCCCTCTCCCTCTGCCTGCCGCTCTCCTTGCTTGTGCTGTCTCCCTATCAAATAAATAAATAAAATCTTAAAAAAAAAAAAGCCTACTCCACCTACTGCATTGTCAGTTACCTCTATGAAGTGAGCAATACCATAACCATGAGTTTAATTTTTAAGCTAATTTTTATTGGGATAAAATTCACCTTTTTAAAGTATACAACTCAGTGGTTTTTAGTAGATTCGCAAGGTGGTGCAACCATCACAACTGCCTAATTCCAGAACGTCTTTACCCCACAGAAAGAAATCCATACCCATTAGCGATCACTCCCCATTTGCCCTTCCCCCAGCCCCTGGCAACTACTAATCTGCTTTCTGCGTTTTATGGATTTGCCTTTTCTAGAAAAGATATGTGACCTTTTGTGTCTGGTGTCTTTCATTTCATATGATGGTTTCAAGGTTCATCCGTATTATAGCCTACATTGATACTTCATCCAGCTGAATAATATTCCATTGTATGGATACACCACATTTTGTTCACAAATTCATCAGCTGGGTTATTTCAACTTTTTAGCTATTATGAATGATGCTGCAATGAAGATCTGTGTGCAAGTTTCTGGGGAAATAAAGGTTTTTATTTCTCTTACACATGTATTTAAGAGTAGAATTGCTGGCTCACACAGTCACTCTGTACTTAACTTTATAACTGATTATTTAAACATTTTTATTATTTAATATGTTTACAATTAGAAGATACTTGACTTATTAATTAAGCAGGTGATAATCAAAACAAAGAATATCATTCGATTTTGGAATATATTTTCCGAGTTCTCATTAAGAATTTGTATTTTGTGGGGCGCCTGGGGTGGCTTAGTGGGTTAAGCCTCTGCCTTCGGCTCAGGTCATGATCTCAGGGTCCTGGGATCGAACCCCGCATCGGGCTCTCTGCTCAGCATGGAGCCTGCTTCCCCCTCTCTCTCTGCCTGCCTCTCTGCCTACTTGTGATCTCTCTCTCTCTGTCAAATAAATAAATAAAATCTTTTAAAAAAAAAGAATTTGTATTTCGTAACTTTCATTTCCCATCGTAAGCCAGAAGGTGGATCACCAGAGTTACCTGTACAAGAACTCTGAAGGGGAACAGGACAGAAATTTTCCACAGAAAAGCTCCCAGGAAGATGATACAAATAAAGATAATTGAAAGTCGACAACAATTCTTGCCTCATCTACTTAGATCCTCAATTTCTACTGATTACCTGCTTGTTTGGAATCTAGCAACTAGCCTCGTGATAATATTGATCTATAGAAAAAGCCCGAAGGACTACACAGAATGGTTATGGGTGCTGCTTACCTGTAAAGTCTAAGCTTCACTGTGTCTTCATCAAGAATCGGGCAACCATTGTGAATATACTTTACTTCATTGGGAAGGAAATGGCAGTCAAAGACCTAGTTCACATGAAGAAATGGATCAATATTTGTGAAAAAATTGGTACAAGATTAGATGTTTCTGGCAGTAGAGTACTGCCTGGGGAAACCATGGTCTGTTAGAGGGGTGTGTCTGTGTGTGTATGTGTGTTCATACACGTGTCCATGTTGTAACCACCACCACCTCTACCACCCCTGTGCCCACTCCCAGCCTGCTTCTATAGGTGTGTCTTATTTTGAGAATAGCTAAACCATGAGAATCCAAGCAGATCAAGCGGATATATTAAGGAGTAATTATCTCTTGAAATGATTCTTTGTTTACAGTCTCCAGTATATTTAAACTATGGTTCCATTTATCAAAATATAATACACCCACACCCTTCAGGAGTTCAGAGCAATTGAGTTAGAGGTCTGCCTGTGTGTATGCATGAAAAGGCGTGCATTACCCCACACACAAACACACTGTATTACTTATATATCTTTTTCTTTTCCTTTTCCTTTTATTTCTTTCTTTTCCAAATAGCATTTTTATATTCAAAAATGAAGCCACTGGCTATGGACACTGTTGTGGTTGATCAGAGCCAAACGTGGCCCAGAGTTGCTTCTCATATTCTTGCAAAAGACTGCTTTACTGGTTACTAATAGCAGAAATGGTTGATGAGGGGGGCTTGAGTGGTTAAGCACCTGCCTTTGGCTTGGGTTGTGATCCCAGGGTCCTGGGATCAAGTCCTGCCTGGGGCTCCCTGATCAGCAGGGAGCCTGATTCTCCCTCTACCTCTCTCCCTCCCTGGCCCCCCTCTGCTCATGCACTCTCCCTCTCTCAAATAAGTAAATAAAATCTTTTTTAAAAAATAGTTGATGAGACCAATAACAAGCTAAAGGTAATTTCTTCCATTCAAATAAAATTATAATTAACTGAATCACCTCACTCAGAATTATTAAGGAAATTGCTAACTGTTGTATTTTGGGAACTCTAATTCTTAAAAGAAGAATTTTCTCTCCCAGCCACGCCATGATTCTCATTCTGCCCAACCTGACTTGGCAGAGTGTTAAGAAATACCCTTGAAGTATTCACATACCATCACTGTTAAGTTCATGATGTTTAGCCTACATTTTGTCACAGGTTCATTTACAGGCAACATCGTCCTCTCTGAGAAGACTTTATTACTAATACAAATGATCTTTTCCCACAGACATCATTGGTTCCTCGTTTAATTGACAACAAGGAAGGAGATAAAGGAAAGACCTTCCCCATATCATTGACAAATAGTCCTGGTGATAAAGAGACAATCTGCTTTGTTAAAAGAAACATCTGTTTTATGTTTCGTAATATGTTTTCCTTTTATAAAAGGCGACAGCCATAATTGTCCATAAATTTACTAACTAAAACAAAGGAGAGCTAAATCCTTTTCTAATTACTGTCTAGCCTTGGTTTTTTCCACTTCAACTGCTTTTCAATTACAATTTATAATTAAATTGTCACACATTCCTAACTCGTTACTCACTTTAATGACAGTAAACTGGTTCAACCTAGAGATGTTTTCTTACGGCCGTATCTCTGATTCAAAAAAGCAAGCTCAGCTCTAAACTGAGGTGATTTTCCACCCAGGAAATGGCTTGCTTTGTAACAGGTGTGAGAAGTGCTGTGTGTGAGGAAGTCTTGTCCTAAAACATGAGGAAAACATATTGCCACCGACCTTGTCTAATTGACTAGATCAGGAGGGTTATCTAAACAGAAGGTACTGGTGTGCGCCAATGGAAATCCCTTTCCAAATATCCAATAGGAAAATGAACCTGTTGGTCCTAAGACAAACTTCAGTAATGAAATGAAAACACTAATTGAACAGATGTTAAACAAAACATTTTCTGGGCAAATCAAATAAAACTGTTCATTACACAGCAGGGTGTTGTTTATACAGTCATCTCGCTAGAAACGGGTTCACATAAGCCTTGCTTTCAACTTACTGGTAAGTGCTATTAAAGAATCATGCTTAGGTTTTGTGTGTAGGCACGCATATTCGGCTATGCTTAATTTCAAAAACGCCATAAGAAATCAATCCTTGGGGAGGGTTGCATTAAAAATAGGCACACATCCACCCAAAAAAAAAATAGAAAAGAAAAAAAAACAGACTTTACTTAGGAATCTGGTTTCTGTTGAAATTATAATAAAGTAGGAAGATCCTCTGGGAGTTTGAGAAACAAAGTTTTCTGGATACATAGATTTCCTTATGGTACAAATATCTGACAGAAAGGAAATAAAACTCCACAGCTCAATGGATTCCTTTTCCACACAATAAATTTTAGAAGATACAAGTCACATATTTACTTTAGACCATATAAATCCATTTAAGATGCCACATTTACCGCCAGAAATGTGCTCATTGAACATTTTCTCACATCACACTAAAGCCATAGCACTTGAGGGGACAAGTGGGGACTTTTTTGGAGCCCCATCCCTGGCCTGCCCGTTCAGACTTCCCTAAATCAGGTAGGCACGCTGTTTCTGCTCCATATTCTTTCTGGTAACTGGATTTTTGCCTTAAAATCAGAGAAATTCTGAAATGGAGATGACTTGGAAACCTCTTACAACCCTTGACCCCCAAATAAGTGTTTTACCTGATTGTAGTCACTTAGATGCCCTTTTGCTCTCTAGTATCTCAGAGCTGGCCAGATGGCAAAGACCATTAATACATCACCAAAAATATACAATGGAGACAATTATATTACTTGCAGAGAAAGTACTATATATATGTTTATAAGTCATCAGCTATTTGGGACGGGGAGAGGATACTCCTCAGAGCCTGACTTAAGGAACAGTATATTCTCCCCAAATTACTTTCTAATGAGGAGAATCTGGTGAAGAATAGGGCTTTTGTTTTGCATGCTTAAGGGCCAGAGATAATACACCAGAAGAATTTTTTTCTCTTCTCCCACAAAATATTCAGCCTCATTTCTAAATAAATGTTGAACAATTTTTTAAAATATATTGATTGGAAGGGGTACCAAATTATGAGTTCATTACTCGATAAGGCACCCACATATATCCGTGCAGCCATGGACCCTGGTGTTCTAGGGTTAGGGTCCTCTGTTGCTCTCCAAAACTCCAAGAATTTGCTTTTAGCAAACTGAGTCCTTGTAGTTAGGACTCCATTTTCTGCAGCTGAGCTTATTCATGTCACCTAGTCATTGCACTTAGTGCATCTGGGCTCTAGGTATGAGCCATCCCAGGTCTCTCCTCTTTCCCTGACTATAAGTTCCAACCAACCAAACTTTCACTGGGCACCTGGGTGGCTTAGTCCCTTAAGCATCTGACTTAGGCTCAGGTCATGATCTTGGGGTCCTGGGATGGACCCCAATTTTAGCAGGGAATCTGCTTGCCCTTCCTCCTGTTCGTGTTCTCTCTGTCTCTCAAATAAATAAAATCTTAAAACACACACACACACACATACACACTTTTGCAGTGCAAACGGTGTTGGGAGAAAGTATAAAGATGCTGCAATTCCCAAACACTTGGGACTACAACCCCTTAGGAGCTGGGGCCATTATTGTCTTCAGACAGTTTGCAGGTGCCCATCGGAAGCTCTGACTGACAAAAGAAAATCTCATGGGAAACTGCAGAGACAGATTTGGTTGCTGTCACATCAGGAATACTCCCTAAGCAGAAGCCGCCATAGAGTTGTGACGTATTTCAGGATTGGACTATCCTCTGACAGCTGTAAATCGAATGGCTTGCGATAACCACTTGAATTAGTATCTTTCTAACTCTCCTTAAATTCGTCTCTACATCATCTAGTACCACTGTGCAGTAACTTTCTGGAATAAAATTCTTTAGCCAAATGGAGAAGAAACGTAATGTTCACAGTTCACAACTGATGGTGCATGTTTCCAGAAGCAGCAATAACAGCCAGTGAGAAACATTCTCAAAATTGCCTGCATTAGGAGGACGTTAAACCACAGTAGGGACAAGCCATAAAACCAGAAGCAATTTCCTATTTTATATAGAGGTAAATTCCTACTTCAAGCAAATACAATATATGATAATACAGACTTTTTTTTAACCCAATGACCTAGAAGGTAACTCTACTCTACTCTACTCTTAGAAGGTAATCCTACAAAAGGATTGCACCTATAGTACTCTTAAATGATAAGGTCTCCAAGATTTTGACAAAAGGAACACATTTTTCTACAGACATTTTTGAAGAAACAATGAATATTTAAAGTGAAGTATTTTCACCTCTCTTTTCCACGTCTCTCCTCCCACTCAACGGGATGTACTAGTGATGGAAACAGATAAAAATGTCTTCACATTTTACTTGTGCTATTCTGCAATCACAAGTCTGGCCTAAAACACATCTTGAAATCCTGATATCTTATCCAAAGGCACCCTGACTAGCCATGGATGAGATCATTTGGGGCAAGAATAATTCCATAAAGACTGATCATATCACACCACATAGGGGACGGCCCACTCCAACCCTTGGAAGGCTGTCCCATCCCCGTTTGGTTTTGTTTTCTCTCTCTGTGTCTCTCTCACACACACACTCACATTCATACACATGACTGAATAGAAAAATCTCAGGAATGACCTACCTGTGGAGTGAGTTTCCCAACCCTTTGGGTCATTGGCTCGTTCATCACAACTTCCACTTTGCAAGCATCTTTCTCTTTGGGGATGGCAAACTTCAGGTCATCTCCCGACAGGAAGGCAGAGCTGCCCTTCATCACCCTGACTCCATGGTTAAGGCTGATGAAGGTGGGACTGGCCCAGCCCAGGAGCAGCAGCAGCAAAGCACTGGGCCCACCCCAGTTTGGAGAGCTCATGCTGTCAGGGGCCAACTCAGTTTGTCCACCAGCGAAATCCCTTCAACACAAGAGGGCTTCTGTGCTTCCTCCAGAGATGTTAGCTCATAGTCCAAGGGGCAGGGCAAGGGGTCCTGACAATGTGCCCCAAGATCTTAACATGTTCCTTTCATTTCAAACCCAGACAAGGAGGCTTTTCAGGCAATCCCAGGGCTTTTAATAAAACTCGCTGATCACTCCTGACAACGCCGGCAAGATGAATGTGCCTCCGAAGTGCTTTTCTAATCCTGCAAATGAGAGGAGAGATTGGAGGAAAGTGAGAGAGAGAGAGAGAGAGAGAGAGACCAAAAGGTTGGTGTGACTATTCAAAAGATCCCTGCCAGCAAAGGAATCTTTCAACCACCCTATAATTTCAGCTAAATTAAAAACAAATAAACTAACTTGACCTCCAGGCCCATGTGAAAGGCAGTGAAGCCATTTCAGTACCCTGCTTGTAACTCCCGCTTCCGGACTCAATGCTGCCCACTCCCCCACCCCACCCCCGCCCCATGGGGATGTCACTTGTGTGGTCCCACAGGAGCCAACCAGCCTCACTGCCCAAGTGCAGCGTTTGGTCACCTGGGAGGTGAGCTCTGCTTGTTTCCTCATCTGTTAAATGAGGACTGTAGCCTAATTTGTAGAAGAGAGCTGACAAAATTATTTGCATCCTGATTCAAATGCTGATTAATTCTTAATCATCACAACCCAAATAAGAAACGAGCTTCGAGCTTCGTAATTTGTCCCACAAGCACAGCTTTGACATTGCTGGGCAATGAAGGCCCCTGAGAAACTCTTGAGTGGAAATCGGAGACAGATATTTTTCTAAGTGAACATTTGGGGGTTTTGTTTACATGTCAAAGGGACTAGTAATCAAGTCGCATAGCTTCACTAGACACAGCTACTGACTCAGCGCATGTGTACCTGTTCGCATTATCTATGATGCTAATTACACCACAATGTGCTGAATCTGCACAAATGGGGTCTTTGTTTCTACTTTAACCACTTAGAACTTCAAGATTACTTCTCTGTGTTCCATAACAACAGAAATGACTCTGCCAAGTAAAACATGCTGTAATAAATTTTTAGGTTCAGGGTAAGGTTGGGTGAACCAATGATGGTTTACTATGCCCATAGGAAGTCTTAACATTTTAATGATTTCAACAAATTTCTGTACATAACCAATGGATATTCAAATAAATGTTTGCCCAAAGGGTTTACACAAAAAAATCACCCAAGTCTAATACATCAAGGGAAGACTCATTCTCTTGTCATTGTTTCAAACCATTTACTTTTGAGATAGTACATGATATGGGTCACCTGATATCTAAGGGGGGTATACATTTTATAGAGCAGCCTTTTTTTATGGTGTCGCTCTCAAATGAAAACAGTTCCCACACTCCCACTGACGGTGTTGTCCACACTCCAGCCGAATTAGGTTGGCTTATTTGGGCAGAAATGCAAACTTAGCTGTTGAACCTTCACAACAAAATCAAACCTGGTTTCCATTCACGTTTGGCATCTAAGCCCACTCCAAAACAAAAAGCAGCACATTCAGAAAGAAGAGGGTGGCTAAGTGTTTCCCAAAATGGAGAGATAAGGGGAAAAACTTTGCTTTCTAAAGATTTTTAAAGAATTAAATCAGCCTATAAAGACCATAAGGACGGCACACTCTCATGCACCCCTCTTATCTCACTATAACCTCCCTTCTCCTTCACTGCTTCCGAAATCCCATGACTTTTTAACATGGGGAACCTAGGGTCCAGTCCTTGGACCTGGTTTTTGTCTAATCTCACTCCCTAGTGATCTCATTCCTTAGCTTTAAATACCACTTATATGCTAATGAGTCCCGAATTTATATCTCTAACCTCCTCCCTTAACTCTGGATTCCATATGTCACGGTCTATGTGACATCTCCCGGGGGGTGTTTACTGGGCATCTCATTCTTCATGTCGCCAAATTTGTGCTCTTGGTCCTCCCTCTCTCCCTCTCCCCAATCTCAGTTAATGGTATCCAACTTTTCAGTTGTTCTCTCCTTTGTCTCAGTGTTTGGTCTACAGCTAAACAACAGCAACAAAATCCTGTTTGTTCATTGCAATGGACACACCTTAGGGTGACTTCCAAGAATTGTGGCCCCATAGCATCCAGAAGTTCCCTCCCCTCAAGTGACAGCAGAACCTGTGAGGCTTCCAACCAACAGAATAAGGCACAGGTGATGGGATGTCGTTCCTATGGTTACACTATATAATAAAAGAATCTCTCTTAGCAGACTGGGGCTCCAGGCTCTCCTGCTGAACTTGAAGAAGCAAGCCTCCCTGGGTTCCAGTGTCACAAGGACATGAATTCTGCCAACAGCCTGAACAAGCTTGGAAGAAGATCCAGCCTCAATCAAGCCTCCAGATAAGACTGGCATCCAGCTGATGCCTTGATTGCAGTCTGAAGCAAGGAACCCAGGTATGCTGTGCCCAGACTCCCAACCAGTGTCAACTGTGAGATGAGAAAGTTGTGTTAAGTCACTAAGTTTGTAGTAATTTGCTTACACGGCAATATAAATTGAATGCACCCTTCTTCAAAACATATCCAGACTCCAATCACTTCTCACTTCCATTGTTGTTATAAGAATGCAAGCCATACCATCAACTCTTTGCTGGATGACCACAGATAGCATCCAATTTGACTTCCCCACTTCACCTCTTGTCTCTGCTATAGCCAAGCTTTAGCATGGCAGTCATGGGCCCTATTAAATATTACTTAGGTCACTTCCACACCCCAAACCTCCAACAGCCTCTCATCTTAGTGTAAAAGCCACAAGGCAACCATGTATGTAATGTTTTCTCTCTTACTTCTCTCATCTCCTCTACTGTTTGTCTTCCCTTCGCTTCCTCTGCTCTAGGCCCACTAGCATCTCTGCTTTTCCTCAAACATGTCAATATTGGCCTTCTCCCTTTGCTCCCATCCAGAAGCACTTGCTGTTCCCTCTGGCACATTATCCCTCAGATATCCTTCTTCCTAGCTCACTGGCTCCAAGTTTTCCATCAAATGTCACATCTGTGGTGTACCACACCTAACCACCCCCTTAAAACTGTGACACTCCCATCTCCAGCATCCTTTTCTGCTTTGTTTTCAACCTTAGCCCTTATAACCATCTAATAATACATTTGCTTGTTTATTGTCTGTGACCATCTCCCTCATAGAGGTGAGAATTTTTATCTTTTTTATTCATGGATTTATCTTTATGATTCCCTGCATCTTGTTGCCCAGGACCACACCACAGGCTGGCAGAGCTGTGAGCTAGAAGGAGCCTAGAAGAGACATTTGCAAGTGAAGTCACCATACCAGCCCATTCTTCCAGAATTTTACATGGCAGAGAATGTAAACTTCTTTCTTGTTTAACCCACTGATATTTGGGGTTTATTTTGGTACTCGTGACTGAACTGTAACTATAGCTTTAATCATCACCTTATTCTTCAATTTTTTCTATTAATTTAATTTAGTCACTAATCAGCTAAATAGTGTACCTTCTTGCCTAACAGCATACGGGGCGATAGCTCATGCTCTACTAATATCATAATAAGTTCTTAATTAGCATATAAGTACACAGACCAAGATCCTAATGTCTTTCCACAAAAAGATACAAGAGAGAAAGAGGAGAAAATCTATTTCTGTGGCTCCCTGAGCTTCAATGATGTGGAAAGAGTGGACCTGAATTCTGAAAATCCAGATTTGACTTGATTCTTATGAACACTGGTTTCCTCTTTTAAAAGAAGAGCTATCCATCCTCCCACTTCCAGTTTCCCTGTGAGACCAAATGAAATAATCCATGTGGAAATATTCTAATGATAAAGCACCATAAAAATGAAGATTATTACAAAATACATCAAAAGAATGAGAGGAAAGCTGCTCTTGAGAAAAATAGAATGGCAGGACTTGGGCTTTGGTGAAGGTGGCAGAATCAGGTTCAGTACAAGTCAAATAGAGTATGTTCTATTTACATTCTCATTTACTCCTTCTTCCTCATGATCTTAAGACAACCTGTAACAATAAAAACTGAACTCCAGTATTTCGGAAACAATCTGAAGCAACACAACTGGGAGGAAAGGAAGGGTAGAAGAGCAACAATTTCCAAAGTCAAAACCAAACATCCTTCCATCAGTGGGCCTGAGTGAAGGGTGCAAAATTAGGCTCCATGAAGATCAAAAAGAGTATGATGTATTTATGTTCTATTTACATTCAAATTTTGCTTTCATATTTTTCTCTTGGTGTTAAGGAACACCAAGTATGTGGGCATTCCATGGAAAATATTGCTCTGACTTTTCACTTGAAGAAGGGAGCAGGGGAAGGGAAAGAGAGAAGGATTTGGATGAACAAATGGAGAAGAAAAGAGCAAACACACGAACAGAACAATAGATAAGGAAATCAGGGCTCTGAATCACACAAGGTTTCATAGATGAAGATGGGTCTTTTATCTTCTCCCCCACCCCCTGCAAATTAAATGGTAGTAATTGTCCTGACTCTGATACAAAACTATGATGTCCAGAGGGAACCAACATTTACTTGACAACACCTTAATATAACTCATCCTGAGAAGTCCATTTTCTGGTCCCAACATAGGGCCATGTCAGATGCTCAGAATCCATCTGCCCACAGCTCGCTTAGAATGCCGATGGGGGCATCCACGGGGTTGAGCAAAATCAGCAGGAGCACTCAGATGCAGAAGCAGAAAGGTGGCTAAATTCTTCAGGGGAGCTTGTCACCTGACTTTTAGCCACTCCAGACTTAATTTGACCCTGCAACAGGAACAAACCCTGTCTCCCCTTGCTCGTGTGGTGGTTTAGCTGCCTCTTGGCATTTCAAAATCCTCATGTCACAGCTCCAAAGCACCTCTGTTCTTAGAGTCCATGTTCTCACCGTTGCCTTTTTCCTTCTTGTAGAAACCGGGTATTCTAAGGAATATCTGTACAAGCCAATAAAAATGAGTGAAAACATGTTCTGAAAAGTGGTAAGCCACTCTGCTTTGAGTTCTTCTCATAAAAATTCAAAAAAATGTTTCTGTAATCAAGCTTTCTTTCTTGGTAAATTTCCTGAACAGAAGAAAGTAATTTAGTAACATTTCCTAGTGGCTGGGGGTTAAGGAATGTGAGCTAGTATTTACTTCATAATTATACATTTGGTTTAATCTTAGGACCATGTGTTCTTTATGTTAATGAAAACATGATACTTCTGTCACTTAGCTAGAATATTCTGCACACATCAAGAAAAGAATGGATCCTAGCTGTACTCCTGGGCTCTCTCTCTGCAATGGAAATTTTCAATGGTCAATGATAATGACGTATGTCCTGATAAGAATCATATTTACTACAATTCTTCTTTAAAATTTTGCAGTGGTAGGGCGCCTGGGTGGCTCAGTCGTTAAGCGTCTGCCTTCAGCTCAGGTCATGATCCCAGGGTCCTAGGATCGAGCCCCCCATCAGGCTCCCTGCTGAGCAGGGAGCCTGCTTCTCCCTCTCACACTCCCCCTGCTTGTGTTCCCTCTCACGGCATGTCTCTCTCTGTCAAATAAATAAATAAAATCTTTAAAAGAATAAAAATAAATAAAATAATAAAATAAAATTTTGCAATGGTAGCTATGAAATGCAAAGATTACCTTCCCCCTCTTGTGCCCAGTACAATAATCTATCATATCTTCTTGCTGGCTTGCCTTGCTGTGTGCCAGACTCTCATATGTAGCCTGATACTCTTCTCAGTGATCCAGGTTAATTGTTACCAATCAAGGGAAGATGACATAAACAATGGAACTTTTTGTCTTCCCTGTTTTACAAGTACCCTCAAGTTTTTAAAAATGAAAATAGACTTGAAAGAACAGAACCTAATAAGCCCAAAGAAAATGAAAACACTAATTTAGAAAGATACATGCACCCCCCTCCCATGTTTACTGCAGCATTGTTTACAATAGCCAAGATATGGAAGCAATCCAAGGGGTCATGGATAGATGAATGGATGAGGATGTGGTAATTATCCACGATGGAATATTACTCAGCTATAAGAAAGAATGAGATCTTTCTGCGCCTGGGTGGCGCAGTCAGTTAAGTGTCTGCCTTCGGCTCAGGTCATGATCCCAGGGTCCTGGGATCAAGTCCCGCATCGGCTCCCTGCTCCGTGGGGAGCCTGCTTCTCCCTCCTTCTCTGCCTCTTTCTCTCTCATGAATAAATAAATAAGATCTTTAAAAAATTTAAAAAAAAAAAGAAAGAATGAGATCTTGCCATTTGTGACAACATGGATGGAACTAGAAAGTATCATGCTAAATGTAGTAAATTCATCAGGGAAAAACAAATACCATATGATTTTGCTCATATGTGGAATTAAAGAAACAAAACAAATGAACAAAGAATGAAACAAAGAAAAAAAAGGTAAACAAAAAAACAGACTCTTTAATCCAGAGAACAAACTGGTGGTTACCAAAGGAGAGATCAGTGGGGGAACAGGTAAAAGAGGGAAAGGATTAAGAGTATATTTATTGTGATGAGCACTGAGTAATGTATAGAAATGTTGAATCATTATATTGTACCTCCAAAACTAATATAATGCTGTATGTTAATTATACTTCAATTTAAATTTAAAAAAATAAATAAATAACAAAACAGGGGGGATGAAAATTAATAAAGTGGGTTTAAGTTAAAAACAGCCAACTCAGAATCAACCCATTCCTACCCACCCACACATAGAGAGATTTTGATTTCCTTGCCTAGAATGGTGAAGAAAGCCAGTGAGATTTTTCTAACTTCTACTTCACCTTAAAATCTTTAAAATACCAGTCAGATTGACCTTAGAAGCCATCGTGGAATTTTTTTGATGGATTAAAATCATCATTATTTTCGCCCAAACAAATTTCCAAAGTAACTCATATAAATCAAATGTAAAAATTTAAAGCGTAAACTTGTCACTGAATAAAATTATCCATAGGACAACTAAATCGAAACCAAATCATAGGCGACATGAACTGCTCCAAAGGAATGGGCAATCAGGGGAACCGTATCCACAGAGAACAGCTAGGTGTCCAAACTCAGGCAAAGTGGTTCTCTGGTCTGTGTTTTGGTTGAGGAAATTAAGACTTAGGCAGACTTTACCAAAGACTTCAGATGCACTGCCTCCTCTGACTTTAGCACCCCCTAGCAGAGAGAGAGAGAGAGACAGAGAGAGAGAGAGAAGTCCAATTGCTTCTTGTTACAGGCAACAGGGAGTCAACACTCCAAGAGGTCATAGCCTGATACAGCAGAGCCTGGGGGGGAAGCAGGTCTTGAGTCCCCGCGTAGGGCTCTTTCCTCCTGTATGCTAGCGATCACATTCTTTTCTCTCCAACAGAGAGTAGTATAGACCACAAAAGAAGAGCTGGGAAGACACAGTCATAAAAAACATTTTTTCTTTTTGAGAAGCCCATAACCTCTTATGGAGTTTTAGTTGCTCAATGACCGCACGAGAGTAAAAAATCTTTGGCAATCTTGCCCAATACAGGATCTCCAGAGAGATTTCTCTCAAATAGGGAGAAGAGAATCTTGCAGAAGAAATAGCTTGTGACCTCTAAGACTTTTTTCTTTATCAAAGAATTGTTCGTGTCTTCCTGTCCCCATTTTTTAAATACTTACTATATACAGGCACTGAGCTCTGTTCTTTATATGTATGTTTTCATTTCTTTCTCACAACAAGGCCTACAAAGCATTTTCTACTATTATTCTGATTTTATAGGTAAATAGTGACTTAAAGAAGTGACAGAAGAATCATAATAAGAACTAACATTTACTAAGTGCTTATTAAGGGCTAGGCAGTATTCAAAGTACTTTACATATATTATCTTTGTTTAATTCCTGCGACGGTTTTAGGAGGTAGAGAGTGATTTTACAGGTTTGGAAAATGAGGTGCAAAGAGGTTAAGTAACTTGCCCAAGGTCATCAGCTTGACTCTGGGGTCTGTGTCCTAGTTTTACCTGACTCCCAGACCCACAAGCTTAACCATACTACATTATACCGCTTCACATCACAGCAAAATTTTTTTTTTTAAAGATTTTATTTATTTATTTGACAGAGAGAGACACAGCGAGAGAGGAAACACAAGCAGGGGGAATGGGAGAGAGAGAAGCAGGCTTCTTGCCGAGCAGGGAGCCCGATGAGGGCTTCGATTCCAGGACCCCGGGATCATGACCTGAGCAGAGGGCAGACACTTAACTGACTGAGCCACCCAGGTGCCCCCACATCACAGCAAAATCTTATACTCCTTGCAATTACTTCACTACTCCCTCGGGGTCATTTTCTTATAGCACGCGAACCCCTAACAATTTTCTTTGTTTCCGGACAGCAGTTGATGACTGTTGCCTGAATTAAAGTTTCACTGCAGGCAATGTTATCTCAAAGAAGTAGCTGTTACTTTAAGAGCAGATAATTAAGGCAGATGCCCTAACCACGTCCGACTGTTCCAACTCATCACACTAGCCGCACAATTTAAAAACCTCAAGGCAAACAGGCCTCCTCGTAATTCCAGTCTATTAAATCAATAAAATATGTCTTGATTCTGTTTATAGCATTGTGCTTCCTCCACTCTGTAATTTTTTCTAAAATGCAATCTAAATCACAGAATGTATGGTTAAGGAGAGACTTTAGAAATCAAACAGTCCATATCCTTCATTTTTTTAATCAATGTATTCTCCTCTTTTGAAAATAACCCCCTTTTATGTGTATAAAAAAAATACATGCTCATTAACTAACGGATAAAATACAGAAACACAAAGAAAAGGAAAAAATACCCTTTCCCAACACCCAAAGAAAACATCCTTAGGTTTTTCAAATGTATGTGTGTATATATACAATTTTTAAACTTAATTAAAATCATTCTATAAAAAGAGCGTGGACCATCTTTTCCTATTAATGCAACATTCTAGTTTAAGCACTTTCTATATCATTAAACATTCCTTGTGATCTTACTTTTCAGTTGTGCCCTCTAAGACATGGATATACTATGATTTCCACCGTCATTTCTTGTTACATTGAAGTAATTACCATGTCAGTAGATTGTGATGAAAACTCCTTAATTATACATTAGTTTATTTTTCTAGTTCTTTCCTTCTGATAGTTTTCTCGCAGTGGAATTATAAGACCAAAGGGTATCAATTTATTTTGAGGCTCCTGATATGCATGCTTTCTAGAAAGACGGCACTAATTTGACACCCTTATCAGTCTTGCTCACATTCCATATCATCCCTTTAATCTTTACTCACTTCCCAAGTGAAATGTTGCATCCTGTCCCTATTTTAACTTGCATTCCTTTGTTTGCTTACGATTTAGCTTTTTATTTATTTTTAATGTCCATTAACCATGTGTACTTTCTCTATTAGGAAGCCCTTCATTTTACAAAAGAAAGAAAGTCCCATGGCAATTAAATGACTTTACTAATGTTGAAAGAAATTTCGAGGCACAAGATGGAGCCACTCCTGCCCAGAATGCCACATCCACAAACAGAAATTTCCATAATTTTCATGTGCCTGTAAATGTTCTACTTGACCAGAAACGCAGTCTATTCAATCAGCCAATCCCCAAATGCCAAGCCAACTCTGTGCCTTCTCACCCTCAACGAGGTTGACCACGTGGCCCCAACCAGTCAGATATTCTCTAATTGTTTCTTCCTTGTTTTTTATTCTTCATCCTATAAGTTTCTTGACTTCTGCCCCATTTTGCAGTTCCCTGAGACTGTCCACCTCATAAAGTGTTACATAAAGTTTGTTTGCATCACCAAAACTGTCTCCTTTAATCGGTTTCTCGGCACCAAGATTATATATCTGGAGATGAAGCCTGGTTTGGAAATTTCATTCTCCTGACATCCAGACCATGGCAATGTCCACTATCCCTGCAGCTCATTTAAATCACAGATGCTCACTCCAGAGACAATCCTTTCAGTACTTTCTTCCCCCAATTCAGCAATTCCTGACAGACTCCCAGAGCTATGGAGAGAAAGCCTTCCCTCGGGCTAAGCTGTCAAGACCAAAGTTGCAAAGATGGATCTTTGACCACCACACAAACTCTTAGAAGGACTCTTAGAAGTTAGGAAAACTGAGAAGGTTTCCATTCTCAGATTTTTCAACAGTTCAATGTTTATCCCACCAATAAAGGTCACATTTTGCAAACTGTGTTTCTTAAAATACACATTTTGGGGATGTTAAGAGTTTTTCACACATAAAAAAAGTCTTCTATATCCAAATATATCTGAAGCACAGAATGCTAAGGGTATTTTTGTTTTTGTTTTTGTTTTAAGATTCACAATGCAATATGAGCATATCAGAGGCACTAAGAAGTCCTGAGGAAAGAAAAACTTTCAGCCAGAAGGTTGCAAACATAGAAAATCCTCTCCGTCCCCATACGAAATCCAGGTTCTTTGATAAATCACTCAAGAAACACTAGGTTAGAGAGTTAAAAATGACTGAAATATAGAATGGCCACAAATTTCTGGCCACACCTGATAAATCCATACTTAATGAATCTACATCAGAAATCCAAATTCCAGGCCACTCTTTGGAAACCAGACATCTGGCCTTTCTCTACAAAGACCTTCCACTAAAACTACCTTCAAAGGTGGAGAAAACAGATGGCAGGGGGGAAAAAGGTTTTGTCCCCTCGATTTACAGTTGTTTTTAATGACTACTGAAGTTTCTTAAACCATCAAAGGCATTTCCTTGAAGATTAGGAAGTGGCCATAATTTACATTCACTTTGCTTTTAGCCAGAGGGTTATATCAAACAAATTTTCACAACAGCTTGTTTTAATCGAATAACTTAACCAGAATGAAAAACATTCACATTCACCGTGGTTGACTATACCTAGGACTTAACCATATGTACACACCCAAACTTAAATTCGGGACCTTCCCAACCACAGTAACCCTCTGGAAATTGGCTTTTCTCTTCTTGAGTGAATTCTGGATCTTTTAATTCACCAAATACCAAGTTGTCCAGAAGTGAGATTCTCTTTAAATTCGCACAAAGTCATATTCAGAAGTTCATTGTCCGGAAACCATTCCCTTTTTAAAATAGATCCTGGTTCTCTGTTTGAATAGGACAAATTCATTTGTTCATTTAAGATACAAGCAATTGCAGAATACCCACTTTGTGACAAGGGCTATAAGTGCTAGGATTACAAAGACAAAAAAAAAAAATTCTTGCTCATACAGAGTTTATAGTGTAATGGAGAAGGACAGACATATAAACTCTGAATTCAAAAAGAGTGGTAAATGTTCTACAAAAAGAGTGGTAATGGTGGAATGCATTGCATGCTACAGAAATAAATAGGAGGGAGGCATTTGACTCAGACTGGGTAGTTGGGAGAGAGCTCTCCTATAAGGGGAGACAGCTAAATTAGAACAAATAGGATTTATTTAGAAAGGTGAAAGGATGGGGCGCCTGGGTGGCTCAGTGGGTTAAGCCTCTGCCTTCGGCTCGGGTCATGATCTCAGGGTCCTGGGATCGAGCCCCGCGTCGGGCTCTCTGCTCAGCGAGGAGCCTGCTTCCCCCTCTCTCTCTCTGCCTGCCTCTCTGCCTACTTGTGATCTCTCTCTCTCTGTCAAATAAATAAATAAAATCTTTAGAAAGGTGAAAGGGAGTCAGAATGGCTAAAATTAACCAGTCAGGAAACGACAGGTGCTGGCGAGGATGCAGATGAGAAAGGGGAACGCTCCTACATTGTTGGTGGGAATGCAAACTGGTGCAGCCACTCCGGAAAACAGTATGGAGTTTCCTCAGAAAGTTGAAAATAGAGCTACTCTATGACCCAGCAATCGCACTATTGGGTATTTACCCTAAAGATACAAATGTAGTGATCCAAAGGGTCACATGTACCTGAATGTTTATAGCAGCAATGTCCACAATAGCCAAACCATGGAAAGAGCCTAGATGTCTATCAACGGATAAATGGATAAAGGAGATGTGGTATATATATACAATGGAATACTATGCAGCCATCAAAAAATATGAAAGCTTGCCATTTGCAATGACATGGATGGAACTAGAGGGTATTATGCTAAATGAAATAAGTCAATCAGAGAAAGACAATTATCATATGATCTCACTGATATGAGGAATTTGAGAAACAAGACAGAGGCTCATAGAGGAAGGGAGAGAAAAATGAAACAAGATGAAACCAGAGAGGGAGATAAACCATAAGAGACTCTTAATTATAGGAAACAAACTGCGGGTTGCTGGAGGGGAGGTGGGTGGAAGGGATGGGGTGGCTGGGTGATGGACATTGGGGAGGGTATGTGCTATGGTGAGTGCTGTGAATTGTGTAAGAGTGATGAATCACAGACCTGTAGCCCTGAAACAAATAATACATTATAGGTTAATAGAAGGAAGGAAGGAAGGAAGGAAGGAAGGAAGGAAGGAAGGAAGGAAGGAAGGAAGGAAGGAAGGAAGGAAAGAATGAAAGAAAGAGAAAGAAAGAAAGAAAGAAAGAAAGAAAGAAAGAAAGAAAGAAAGAAAGAAAGAAAGAAAGGAAGGAAGAAAGGAAGGAAGAGAAAGAGAGGAAGGAAGGAAAGAAGGAAGGAAGGAAAGAAAGAAGAAAGAAAGAAAGAAAGAAAGAAAGAAAGAAAGAAAGACAGAAAGAGAAAGAGAGAAAGAGAGGAAAGAAGGAAGGAAGGATGGATGGACGGAAGGAAGGAAGGAAGAAAGAAAGAAGAGTGAAAGGGGCATGTTTGAAAATGAAGAGAAAGAATGTGGCAGAGTCAGAGAATCAACGAGTAGATGTTATGTCAGAAGCACAGTTTTTGTGTAAACGAGTGGAGAGGCAGCTGACTTGTAACAGTTCACTAAGGTAAAACCCCCACCTTTGAGAAATTGAGGTCTGCGGGAGAGAGATTTATAACCAAGTACTTTACAATACAAAATGGTAATGCTACGATAGCATATGAGCAAAATGCTCTAAGGAGTTCATCAAACTCAGCAATTTACCCTTAACTTGTACTGTTCGAGAGGAAATACTTCATGGTGGAAAGGACTGCTCAACATTTAGAAAACTACCCAGTGTGGTGCCTGGGTGGTGTAGTAGGTTAAGGATCTGACTCTTGATTTCAGTTTAGGTCATAATCTCAGGATTGTGGGATCGAGCCCCACATCAGGCTCCACACTCAGTGCAGAGTCTGCTTAAGATTCTCTCTCCCTCTCCCTCTACCCCCTCCCCACTGCTAGCTCGCTCACTCTCTCTCAAATAAATAAATCTTAAAACAAAACAAAACAAAAAAAACTACCCAGCATTGCTCCTTGAGCTGTACTAGAATAACCTTGACCATCTTACTTGCATGCCATAGCTAATGATAAAATCCAAACTCACAGATGTCTGGTGCAGGAAAGAGGCCAACCATCACAAATAGTCCTGTTAAAAGATCTGCTGAAATGGAAATGCTTTTTTTTTTTTTTTTAAAGAAATAAGTATGAATTTGGAAAATACTTTATGAACAAATATATTCTTTGCCCCAAACTGGAAACCCCAAATGTCTAACAATAAGGAAATGACTAAGTAAACCTATAGCATATCTGAAGTTTTAAAAAATAACATTTTCCCAATTTTTATAATAGTATAAATGCATTGTAGAAAATTTGAGAAATGAACAATTATAAAGAAGAAAATAAAAACTACCCAAAATTCTAACATGCAAAGATAATTATTGTTAATATTTGGTCTGCTTTCTTCTAGGAATAGTTACAGCTTTTTTATTTAAATTCAATTAATTAACATATAGTGTATTATTAGTTTCAGAGGTAGAGTTCGGTGATTCATTAGTTGTATAAAACACCCAGTGCTCATTACATCACATGCCCTCCTTAATGTCCTACACCCAGTTACCCCATCCTCTCACGCCCCTCCCCTCCAGCAACCCTCAGTTTGTTTCTTATGGTTAATGGTTTCTTAGAGGTTTATCTCCCTCTCTGATTTCATCTTGTTTTATTTTTTCCTTCTTTGCCCTATGCTCCTCTGTTTTGTTTCTTAAATTCCACATATGAGATCATATGATAATTGTCTTTCTCTGATTGACTTATTTCACTTCGCATAATACCCTCTTACTCTACCCATGTCATTGCAAATGGCAAGATTTCAGTTTTTTTTAAAGATTTTATTTATTTGTTTGTCAGAAAGAAAGAGTACAAGCAGGCAGAGTGGCAGGCAGAGGCAGAGGGAGAAGCAGGCTCCCCGCCAAACAAGGAGCCCGATGTGGGACTCAATCCCAGGACCCTGGGATCATGACCTGAGCCGAAGGCAGATGCTTAACCGACCAAGCCACCCAGGTGTCCCAAGATTTTTGTTTTTTTATGGCCGTATAGTATTCCATTGTATATATACACCACATCTTCTTTATCCATTCATCTATTGATGGACATCTAGGTTCTTTTCATAGTTTGGCTATTGTGGACATTGCTGCTATAAACGCCGGGGTGCAGGTTCCCCTTCAGATCGCTACATTTGTATCTTTGGGGTAAACACCCAGTAGTGTGATTTCTGGGTCATAGGGTAGCTCTATTTTTAACTTCTTGAGGAAATTTCTTGAGAGTACTTTTCCAGAGTGGCTGCACCAGCTTGCATTCCCACCAACAGTGTAAGAGGGTTTCCCTTTCTCTGCATCCTCACCAACATCTGTCATTTCCTGACTTATTAATTCTAGCCATTAATTCTAGTTAATTCTAACCATTAATTCTAGTGGTATCTCATTGTGGTTTTGATTTGCATTGGAAATGCTTTTGAAGACTTAAGAAACCAAGTGATAATGATAAAAAAATGTAATGTTGTTTGAGACTAAGTCACAGTACACCAAAAGTCATAGAATTCTAGGGTTGGAAGGAGCTTCTCCTCCAAATTTTACTTAAACCAACATTCTTATCCTTGGGTGTTACGCACTTACTTTGCATCCAGCCCTGGTTCACCACCCCCTATGGAGCAGATTCTAGTCTAAAGATTCTGCTTCTAGGTAAGTAATTTGTCCAAGGCAAATGCTAATAAATGACTGAGCTGACATTCCAACCCCAGCAGACAGGTTCCAAAGCCCACGTTCCTGAAGCCCATACTCTACACACTCCAGCACACACAAAGAGGTCAAGGTGAGGAAGCAACGGCTCTAAGGGGCTAAGTGATTTGCCAAAGATTAAAGAACTGGTTGGCCTGCTGCTTTATTCACTGAAGTAGGCAGAACATGGAAAGCACACGACAGTATCAAATCCTGGGATAGAGTAAAGTCGAAAAAACTACAAGTCCTATACATGGATCCTGGCAGTGAGGAGATGCAGACACTGGTGTGAGAGCACTTCTCCTGGGAGCTGGCCTTCCTGCACTCAGGCAAAGCCTCCAGTCAGGGCAAGATCTGCTAAGTGAACCATCTCTTGCCATAGCCTTGCTGCTGTACCTGCCCTTCAGGGAGATGGGGGTCAATGCACGGAAATGAACATTGAACTCTTAAAAAAATTAAGGCAAGTCTTAAAACCAACGAATAATTAAATTTAACAGAACTCTAATGAGAGAGAGGCTTTCCTTTCTTCTCTGCTGAGGATCTTAGCACAATTCTATGTTCAGCCATGACCTACACATCGCTTTATTTTACAAATAATTGTTTGTTTGTTTTACAAATATTGGGTTTTTTAGAAATAATTTTGTAAATATAGTACAGGAGAAGGAAGAAGAGGAAGGGGGTGGGGAGGGCTTAACGCTCTGCTCTAGGATTATAGCTGAAGTGAAAGGAAATGCCACAGTAGTAAGAACAGAGTCGGGACTCTAAATCAGATTTCTCCAAGTTCCACTATTTCCTTGAACGAAGTCCTTATTCTTCCTTGACCTCTGTTTCCTCGCCTATACAATCAACGACACCTTTCAGGGCCATTAAAATAGTTAACTGTGATAACGCACGTAAATGTATTATGGCTCAAAGTCCCCAGTGTGCAGGAGCACACATACCCACCAAGAGAGCAAGGCGCATGTGCACCCACAGAGCGAGCAGGGCGCACGCGCACCCACCGAGAGAGCAAGGCGCATGTGCACCCACAGAGCGAGCAGGGCGCACGCGCACCCACCGAGAGAGCAAGGCTCCAGGAAACTCTGTTTCCTTTTTAGCCAAGGCCAATCAGAGTTTTTTCTAAAACTTATTGAAAAAGTTACCACTGTAACGGATACTTGCTATTAAACATTCATCAAAACCCACAGAATGTACAACATCACAAGTGAATCCTAACGAAACTATGGGCTTTAGATAATCATCGCTGGCTCATCAACTATAATACATGATACTCATACAAGGTGTTAGTAACCGGGGAAACTAGGGGGATGGGGTGTATGTGAGAACACTGTTCAATTCTTCCATAAACTGAAATCTGCTCAGAAACTAAAGTTTATCAATTAAAAAAATATTAGTTGAGCCATCCTTTGACATGTTCCGTGATTTAGGTTGAATTGACTCTCCAGTAATACCAACAGAGCTAGAAATTTTCTATAGAGCAGAGCAGGGCCACTGGCAACAAAAAAGAAGCCAGGCAAACCACAGGGACTTCCTGGCATTCAGAACTGAGCGTGATTGTATCCGCGCTGTAGAGCTCTGTCTTTCCTCACGATCTGCAGACATCTGGCTACTCAGGCACCAGCAGGGCTTGCTGGCCACAGGACCCTCCCACACTGAGGCCCCCCAGGTGAACCCAGTGGCCAGCATGGCCAGCATTAGGTCTCCTGCACATGCATGAGTCCCCGACTGCCTCTGTGCTCTGCTGAGCTTAACTGCATTAAGAAGAGTGGAAACATAATCTGCTTACTTTGGCAGAATTTGGGATGGGCTGCGGTGAGTAGGAGGGTGGGAGAGTGCTCTCAGGCAATGAGATTAAAAATGCTTCAGTGCTAGTTCAAAAACAAAATCTCCATAAACATCACAGGCTGCAAATAAAAGGTATCAGAATGTCCGATGAGATGACTTATTTGTTGAATACATGTGTGCACAAGAATATGGCAACATATAAGAATGGCCTCCTATGATAATTATAAACACAATCAAGTCAGAGAAGTGTTTTTAAAGAGAGACGGGGCACCTGGGTAGGGTCAATTAAGCAGCCGACTCTTGATTTCTGCTCAGGGCATGATCTCAGGTTCCTGAGATCGAGCCCGGCAATCAGCTCCACCGTCAGCATGAAGTTTTCTTCTCTCCCTCACTCTCTCCCTCTGCCCCTCCCCCTGTTCATGCTCTCTCTCTCTCTCTCTCTCTCTCTCTCTCTCTCTCTCTCTCAAATAAATGAATAAAATCTTTAAAAAGAGAGACAAATACACTGCACACAAGTGGTCTTGGCTTAAACATTTTCTTAGGAGTCTCCAAGACACAAATAGACTATTTTTTAAAAGCGGGCTTGTAAATCATTTGTCTAGAAGTGAGAACATATTAGCCATAGGCATAGCATCCAACTAGCCCACGAAGGCAGTTCACACTGTGATGTCACGGAGCATTACATAAACTCAACATGGTGGAAGGTATTTCTAGGGAAACCACACTAACATACCTGTCCTTCAGAGTATGAGCCAAAGGAGGTGAGACTCCATTACTGGGTTTTTCTCAGTTCAGTACATCAAATTCCGGAGGCACTGTTCATGTTGTAACCATGCTTTGGGGGTGGGGGGGGTGTGTGCTCAGGATCCTGTTTTCACAGACCAAATAGTAAACAGTGCCCGCAGAGTTACTGCAGTGTGATGATTGACCCCAATGTCTCCTGAGGCCTGAGGGAAAGTAATGGTTAAAAAACGAGACTCGCTCTCATGGCTTCAGCCCTACTTGACTGCTGGAAGGAAGTAAACGGCCTTTGTGAGGGCCGATGACGGTCTTCGTCATTAACAACATTCTAGAAACACACCAAGGTGAAAGGGTTGCCCTAATGTCACTCCTAAGCCAGCAGGGTCCCACATCTGGCTTTGTCTCAAGACAACTCATGCATCATCTCAAATTTTTTCAGATGTAATTTGTCTGGGTGGGGTCCAGCCATCTGAAATCAGTTCTCTGGTGATTCTAACGAGCCACGAAGTTTCAAAATCACTACTGTAAACAACAGGACTTTATTTTCTTCTCCTCTGAGTGGAAGAGGTAAAGGGGGCTTTAGTGCCCAAAGACTGAAGGTAGGTTTTTTGGCATATTTGAAAACCATCAGGGTGGAGTGCAGTGGTGGGTCTAGGGCTGGGGTCCCACATAGAAGACCAGCACCAGGAAGAGGCTGAAAGCAAGATCCAGTTTGGGGAGCAATGGGGAAGAGGAGAAGAGACAGGATGGCCCCAGACAGAGAGGAAATGAAGGAAATTTTCCCAACAGCCTAGCTGGGAGGCCATTCCTAGGAAGCTAGTCACATGCGTGACAAGTACAGACATGAGGCATCAGTTTCCCAAATTAGCAAACTCGTTAGAAAGGAAACAGTCTAAAATAAAAGAAATTAACATCAAGTTTAGCCAGTAAAATTTTGGGCGAGGACTACTTTCCATTGCATTCCAACTTTTCCCTCGCTATGAATCTTTAAAGACACAGTTAAATACATGTATTGCAACAACAAATTTTATTACCCACAAGGCTAATATCTCTCCATGCTTTTTTTTCATTGTATGATAGTTCTCATTTTGATAGAAATAATCATTTGGGTTTAGGCAGGAAGTCAGAGGTCTCCCCGAAATCATTACTCGCGGTCACTATTGATCAGATTAGAAGGGGATTTGAGGCTCTCTCCTTAATCATCTGCTGCAAAACACAAACATTCAGACCTTCTGGTCTGTAAATTAAAAATCTCTCACATGACTCCAAAGTCTAACTGCTCCCATCAAAGTACTAACCAGGCCTAACCCTGCTTAGCTTCCGAGATCAGATGAGATTGGGCACATTCAGGGTGGTATGGCCATAGACCAAAATCTAATTCCTTTTTGTGTTCCTAGTGTACCAGTTTCTTCTCGTCAGTTCTTCAATGAAATAGTAGCCACTATTTCATGCCTCTTCTAACATTTGCTACCACGATCATGAACCTCGATCCCGTCCGCTGGAACCCATCTCACTACCTCCAGCCTTCTGCTTAGGATTCACAATTTGGCTTTTTCTACTCAATGAAAAAAAAATCGATCCCTTGAAGGAAATAAAACTTTTTTTTTCTTTTTATATTAATAGAAGCCAGGTAATAACGTACAACATTTATGTTATGTTCTCTAGCTCACACATCTCTTCATAGGCAGACTTCAGTTAAGCCTTTGAACTAAGGATAAGCACTCTAAGTAAGCCATTCACTTTTTGAACACTTTAGAGGTTCAAAAGAACCTCAACCTACTAAATGAATGTTACTTAAATCTTTCCAGACTTGCTTTCATCATCTGTACAGAGAGAATCTGTAACACTGATTTCACAAGGTTGTTGTAAAGATTGCTTTTGTTGTTGTTCTTAATTAACAGACAAATTCAACTGCCCTCACTTCCTGGGCACCTGTGCTCCTTACCAAGTCATCATCTTGAAGTCTTCAGTCTTGGTCTTAAGAAATCTGAAAAGTCTAGGTCTTAGATCTTGAAGTTCTGATGTCAGATCTCTCTGGCCATAGAGCTAATGACTCACAGGTGATGCTTACAAGCCCGGGTCTGTCCCTGACAGCAAGGCTGCTGTGCAACACCATAGACCATCTCTGACTATGTCTCTTTTAGCTCAAGTGGTTGTCATCATTTGCTATATTTTTTTTTTTAGAGAGAGGGGATGGGAGGGGAGAGGGGCAGAGGGAAAGAGAATGTTAAAGCAGGTCCCACACTCAGCATGGTGCCCAAGGCAGGGCTCAATCTCACAACCCTGAGATCACAACCTGAACCAAAATTAAGAGTTGGACACTTGGGGCGCCTGGGTGGCTCAGTGGGTTAAAGCCTCTGCCTTCGGCTCAGGTCATGATCTCAGGGTCCTGGGATCAAGCCCCGCATCGGGCTCTCTGCTCAGCAGGGAGCCTGCTTCCCCCTCTCTCTCTGCCTGCCTCTCTGCCTACTTGTGATCTCTCTGTCAAATAAATAAATAAAAATCTTAAAAAAAAAAAAAAGAGTTGGACACTTAACTGACTGAGCCATAGAGGCATCCCATAATTTGCCGTTCTTAATGCAGACAAACACTTCAGTGGGGGTAGGGATGTATGAAGACCTTAGCTTTCCTACCAACCCATCTCATAGCCTGTGATTTCCATGCACTACAAGGAGCCTCACACCAAAGCAATTGACAAAGCACACCAGGAAATGTCTCTGTATCAGGGAGTAAATAAAGGCCACTGGTTTCCAATAAAGCAATCCAGCAACAACCAACATAGGAGGCCTCGTTGTATCTGCAAGGCAAACTAGGACACATAGCATGTTGTTCCCTCCTAACCTGAAGAGCTAAATTGGCACTGCGCAGGCTTTTCAGCCAAATGAGAAAAGTAAAATGGGTTTCATCTAGAATTTTTAAAAGTCCAAAGCTTGTCCTGCCCAAGGAAGTTTCCTCGTCCCCCCCATCCTGAAGCCAAGCTCTAAATCCAGAGTGTATTACAAATGGATTTCTAAATAGGTCCACGTGTTTTATTTTCTTTCCTTCTGCTGTAGTAAGGTCCTCAGACTTTGGAAGATCAGTTAAGTAACAACAAGCAGAGGCTTGATATGGTGGCATGGTCTTTATGGGTTGAATTTTGTTCCCTCCCAAATACATATATTAAAGTCTTAACCCCCAGTATCTCAGAATGTGACTAAATTTAGAGACAGAGTCTTTAAAGAGGTAATTAAAATAAGGTCATTTGGGTGGCCCTTAATCCAATATAATTAGTATCCTTATAAAAAAAAAAAATTAGGACATGGATGGGTACTGACAAAAGACCATGTGAAGATACAGGGAGAAGAAATCAGTTCCACAAGCCAAGGAAAGAGGCCTCTGGAGGAAGCAACCCTATTGACACCTTGATCTTGGACTCCTAGACTCAAGAATTGTGAAAAAATAAATTTCTATTATTTAAGCCACCAAGTCTGTAGTTCATTGTTATGGCAGCCATAGCAAATCCATACATATGGTACACAAGGTATGAAGAGGACATAAAAACTAGTGTGAAAGTCTTTGGGTGGCTACTTAACAGAGTCCAATGGCCACTCAACTCCTGCTCCTTTCCTATACTGAAAAGTTACCTCCAGTGACCTCTTAATCACCAATCAGTACCTCCAACAGTGGCTACTTTTAATTGGTCCAAGAATTCTAAGGGCTTAAGGCATCGACTGTTTTCCAATACTGGAGCAAGGTTGTTTTAATAAAATGCTATGGCGTTTCATGCCAACCTACTGTGTGAAAGTCAGTGGATCTTAGCGGAGGCCGCAGTCAGGGAGGAGATCAAAGTTACTGAGATGTGACAGGTGGGTAGCAGGAACCTGATTTTTTTTTTCTTAAAGATTTTATTTAAGAGAGAGAGAGTGAACACGAGCGGGGAAAGGGGCAGAGGAAAGAGGGAGAACCAGACTCCCTGCTGAGCGGGAGGGAGCCCAATGTGGGGCTCGATCCCAGGACCCTGGGATCATGACCTGAGCTGAAGGCAGACATTTAACCAACTGAGCCACCCAGGTGTCCCGGAGTCTGATTTTCTTAAGACGAGGCAATTACTGAAAGAAAAGGAGAAGGAAGTAAGGAGAGTGACAGGAGAGGAAAGGAAGAGAAAATGCCCTTGCGTCTGGAATTTGCAAAGAGCTGCGGGTACCCGGGCCGCAGCAGGACAGGGTCTCCATGCCACAACCGCATCCTGCACATTACACGGCAATGACTTTGTGCTACAAAAGGTTATATTGTATTTTAGAAATGAGCCAGAGATTTATCCCGTACTCAGTAGAAATTAGTTCTTCAGGTGCATTCCCATCCTTGTATGCTTTTTGTTGTTATTATCACTTTGACAAATGGGTTTTAATCGGCAGGCCAGCGGTCCTCCCTGTGGGAGAAGTCAAGCCCGAAACAGAAAAGCAGCCACACCAATGAGTCTTGAGGACACGGTGACCTTAGATTTGAATGCTGGTCCTGCCGCCTACCAGTGACATCATCTTGGCCAAACACAGTTCTTTTAGTCTCAGTTGTCTTACAAGTGAAAAAGGGCTGAAACACCAGCCTAGAGTTGTGTTGTGAGAATCAGATGCAGAGCTATGTGTGTAGACATCTAGAATACAGTGCGTGCTCGATAAATGTTGGCATTCTGACCACTGCTACTTCCACTACTGCTACTACGACTCTTACTCCTACTACTCGTCAAACATCTTCTTTTCTCCGGTCCCACCATATGCCTCCTCTTGACCAACTAGCCTACATTCTTGAAAAGGGGTCTCTACTCACCACCTTGTGTTCCCGAAGAGGACCACTTGACTGTGATGGTCCCCAGTCCAGTGAAATAGCTGTCCCAAAGGCTGCCAGTGACCTGCCGATTGATACATCAACTTGAACTTTTCTCCAACAATCCTCTCTGATCTTAACAGTACCCAACGGTGCCCTCTACCCACTTTCTGCCTAACTGCTTCTCTCCTGGGTTCTATACCTCAGTATAGTCCTGGTTCTCTTTTGACTTAACCACTGCGTTTTTCTTCTTTATTCGCTCTTCCTTCTCCTTCTACCCTCTTTTTTTTTTTTAATCTTCTCTGGGTCACATTGCACTGCCAAAAATATGGCATTTCTTGAAATTTTAACCTCAGCTAGCTTCTCACTAAGTAACCACTCCCACACCTTTGGCTAACACCTCTAGGCTTATGTGTTCCCAGACCATAGCCTTACCCCGTCCCGTAGCCTCCAGTGACATGGTCAAAATGACCTGCTGGATCCTCCCCATCTCTACGTCCCTGTTCACGTCTGCCCCCTACCTGGACTGTCTTTGCTTCCAATCTTATTAAAATCTTTATGTATTAAGGCCTCATGAAATGCTTCCTTCAAAATGTCTGAAGACATGATCATTCCATTTGGCAAGATTTCCTTCCTGCCATGGCAGAAGAATCCCATTCTATTTAAATCTATCATGGGGCATTTATCACATCCTACCTGATGGTGTAGCTATTTATCTATGTGTTTTGAAGGCAGAAGGACAAACTGACTATTATTGCATGGGATAGGCATTCAACACATGTCTCGGTAAACGAAACCAGGAAATACAGTTGAACTGTGCCTTCACATACTGGCATCTTTGAAATCTTCTCAATTAAACTTGAACGTTTCTGTGAGTCTGGGTTATAGAGATGTTGTGTCTAATTTTCTCTCTAAGAAAAAAATAAAAAGAGATTAGGGGCACCCTTTCTCTTAAGAGAAACATCTTGAGGGGTGCCCATTTTTTATTCCTCCAGTTAAATAACTTTCCAAATTCCTCAGCAAAGATACAGAAGACAAGCTTATCCAATTCACAAACAGCACAAATCCAAAAAAGTTAACTGTTACCAGTGAGGACACAATCAAGATCCATGGTCTCAATAATTGGAGGCTGGAATAATGGACTGAAGCTAGTAAGTTCACTTTCTGCAGCACAAATGTAAAACCACGTTCTCAAAAAAAAATCGATTGCATATGAACAGGAAAGTGCAGACCTGCTTGGGCAATAATTTATGAAAAAAATAGTCTTCGAACGATTTGAAAAAGGAGTGATCTTACTCTCTGGGTCCAGGGTGCAGAACCAGGGAGGATAGGTGGAATTGCACCCTACTTTTTTTTTAAGATTTATTTATTTATTTGAGAGAGAAAGAACACGAGCGGGAGGGGCAGGGGAAGAAGGAGAGACTCTCAAGCAGACTCTGCATTGAGCACGGGAGCCCAACACAGGGCTCCGTCTCATGACCCTGAGATCACAACCCGAGCCAAAACCAAGAGTCAGAACTTCAACCAACTGCGCCACCCAGGTGCCCTGCACCCTACTTTTAGACAGAACTTTCCTTCAGAGTTGTCCAATAATGGCAAGGGCTGAGATATAGACAAAGGAAAGGATTCTTGTCCCAGAGAGGGAGTGTGGATTCGGTGCTTTCTGGGGTCCCTTTTAACTGTGAGACTGGATTTCCCTGCATGATTGTCCCCTGCCCATCTCTCCATCTCTCCTCCTTCCCCTGACAAGCTAGTCACATGGTTCTTCTTCCCTTCTTAAACTCGCTGCACTGCCCACTCTGAGCCTTTGTATGTTTTATCTATGCTGTTCCATCTGCCGTGAATGCCCTTCCCCCACTTCTACCAAACTCCCACTTGCCTGGCTAAATTCTGTCCATCCTTCAGGTCTCAACCTCCCAGACCGGTGTTATATCTTCTTACATAGAATCCTGCAATATCCTCACTATATGTGGCATTCATTGTTTATTTACAGTCATTTTATTAATAGTCAACGTTTTTACCCTAGTCTGTAAGCTTCTTGAAGATGACAACCATGATTGTTCTGCTCATTCAAGTTTCTCCTGTCCTGGTCATCTTCTCTGGCCCAGAGAAGCTTAGTAAATATTAGTTGAATGACTGACTTATCACATTGCAATCACCGGACCTATAAGAAAAACGAGCATCGCATGTTTGAACGGCTATGTCTTGTAGTTTTCTTTTCAGTGATGGTTCACAAGCTGCCTGTGCTACAATCCCTGAGTTTCAAATTCTCAAACATTTCCCCCAGAAGTGTGGCCCCTGGCCACAATGGATCAAAATCCTCCCCGCCAAAAAAATAAAATGATGTCTCTCCTGATGTACTTATATCTGAAACGGCTATAAAAGGCTTCCATTCTGAAGGGTCAGGAAGAAATGAGGGCAGAATGATTTTCACAGTGCTTTGCTTTCTCTGTACTAATCGGTCTGATGGTCCAGGAGCTCATGGGTCTATTCCAGCTGCGAGAAGGAATCAAGTGGAACCAAAGCCAGGGAAGTGGTGGGCTAACATCTATTCTGCCTGGTCAATGAAATCTAGAAGAAAGCTTGATTTCCCATTTCTCTTTTCACCTATGGATTGAGTGGCTTGCCACATGCACGATTCTTTCCAGCCTTCACACCTGTGTTAGTCCTCTTCCAGAGAAGAAATACTCATTGGTCCTTATCATACATCATGGATCATGCTAGGTGCTTTCCCAATGTCCTTTAGCCCTCATGAACATCTGGTAGGTGTCCATACCCTCATTTGACTCAGAGGAAACTGTCTAAGTAACTGGGCCAGCATTACAGAACCAAAGTATATTGCAGCCCAGAACTGGATCCCAGCTGAAATTTATTCAAAGATCATTTTTTTTTCTATTACACCACTCCAATTTAATATTTGAGCTCTCCTATTAATACTACCTTTCGGTTTCAAAACAATCACTAATGCTTATTGAACAAAACAGAAATAACCCACCATGTTTTAACAAAGAGGAAGATTTGCATAAGACAGAATTAGAGTATCACTGTTGTGTATTGCTTTTCCAAGGAGGAGAATCACTTTAACGGGGGAAAAACAAATCTGGGCTACGAAAGGGATTTGCCAGGAAACACCCAACAACCTTGAAACACGTGGATGAATCTTCATCTGGGAATGTCAGTCCTTTCTGAAATTCTAACTTCATAAGGGTTTTGGCTGATAATTGACAAAATGAAGAATTTGTGTGCTAACAGGAAATGTAGACCCTGGGATGAAAATGGCATGGCGTTGAGGGCGACCTCATGAGATAAAGTCCTGGCTCATTTATTGTAGGGAAGAATTTAGGGAGCATTTGTAAGTCCTGCACAGCTGATTAATGCTTGACAGAAGGCAGAGATAGGATCCTAGGGATGTGGAAAACCACTGGAAGGATGTGGAGCTCAGTGGGTCCTGGAGTGTTATTGGTCTGGTCTCCAAAGAAGCCAGATATGAAAGTTGATAAAATTGAGAATAAATCAAGGATAAAATTGAGAGTGAAGAGTAACATATAATCTAAGAATTCTTCTCATGATGCATAAAAGAAGTATTTTTGACATTGTATCAGCAACCCCATAAACAGGGAGGGATAAGAGTGAAATCAAAGACTATTTTGCCACCTTCTTTAAACCTGCCAACAAGAGGCCAAGAACTTTTGGTCGAAAATATCCTAACTTTGCAGTATCCCTGTATGCTGTCCTCCAGTGAGTAGTCCCCCCCACCCCCGACAAACATAATATCTGCAGACAGCTAGAAGCTACAGTTTGTCAGAAAAGCACCCAGAGCACAGCTCTATTCTCTTATCTTGATGGCCAAGTTTTAGAACCCTTTGAAATGTGGCAGTCACAGCAGTAAGAGAAACTATAGTACAGACAAAATGCGGATTTCATTAGGGAGTTGGTTTTTTTTTTCCCAGACCCTCAAAGGTCTCTGTTGGAGCCTCTCACCTAGTATCACAAAAGCTATTAAATCACTTGAATGAAAGGGTCAGGGGCCAGAGCCGGCCAGCCCAGTTCAGACCACCCAGCACTCCGCAGGGGGAGCAACACCAGATTCAGACAAGATAAGAGGCTGCTGTCCTAGGTAACCTGACCCAGGGAAACAGCCTTTCCAGAGAGTTATAGGAGCCCATTGTGGGGAATCGCCATGCGCTCTGCAAAGGCAGAATTTGTCTAACTCACTCTACCCGCGGTCTTGATTTCTGACGAGAGAAAGAAGAGTTAAAAGATATTTTTGAAAAATTGTAAGAAAAGCAGGAATCCAAATCTTTGGGCCTGTTTTCAAAGCAAATGCTAAAAAACTCCCGTTCCCCCTTGTCTGTGTTTAGAAGACAGCTGTGTCCGCCAATGTCAGAATATCAGGACTGAAAAGATACTCAAATTCACTTAACTCAACCCTTTCATTTTATTGATGAAGGAGGTGAAGTTTAGAGAGATTAGCTGGCTCATCCAAGACTGGTTAGAAACAGCTAAGACTTGAAACACCATGAGGACACGGGCTCTGTCCACACCATACACACTGATCTTTCCTGAGTCCTTGGAAAGTAGCACGGAACTTGGCACGTAGCAGGCACCCCACAAACTTGGGAGTGAGGAGAGGGGGAAAAAAGAAGGGACACTGATGACCACATCCTATTTTCTTTTTCCTATAAATGCATAAAATGTCATTGGGGGTGGGGATGGAGGCTGAGTTCTTACCTTCATATGTTGTCAAATGAGGACCTCAGCATAATGGAGGAATCCCTTCCTGTTTCTCCCAATCCCTGTGTGTTGGTCTAATCTAAACTCAGTTTCTAGGAATTAGACTGCTCCTGAAGTGTCCCAAGAAATAATCCAGCTCAGTTCAGCCCCACTCAGCCTAGCCCATACCCAGAAGCAGAGTATTGCTCGGAGGCTGATAAAGAATTGAGAACAGCCCTGGGTTGAAAGTTTCTAAGATGAACATTGCCTTGTCGTGTGCTAGGTCAGGTCAGACCATACAACCCAACACATGGAGGGGGGAACATGGCATGCGAGCACATTTGGTTCTGCCCAAGTCCCTTCCTCACTCGTGGGAATGGAAAGGCGCGGACGGAAAGAAGAGCAAGGAAACAGAGATGAGGTTGGTTGGAAAGCTGGTCGAAAGCCCTGGTTTATCAGCCAAGCATGCAAAGCCATGTTGCATATAACTTATGTTCAACATCAACTGAAATTCAAGTTTATCGTTTAGATATGAGGTTTAATATTAACCAAGCACGTGACAAGCATTTAATTGCCCAGGACAAGGTAGAGCAGTGCTTATCCAAATGTGATCTCTTCTGCTTCAGAATCACCTGGGTAAAATCCCGGTCCCTCCCCAGGCCTAAAATCCTTTGGGCGGGTGTGCCCTAGGCACCTGCCTTTCAGAAAGCTCCACGTGGTTCCTATGCACACTAAGTTCTGAGAATCTGCGATAGAGAAAGAGCAAAGTTGTCGACATTTTCCTAGAATCATACTAAAGGCACTTTTATCAAGTATAAGCAGGGGGCTGGGAGCAATTCTTCAAGCTTTAACAAGAGCCAGGGATGGTGTTGTCAGTTTTCCGGAGCAGAAACCCGAGGAGCATTTGGATCACTAGGTCTGGTCTGCAAAGCAGCTGAGAAGAGGTTAATCTCTCCAGCAAGATTCCCAGGCCATAAACTCCAACCAGCCTCCGGAAATGCTCTTTTTAAGCTTTGTAATTCACACCAGGCAACAAGACTGAGCACAAGAAAAGCAGAAAGGAAAATCAAATGCCTTGAAAATTATTTCTGTGATCCAGATGAAAACGAAAAGAAACTCTTCACTACAGAACCAAAGTCTCTGGACCAAATCTGGGTAATGTGCAGAAAGAACTTAAACATCAGTCCCAAACTTCAGAACAAAATGATTTCCAACACTCCCTCTCATCCCCATAAAAATAGAAACCATGCTTTTAAAAATATATCTCCAAATAGAACTAAACCAAAGCCAGGTATCTGAAACTCATCTCAGGCAAATTTCTCTCTCTCTGTACACCATGAGGATATTATCGTTCGTGTTAGTTTTTTCATCGTTTCCCTTTGCCAGTTCATGTAGCTGAGAAGAAACACTCTGATCTGGGGTGGCAAGGGTGGATTACAAAATTTAAAATGGTGCTTTCACTGGTGAGTGCTGTGGGGACAGATTCAGAAGCCTTACAAATCGTGTTCCCTAATAAAAAGACTCCCGTGGTGGGCATATGGGTTTTTAACAGTGCAAATGGCCAGCCTCCTGAGTTGACATGAGAATTAAACTTGGCAAGCCCACTCTGCACACTTCTTGGAGGAGACTTGAAGTGAACTCTACCACGCGAACCACCTCTGCAGCTTTTTGCTAACAGGACATTCGCAGTCAAGATGAGAGGAAGGACATAAAGCAGATTCTTACAGGTAGTGGTTTTCCTTTCCAAGCTAAAAAGCTAGAAACCCTGGGCCCCAGGCAGGCGGGGAAGAGTCACTGACCCGGTAATCTCTGGTTTAAAGGACTTGGAGAGGAAGGGGGAAGGAATAAGATCCCAGGAAAGGAAAGAGAGCTGAAATTCCAGTCTTTCGGGTCAGCGGAGTGTTAGCTTTCTTTGTACTAGAAATCCCTTAACCCACCCAACAGGGAAAGACAGACCTGAAGTTCACATACTCACTCCGCGGTCCTTGCTAGTCCTCTCCAAGGCGGCGGCGGCTGCAGCGGCGGTGACTGCAGCTTTGGAAACTTCCCGACTGCCAAGCCTCAGGACTCCCCCTGCGGAGGGCATGATAAAGGGTGCGTGCAGAGCTGGCGGGAGCCCGACCTCCCTGGAGGACAGCCAGGGCTCCCCAGTCCCTCCTGCTGGTTGGGCCCCGCAGGGACCAAACTGAGCTTTTGTTAAAAAAGGTCCCTTGCTCTTCTTCCTGGCTTCTCCCCAGCTTCCCCTTCCACTCTTAGTTCTGTACTAACTGCTGTGCCGCGGGCTGAGCCGAAGCTGCCTCTCCCGCCCGCGGCACACAGGCACACGCGCACACGCACTCGCAACATGCGGACGCACAGACGAACACGGCATACGCACAGTCCCCCAAACACACCCCGCACCTGCGCCCACAGTCTACCCACACACGGACCCACACTCACAGGCGTGCACATATTCACCCAACCCCCACACACGTGTGCACACTCACACATGCCACACACATAGGTACACACCCCTGCACTAACACCTACTCACAGTCATCCTCACACACACACACCAGCCCAGCCGCACACACACGCTTTTTTTCCTGGACCTTCAAACTCTTCAAACACTTTCCCCCCCACCCCCAACCTCTTTTCTTCAAACACATTCCTCCCGGGAAAGGTTTTTTTCAAATTCAGACAAGATGCTCCGGCAGGCACTCCCGAAAGGGGGAGGCAGGGGAACTGGCTCCTTTTAACTCTTGTCACAGCCTTTAACTTCTTTTTAAAAAGTCACAAACGTTCCAGTCAACTCGTCTCATTTACATAGAGTGCGTGACCCCATCGACTGAGACACAACACAGGTCAAGAAATGGCCCCACAGAAATTCATTTCCTTAAACTTGCCAGGGTTCAGTGGGCAGGTAAAAGTCTTGCTCCCTAACAACTGCATAATTAAAGGTCTTCCTGTGTTTCATCTCCACCAGAAAAAAAATGTAATGGCATGCCATCTGTCCCAACTTTTAAATTGACCATAAATAGAGAAGTTGAAGTATTATCTCACTTTGGGGGAAATGTTTCTATTGAGACATGTCTGGTTGTTCTAAACTTTAGCCAAAAGCACAAGGCACTGTAAACCCAGTTCCCCCTAGATTGTGGTTCCCTGTCACAAGGTGACAAGCCATACCCCCTTCCTTGGTAATAATGAGAAGAGAGAATGAAAGTGAAAAGAAAGGAAAGAAAATTGTATGAGGGAGGAAGGAAGGGAGGAGGGAGGGAAGAAAAAAAGAAAGAGAGAAGGAGAGGAAGGAAGGGAGGGAAGGAAGGAAAGAAGGAAGGAAGGAAGGAAGGAAGGAAGGAAGGAAGGAAGGAAGGAAGGAAGGAAGGAAACACAAAACAGAGAAAAACGATTATTTTGTTTTACAACATGCTTTTACTCAAAGTCACCAGAACTTTAAAATCTTCAAGAATCTCTCAATTCAGGATGCCTGGGTGGCTCAGTCAGTTAAGCAGCTTCCTTCGGCTCAGGTCATGATCCCAGTGTCCTGGGATCGAGTCCCACATCGGGCTCCTTGTTCAGCAGGGACCTGCTTCTCCCTTTGCCTACTGCTCCCCCTGCTTGTGTTCTCTCTCTCTGACAAATGAATAAATAAAATCATTTTTAAAAGCTCCCCCTGCTTGTGTTCTCTTTCTCTCTGATAAATGCATAAATAAAATCTTAAAAAAAAAATCTCTCATTTCACCCCATTTGCTCTGATAATAAATGGATGAAACTTCCTGAAGAAACGCAAGGCTCTCCATAAGTAAATAAACATTGTTCACTAAACAATCATTAGTAAACAAAATATAGTGACAATGTATGACTCATGTACTAAGCTCGAAAGGGCAAGAAATAAAGCCTTAATAACAGCAGTTAGGAAACACAGTGTGATAGATGATTTTGTTCTCAGACTGAACTTAAAAATTCACCAGCTTGTGAATATCTTAACTGCAAAGAAATGATTATAGATACTATTAGTTGAGACCCGAAATCCATTTGATAAAGGAATGACAATAGGTAGTTGTGTTGATATGCTTCTCCTAACATCTGGGCTAAATAAAGTTTATGGGTTAGTGGAGAAACAGAAATAAATGTTTTACACCACTTCTATGGGGAAAAAATACTTTCAGCATTCTAAGCAATAAATAACAAACAACTTAGATTGAAACATATTTCAGAATATCTGCAGGAAATGTAATTTTCTTTAAGGTAATTAGTATATGTATGATGCTTGGCCTAATGTTTTGCTCAACATATTCTAGAACAGACAGAGATAGAGTCAGGCTAGCCAAAATATCTTGAAATCTGAAGTACCTGCTTATACAAATAAGTCCCTCTCTCTTTTAAATTTCCCACAAATGGATAGGGGCTGTTAAAATAACACAACTATCAACTTCAATAAAGTAGTCCTTGAAAAGCTGAAATGCAAAGCCAAATGTTTAAAAAGAACAAGCAAAGGAACAACAAAGACTCTCTTCCCTAAAAGCATGTACTTTTGTGCTGGAACAAAACGCATTTTAAAGAAATCATTCTATTTCTAACCTTAGGGTTGGAGTGATGTGAAAAACATAAAATGTTTTGGAGATTAGCATTCTCTTTTGGATTGTAACATGTATAATTTTTGCTGAACTGTTATAGAATGTAGCAGTCTCTGAGAAGCACAGCCAACATCCTCACCAACAACTCCCATGAGCGAATTAGGAGTGTGCTTATTAAATATTGCTGATGGCACAGAGCACATTGCCCTGTGAAAATGGTTTTCCCCTGAGTCTATAAAACCTGATGACTACAGAGAGCAATACTGCAACAAGGAGTAGAAGTAAGTAAAATAAAGTAAAATAAAGTAAAATAAAAGCAAAATAAAATTCCCTGTACAACAGAAAAGAATAGAAACACAACCCAGCAAGAATGTTGGAGGCAGAGGCTTGCTGAGCTCAGGGTTTGGAGTTGACAGGGGGGCTAAGGAATGAAACAACCCCCCCACCTCCCACCCCACCCCCCTCCTATACCCCCTACCATCCCCCCTCCCCCACCACCACCGCCACAGCAAGGCAGGAAGAAGAGCTGTGTGCTCTGCTTAAAATCAGAAGAGTGTAGACGGATATCACTCATAAACGTAAGTGCAAAATCCTGACTAACATATTTACAAACCTAATCTATTTTGAAAGATACTATGACCAATATGGTTTATTTCAGGATGGCAAGGATGGTTCAAAATGAACACATCTAGCAGTTTCGTATTTTTTATTAAAGATTTTATTTATTCATTTTGACAGAGAGATAGAGATCACAAGTAGGCAGAGCGGCAGACAGAGGCAGAGGGACAAGCAGGCTCTCCACTGAGCAGGGAGCCTGATGCGGGGCTCGAACCCAGGACCCTGGGATCATGACCTGAGCCGAAGGCAGCCGCTTAACCAGTTGAGTCACCCAGGCACCCCACAGTTTTGTGTTTTAAAGGAGAAAAAAAAAAGCCAAACAATTGTCTTAATGTAGAAGAGCACTATTCAGTAAAATTCAACACTCGTTCACTAAGAACAACAACAAAAACTATTATTAGCCAACTAGGAATAGAAGTCTTTCTACATGATCGGAGACATCAATCAGAAATCTTAACGCTTAATGGTAAAATTTTAGCAAACACTAAAGAAGGAACAGGACAAAAATGCCTGCTACGTTCAACATTGATAGGAGATTCAACATTGGATAGGAGATCCTAGCCAGTACAATAAGTCAAGAATAAAAAATAAGGCATGAGGATTGGAAAGGAAGAAAATAACCCTATTATCTGTAAAAGATATGAGTCTCTCTATAAAATAGCTTTTAAAAATCTTCTCAGTGAGGATGCTGAAAAAGGTGCTCCTGATGGGAGAGACACCCAAGGAACAGACTTTCCCAAACACACACAAAGTAATACACCTGTTAACAAAGGAATCCTTTTCCCAGTGCTTTATTTTATGTTAGGAGCCAATGGTCCAGCTGGAGATCTGAAAGAAGATTTGGGACCTTTCATTTTATGATGGCTGATACTCAAATCATGTGCTTCACTGAGTCTGTTATTTTTTTTTAAAGATTTTATTTATTTATTTGAGAGAGAGGGGGAGAGAGAGAATGAGTAGGAGAAGGGGCAGAGGGAGAAGCAGACTCCCTGTAGAGTAGGCAGCCCGATAAAGGAATCAATCAGGGGACCCTGGGATCAAGACCTGAGCCGAATGCAGATTCTTAACTACTGAGCCATCCAGGCGCCCTTCACTGAATCTATTAGAGTAAATGTTTCCCATCCTCCATTTCAAGGCTATTGCTTGTGGGAATGGGAACTTCAAACTAAAAATTCTACTTATCACATTATCATGTCCACATTTGTCCACTGAATTCCAGCAGGAAATCAGAATAAACTGACTCATTCCAGCTGACTGTGCCCTCACAATTGAAAATTAAATAGGCAATGCATTTTTCTCATTAATAATTAACTTGAACACAGGTTCAAATGCTAGCATTAAAGTAAGCAGATATTAGGATTTCCGTAAACACATTAAAAACATGAAAAAATCATCAGGAATCCTTTTTATGTCCACCTTTTATAAGACAAGGCAAACTGCACCAAAGGCAACATAAACAACTTAATTTTACAATGTTTTGCATTTCAACTGTCTGAGATTTGGGAGTGCTTTTGTCTTTCAAAGCTTATCACCAGGAACAATTTTATCTTTCCAAGCATAACATAAGGAGTAAGGTGTTTTCATTTATTGACTCTGGAAAAATATCTCAATTCCAACTCCCTCAAAAGATGATGAATTTTATATCACAAAGAATTAAAAAAAAAAAAACAGCTGTTACATTTAGAAAAAGAGATCATGGCAATTTAGGCCCAGTCAGATTACCATCCTCTAAAAGTAACAACAAACCCACAGGCAAAAGATACTTTTCACATCTTAGAAGTAAATGGCACAGATCTACTAACCAAATCCCAGACTTGTTTAGAAATATGAGGCTGAAGTCACGCACTTGTACATGTCTTACAGGAATCAGAATGAGCTGATCTATTAAATTCTTTGCAATGGGGCGCCTGGGTGGCTCAGTGGGTTAAGCCTCTGCCTTCGGCTCAGGTCATGATCTCAGGGTCCTGGGATCGAGCCCCGCATCGGGCTCTCTGCTCAGCAGGGAGCCTGCTTCCCCTTCTCTCTCTGCCTGCCTCTCTGCCTACTTGTGCTCTCTCCTCTCTGTCAAATAAATAAATAAAATCTTTAAAAAAAATAATAAAAATAAATAAATAAATTATCTGCAATGAGGGTACTGAACCTTAGTATAAGCTAGGCTCTGCACAGACCATGGGAGGGACAGAGATGAGTAAGACCAAATGCCTGCGCTCAAAAATCTTACAATACCATCGGAGGAGATAAGAACGTATAGAGAAATATCGTACATTGAGATGTGATTGAGGAGAGCTAACAACTATTGAACATGTACCCCTTTATGAACATGTTCATCTACCTGCATTTATTAACTCATTTAATCCTGATAACTCTAATACCTTGAGTGGATTTAGGGGCTCAAACCATAGCATCAGTTGTTTCTCCTTCCACTGACAAGCTCTGCTTTGTTTCACTCTGTATATTAACCTTATTTTTTCCTGGTAAATACAAGCTTTTCCTTTTTCTTTTTAAATTTTTATTTATTTGGGTTTTTTTTTTTAACTGAAGTAGAGTTGGCATATAATATTAGTTTCAGGTGTGTGAAACAGCGATTCAACATGTATAGATATATTATGAAATGCTCACCATGATCAGTGTAGTTGTATAGGCTTTTTCATGGGAAAGACAGCCAGCAGTCCAGACCTATATTCCTATGGCTTGCAATCCAAAAGGAAGAATATAATCTTCCATGTGGGTTTTACCAGAAAAACCCAAGGATGACTGAGGAAAGAGTTTCAGATGGTTGACACATTAGGGCAATGTGGAGTGGTGAAACATTTTCCAAATGAGAACAGGGGAAGAGAGATGGGAGAGCAGCTGGGCAGGGGAGTCAGGCTCTGTGAGAGATGTCTAGTTCAGTCTCTGAAGCCACTGAGGTTGTGTTTTAATTGAAATATATTTGACATAAGATATTGCATAAATTTAAGGCGTACAGCCTGTTGATTTGGTACATTGATATATTGCACTATGACTGCCATTGTAGTGATAATTAGCACCTCTATCATGTTACATAATTATCCTTTCTCTTTAGTGTTTAGAATAATAATAAGTTCTAGTGTCTTAGCAGGTTCAGTGATTATAATATTGTCTATACTCCCTAAATTGCGCATTAGATCTCTAGGGCTTAAAAAAGAAGTGAGCAATCAAGAAAGAAAAGACCTAGAGGAAATTTAAGTACATATTAATAAGTTACAGAAGCCATTCTGAAACGATACATACTATCTAATATATATATATATATATATATATTAGAACATATACTAATATACTAACTATATGACATTCTGGAAAAGGCAAAACTATGGAGACAGTGAAATATCAGAAGTTGGGGGTAGGGAGAGATGAATAGATAGAGCAAAGAGAATCTTTAGAGCAAAAAACTACTGTGTGTGATACTTTAATGGTGGATACATGTCTTTATAAATTTGTTCAAATCCCCATAATGTACAGCTCCAAAAGTGAACTTTAAAATGGTATATAGATGGGGCACCTGAGTGGCTCAGTCGGTTAAGCGTCTGACTCTTGATTTCAGCTCAGGTAATGATCTCAAGGTGGTGGGATCAAGCCCCCGAGACACAACAGGCTCTAAGCTCAGCACAGAGTTTGCTTGTCCTTCTCCCTCTCTGCTCTTCCCCCTACTCAATGTCTCTCTCCAATAAATTAATTAAATATTTTTAAAAATAAAGTATACTATAGACTCTGGGTGATATGATGTGTCAGTATAGGTTCATCAATTTTAACAAATGTATTACTCTGATGGGGGATATTGATAATGGGGAGGCTATGCATGTGTAGAGATAGGGGGTATACGAGAAAACTCAGCATCCTTCCACTCAGTTTTGCTTTGGACATAAAACTGCTCTAGAAAATAAAGTCGAATAATTTTTTTTTTAATTCAAAAGCTAAAAAAAAAAGGAGAGGGGCAATGGTAACTCTGGTCATGATCCCCAGAGGATCTTTCAAGGAAGAAAGACAGTCTTTAAGAATTCCACATGGAGAAACTGGGACCCTTATGTACTATTGGTGGGAATCAGAAAATGGGGCAACCACTGTAGAAAACAACCTGAATTTTCCTAAAAAAAAAAAAAAAAAATTAAACATAGAATTAACATATGATCCAGCAATCTCACTTCAAGGTATATATATCCAAAAGAATTGAAAGCAGGGTCTTAAAAATAGACCTGCACACATATATTTCATATCACAGTTGCCAGAAGGTAGAAACAAACTGTTCATCAACAGATGAATGGATAAACAAAATGTGGTATATACATACAATGGAATATTATTCAGCCTTAAAAAGGAAGGGAATCCTATCACATATGAAAACATAAATGGAACTTGAGGACATGATGCTAAGTGAAATAGGCCAGACACAAAAAGACAAATACTGTATGATTCTACTTATATGAGGTTATTTAAAGGAGTCAGATTCATAAAAGGAGAAAAGTAGAATGGTGGTTGCCAGGAGCTGGGGGAAGAGAGAAAGAGAGGAATTGCTATTTAATGGGTAAAGAAATTCACACATGTAAGATGAAAAAGTTCTGGAGATCTGTTTCACAATAATGTGAATATACTTAACACTACTGAACTGTATTACTCAACAATGGTCAAGTTGGTTTTTTAAAAAAAGAATAACAATACTATAACAAATAGTGGATTTGTTTCTTTTTTTAAATCCACTGGGAACTCTTACCCACAAGCCTAAAATCACTAAGGATTTGGCATAGTTTGAAGACTGGTTAATCATGCAATGAGCATTCTTTGTCATTGTTTAGGGAAAAAACCTCATGTCTTTAGACAAGTACAATTACATGTTCTCAACCCACTTACAATCAACCCACCCAACCAAATCCGTTTGAGATGGTGGAAAGGATATAATGAAAAGTTGTTTTTCCTAAAGTTTCCTTTGTTCAAAGTTTCAAATTATTTCTTCTGAATCTCAGGACTAATAGTCATTATTTAAAATTCTTCTAAAATTCAATTTTTTAAAAATTGGAAACATTTTCCATGTCTAAGAAACTTTTGGGGGTCTTCCCTGAACACAGTTCTCAAAATTTTTGTACATGAAGTGGTAACTTGATAGCCTGTAATATTTAAGAGCAAATATGATATCCAAGTGCACAGAATAAACTTGGCTTCAAATAAGAGATAAAAAATTACAAGTTAGCCTTTCTGGAGTCTACTGACGCTTTCTCTGGTTCCTTAGCTATGAGCGCTTGTCCCTACCCATCTCCTTTCACCTTCTAAACTCGTGACTAAATTTTCCATAGTACGTGGGAATGAGTTAAGAACACGCAATTTCAGAGAGCCATTCCAGCATCTCTGACATAAAGGACATACATCAAGCCCTATTCACAAGAAGCTCAAGTATTTAGTTATGGCCTTTCCTCAGTTGAATCTCTGTGTTGTACAGTTCTGTGGTTTGTAGAGCATGCTTAATACACAATGTTTTTGATATTGTCTATTTTTGAGACCAATAATTCAAAGGAATTATATAAATTATTTAACTTCAATTATATGAAACTTACCACTGTATCTTGCCCTGGTAAGCATGTAAGAAATGGCATTGAGGACAGTGATAAACTTGGGTACATGCTCCAAGACAGTATCACAGAAGGGTCTGCACCCTCTCTCCTGGCATTAACAAAAATGTGGTGAGGAAACCAACAGATTCTGGGAGCCATCTTGGAAGTCCATTGCAGACGTAATGGTGACGAGATGGATAAGCAGAAAGCAGAGATGTAGTTATGAGATAGGATCTGAGTAGATAGGATCTGATAGGATCACCTTGTGCTATCCTTTTTTACTTTTTTTCTCTAGCGTGAGGTCAGTTCATGCATTCATCTAACACTTACTAAGCGCTTACCATATGCTGGGCACCATCTCAGTGCTGGAAGTGTAACGATGAATATATGTTAAGAATTACGAAGAATCTGGGATTTTATCCTCCTTGAAAGTTAATGAGTTAGCCTGCTACAATTTCATGGATGCTGGTGGAAGACAGAACACTCATGGGTCTGTGTCACAGGATAGTCTGTTACTTAAAACAATAGCTATTGCCAGTGTATGAACATTTACACCCACAAGACAATGTAAAGAGGGTCATATGATACTTATATCTGCAGTGATGTACATTATAAAAGCGGAATCTCGAGTTTAGGGAACCTGAATATTTTGTTATGGGCAGTAAGCCTACCTGCCATTTGTCCTGGAAGAAGACAGTATCTTTATTATACCGGACAATAGACAAATCTGCCCCTCTGTTCTGGAGGGAGGCACTATGTCTACCTTGAAAGGCCATTTGCTCAAACAACCTTGAAAGGGGAGTACAAAAATAAAGGCAGTCAGTACCTTTGTTTATGAGACATGCAGAAACACAAGGCACTCATGGGGAATTATCTCCCCAAAACACAGTCCCTACTCTCAAGAAGCTTCAAATCTAAAAGAGGGATGACAAATGTTAAAATAATAATAATAATAATAATTGAAGATGGCAGGTAAAATGACAGTATGTATAGAAGATAGTATGGGAGAATCAAGGACGTGCTCTGAACCAAGATGTGGCAGAAGAACATTTAGAGAAGCCTTCTCACAGGACGTAAACGTCGGGGCTGACTCAAAGGAGGGAAAGAACAAGGCAGATACAGAAAGAGGTAGAGATCATTTTAACAAGAACTCTCTGCGAGACCAAAGGCATGGAGATGAGAGCAGTGCACTGCAAGGAGAAAAGTAAAAAAAACTGGACATCAGGGCAGCTTAAGCATGAGGCCAAGGGTGATGGGAGCTGAAGTGAGATAGGAAGGCAAGGCCTAGAGTTGGGAGAGCCTTTTATGTCTTGCCAAGGAGCATGAGCTTTGGGCCGCAGGCATTGGAGAGCCACTGGAGGGTTTAAACGAATCTTGGATTTGCATTTGCTGGATCACTGTAAATGGGAAGGTGCCCATGTCTCTGGCTTATTGTTGCGATTTGGGTAGGATATGGCAGGTCCTCAGTGGTCCCCTCCAATCCCTGGTGACATACTGCCAACATTTATCATGTGTGGTTGCCATCAACCACCCTCGAGAATGTGTCCTGGATGATCTAACAGGGCTCCTTGCTCTTCTCAGCCCTGGTCAATTGCTGTCACTCCACATTCAGCCCCAGTCTCCAGCAGGCACCCTAGGTGTTTCCGACAGCATATTTATCAATGCCATTGTTTTCAGAGTAGTTTTATCTTGTTCCCTGGGTGTGTAACAGCCAATGATAAAGGTATCCAGTTCGTTTTCTTCCTATCATCTGATTTCCTCCTCTGACTAATGCTATCCCTGAAAAATAACAGAGAATTTCCTGACGTCCTCTATTTCTCTTGTTGTGGTCCCTCCAGAGCATTTTAGGGTAAGTGTTGTTTATAGGGGCCCTGTATGCCTGGGAGAAGTATGAACACTAGCGTCTAATCATGGATGAAAAATAACTTTTTATCGTTCATTTTCATGCTCAAATTTTTAATCATTTATTTATGAGGAATGGGAATGTAAGTCTTTCTAGAATTGTTGAACTTTAATCTAGTAGGACATTTAGTTACACATCACCAGCAATTGTTTGAACCTAAAACATACTCTAGATACTTTATCATCTCCAAATGCTACAAATGACACCTAGATCTGTCACAGTTATGATTACCAGGGATCAAAAAGACCTGAATGGATCCCAGAAACTCCATCCCAGAAAAAAACTCAAAACCTAAATGTATTCTTCAACACACTCTTTTCATGAAACATCTGACCAGACATACTTCAGCAAAACCAATACTTGTGGACACAGTGAGTGGAGTAGGAATTTATTACCTATCTGGTCCATGCTTTTCCACTGACGGGTTATCTTGCTCAACTTCTACAAAGGCACTTTAGAACCAAGGGGATATTTTGCTAAATGTTTTCATCTTCTTAAATAGTTACATCTCTAGAATTGATTCCTCACCATCTATAATAGAAAGTATATTGTAGGGGTGCCTGGGTGGCTCAGTCGATTGGGCGTCTGCCTTTGGCTCAGGTCATGATCCCAGAGTCCTGGGATAGAGCCCTGAGTCGGGCTCCCTGCTCTGCAGGGAATCTGCTTCTCCTTCTCCCTCTGCTCCTCCCCTGCTCATGTTCATTGCTTGCTCACTCTAATAAATAAAATCTTAAAAAAAAAAGAAAAGAAAAGTGTATTCTATCAAGTGTATATAACCCTGGGTTCTTAGAGTGACCCTTACTTAGGGTTTTAAATGCATAAACTGCAGCATCCAGTGGGCATCACTTTTAATATGTGAAGAGAAAAAAGATGTGAATGTTCTAACTTACTCCAGTATGGCTGACTTCAGATAAGCATTCATTACTCTAACTGAATATTGCACATAATATACATAATATAATGTTTTGGAGGCTTCTTCCAGTTCCAAATCTAATTCATAGACATTGACTTGTTTGATCGTTATAAACATCATAATTTTGACATTATTCTTCTGTCCATCTCACAGAAAAATCAATGACTTTTAGCCATGCTTCTGTACCAAGAGGCTATCTCTGTAGCTTCTAATCACAGAATGTATTCACAGAATTTCAAGGGATGATGAAGATGAACTGGTGATGGGTCTTCATTTTACAGAAGAGAAATTCAAAACCCAGAGATATGCCCAAGTTCCCAGAACTCATGATGGAAATGAAGCATGAATCCAGGTCCTTTGACTCCAAACCAGGGTTCCATATTATGTAGCTTGTGCCTTTGCAATATATTCTGTGGCTTTTAATTCCTGTATGATAAGACAAGCAGGAGTGGCTCGCCAATCTCAACATTTCCATCTGGAGTGGTTTCAAGTAGTCCTCAGTGTGTCAGGGTCCCTACTGCTCCAACCTGCTGAAAAATGGGCTGTATGCTGTCCAGCCCAGCTCTGACTACTCCTGCTGCTGATGCTCACATTCAAAGATCTATCTTCAACATAAAACATCACTTATTCACAACCAAAGCACCTCCAAGAAGGCTGAGATTCTGAGTTCACCGGATTAGTGTTATATAATAGATATATAAAAGAACAGAGTGGCTTAGCCATGCATGGAATCACCTAGAACAGGAAAGCTCTGGCATTTACAAGTAGTGTGACCTTGGAGAAGTGTCCTCATCTTTCAGAATCTCAATTACCTGGTGTATACAATGAGGATTAATCCTTTAGACACCTCCAGGAGTTGACATGAATTCTTGGAACAATATGCTCAGAAAATTCTCTTTTGACCTCTGGAGTGATGAGCAAATGCCATTAGATTAGCTAATGCATGCAAAGCACTCACATGGTAAGTACAACCTAAGAAATTCCCCATGGATGTTAACTATCAATTTATGTAGAAAACAGGACACTTTCTGAAAAATTGAGTGTAATAAATTTTCTTCCACAATGCAGATTCAAAATGTTTTCCAGAAAAAGTACTAGCTTTAGGATATTTAAAAAACATATTCTGAGGGGCGCCTGGCTCAGTTAGTTAAGCGTCTGACTCTTGATTTCGGCTCAGGTCTTGATCTCAGGGTCATAAGATGGAGCCCTAAGTCTGGCTCTGCGCTCCGTGGGGAGTCTGCTCAAGATTCTCCCCTCCCCCAGCCTGCGGGATAGTACCATCTTTCACTTGTGTCAAACTAAATTGTTCCCCTTAAATTGTCTGAAGAAAGAAATTTGTAATCTCGTCACCAATTATACAAATAAGCCAATAGAGAAATAAGAGGAATCTAGAAAAAGATATTGACTATAAAAAGATATTTTTAATCCCTTCCTATACAAGGGAAGTAGAGGAAATTCAGCTCCCCTGAAAACAAATTAGCATGTTTAGTTAGAAGAATAATTGTTAGCTAGCGCTAAGGTGGCAATCATGTCACAGCATACAGCAACACACTATACACCTTAAACTTACACGATGTTATATCCCAATTATACCTCGATTTTTTTAAACAGAATAATTGTTGAGTTCATAGGAGATTATCATTAACTCATCAGGTCTTTAAACAACAACCTAGAAACATTTTTACGGTTGTTAAGTGGGATTCAGGTATCATTCTGATGGGATGTACCCTCATCACAACACCGGATACAATATATGTCTTTAGTATCTTCTAAGCCAACAGTCCTCAAAGTAGTCAGGAATACCTGGGGGTCCCAAGCCCATTTCAGGGGCTCCAGGAAGTCAAATTATTTTTCTAATAATAGGAAGATGTTTTTCTCTTATTCATTCATATCCTCTCCTGAGTATTGAACGTAGTTTTTCAGAGACTACATGACATGTGGTATTGCAAGGGAGGAAATGCAGCAGATGTGAAAATCCAGCTGTTTTCCATTTAGCCAGACATTAAAGAGATTTGCAAAAATGTAAAACACCAGCACCTTTAAAATTATTTTTTTTGTTTTCAAAATTATGGTCATTTTTCACCAAATATTTATGTTAACATGTATAAATTTATTGTTGAAATAAAATATTTTCATATTTCTCCATTTTAACTTCTAGTACTTAAATATAGATAAATGTAACTCAAATACACAAAAGCTTTTTAGGATCTTCAATAATTTTTTGAGAGTGTAAAGCAACTCTGAAACCAAAAACCTTGAGAACTACTGATCTAACCAAATGTCTTGCAAACATTCTCAATCTCCTTATGTAACAAATCCTAGATCAGCAGTCTGGTTTTAGCCATAATAATATTAGTCCAAGACTGAATCAAAGAAAATAAGGCTTATGAAAGCCAAAAATTGAATTAAAGAATGTAAGGCTTATACTTTCTCCTCAAGGAATATTGGGGATATATTTTTTATGTCCCCACAAATAGTGTCATAGTTCATGATTCCATATTTATGTTCATGGTTTTATTTAATCCTTAAGTACAAAAGGCATTATTCTTCAGATTTTACGGATGAAGAAAGTGACCTAAAGAAGTTACATGATTGGTCCATGACCACAAGTCCAACAGGCTGGACTGGGATTGAAACAGATGTTTGTAACTTCCTGTCTAGTGTGCTTTCCATGTAGCAGAATAAAAGCATTGTATCTAAGTATCCTCCAAATAAACTTTGAATCTGAGTATTTTATAACCCCATGATTCTTTTTTTTTTTAATATTTATTTATTTGAGAGTAAGAGTGTAGGAGGTGGGGAGGAACAGAGCGGGGAAGGGGAGGGAAAGAATCTCAAGTGGATCTGGGGCTGGATCTCACGACCCTGAGATGATGACCTGAGCTCAAACCAAGAGTCTAATGCCCAACTCATTGAGCCACTCAGGAGCCCCTAACCCCATGATTCTGTTTTTTTTTTTTAAGATTTTTTTATTTATTTGAGAATGAGACAGAGTGGGGGGGGGGTGGGCAGAGGAAGAGGAAGAGAATCTCAAGTAGACTCCCCACTAAGTGCAGAGCCCAACTTGGGGCTTGATCTCACAATCCATGAGATCATGACCTGAGCCAAAATCACAAGTCGGATGCTTAACTGACTGAGCCACCCAGGTGCCCCTAAACCCATGATTCTTATTATTTCCCTGGCATTTTTTCGTCCAAAAAAGTTAAAATCATCTTTTCTCTAAAACCTCTTTCACCAAACTTGAGAGTAACTTGAGAGGCTAAATTTCTGGAAACACCTTTATCTTTCAAGGACACAAATGTCAGCTATCCATTTTGTCCTTGTATTTATTAAAAGTAAGCATGGTCTAATCCGGGTTAGAAGCAAATATATCTGCTGGGACAGAACTAAGAGGTAAGCTTATAGAACCCATGAAAGGACTAGAAGCTGCTTTAATGCAACAAACTCATCATAGTTAAATACCTTACAAGGAACAAGTGAGTTTTTAAATTAAAAAAAAGAGGGGCGCCTGGGTGGCTCAGTCAGTTAAGTATCTGCTTTTGGCTCAGTTTCCTGGGATAGAGCCCCACATCGGGCTCCTTGCTCAGTGGGGAGCCTGCTTCTCCCTCTGCTGCTCCCCCAGCTTGTGCTCTCTCTATATATCTCTCTCTCTCTCTCTGACAAATAAATAAAATCCTTAAAAAAAAAGAAAAGAGAAACAGATTTTGTTGTTGTTTCCTAAGATCAGATGTTGAATGCTTGTTTTGTGATTTACTGATAATTTCATGTTTTTCTTTAAAGCTCTCCGCAGTATGATGGCTTTTCCCCACAAGCTGATTAATTTCTTAAATTGATTAAGTGATGCCTGACATTTCCATTTCTGCTTAAGACTAATGGCATGCTAACTTTAAATTTAAGAAATCAATTAAAAATAACATTTAAATGTAAAACTTTAATTCTCTTTGCCGAATAAAGTGATCTGATTTTAAGCAGAGAAGGATCTTAGTTTTAATTTGGGGGTAGTTAAATGAGAGATTTAAATCATGAAGACAGGGGTTCCTGGGTGGCTCAGTTGTTAAGCGTCTGCCTTCGGCTCAGGTCAGGATCCCAGGGTCCTGGGATCAAGCCCTGCATCGGGCTCCCTGCTCAGTAGGAAGCCTGCTTCTCCCTCTCCCACCCACCCTGCTTGTGTTCCCTCTCTTGCTGTCTCTCTTTCTCTCTGTCAAATAAATAAAATATTTTTAAAATAAATAAATAAATAAATAAATAAATAAATCATGAAGACAAGTTCTATTATTTCTATATTCACAAGAGTGCCAATAAATTGAAGTGATTGAACCAGGTAATTAGAAGCATCTTTAACGCAGATAAACAGCATGGTTGTTAGGAAGACTGCAAATATTCACAAATATGAAAGAATTTTAATATTTATTCATGAATAATCAACCACTTTTAAAATATATCAATGCCTTGGACTAACAAGGAGCTTTTCTGACTTCTCCAAATAAGTATCAGACGTTTGAAGTGTTAGTTTTCAACTTTTACATTTGAAAAAATTCAAATGGTTATTAGTCATTTTGTTATTATAATTAAAACTATGTGGAATTAGGGAGAAGAGGCAGGGTTTGAGAGCTGGAATAGAGAGTGAGGTAAGAATTTTTCTTTTGAGGGGCCTCTGGATGGCTCAGTTGGTTAAATGTCTGCCTTCGGCTCAGGTCATGATCCCAGAATCCTGGGATCGAGCCCCAGGTCAGGCTGTCTGCTCAGTGGGGAGCCCGCTTCTCCCTCTGCCTCTACCTGCTGCTTCCCCTGCTTGTGCTCGCTCTCTCTCTTTCCAATAAAGAAATAAGATATTTTTAAAAAAAAAGAATTTTTCTTTTGAAATGACCTTCTTAAATCTAACTAGGGAATCCTAAGCCACCCTATCATGATTAAAATAGAAGATCACAAATTGGCTAAATGTTGATGCTTTGGAGCTGTTTTCTCAAGTGAATGATGGAACAAAACAAGAGAATGGAAAGGGGAAAATCCCTCAATCTCTCAATGAAGTGCCCTTGGATGGCAAGGGAATGGCAAATCAATACCACGTTGGACTTCCTCTTAAGCAAGTCAAGACATGTCAGCAGCCATTTAGCTTTAGCACAAATAACCAGACATCCCCTATCTCAAAAGGCCCCAACCATCACAGTCAACAGATTAGGCCATTTGATTGTCAAAGAATTCAAAGAGAAAGCAAGCTTTGAAAATGCAATTTACAGTGCTTTTCGCACACTCCTCAAACTCCTGCCATGACAAAGCAGTCCTGGACAGCTGGAGAGTGAGGGAAAACAATTTCAACCAGAGGAGCTGAAGAAATTCCCCATCCCTTTTCACAGACCCCTGCAAAGAAAGACCCTTCACATTGCTTATTTTCAGACATTCCCAAGTTTCTCTCGGAATTAAAAAGTTATCATCCATGTAAATCAATGGCCCCTACTCCACAGACTGAAACGGGACTTTAGATAAAAGGCACCCTCCAAAGACAGTTGGAGTTTTTCTTTCTTCCATCTGAGCTTTATCTCTGTGCATCAGTGCATAATTTTAGCACATCGACTTACCACTCTACATGAGAAATTTGTAGCATATGCTTTCAAAGTATCCACTGGTATGCCTTAAGCATTCATTACATGGATTATTTCTTTTAAGATTAGGCTTAATTTCAATGTGTAACATAAATCTTGGCCCAGTAAGTAACTTCAGACATTTATGGCAGATTCTGCCCCACAGGCTTAGACATCTTGGGCTCTGTTCTGTGGAGATGTCATAACATCTGCTAACTATCAGGAGGCAAAGGGATACATTTTATGATGACTGTTTCCTGGAGAGATAAATAGGGGCCAAAAACTCAATTTTTCAATATCCATTTCGTTAAACCTTAAATTAACAGAACTTTTACAACTAATGATCTGGTTTTACAATGATGACCTAGTGCTGGGGGAAAAGTATTTCCTTTATAGCCACTTCCAAGTAGAGGATTTCCCTATTAGGAGGTCTTTTGGTGACGGGATATATTACATATTTTTTTTTCAATCTGCCCACAAGGCGAAACTGATTTAAAGAAATGTGAAATGGCCACAGCTTTTCAAACATGTCTGATTCCTCAGTAATCTAAATACCATTGTATAGGATTTTTACAGACAAACAAAACTTGGTTTTGTAACTTTCGGAATCAAACCAAGCTCTCCTATCTAAAAGGCTTAGCTTACCATCTAATCAGCAGGAAGCTTGGTGTTCTGTGGTGGCCCTCTGGGCAAGTGGAGGAACATAATCAAGCATTTAGGATGTGGTCAGTTAACTTGCAGACCCTTAGTTCAGCTCACTCTTATGCTACAGTCACAGAGTCATAGATCCAAATCCCAGGACAGCTTATAACCTCTCAGATAATTTACTTTCTGTGGGTTGCTCTTTGGCCGTATTTTCCTTCTGATTTAGATAAAAGGACACTGTATCCATATCCAATACCCATTATTCTATTTATAATCAGATCATAGTTCACAACATTTTAATTGCGTAATAAATTTTTAAAACTAATATTTATAAAGTGCCTAGTAAGTTACCAAGCACCTTTCCAAAATTACCTCACTTAAGCCTCCCAACAATACTGAGAGGAGAGTACGTTTATTCTCATTTTGCCAGTAGAAAAGAAAGGCTTAGAAAGGTCCAATAACTTCTCCAAGGTCAGAAGCTAAGAGATGAAAGAACAAAGACTTGAACCCAGGTCTATCTGATGCCAAAAACCAGTTGTCCTCATGGGAAACCTAACTTAGGTCTAATCACCCAAAGAAACTAATTTTCCTGGGTGACAGCATGATTTTCTTTGTATATATGGAAACCATACAGCCTACGTTGGTTCCTTTATTACTTTGGCCAACTAAATCATCTTTTTTTAGAAAACTATTTCATTGTTTTTCTTTATAATTCATCTTTGAAAAACGTCAAGCAATAGATAAAAGTACAAAGTAGAAAGTTTCAAATATAACAAAATTCTACCACCCAGTTTAGTTCCTGAAAATCAGCTCCTTCTAAAGAGTAAAATAATTGGTAATATGCAGTGTTGGTGAGGAGAGATAAGGTAGACACATTCATATCCTGCTAGTGCAAAAGAAAATGGGGAAAGTCAGGAAAGGTACTTGGCAACTAAGAGTTTTTAAAAAGTCTCTCCTTTTGACTTTGCAATATTACTTCAAGGACCCCATCCTACACAAACAGGAAATGGGACAGAAATTTATAGTTTTTTAAAGATTTTAATTATTTGAGAGAGAGGGTAAGAAAGAGAGAGAGAGTGAGCGCACACAAGCCAGGGGAGAGGGAGAGGGAGAAGCAGATATTCCACTGAGCAGAGAGGGAGCCTGATGTGGGGCTTGATCCCAGGACCCTGGAATCATGATCTGAGCCAAAGACAGATGCTTAACCGACTGAGCCACCCATTTTTAAAACTATTTTGGTGTAACTTCTCGCTTATGGAAAACTTATAAGAACACTACAAAGAATTCTTCTCTACCATCACTTGGACTTACCAATTAACATTTTGCCACACTTACTTTACCTTTCTCACTTTCTCCACTATTTTATCTCTCTTAACACATGCACATACATTTTCTCAGCAATTTAAGTAAGCTGCCTACATCATGAGCCTTTACTCCTAAGTACGTCACTGTGTGTTTCCTTAGAACAAGGGCATTCTGTTATATAACCACAATATAATTATCAAATCAGGAAATTTCATGCCTCTGCACCAACATTTTATGGACTATATTGTCCCAATAATGTCCTACATAGCAACTTTTTTTTAGATCCAGGATCCAATCCAGGATCGTTCATTATATTCAGATGTTAGTCTCTTTAGTTTCCTTTAATCTGAAACAGTTCCTCAGCTTTTGTTTTTCATGACATTGACATTTTTAAGTGAATAAGCCATGCGTTTTGCAGATTTCCCCTCAATTAGTGTTTGTTTTCGTTTTTGGCAAAAACACTGTGTGGGTGATACCGTGTCCTTCTCAGCCCATCACATCAGTAGGAACATGACGTCAGTTTATCATATTATTGGTGTGTTAAAGATGGCCCAAGCCATTAGGTAGTTTCAAGTTTCTCTACTGTGAAGTTACCTTTCTTTTATTTATTTATTTTTTTTTTAATTTCTTCAAAGTGTGTACATATGCATCACTTCATCAAACTTCCATCTACTATTGTACCATTTATAGATAGCTGTCTGAATCGGCTCTTACTATAATGGTCATAAAATAGTGAACTACTTCTATCATTCCTGACTTTCACCTTTAAGGAAGAGATTTTCTTTTCCTTATTTATCATTTATTTATTATGTCTATGGACACACAATTCCTATTTTATGCATTAGGCCCCATGATGGTCAACTTTTCATGTCATCTTGACTGGGCCATGGATGGGATATTTGGTTAAACATTATTCTGGATGTTTCTGTGAGGGTGTTTTGGATGAAGTTAACATTTAAATCATTTAAATCAGCAGATTGAATAAAGCAGATTGCCCTCCATATAGGTGGACCATATCCAATCAGTTGAAGACCTGAATAGAACAAAAACGGGGACTGTCTCCCAGTAAGGAGAATTATTCTTGCCTGATAGTTTTTGAACCGGGATAGCAGCTTTTTTCTGACTTTGGATTTGAACTGAAACATTGGTACATCCTGGGTTTCAAACCTGCCAGCCTTTGGACTGGAACACAATCACTCAAGCGTTCAGACTCAGACTGGAATTACAACATTGGTTCTCTGGATATCCAGCTCCCTGAATCACCTTGCAGATCTTGGGACTTACTAGTCATCATAATCACATGAATCAAACCTGTATAATAAACACATTCTTAAGTTCCTTATAATATATAATTTTTATATTACATACAAATATATAAATATTTGATTTCTCAATTTGTGTTTGTCCTCATTTTTGGCAAGAACACTATATATGACTCAAAAAAAAAAAAAAAAGAACACCGTATATGTGATGTTGTGTCCTAGATCTCTCTCTATCTCCTACTGTTTCTATTTCTCTAGAGAACTCTGATACAGTTTCCCATTATTTTTTTTAAGATCTTACTTATTTATTTAGAGGGAGCAATGAGTGCCCAGGTAGGGGGAGGGGCAGAGGGAGAAAGAGAACCTCAAGCAGATTCTGAGGGGCTTGATACCACGACCCCGAGATCGTGACCCGAGCCAAAATCAAGAGTCAGACACCCAACCAACTGAGCTGCCCAGTTGCCCTTCCCATTATTTTTAAAGTACATTCTTCCTTTTAACCAAGATGTTCCAGGCTCATCTTGGTTTTTCTCTTCTCTGGCCCAGGAATTGGCCGTTATCATAAATTCAAGCAACACTTTTTTAATGTGGTATGATATTTAAAAACCAAAATTCTGGGTTTTTTTGTTTTTTGTGTGTGTGTTTGCAATAAATACTTTCTTATTGAATTTACCTCTTACACAAAAGATAGCAGACTATATATACTCCTCTGCCTTTTGCTTTTTTCACAGAAAATTACTCTGTTTGGCTTATGGAGCTATTTTTCTTTCTGTCTTATAATTATATAATTCTCCTTGATATGAATATTCCATAGTTTCTCCAATAAACCTTTCCTATATTTAGAGATTTAGGTATTTCCAGTGTTTTGCAATTATGAATAATGTTTCAGTAAGTAATCTTATGCATATGTATTTTCATATTGTTGAGATACATCCTCAGAGTAATTCCTTGGAGTGGGATTACCGGATCAAAATGTAAACATATAACTAGTCTGGAAATTGCCAAGTTCCCCTCTAGAAGGGAGTGCCATTCTACACTTTCCCTAGCAGTGTGTGAGAATGCTCGGTTCTTCTGCCTCACCAACAAAGAGTGTTGTCCAGCTTTAAAATTTTTGCCATTCATTTGCATTTCTCTTACAAGGGAACTCAAATGTTTTTTTATATGTTCATGGCCATTTTTTAAAAAAGATTTTATTTGACACAGAGAGAGAGAGAGAGAGATCACAAGAAGGCAGAGAGAGAGGGGGAAGCAGGCTCCCCGCCCAGCAGAGCAGAGAGCCAGATGCAGGGCTCAATCCCAGGACCCTGAGATCATGACCTGAGCCAAAGGCAGAGGCTTTAACCCACTGAGCCACCCAGGTGCCCCCGTTCATGGCCATTTTAAGTCTCTTCCTGGTGAGTTCTCTTTCATGTCTTTTGCCTATTGTCCTCTCGAGTTTTTGTTATCATCCCTCTTTAATATATGAGGCAACAGATTCAGAGAAAAGGAGTATCCCAAGCTTACACAAGTAGGAATTGCTGGAGCTGAAACTAGATACTGACCATATAAGGAGAAAACGGCACGAAAAAATGTTTGCTGTTGTTTTTGGATCTTTAGATTTAGCTCTTCAAATCTTCTGCCACCGTAAACATAAGATTACCTTGATAATTAAGAGAGAAAATGCACTAAAGTTTAAAAAAAAAAAAAAAGGAAGAAAGAAAGAACGAGAAGAAAAACCAGCTGCTCCCTAAGTCACAACAACTTTCAACAGTCTGCCGGAGCGATCGGCACCCCGAAGGTGGAGGCAGCCAAGCATGTTGGCTGCCAGCTGTCAGAGGCTGTAGGAGTTTGCCATATTTGTGTTTATTTTAAATAAAAAAGTAACAACAGAGGGAGACACAAGAAGCAAATATTGATAAGGTGACATTTGAGAAGCCTGAGACTGCATACTGAAACCCAGCAGCAAAGGGGGAGCAGAGGCACACCCTCCACGATCAATGGCTTGCGATCTGTTGGAGAAACAAGAGGAAAGGAAGAGAGGACTCTCCCCAGGAAGACAGAAGTCTCAGAGAGGGTTTCCGGGTCTAAGGTGAAGTTCTCAGCATGGAGAAGGATGTAGAAGGAATGCAACTGATCTACTACCTCAGAGAACTGAAGAATGGCCAAGTCTGAGGAGATGAGAGGTGAATGGATTCTTCTGCGATGCAGTGGCTCTCAGCCCTGACAGATTAACGTCACTGGATGCACATTTAAAGTAAATAGATGCTTGTGCCCCACCTGAAATTAAATCGGGATTTCAGGGAGGAGATGCCGGAATCCTGTTGGGAAGCAGAGGTCTACGCACTGTACGAGAGGGACCTTGTTGGAAGTGTCCAAATATTCTTTTGAGGATAAAAGAAAGGGGTTAGGTTGATACTTTAACTCAACAAGTCAACCCATCAGTTGTGTATAAAGGGATTATACTACCATCCTCATTATCGTCTTCATCACCCCACCACCACCATCGTTCTGATTTGGTAAATACCCTACGAGGCCCCAGATCCTCTGCCAGGCACCGTGTGCTTTTTACATATTCTAATCTTTACAGCAACTCTTCAGGGTGGGTATTATTATTTATTTTATTTTTTAAAAAAGATTTTACTTATTTAAGAGAGAGAGAGAGAGCACAAGCAGGGGGGAGGGGGAGAGGGAGAATCAAACTCCCCACTGCACAGGGAGCCCAATGCGGAACTCGATCCCAGGACCCTGAGATCATGACCTGAGCCAAAGGCAGATGCTTAACCAAGTGAGTCACACAGGCATCTGGTATTATTATTATTATTTTTTTTTTTTTTACTTTAGATTTCATTAAACTAGGTTCAGAAAAATCAAAAGATATACTCAAGTCAGGTCTTAACGTACTTTCCCTCTCAGTCAGTACGGTGAATACACCACATTGCTCACACTTATCAACATCACCAATTACACCTACTTTATGATACAGCAATTCTACTCCTAGATCTACTCTCAAGAGAACTGAGTGTCAATGTGTAAGAAAAGACGTGTACAAAAATATTTACAGCAACTGTAGCAATTCTATTCATAACAGCCCTGAAGTAGAAACAATGCAAAGGATAAAAAAATTGTGAGATAGCCACGCCATGCAATACTACTCCACTATTAAAGAGGACAAACTCCCCAACTGATGTACACAGCAGCAAATTTCAAAGACATTCCACTGAATGAAATAAGACAGACACAAAAGAGCCCATACTGTATGATTCCATTTATATGAATTTGGAAAGACAAAATGAGTCTGTCCTGCTAGAAATCAGAATAGCAGTTCTACCTGAGGGGAAGGGGCAGGTATACGATCACACGGATGTAGACGTATGGAAAATCCGGCGTCATGCATTTGAGATCCATGCATGTTATTTTATTTATTTTGTTAAGATTTCGTATTTATTTATTTGAGAGAAACAGCAAGCGAGCATGAGCAGGGGGAGGGGCAGAGGGAGCAGCAGACTCCCTGCTCAGCGGGGAGCCCGATGCGGGGTTCAATTCTGGGACTCTGGGATCATGACCTGAGCTAAAGGCAGGTGCTTAACTGACTGAGCTACCCAGGCATCAGAGATCTGTATATCAGATTACATGTAAAAGAGACTGCAATCAAGTATTATAATTAGATAAATAAATAAAAGGAAGATCACTCAAGGCCACCAAGTTTGTGGCTGAGCCAACACAACAGATCCCAGGCTTGTCAAAGACAAAGCCTATGATCTATAAATAGGGCCATTTCACCCAACTGTGTATTAACTGCTCCCATTCAAGCATCGCAGTGACTCAACAGAATGGAAAACAGCCCCTTCGCCCCATGCTTGCTCTCTCTTGCTCAGTCTCTCTCTCCAATAAATAAATAAATCTTTAAAAAAATAAATAAAATTTCCAAAGAAGGTTTAGAAAATATAATTGGGAAGAAAAAATAGACAAAGACCAATGAGGAAAAGAGGAGAGGGAAGAAAAGTAGAGGGGTACTGGGTGGTTCAGTTGCTTAAGGGTCTGACTTCAGTTCAGGTCATGATCTCAGGGTCCTGGGATGGAGCCCACATCAAGCTCCTCACTCATCAGGAAGTCTGCTTGTCCTTGTCCTTGTCCTTCTCCCTCTCCCTCTGCCCCTACCCCTGCTCATTCTCCCTCTCTCTAAAATAAAATATTTTTTAAAATTTAAAAAAGAAAATAGAGAGTTGATCCAACTCATATTTGAGAAAGAGAGAACAAAGATAGAGGGACGGACTGACCCACAAATATATTCAGGTCCTAATTCCTGGAACCTGTGAACGCGGCCTGATACGGGAACAGGGACTTTGCAAGTGTCATTAAGAATTCTGAAAATCGTGGGGGCGCCTGAGTGGCTCAGTGGGTTAAAGCCTCTGCCTTCGGCTCGGGTCATGATCTCAGGGTCCTGGGATCAAGCCCCGCATCACGCTCTCTGCTCAGCAGGGAGCCTGCTTTCCCCTCTCTCTCTGCTTGCCTCTCTGCCTACTTGAGATCTCTCTCTGTCAAATAAATAAATAAAATCTTTAAAAAAAAAAAAAGAATTCTGAAAATTGAGAGAGTATCTGGATCGTCCAGGTGGTCCTAAATTCAATCACAAATGCTCTTCTAAAAAGGAGGCAAAGGGAGATTAGACAAGAAGAGGAGCAGGCAGTGTAACCACAGACAGACACTGGAATTAAGTGACCGCAATCCGAGGGGCGCCTGGTCTCCTGTGGCGGTGGGATGTGTGGGAAGGTTCCTGTTTTGCTTACTTTTGTTTTTCCTTTGGGGGATTTTCAGTAGTTTCTTTGTCTTGTTTGGGTGTTTCTTTTTTCTTTTTTTAAATGCCGTCAATAGAAGAATCCCTGAAAAAGCCAACCCAATTTCTGTGCGTTCACCCGAATCCTGCTGACTTCCTGAACTTTCACCTGCCCTTGACGTTATTGTTTCACACAATTTTGCACACTCTTTCCCACATCCCCAGCCCATTACAACACCCACGACTGGCTAGGGGGCTTCTGGAATAGCGCCGCAGCCTCCAAAACTGCTCAATAAACTAAGAGATCTGTTGCTCTATGATAATCGTTAACAGTGACATTCCCCTTTCCGGATTACCACTGGCCAGCATTAGCTATGTGCTTTAATAATTTTCACTGGAAAACACGCCATAATAAAACCAGACACCGGTCGATAGCTTTCCTGCCATACAAACAAAATTCTTCTTCTTGGGAGTTAAGCGAGGGACTATCACCTGTTCCAGCAAATACAAAGAAATAGAAGCAGAAACAAGCTGTTCAGTCACGACAGCAGGTTCTGCACACAAACAAATTGAAAAAAAAAGAAGTCCCTAGTGGAATTCAAGTCACAAACTTTATTCAAGTATTCAAGTATTCAAGTCACAAACTTTAACATTTCTTCCTGATGAGGACAACAACAAAAACTCTATTAAGTGTGTAGCTGAGGACTGTAATTTGATCCGCTGTATAGCATAAACTCGAGTCCCATATGTAATTACACAGGCAGTATCAAAGCCCTTCTACCCATGATGATGGATGTAATCTTGGCGCATAGTCTTCTTCATGACATACAGGGTTTCGCTGCCTCTAGGGGCTTCTTCTAGTCTCCTGATTGTTTTGTCCCTCAGTGATAAAGGATACCATCTTAAAAAAAGAAAGACAGACTCAACCAGCGTCCACCAACTGCACACCTGAATGAGAGCTCTCTATCCAGTCTTGCCCCTTCCATATAATTTCATGTAGTAACTGGAGTTTGGGGAGCGACTCAGAACTGCTCATTTCTGATGGGAACTGGGTGGATACTTGTCATTACAAAACAGAGTCTGTGAAATAACAGAGTTAGGAAACATGGAAAGGAAACGTTGACTTGCCAGATATCCCCACTTCACTCAATATGTATTTATGTATGTGCATATGCACGTCCACCTTCTTCCAGAAAGAACTGAATGCATCCTTGACATTTCTCCATCTGTACAAAGCAATTCATTCCTAGTTCTTTTCCACAACCTGCAAATATTTACGTCTATTCCCCAACCCAGGGAAATGTAACAGTACTATCCAAATCTTCTGGAAATTTACTCTCTTGGAAGAAAATGTTTTTGTCTTTCTAATTAAAGAAATGCCTATAATGGAAAAGTCTGGAGAGGTGGGGAACATTGGAGATGCTGGCTATGGGAGAAGAAAAACACTTCGGAGAAATGGGGAAATTGAAAAGGGCCATTATTAAGATGGATAAAAGATCCTTTCAAATTTAATGGGTAGGATCAATTTCCAAGTAAATACACTGCAGTTTCTACACCTGATTACATCACAACTATATTGTACTTCAAAAAAAATTTTTTTTAAAAAAAGGAATTAAAAAAATAGTCCCTGGGAATTGGTAAAAAAAAAATTCCTGAGAGAGCTTCAGACCACCAAAGGCTATGGCAGTGGTGGTGTCCACGTCTGTATCTCTAAGAAGTAAAGGAGAACCAGCTAATATCTGGGTTATTGGGTGAGGGAGATTACACTAAGGTGTATGCATGTATATGATATACTGAGGAAGCTCATGCAAAGACAGGGAGTCCATCCACTCGGGGAGGAACTCAGGACCCCCACGGAGCCAAATAGACAAATTCTAAGGCTCTGAAGGTCCTAAGCCTTGATATGCAGGTCACAGAGAAAGTCAGAAAACCCAAAACAACTGCACAATTCCAAATAAGCAACTGCGTTTGAAGTGACATGCTCTGTGCTCCCCAGGAGCTTATGCCCCCAGAGAGGCCTTGAAAGCCCAAGGCCAAGGAGGCCCCAGCCATCAGGCCATGTTCATCAGAGCCCCAGATCTGTGTCGGGGGCAGGGGCGCATGATGCAGGGGGTGTATTTCCTCTGGTCAGCCAGCTCCAACCTCCACCTCCAGCGAAATTTCTCTCTGAGCAATGCAATTAGAGAAAATAAATTCGTTCTCACATTCCAACATCCTCTGAAGAGGATGGTCTCTGTTTTCCCCAATTAGCAATGTTGACTCTCATTCTATCATTGTCTTCTTGTTTCTTCTGTCTGTGGTGTGTTCGGGGCGGGGGGCAGGGGGAGGATGTTTAGGGAATTCCAGGAGCTCAGGCCAAGGGAAAACAAGGGTTCTGCTTCAGCTCCTCCTGGGAGGCAGCTCTGGCCTCTCAAAGGCGACCAGGGCCCGGGAGCAAGTCTGACAGTGGCAATCCGTACCCTGTTCCTTCGCACGTTTCTGTGAGGATATCTCATTTTCAAAACGAGTAATTATAATACCGCTGTTATAAAACTTGCACAAACACACATGCACAAAGACCCTACCTTATACACATGCACAGTTTAAAGCAAGGGGAAAAATCGATAAGGACCAGACCTCAGGACCTAGATCACTCAGTCATTCCTCCACAACCTCATTGTCTTGAATACCACACAGCTGTGGTGTGGGAAGGGCATGGTTACACAGGCATCAAAGGGCCGAGAATGACCCCCTCAGCCCCCAGAAAACCTCACATACCCTAAAAATGAAACTGGAAACTTGGGGATGATGAGACCCTGAGTTCAGAAGGGTAAGGAGAAATCTCCAACGACCCCGAGCCTGTTGGCAGAGAGCTTCCACCTGCCCCCAAGACCCCCTTCCATGCCTGGCTTAGGCTGGGGAAATGAGCACGGCTTCCCAATTCTTCATTTAGCCTTAATGAAAAGGTAGAGCTGACCGTCACCTCACCATTCTCTCTCCATGTGACAGATTCTGGAGCAGCAGGGAATGAAAAACTCCTGCCTCCGTGTTTCACGCCAGGGAGAGGAGGCCCAAGGGAAGGCAGGAAAAGCCCGGAGTAGAAGGGGCATGTGCTGCTTACAGCTTGGCAAGGAAGTCTCCACAGACCTTCAAGCAGCACTCAGGCCGCTCTCCTGACACTACAAGAGAATTGGGTTCAAAGACAGGGACAGAAACATGCCTTATGGCCTGAGTCACCTTCCCCCTCTTTCCCTCTGCCAGAAGATGGACCCTATCTGAAAGGATTCTGGGAAAAACATTTCCCACTACAGGACCTTTCTGCATGTTACAAAACCTAGCTATTTTCCAATGGACACAGAGCTGGGTGACCTTTTGCGGGAAAGGATATTGTTGAGGGATATTGTTGAGAAGGACCCTGTGGTGGACATGGCAAGGTCTGGGAACAAGGTCATGAAGCCAACTCTGAACTCAACCATCAATTCTCCCTGCTGAGGGTTCCCTTTGAAAAGGGCGACTCTACAAGATGCATTGCCCCAAGCTAAAGTCCCGATTAACCTTCTAGGAAGATTCTAGAAAACTCTTTGGCTCACAAAAGGTAATATCTATACCAGTGGATAACACCTTGATAATCAAAGCCCCTTGGTTCTTACTGCTAAAACAAATTCGCTTGATGGCAAAAGATGGCCGATATACCCTCAGAGAAATATTCGGAGTATCTGAAATAAAGTTGGACCTACTTGAACAAGCTGAAAGAAGGACTAAGTAGTGGCCTTGAAAAGAAGAGTAAAAAAGTAATTTTCCTCTACTCCAGTTTCTGGGGATTTCTGGTCAACAGAAACCTACACAAGGTGCATATATAAAGGGGAGGAAAATGCAAAAATAAGAATCCCAGAGAGCTGTCTGACAACAAGGATTAGAGACACAAAAGGGAGGAAACACTGAAAGAAAAGAAAAAAGAAAAAAAAAGAATTTTTTTTTCAAATTCACATACCAAACAACGACAAATCTGAAAAGTGGCAAAGAAGTTAATGCCAAATGATGCAGTGTGTGGGGAGGAGGTGGGGAACGGAGGGAGGAAAAAACCCATGAAACCACCCAGAGTGAGACAGCATTTGGTGGCTTCCTACCACCAATTGCTAAGTGAACAAGCCAACTGCTAACATAATAGCAGAAGCAGTTTCTACAAAGGACTGACCACTCAATCAAAGAAAGAGAATGGAAAAAGTAAGGAAATGTAATTACCTGGGCTCCTCCCATTCTTGCTCCCACCGTTTCTTTTAGATTAGGGAACAAAATAAGAATGGATATTTTAATAAAGTTTGCCTGAGCTTCCTGCCCATTAGAGCATTAAGACCTTCGCCAAAACGTTAAACATCCTTCAAAACATTTGGCCTTTGTAAAGGCTTCAGATAGATTATAAAGCAAACCACGTGTCCCGTTTCATATTCAATCACAGCTGACAGGGCCTTTTAACAAGCGCTTAAATTGCAGTGTCTTGGAAACCTCCAAGTGGAAACAGTCATTCAGACCTCTCGTCTGGGGCCGGGATAGGGTGCCCCCACCCTATATAGTCTAGCTACTTGCTCCATCTCCTTTTCAATGCCTCCAGTGATGGGATATTTTTATTCTCCACTTTGAGACACTGCACGCCATCCTATTAGGACCCACTGCCAAGAGATTCTCTGTGCCACGTGCCTTCTGCTCTGAATATTCTAGTATTTCTCATTAGCGAGTATCTCTACCCAGCAGGAAAGAAGAAGGAAGCTGTGAATAATGCAGCTGGAGATTTTAGAAAGAACGCAGAAATGGGGGGGGGGGTGCAAAATATGCTCGTGGATAAATGGGCTGGGCTTCCTCCTTGTTCTCTAGATGCCTTGACATTCACCCACTCCCGCCCCAGGACTCCCATTTCACTCTGTATTACATACACTGTTGTATGTATTCCTCTTTCTCCCCGCCCCAACGGGAGACCCAGATATCTGTAGTAAATACATGTTACGTGTGTGAAGAGACCTTCAATTCTTTTATTATGGCAAGGAAACGACTGCTTGGGTTTTGCTGGGCGATTCCGGTTTCCAGAGATGGAAAGGATAACTCATGGCCTTTATATAGAAAGCCTTTTAGAAAGCCATATAGAAAGCCTTTTATCGGAGTCGGGCACCAGAATGGTCCATTAGTTACCTAAACATTAAACCAAAGGACGCCCGTTATTCTGGCGGGAAGGATGTAGGCAACCCCGGGCCCTGACTCTTCGGACAGACAGACAAACCGTGATGTTTTCCTCTAGTCACTGATACCCCAGCCTTGCCCCGTACTTCAGCGGGAAAACAGAAACCAACAGACAAGCCTTCCAACATGCTTTCGCCACCAAATCCTCAGGCTGGCTGTGGCTACGGCTCCCCTTTTTAACTCCTTCTTGGTAAAAGAGCTCGCACACCGGGCCAGGACCCCGTCCCTTCTGCTCCTTTCAGGAACTTCAGTCCTTCACGTTGCTGCTCCTCATCTGGCAGAATCTTCCACTTTCCTTTCCACAGGACCATTCCCAGGAGTATTCTAGAGGCTCTCCTATCATCCAGCTGAAAAGACATACAAAACACACCCCCTTAACATCACAGTCCGCTATGGCCATTAGCTGTTCTCCTTCTCATCCAAGACTCAGAAATGTTGCTGACCTTTTCTGCCCTTTGGGCCTCTCCAGAACACCATCACCAAAGCATCCATCCTGTTGAGTCCAGTAAATCTTTACCTTAAAAAGACCACACTCTCCTTCACGAAATACTCTCCTTTGCCACCTCGAATTCCCTTGTGTTTCTCTCCTACCTTTCTGGTTCTTGCTCAGTCTCCTTTGCTGGTCCCACCTGCTCTACCCAAACTCTACTTGTTGGAGTGGCTCAGGGCTCAGTCCATGGCCCCTTCTCTTTGTCTACTGCACCATGGGCAGAGATGATCCCACCCAGTTTCTTGACTTCAAAAATATCTGCTGCTGACTCCTACATTCCTATCTCTGGTCCTGACTCTCCGTGTTCCAGAGTCATCTATGGCTGCCCACTTAACAAGCCCGCTAGCATGTCCAAGACGCATCCCAAACTTGAGATCTACAAGACAGAACTCCTGATTTTCCATTTCTTTCCCCAATATTCAGGCAACCAAGTCATTCACCAGTCTTTTCTACCTCAGTAAGTGCTTCCCCATCTTCCCAGTTTCTCAAGCCTGAAACCAGTCATCTCTGACATCTTTCTTTCACAAATTCCCATAACTCAACACTGTATTATATCGACTCAAGATCCAAAATATATTTAAACTCTGTCAGATTCTTGGGGCGCCTGGGTGGCTCAGTGGGTTGTGTCTGACTCTCGGTTTCAACTCGGGTCGTGATCTCATGGGTCACGAAATCGGGCCCCGCCACCGGCTCAGCACTCAGCAGGGAGTCTGCTTGGGGATTCTCTCCCTCTGCCCCTCTCCCCACTAGTTCTCTCTCTCTCTCTCTCTCTCTCTCTGTCTCTCCCTCTCTCTCAAGTAAATAAATAAATCTTTCAGGAAAAAAAATGTCAAATTCTTTACATCTTATAGGCTGTAAATGGTCTTCTCCAACCTACTTCCCACACGTCAGCCAGGTTGATCTTCTTTTAAAAACATTGGACTCTGCTAGTCCCCTACTTCCCATCGTATTCTAGATAGACTATAAATCCCTTAACATGGCCCAGTGGCCTTTCTGCTGTGGTCCTGACTTCATCTCTCCACTCCCTATCACTCCCTAGAAGAAACACGTGGTTCCGGGAAAGGGATGTTGTCTCTGAAAACTCCCTGGACTGTATGCCCAGGAGCCTGTCTTCTGGTCCCTTCAGCGCTCTGCACATCACTGTGTACCTGATAAGTCCCTTCTTCCTTAAACTAGCTCAGGAGGTTTCTGTTGTTGGCAACTGAACCCTATCAGATAGATTGGCCAACGTTTAGTTATTTAGCTGAACCAAGTGCTGGGAATTGTGTAAAACTGATGAATCACAGACTTATACCTCTGAAACAAGTAATACATTATACGTTAATGAAAAAAATTTTTAAAAGATTGCAGTTTAGAATGTGAGTGTTTAATCATCCTGGCTGAAAGTGAACCCCCATTTCGGCCCTTCTGTGCTACATGACCTTAGTTAAATTACTCAATCTCCCTAGCCTCAATGTTCTCATTGATAGATTAGGAATAAAAATGGCATCTACCCCACAGGGCATCTGAGGATAAAATGGGAGAATACTGGTAAAACACTTGGTATAGTTATTGGCATTTAATATGAGTCCACTAAATGTTAGCCTTTATAATTACTATAATTATTATTATTATTTCCTTAGCCTGGATGTTAAAATGTGCTCTTCCTTATGCCTAGAGCATTCTGCCTGCTCCACACCCAATTAACCCCTCCCCCCCCCCCCACTCCGCCACACACTCATCTTCAGTCGACAAATCATTTCCTCAAAAGTTACTTCCTGGCCCATTTTAATTATGCCTACCCTCTTAGTTTTCTCTCATAATAACACTTTTCCCTCTCAGAGGGCACATCAAAATTTTCCATTTTATACTGGTGGCAACAGTCATTGGCCACCATTTGCCACCCAGGCATCCCCCACGCTCCATTTTATTAACGGAGAGGTTTAATGCCCCACCTACCAGGCCCAGATGCACAGGTCTAGCTTTCCTATGAGCTTGCTCCTTCTCTGCAATCAGACTGTAACTCCTCGATCACCGAGACTAGAACCGCCGCTTTCTAGAGTGTTTTGGACAGAGGTTTTGATTATGTATCAAGGGATAAATGAGAAGCATAAAAGAAAAAAAAAAAAAAAAAGCTGTGGACAGGAAATCCAAAGGACTTTAAGAAACCCGGTATCTCAGAATGAATTCTGCAAGGCAGATGATCCAAATCAGAACCAAGGGCCCCTGGCCCCATGCTTGGGACATCTTTAAACCGAAGGCCAGAAAAACCAAACAGTCCTGCGTCCTGTTTCTGAGAGGAAATCGACTCTCTGACGAGGGGACTGTTAGGCCGAGTGCCGCAAACAACAGTCATGGTTTTTACTATTGTTCGGGCTGACCTGTTTCAGGCCATCGTTGAGAGAGATCGACTCTGTCACAGGGATCTCAGTGGTGAGAACAGATGGCAATAATCAGGAGAGGAGCGAGGGGGGTGAGTGTGGAGGCTGACATGTTCAGCGTCCTCTTGATCCTATCTGCTGTAACCCCAAATACAGCACGTCTCCCCAATGACAAGGGTTCCCAGTTCCTTCCTCGGGGCTATGACTTCAGCATCCTGAATATCCATCTTAATAAGGATCCCTGCTTTTAATCCTATGAGACTGACGGCATCATTTCCTGTTTGCAGCTCGGCTGAACACATCGGCTGGGCTTTCTCTGTGGGATTTCTTCCCCACGACAGCAAATCTCATGGCTTGACTGACCCTCTCATTGAGATTTAGCCTTGCCAAGCCCTGTGCTAGATTTGGGACAAATCAGCTCCTTAATCTTCATCACAGCCTGGCGAAGTACGTACCGTAATTATCCCCATTTCACAGATGAGAAAGAGAGGCTCAGAGAAGCCAAGTAATTTTCTGAGGTGACATAACTAGATAGCCACAGAAAGAATACTCAAACTCAGGTCAGCTTGACTGGAAAGCCATCCTTTGTGTAGCTCTACCCAAGGTCTCTTGTATCCCTGGGCTACCTGTCACTGAAGTCAGCTCTAAAGGGATCATATTCCTCTTGTCCTTTCATCCCTCAGGTATCAGCTAAACAGTCCCCTCCTCTAGAACGCCCCGATTCCCAGCTTGCTTGAGGTTCCTCAGGTACTCCATACACAGCCCTTCTTGTAAATCTGATCTCTCCCACTAGACTGGGAGCTCAGAGTGGGATGCCTGTCATGGGCACAGTGAGTAAGAGAGTGTCTCACCCCCACAGACACCATGGACACATTCATGGGATTTATGGGTTCATGAATAAAATGACTCTCCACAGCGGTTCTTTTTGTAACATGAGAACAGGGTCTCCCTGCTTTTCTCCAGAATTTCCTTTATCCTAGGAATCAAAAAGCAGGTGAAAGCAGGTGGTGTGCTTTCTGCAAATGTGGTAAATCCCCTAATAATGTTGATCCTTTGATTTTAAAGGAGCTCAAATTTCTTTTCGGTATATGAAAGCCAGCCAGGTCTTAAGCCCACCAACTGGGAACTAATTTTTAGCTTTCTTACGGTGGCAACAGAGTTTCAGAAAGAAAGACTGGCTTCCTAACACACATTCACAGAGTAAATGTTTAGGATAGGAAGTGTCGTGTTATCGTCGGTGACAAAGTTCTCGCTGAGGGACAGTACCAGGGAAGAGCATGGTCCGGCCTCCCCGCAGCTAAGCAGGAACCAATACAGGATATATGGGACCCGTGCAAAATGAAAGTGAGGGTCCCACTGTTCACAAATTATTAAGAATTTCCAGAGAGCAGGATACCCAGGTGGCTCAGTTGGTTAAGCCTCTGCCTTCAGCTCAGGTCATGATCCCAGGGTTCTAGGATCAAGTCCCACAAGGAGCCTGCTTCTCCCTCTGCCTTCTGCTCCTCACTGCTTGTGCATTCGCGCCCTCTGTAAAATAAATAAATTTTTAAAAAAGAAAAAAAAGAATTTCTGGAGAGTGATAGCAGGGCATTAAATCACGTGTCGGCTCTTCTAAGTACCCGTCCCTGCAAAGGCACGGGTCAAACACCCACCCGTGAGAAGTCCCACGACTGACATCTGCAGAACTCTAATGAAGTTTTTCGCTCATTTAATTTACTGCATTTCATTCTCACGGCAGCTGCCTGAGGTAGACACTCCTAGAGACAAGACATCTGAGCAGCGAACAAAGAAAGGCTTTGCTCTCAATGAACAGGGGAAAGGGGTTGATGGAATAACCAGCACAGGAAGCAAGCCAGGAGATGGGGACAAGAAGCAGAGGTGGCTGAGCCGGGCTGACCCATCCCAAATGAAAACTCAGCTGGAAATTTCTTTCTTTGACCTTCAGTAGGGAAAGAGGCATTGAGGTAGAGTAAACGGCTTCAGAGTCTAACCCAAAGAAGGAATTATCAGCCCAGCAGAGAAGATGATAAATCCTGGTAATCCACTCCCTCTGTTTCTCAAGAAGCAAGACCATGGCGAGGTCCCAAATACTGTCCCCAGTCGCCAGACCAGCCTCCCTCATCAGCCTCTCACCATCCAGTAAATACGACCCCAGCGGTGCTCTGTAGCAGTGGGACCACACACTTGAGGACTAGCGGAGTAGAAAGTGAAGGAAACAAAAGCCACTTCTCTCTGACCACCACTGGCTCCTGTCACAGCTGCCTAGCTGTCCTCTCCTCCACCCCAAGGGTAAACAGCGGTCCAAGCAGAGCCCAGGAGAGCATTCATTCTTCCAGGGTGCCACGCTTTTAATTAAAAGCTCTAGATTTGGCAGGAAAAGCCTTTAAGAACTTGAAAAAACAAAGACTATTTCAAAATACATTTCAGTCTCATTTAGGATGAGATTTACACAGATCCCTAAGGTTTAACTAAAGAGCGGTCATTAGTAAAACACAGTATTACCCAAGGTCTCCAGACCTTGGCCGGAATCCCAGGCTCCCGCCTGACCAGGAATCCCATACGAATAAGCCTGAGCGAGATCAACCGTCAGCTGAGGCGTTGTTCGTTCCTCCTACAAAATCATTTCAGGGAAAGAATATTAGATGAATTTTTAATGACAAAGGGATATTGTGAACCTTTAGGTTAAAAGCCATTAGGAATGAGAGTATCACAACCAACAGAATGGGAGAAGATATTTGCAAATGACATATCTGATAAAGGGCTAGTCTCCAAAATCAATAAAGAACTTATCAAACTCAACACCCAAAGAACAAATAATCCAATCAAGAAATGGGCAGAAGACATGAACAGACATTTCTGCAAAAAAGACATCCAAATGGCCAACAGACACATGAAAAAAGTGCTGAACATCACTCAGCATCAGGGAAATACAAATCAAAACCACAGTGAGATACCACCTCACACCAGTCAGAATGGCTAAAATTAACGAGTCAGGAAATGACAGATGTTGGCGAGGATGTGGAGAAAGGGGAACCCTCCTATTCTGTTGGTGGCAATGCAAGCTGGTGCAGCCACTCTGGAAAACAGTACGGAGGTTCCTCCAAAGTTGAAAATAGAGCTACCCTGCAACCCAGCAATTGCACTACTGGGTATTTACCCTAAAGATACAAATGTAGTGATCCAAAGGGGCACATGCACCCCAATGTTTATAGCAGCAATGTCCACAATAGCCAAACTATGGAAAGAGCCCAGATGTCCATCAACAAATGAATGGATAAAGAAGATGTGGTATCTATATACAATGGAATACTATACAACCATCAAAAGAAATGAAATCTTGCCATTTGCAACAACGTGGATGGAACTAGAGGGCATTACGCTAAGTGAAATAAGTCAATCAGATAAAGACAATTATCATATGATCTCTCTGATATGAGGAATTTGAGAGGCAGGGCGGGGGATATGGGGAGTAGGGAGGGAAAAAATGAAACAAGATGGGACTGGGGAGGGAGACAAACCATAAGAGATTCCTAATCTCAGGAAACAAACTGAGGGTTGCTGGGGGGTGGGGAGGTAAGGAGAGGGTGGCTGGGTGATGGACATTGGGGAGGATACGTGCTATGGTAAGTGCTGTGAATTGTGTAAGACTGATGATTCACAGACCTGTACCCCTGGGGGATATATATATATATATATATATATATATATATATATATATATATATATATATATATATAAAATAAATAAAAGAAGAGCTCTTGATCCTGGCCCTAAAACTTGGTTGCAACACAATGGCTAGTCCAGTGGACATTTAAAAGGCCTGTTGGGCTCTTGTACATAGCCCACACTTTTCTGGAATCCTTTATTCCAGAAAAACCAAGTCTGTAAAGTAGCCTGTGAAATGGTTTTCCCAAGGAATATAGCTCCTGGATTAGGCACTACTGTGTCAAATGTGAATGGATGCTCCTTGAAGGCAGGGATGTTTGGTTTTTAGTTTTTATGTTTTTTAAAAAAATAAATAAATGAACACACACACACACACACACACATACACATACACACACCCCAAAGACTATAAGTAATTAGAATCCCTTTTAGTTTATAACCATAATCCCAAACCCTCTCTGGGCTCTAAAAAACTAAGAAAAGGGCTCTTATTCTACAGAACCAAGTAAATTTCAATAGTCACTACTCTCAGCTGCATGAAGAAAGGGAACTAGGTCTATTTCTCCATATCCCTGGAACTACCCCTTAAACAAAAGACCATGAGACTGCTCACCTCCAAGTCTGCCATCCCCACAACTCTGCCTCCAGTGATCTTCCATGACATGCCATTGCCTAGTGTATCAGAACCAGAAACTTGGCTCAGAGGGAGCTCCCAGTCAACCAAAGGCTTTCTGGAACAGAGGATGTATAAAGAAATTAATTTTGCAATGAGTACACTTCTAGAGAATAGGGTCGATGGCTTGCCTTTGTAGCCAGTGCACAGTACACACCTGATATTGATTGATGGGTTGAATGCATGACCTGTCAACATGGAGATTTTTCCGGTGTTCTGGGCACGTGTCCCATCCTTAGTGGCTGTTGAGTTCTATCAAAGCCTACGATCTCTTTATTTTTTGTTTTGTTCCCTTTTTAAAAAAACAAACTACAGAATTTTTCAGTAATTAATCACTTACACATTCTGGCAATTTGAATAAGAAGGCTTAGTATTAGAATGTCCAAACAGATGCCCAGCTTAGGCAGGCTTACCTCTGGGCTGGACATAACTGAACTTCAAAGGAGTTGCTCTCTGTGAGGCCTTGGAAGCTTTGCCTTGTCAGACTCTTGGAGCTCGTCAGTGGAAAATCTCCCAGATAAGGTAAGTCCCTCGATTTAGCTACAAGTGAGGGCAAGGCCACGCAGCAGTCTTTCCAGATTCTTTGAATAAAAGGTTTTTTAAAATAAACACACTAGCTCTTCTTTACATTGGACTCGCAAAGCTTATTATTTTTAAGAATTCCAGAAAGCAACATGTCACTGGAAAAACACGATAGACCATAACATGCGGTTGTGTCGCATTCTATGGTCTGCTTTAGTGTGAGTAAAAAATCGTCAAAATGAATCCAGGCGTCCAACATTGCCTTCTTTACGTTGCCTTGATTTTGTTCATTCTCTAGGCCAAATGGGTGCAAAATGGAGAGGCAAACACTACATAGATATTTTTCTCTTCAGTTTCAGCCAGCAGCTTGTGCCTCCCTTTGGAAAAGAAAAATGAAACTATTATTTTAAAACGCCTGAATAAAGAGACCAGGTTTTCCGCATGTAGAGCACATTCAGTGAGAACACAGCAGAGAAGAGAGTTCTAGAAGCTATGCCTTTCATGTCTAGTGCAATCGTTTTAATTGCTCCCAGGACTGGCTTAACAAATAGTTTCATGGCCTCTGAACAGCTAAGAATGTTTGGGACACTGATACACACACCAGAAGTAAGAGGAAAGTTCCACAAAAGGCCATGTAGTGTGATGGAAGGAATGTGGATTTCAGAATCAAGACTCTACATTCAAATCCCTAACCCGACACTTCCTGCTTGTGGCCACATGCTCTCTGAATGTCCAGTTCTGATGGAAAACACAAAATGTAGATCCTAGTACCTGGAATGTAGGGCAGAATGTTTCAAAATGCCAGTTGCTATACATTATCAGGTCATAACATTATGTTGAGGTACACTCAACATTTTCACAAAATGAAAGAGCATAGAAGAGAAAATATCATAACGTAAGTTTCATAAGGTAAGTACTGTTTCATGACATTTTTCTTCCATTTTATCTGTGTAATTATGTTTATATGTACACACACATATTACGTATATGTGTATACATAGACATAATTAAAATGTATTTCTTGTTAAGGCTCACAGGCAAAGTTTAAAAACAATTCCTGTACGTATTTCGTATAGATTAGAAAGAGGGTATGTATATGAAAATACATAGCATGCAATAGATGTTCTGCTATTGGTGGTTTCCTTTCCAAGGAGAAACAACTATATTCGGACAAATTTGTTAAGAAATTGCCATTTGGGGGCACCTGGGTGGCTCAGTTGGTTAGGCATCTGCCTTCGGCTCAGGTCATGATCCCAGAGTCCTGGGATCGAGTCCCACATTGGGCTCCCTGCTCAGCAGGGAGTCTGCTTCTCCCTCTGACCCTCGCCACCCCCCATGTTTTCTCTAGCTCACTCTCTCTCTCTCTCAAATAAAGAAATAAAAAAATTTAAAAAAAGAAGAATGTTACCCAGAAAATTAAAAAAAAGAAGAAGAAGAAGAAGAAATCGCTGTTTGCTCTGAACTGAATGTTTGTGCCCCGCCCCCAAATTCAGATACTGAAATCCCAACCTAGTCATCACCCAGTGTGGTGGTACAAAGAGGTAGAGCCTTTGGGAAGTAACGAGGTCATGAAAGTAGAACCCTCAACAGATGGGATTTGTGCTCATTGAAGAGGTGCCCCGGAGAGCTCTTTTGCTGTTCCTACCATGTAAAGATACAACCAGAATATGGAAGTCTGCAACCGGGAAAGGGGGTCTCACTGCACCCCAACCATGCCCATCACAGATTTCTAGCTTCCAAAACCGTGAGAAAATAATTTCTGCTTTATAAGGCACCCAGTCTATGGTCCCTTGTTTCAGGAGTCTGAACTGAGACACCATTTTTATATATAAGCTCACTCTCATTTTCTTCTTTTTTAACACCAGCTGCAACTTGCATTTTGCTAAAACTCACTTCAACAAGATCTGAAGTGTCTCGCTAAATTTTTGGAGAGACCACTCTAAGATTATTTAGGAGGGGGGTTCTTAAAATGAAGCTCCCTGCTTTGAGAAAATAGTCACCTGTCATGGACTGTAGGTGATGAGTAAGAGAAAAATCAACTCTTGTGAATTTGTCTTTACTAATTTTCTGGATGTTAGCTTTCCTTCTTTGCAAAGAAAAGCAACACTGATAGTAGAAAGGGAGTTGGCCGAACCCCTTCTAGGTGCCAGGCTCTGTAACTAGCCCTCTTTTATGACTCTGTGAGGTAAGTATTATTCTCGCCTTTGTACTGATGAAGAAACCGAAGCTCAGAGGAAGGGAGTTACTTGCCCAAAATCATTCAGCTAGTGTAGAACGGAGCCTGGATTGAAATCCAGGTCTGACCCCAAAGACTTCTCACCCGACAAGTAATAGCCATGACCCCACAGTTTTTGAAAGCAATGCATTATTCCCTTCGTCTCCCAGAGAAAGATGGCTTTTACCCACTGGTAAGGCGAAAGATGGCTTTTTCCACTAGTAGGGGTGTTCTTGATCAGAAACAATAAGCCACCGCTAAGCACATGAAGAGCTGTCAGGATTTCATTTATTCCCAAACACATGAAGACTATTTTTCTAGCCTCCTCACCCTTCCTGTGGATGACCAGGAAATTCCCACACTCGTTCCCAAACTGTCACGGCCGGCGCGACAATCGCGAACCAGGGCTGAGGGTAAGGGAATGAGGAAAAAGAAGTAGAGAGACAAAGTGTGGGAGCAGGAGAGACACAGTGGATGATGTCCAAACAGTGTCGAATTTTATTTCAGAGTGCACTTGATTATATAGTATAAGTGAAACATTTACAAAGAAGTATTTATATTTAGAAGTCACGTAATGCTCTTTTGAGCTTCTTCTTTATCTGTTTGCAGCACTAAGGACAGACTCTTCAGACAGCAGGTGCAGGTTATAGCCCGGGCAAGGACAGCACAGACCCACAATGTTAAGGCCAGCTTACAAGGTTTCCATGTGAGCAGTCACGCACCTGCAAGCTTCAAGGCCCATTGCACAAGCCCTTTCTCTAGCGCCCGCATTCCGTCCGCTCTTTTTCTGAATGGGCGGGGGGCACGAGTCCAGGCTTGATTTGGTCCTACCAGCAGCTAGCTTGCGGCTGCCCACACCAAACCAAAATATTAAAATGAGATTTAAAGAATGGAGAAACCAAAGACTTTGTGTGTACAATGGCACATGCGTGTGTGTGTGTGTGTGTGTGTGCACGCGCGTGCGCGTGCACGGGCTCACACGCACACATGTCATGCCTCCCCCGTGAGTTCTCCTCAAAGTGCTACCCCCCAGGAACATAAAGCAGGTCAGCCACCATTATCTGACATTTGGCGAGAGCTGGAATGGGCTGTCTTTCCTTGACAAAAGCCAGACCAGGCAATGAACATAAGGGAAATGTCTGTAAAAACCAGCATCAGGGAAATAGAGTGTTCTTATCAGTGACATGTTCGGGGGATGAATAAAAACTCCTGACTTAGCTCCAAACACTAGGATGGATCACAGTCACTAACAGATAAATGAGTAAGGCTAGTCCCACACTGTGTCTGAATCTAAAGTGGAAAATAAGACTTTTACCAGTTCCTCAGACCCATTCAGTATCTTCAACAGGAAGTGGGGTGAAGTTTATCTCCCTAACCTCTCACTTGCACTCTTCTTCTTGGTCAGAGATACTTTTGACTTCAATGTTTCTTTTCCCCTCCTCCCACCAAAAACCACTCTCAAAAAAGGATTTTTTTTTTAAGATTTTATTTATTTATTTGACAGAGAGAGATCACAAGTGGGCAGAGAGGCAAGCAGATAGAGAGGGGGAAGCAGGCTCCCCACTGAGCAGAGAGCCCGATGTGGGGCTCAATCCCAGACCCTGAGATCATGACCTGAGCCGAAGGCAGAGGCTTTAACCCACTGAGCCACCCAGGCACCCACAAAAAAGGATTTTTGTTCATTTGTTCCCACCAAGGTGAAAATTAATGGTGTGACCCGATATGCTTCCTATTCTAGGGGCTCCTGCCTCATAAGCAAATATCGCAAATACTTTTGATTGCCTCCCGGTTTTGTTCCTTAATGGAGAAGCCAGTTTTTTCCTTCCTGATTCCTTTTTATCATAAAGGGTAACTAAACCATGAGGTGGGGGAGGAGGAGGAAATGACAGAGGCAAAGATCCAGCCAGTCAGAGAGGAGAGGCACAGAAACACCTGCCCTTCCTTGATGAAGGGCTAAAACAGAAGGGGAAACTGAGGTAAAGCAAGACAGTTAAGCTCCAAATACCTTTTCTTCTTCCACCAGCTACCTTGAAGATGAGGTGAGTTCAGAAACATCCAGAACACTGGAACTGGTGGTCCATTTTATTCAAGCAGCATATTTGGGAAGTCGTGGTCCAGAGGTAAACCTTAGCCTTCAGCTACGTATAATATTCAACTTAGTGTAGGAAGAGGGGGGCTGAGCTGGGATGTCAGTGGGAGCTTGTAAATACACCCAGGCATAAAGAGACTGTTAAAATTATTATATCTGAACAAATTTACTACTGGGTTGACCACGAGAAAATATCAATATTCAACACGTTTTGACCGACAAAACAGCAATTTTGTATAGTTCTACCTGAAAGAATGAAGCAGGGGTTCATAAGGAAGATCAGATCAGTTAAATGACATTTCAGTTCTCTGTACATGAGTATAGTGAGATTAAATGATTAACCTTGCTATATAAAGGAGAGACACGGAAGAGATCGTTGGTTCACTTCTCCTAATCTTCCTTCCTTTCTTCTCCGCATTCTATAGCCTGGAAAGCTGACCTCTGGGGGCTTTATCAATAGGCTCCTGCCCCTCCAGCCTCCCGCTGAGAACACAGGGGAAGGGAGGAGAATGGAGTAACGATATGTATTCCCGTTTCCCTCTCTGTAAGGTCACATAGCTATGTCCCTCCACCATAGGTCACTGGTCCTCCCGCATTCTCTCCAAGACTCTCTGCTTTGAACCCTCTCCCTCCCCTCATCCCTTCAGTCTGGTATCAGCTGCCACTCCACTGTTCTCAGCCCCAGACCACTGCACCTGCTCCTTGTACTTCTCTTATATGCTGCCCGGCTTTGTAAATTATCCTAATTCCAGTGGGTCATCTTTTTCTACTAGGACTTAACTGATACAAAAGGGAACTAAAATATTTTTTAAGATTTTATTTATTTATTAGGAAGAGAGAGAGACTGAGAATCTGAAGCAGACTCTGCACTAAGCACAGATCCCAATGAAGGGCTCAGTCCTACAACCACAAGATCATGACCTGAGCCGAAACCAAGAGTCAAACCCTCCACAGACTGACCCACCCAGGTGCCCTTGGAACTAAAATATTTTAAGCAGTGCCTTTGTATCAAGCATTGAGCTAGGCATGTTATATGTCATCTCATTCCATCTTCATTAAGAGCCCAATGAAGCAGCTATTATTATCATTCCCATTTTACATATGAGAAAATTGAGGCTCAAAGAGTGTAAGTAACTTGCCCAAGGATGCAGAACTAGTGAATGAATTCTGGTTCTAAAGCCCATGCTCTTGCCTCTGTTACAGAACAAACTTGCAAGGCAGAAGTCAGAGATGCCACTGAAGTATGTTTTGTTGTTGTTGTTGTTGTTGTTCAGGAGTTTTTTGGGTTTTTTTAAATTAAATTCAATTAATTAACATAAAATGTATTACTGGTTTCAGAGGTAGCGGTCAGTGATTCATCAGTCTTATATAACACCCAGTGCTCATCACATCACGTGCCCTCCTTAATTCTCATCACCCAGTTACCCCATCCCCTCACCCCTCTCCTCTCCAGCAACCCTCAGTTTGTTCCCTATGATTGAGAGTCTCTTATGGTTTGTGCAGACACCACTGATGTTTGGACTAAATTTTAAAGGACAGAATTTTGTTGGGCAGACAATCCTAGAAAGGGAAGAGCATTTGAGCATGAAAGAGCATAAAGGCAGGAGAAAGTACCCTGGGCTGTATCCCAGGAAAATAACTGTGACTTGGATTCCACTGTCCTTGTCAAATAGTCAAATCTGAAAACAACCAGCAAATGCCAAGGGTCCGCTGCAATCTGGTATTGGCGGGTTTTGGGGTGTGCCTGGCAATGTGCTGAGAGGAGCACGGGCTGGATCAGATCCGGAAGGTAAGGAGGGCCGACGTGAACACTAGACCAGCTAGGGTTGTGGTGGCAAGCAACGGAAACCAGCTTGGCTAAGATCAGCAGAAGAGGAATCTCTTAGAAGGATATGGGCTAGCTCCAAGAGTGAGGAAGAGCTGAAGAACCAGCACACAATGTCAGTCCCACCCATGACGGGGAGAGGGGGGGGACTTACCAGTCTTGTTTAACCCCAAATCCCCAGGACCTCAAATAATATACACTAGATAGTGACTGAATAGATGATCAGTGACTAAATGCATCAGGCTTCAGGAGAGACAGGAACAAATGCCACTCAGGATCTGGAACAGAAGCTAAGGGACAGTCTCTTCAGGGTGGGACCCACACATGAAGGAACTCTGTGCTTTTAAGTTGGGGGTCTCTCTTCTCGAGATTAAATTTCCCATGACAGACTGGCCTTCTGGCCTTACTCGAACCACATGCCCCCTTTCTGGCTAACTGGCTAGAGAGCTGGTGCCTTCACTGACCATCCCACAGGAATATAGGACAAGAGAGAGGTAGCTCTGCAAAGCAAATTCAGGGACCTGTTACCAGGAGAAGGGAGAATGGATGCTGGACTGCAATGGCAAGGACAGTCTTCATACCGCCCCAGCTACAACCAGTTTATCTAGGGGTTTTAAAGCTCTAGCAGTATAGAGGGAAAGAGATTGATGTCTTTCAGCAGATGGTCCCTGATTTTGTTGAGCCCCTTTTCCACTAAGTAGTAGGTCCCTTAGTGACATCCGGGACAGACTCCATACCTTCCTGGCCACTTTCAGTTATGAGAACAACTCCTTTTCAGTATTAAAGGCTTAGTTCTGGGACGCCTGGGTGGCTCAGTTGGTTAAGCGTCTGCCTTTGGCTCAGGTCATGATCCCAGGGTCCTGGGATCGAGTCCAAATCGGGCTCCCTGCTCAGCGGGAAGCCTGCTTCTCCCTCTGCCTCTGCCTGCAGCTCCCCCTTCTTGTCCGCATGTAGTCTCTCTCTCTCTCTCTCTGACAAATAAAGTTGTTGTTTTTTTTTAAAAAAAGGCTTAGTTGCAAAATCTCAAACTTATGCTAGTTTTCACTGGATTCAAAAAATGTTATACGTGGCTCCCACTGTGACCAATGCCAAGGACCTAGAGATGGCTAAGTCGTGAGTATTCTCCTCATGATAACTCCAAAGCAGCAGACAAGGAAGCGGCAGACAAGGAAGAGTGAAAAATGCAGTGTGGAAGCTACGTCCAAGATGCAGAGGTCGGGTAGGGAAGGCAGAACGATTAGCTCCTCAGAAGGGGGGCAGGAATAAGAAGGGGTGATCTGGAAGTAGTAACATCTAAACTACACGCACAGAGGGTCAGCCAGGCATTCCCAGCGAGAAAGACACTCCAGGTGGAGTTGGTCAGGAGAGCAAGGCCACTCGGGGCCCCAGGTTCAAAGAACTCTCAGATCAGCGGAGAAAACCAGGAATGGTGTCTCCAAAGCCATGTTGAGGGATGCCCACATAGTCCTCACGGGATTCATCCTTTCATCGACTCCATCAAGAGCCCTGAGAAGTGAAGGTCAAGGGAGGCACTTGTGCAGGGAAGTAGGTGAAGGGAACTGAAGTGCACGCTTTTCAGGTAAGCTCAGTGGATTTGAGGAAAGACATGGGGCATGCGGAAGCCTTGGGCTTTCTCTTGCGCCAGTCACTCATTTTAATTCTGCTTTCAGGAAGGGCAGAACCACCATTAAAGTGAAATAAATAAATTAATTAATTAATTAATTTAATTTAAATAAATAAATAAATAGTGCTCTCTGGTGAATGCCAGAAAGACATTTGTTCAAGCTTCTCTCAAAATCTAACAGGCATGGGGCTCCCGTGACCTAAGCCAAGAGGGGAGACGGTTACTTGTTTTTGTTTGAATCCATTCATTTCTCTGGAGGCTGAGATGCTCAAGGTGATGGGTGAAGAATGATGGTCAGTGAAGTTTGTCTGATGGGTCACATGGGGGAGTGCTTAAGTAGCTTGACAATCTCTCCAATCTGACCGGTGGATCGTAGCTATGATGATTTAGGAGATAGAAGTGAATTTCCAGGTGATGTATTTCCCTGTGACAATTCTTATTAATCAATGTTTTATGGGCAATTCTCACGTTCTGCTAGATATAACTGAGGACTCTGTTAGCCCTTCAGACTAATACTGTCTTATTTAGCTCCATGTGACAATAAGGATGATAAGAATGTCATTTTTCGGGTTTAGAAATCTTCATTTATTCCATTTTCTCTAAAGTGGGTGCACTCTAGTACATTTGAGCCGTCAATTATCTATCTCTCCCCATTCCAATTGGGTCTGAGGAAGCAGCATTCTTGTCTGCTTTCACTCAGAACGGGGCCTGGCCTATAGCAGAAGCTCCAGAAAGACCCAGAATTCAGCAAAAGAAGAGCTATGATAGGAAAGGAAGAGGTTGGGTTCTGGAGTCAGAAACCTGATCCAAATCCTAGTTTCACCATAAATTGGTTGTATAAGCTTGGGTTGACAAGTCACCTACTATCTGGAAGTCTCCATTCCTTCACCTTCACTGTGGGATAAAACACTTCCTTCACCAGATAATTTATTGGGATGTGGAAGAATGAACATGAGAAAGGCTGGCACCACTGCAGGGGATCAATAAATCCTAGTGGAATGAAGACTTCAAGCAGTGCTAGAATTACTATTACATAAATCTAGTTCTGGAATGCCATAGCCTAGTAACAGTTTAACATGGCTAAACCTTTAGCTAGTTCTGATTACAAAAGACCTCAAACTTCGGTGTGTTTGGAATCTCTTTAAAGTGCAGATCCCTCAGCTCTACCCATGAAGATATGCACTCATAAAGGCCTGTGTGGAACCCGGGACTCTGCATTTTTACAATGTATTTTAGAGAGAGAGAGAGAGAGAGCACAAGTGAGAGGGGCAGAAGGAAAAGGAGAGAAACCTCAAGCGGACTCCATGCTGAGCGAGGAGCTTGACATGGGGCTCGATCTCACTATCAGTCAATCACGACCTGAGCCAAAGCCAAGAGTCAGACACTTAACCCACTGCATGACCCAGGTGCCCCAGGATTCTGCATTTCTAACAAGCACCTTGGGTCGTTCTGATGCAGGTGGTCTAGGACCCAAACTTGGATAAAAATGAAACTAAGGGCAGCAGAATTTAACTGGCAAAAAATTTAGATTAAGAGGCTAATAGCCCGTAGTCAATCTACTACATCCTAAAATACAGAGGGCCAGAGAGTGGGAGGGAGATGGAAAACAAACAGGAAGGTTTTCACCAGTTCCCCCCACCCCAAACTCACAACAGTTGTAGGATTTGAGTTGAATGGGTGTATTGTTCAAAGAATGAGGATATTTGTACTGCTGGGGGTGACTGACCTAAAAATATTTCTAAGTGTTTGGATCTTACAAAAGGCCCAAACGCCTTCTTCTCTCCCTCTCCCTGGGCTACCACTACCACTACCACAGACAAGCCTTAAAACCATGTTTATTTCAAAATGAATCAAATCCATACGTTTGTCTTGTTTAGACTTGTGTCAAAAATGTTTTTAGGGTTAATTTATAAGCAGGAAAAACCTTTTACCATGAAAACTGCAAGGAGGGATTAATCTACCTTTGGTAAATATATTTTAACAACAGATACTCAGAACCAAAGACAAGGGGCTAAAAATGGGGGACAGGGAAGAAGAACATTGCAACTCAAAAGCAGTCAAGAAGGATTTTTCTATAGCTGCTTAATCTTTTGTTTAGTCCAAAGCAAACATTCTCAACTGCTTTGAACTCCTAATTTACTATTCTTGCATGCACCTCCTTTGACTATGAGCATATAAAAAGGGCACATTTTAATTAAGAGTAAGTTAGTTTTGATACCTCATCATGATAGTTAAATTACTTTAAGCTACTTTTTAAGAGAGAAGCTTTTTCATGCAAGAGACTTGCCTTTCATCACAAAGCACAAGGCTATTTATGTTTACTTCTTGAGGTTGAGCCAAACACGTTCGGGAAGGAAGACAGCTGTACTGTCCTGTAGGTCTGAATTTAGTCAGTGCTTGTATATGGTTCTCTTCACAGTCAAAGCTAACATTCTAAGAGCTTCAGAGACCAGAGACAACTGAAGTACTGGTGTCACTAGAGATAGAAGAAGTACTACCCATTGCCCAAAGTGGGACTCTACCCTCCCTGAGGGGAGAAGCTGAAGAGAGCTGAGGTAATCTGCCAAATCCTAGAACAGAAAAAAACAAAACAAAAAACAAACAAATGAACAAAAAACCAACATTCTGATGGATTTTCCAGGCTGCCTTGAGGAGGAAGGACATGGGGTGGGGACACCAGAGGTCTGCACACCTAATGCACTGGGTTGAAATACCAACTCTCTGTTCTTGTCCAGCAATGTCCTTGGGTGAGTCACAAGTGTCCTTCAAGAGTCCTCTAGAGGGTTATTCTAAGTGGTGAAACATATAATATATGAAAAGCTCAAATCAGTGGCATAGCAGGCTGGCTATGGAGAGGAGCTATTCACCCAGGTATGGGTAAAAAGTCAATACATTACCACAGAGAATTTATTTTATTTTGTTTTAAAGATTTTTATTTATTTATTTGACACAGAGAGAGAGAGAAGGAGAGAGAGAGAGAAAGCACACAAGCAGGGGGAGCAGCAGGCAGAGGGAGAGGGAGAAGCAGGCTCCCTGCTGAGCAAGGAGCCTGATGTGGGGCTCAATCCCAGGACCCCGGGATCATGACCTGAGCTGAAGACAGACACTTAACCGACTGAGCCACCCAGGTGCCCCACCACAGAGAATTTAAAAACAATAATAAAACCCACTAAAACTTGACTTGCTTGTTGTTATTACAATCTACAGACGATTCCAAATGAACCCAGTCATTGAATACTTCTCCCGCTGGGGGCAGGCGACTCCCACTGTCCTACTCCCTGTCCCCGGTATGCAGCTGGCTTAGTGACCAGTGCATAGTCGGTCCTCAGGAAATGCTAGGCCAAATCTGTGTGAAAATAGATCTAACATAAGAAAAAAGCCTTTAGGCATGAATCTTACTTTGTCTCCAACTGAGCCCCCAGTTAAGGATGGTAAGAAGTGACATTTATGGGATTTTACAAAAATGATTTCTATAACCCAAGTGTTGACAGCCTTTACACACTGTCTCTATTTTCACCCTACACTTCTCCTCCTCCATAATGAAGAGACTATCTACCCCAGAGGCATCAGTCAGCGATATGGATTTTGTGATGTCTCAGGGAAATGGAGATGGTGGTTTCTATCTCACACAAAGTATCTCTCTCCAAAACCACCCCATTAGACCTCTCCATTTCCCCAAAATTCCTCCTGAGCTACATCCTCTCTGCCTCTCCACCCTTCCCCCTATAGGCTTGAAGCCTCCTCGGGCTGTAGCCCGTGACTGTGGATCTTTCATCTGGGCCTCCCTGTATCTCTCTCCTGTTTTAACCAGACCAATTTAGATCCATTCCAGATCCTTCCTGCTGTCTTCAAGATGAAAAAGACCAGCAAACATCAGATTCTTCAGTCACCACGTGTTGAGCTGAGTTAATAGTACACAACAGCAATGACAGCAACAAGCCTTCCTTTTTCCCCTGTTCACATGTGGAAATTTTTATATTTTGCCTTGGTGAGCACTAATACCCAGAACAGGGAGGGACAGAAAGACATTCCAGTAACTTTATAATAAATCACCCAGTTGAGTTTTAGTTCAAAAATTAATTAAAACACTCATAAAATAGCCCCGTGGCTGTTAAGAATCACACTGATATTTAGTTCTCTGCTTTTTACACTCATTTTCTCAAAAGACAACCCTGAGGAAAACCAGCAACTTGAGCTTAAGATCACACATTGCTTTTATTTCTTAAGAAAAGTAAAAACTTAAAAAAAAAAGAAGAAAGAAAAGTAAAAACTTCACAACGGCACACACACTGATAAAACAGAACCAACAGAATAATAGAGTGGTAAAAAGGATGAGATAATCTTGTAGAAGCCATTTTTAGCCCAAATCTCATTTTACAAAGTTAGAGTTCATGGTTGCAAACAGTAGGAACTACCTAAGCAGCAAAGTGATTACCTGGAAAGCTATTGGATAGCTCATAAAATTAGCATGAAGATTAAAAAACGAAACTGAAAAAATGGCCAGAAGCCAAGGGAGTAACCGAATGAGAGACAGCCAAAATTATTCCAGGGGAATGGTTTTGGACTGTGCCATTGGGGGAGCCAACAATGGACACTCATCATTATGCCACTGGACTCCAATATCCACCACCACTTAAATAATCACTGGCTGCCTTAGCATCTTGGTACCACACCTTCAAGGGTCAAAGTCCTATGGCCAATTAATCCCTGACAAAGGAGGCAAGAAGATGCAACAGCAAAAAGACAAGTCTCTTCAATAAATGGTTCTGGGAAAACTGGACAGCTACATGCAAAAGGACAAAACCTGACCAATCTCTTACGTCATACACAAAAATAAACTCAAAATAGATTAAAGACCTAAAATAAGACACATAGTCATAAAGCTCCTAGAAAAAAACATAGGATATGGAGAAAAAGCAACCCGAAGGCACTGTTGGTGGGAACGTCAACTGGCACAACCACTATGGACACTAGTATGGAGGTTCCTCAAAAAATTAAAAATAGAAATAGCATATAATCCAGTAATTTAACTACTGGGTATTTACACAAAGAAAACGAAAACACTAATTTAAAAAGATATATAACTGCTATGTTTACTGCAGCAATATTTACAATAGCCAATATATGGAAGCAACTCAAGTGTCCCTTCACAGATGAATGAAGACATACATAGATGTGTGTATATATACATATATATACACACACACACAGACACCATATCTTCTTTATCCATTTATATATGTGTGTGTGTGTGTGTATATATCCATTTATATATAAATATATATATAAATATATCCATATATATATATATATATATATATTATTCATCCATAAAAAAGAATGAGATCTTGCCTTTTGCAACAAACATGGATGGACCTGGAGGGTATAATGCTAAGTGACGTAAGTCAGAGAAGGACAAATACCATATGATTTCAGTTATAGAAGGAAATCTAAAAAACAAAGCAGGGGCACCTGGGTGGCTCAGTCGTTAAGCGTCTGCCTTCGGCTCGGGTCACGATCCCAGGGTGTTGGGATCGAGCCCCGCGTCGGGCTCCCTGCTCCGCTGTGAAGCCTGCTTCTCCCTCTCCCACTCCCTCTGCTTGTGTTCCCTCTCTCGCTCTCTCCCTATCAAATAAATAAAATCTTTAAAAAAAATAAAATAAAATAAAAAATAAAAATAAAAAACAAAGCAAACAAACAAAAAGCAGAAACACAACTGTAAATACAGAGAACAAACTGATGGTTATCAGAGGCGAGGGGGGTGGGGGGATGGGAAAAATGAGTGAAGGGGACCGGGAGATACTGGTTTCTGGTTGTGGAATGAGGGAGTCATGGGGGTAAAAGTTACAACAGAGGATATATGGTCAATGCTATTGTAATACCATGTGGTAACAGATGGTAGCTAGAGTTGTGATGAGCACAGCATAACATATAGACATATAGAATCATTATGCTGTACATCTGAAAATAATGCAATAGTATGTCAACTATACTTCACTAAAATTAAATAAATGAATAATAAGATCTACCTACTTGGAAAAAAAGAGTCAAAGTCCTCAGTTGGTGTGCCCAGCTGGATCAACCATGGGTCACATTCCTAGGGGCAAGGACTCCCTCACCCTAACACCTTACATATACGTGAACACCAAGGGAGTTTCCACAGGTGTCCCAGCCTGCAGTGTCAGAGCATCTCTGGGTTGGGGAGTAAGAGGCACGTGGCCCGGGGCCTGGGCTAGGTGAAGTCAGATTTTACCTGCATGAATCTGGTCAAAGTCCCCCACATCTGGCCATCTTTTTCAACAGTGGCCAAAATATCAACAAGAATGTGGTTTTTTTTTTTTTTTTTTTCCACATACTCCAATATTAACATCCATGACACTGGGTTTTTCAAAATATGGCAAGATCACAGTAAACCCTATTGGGATGCGTTGGTCCTTTCAAGGAATTAAAAACCCTAACTCTAAGCAACAGATTCTGCATCAGTTTTATAGGTATTAACGACAGAACAATCAGCAAATGAATATGAGCCAGAGGAAGAAAATGAAAATCATCACTGGTAAATCTCTTTGCACATAAACATCATTTTTCTGATTCTGCTTAAGCTATTAAAGTTTGGCTAAATATGATTCACAGGCAAAATATAAGGTTTTAATAGTTGGCATATTGATGGCTAGGACACTTAAAACTGTTGATTACAGTAACAGTCAAAGTGAGGCTAAGAGCAGAAATAAAATTCATAGAAAAAAAAAGAAACTTCACTGCTAAGTACCTAATTGAGCAGAGTTTTAATGAGCTTCTCTCAAGACTGTCTCGAAGGACGCACTTGCCCAATTATTCACATTAACTCCACCCTCACCCGAGAAATCCTATACCACAGAAGCGTCACTAAGGAATTAAAGGGAAAAAAGAAAGAATTGACAGCAAACAGCTACACGATCAGTTACTGTACTCAATCAGATAATTAAATCTCAGCTGCCTGCACCAGCTAAGTCTCAAATAAACATTTGTTCACTGATAAGGAAATGGCTGAGAGAGTCAAAAGGAAAACCAGTTACAGTATTTCTCTATCAGACAATGTTAATACATGGGCCACTGTACCTATGTGCTCTGTTTTGACCTTCAAAATAAAGACCTATTTTTCTTAACTGTAAGATAACTATATCAATGGTAATGAGTTTACTAAACACTGAAGCACAGACGAGGCATATCTGTAAAGAAAGCTTGTGGAAAATGGCAGGGTCTCTCATTGAAGGGCACCCATCGAAGCCTATGTTCTTTTAGACAAATCATGGCAAGCTTGTCATGCGATCTAGAGCAATTTTGGGTAGAATGGATAGAGGGTGATGATATTCTACAGAGGTGTACACACACTGGGGATATATGATCCCCAAATAATATAAACTCAAAAACCTTATGTTGGAAGTAATTTTAGAACTTCATCATCCAAATGATCCAACTAAGGAATTGGCTTAATACAACCCCTAGAAAATGATACTCATAGGAGTCTCTGGCAGAAAGAAAATGCATGTAAGGTATAGCAAGGTCAAAAGATCTTGAGAACATACAAGTAAAGCTCTTTTCCAACTTTCCCTGAGGAAACCAACAGAAAATAGTTATAGGAATGAGATTCACAGTGAAATATTTTAAAGAAAATTGGAACACCATTCAGCTTTGAGGAAAGACCATGACAGTGAACTTCAAGATTTTTTTTTCTCTCCATTTCTAACCCACAAAAGGAAAAATTTTAAATGATAAGATTTCATTCTCTTTTTTATTCTATTTAAATTATAAAGCAGAGAGAAATGTCCTAAAAGGGAAAAAAAATGACAAAGGTTCCTGAGGGAATGTAACTAAACTCACCCATTCTATGGAGATACTTGAAAAGCAGCCTGATTTAACTGTAGCCTAAAGGCAAGAATGGGTGGACCACCTCCAGGATCCCATCAGTCTGGTATCAAACACATCAGCACTCTCATCAAGTCTTTCATGCACCTCAGAAGAATTCAGGAATTTCACTGATTTGGGAGGTCAAAGTTAAGAAGTCCAAGAATTCTATCTATAGCATTGCGAAGAACCTCAGAATTTATGAATGGTTTTTAAAGATGGTTGAACAACTTCATGAGGGACAGAGGAAAAGAAAATGCATTGGTGAAGACTTGTGTTCTTTCTAAACATTTCTGTAAATAATTGTATCACTTTCCTTTAGGTCTGAGGTTTGATTTTAACCTAGCTACAAACTATGAAATTAGCTCATTACTATCTCATGGATGCTGGCAGAAGACACGAGATCTCTGGGTTAGAGACAAAGGAATTTACTCATGGCAAAGCATGAAGTACAAGCATTAGTATTTAGCATTGGTCACTTGCCCTCCAAATCCCACAGAGGAACAGAGGGCCCAGAGGGATGCCTGCAGACAGTGGTGGCACTATTGGCGAGGAACACGGAACTTGGGGAACTCACCATTCCATTGGTAGCAAGCCTCCACTTTGTACCAGAGGGAGATTATTTCATCCTTCAAGGCTGCTCAGTGCAAACACAGACCTGAGAAATGGCCAGGGTATCAAGTGATCTTAGCCTTGCTTTCTTGGTCTACTCAGCAAGAGGTGTAGGAATACAGAAGGCCTATGGAAGACTGTCTCCCCCATGATTTCTTCTCACTATCCCATTCTCTTACCTACTCCTCCTTTCTCTCCTGAAACTGTAAAGAAAAGGACACTCCAGGGAACGGACTCACACTCTTCCCTCAGCCTAGTTCATCACATCTTTAAGCTCTGTGGCCTGAAGAAAATCCCTCAAACTCAGAGTTTCTTATACCATTTCAGATTCTGAGAAATTAGTGTCATCCTCTTCCATGACCACCCAAGAGGCAAGGTAGCTATTCTTCGTTCTCTTGGTTTCCTTGAAGACTAGCTTTATAATCTGCAACCCCTTTGGTGTCTAACCTCCATCTCTCCTTATTGTCTTGACAGCACTAGGGCTATCTTATACTACACCATATACAGATCCCCCTAAAGATCCCTTTTCTTACTCTATCACTCATCAAGACCCTGTATCCATAGGCATTTCTGAGAAAGATGAATTTCAATAAACAAAACATTGAATTAGTAAAGCATTAAGATTCTACTTCAGCATCAATGTTGGCCCAATGCATCCCATTTTCTGCTGGTTTTATCTTCATATAAACGGTTCACAAGAGCCATGACCAATAATATTCATATCTTGGGCCAGGGAAAATTTCTACCAGCCAGCCATAATGCCACTCTCCTTTCTTTACCCAGGGAAGCATAATAAAAGCAAGTAAAAGTGATGTCATTGTAGAGAAATTTTTGAATTCATTCTCATTTATCTGGTTAGAAAGTAAATCGCTTGCAAGCCTGACCACTTTAACTACTAATGATGTTACTGTGAAACTTGTTGGCAACCCAGCTCACGGTGAACACCAACCTGCAATTAAGAACTATTGAAATCTTCAGAGCGAGGCCAATATAAATTTTCATAAAAACATTTCCTGACTGGATTGGTTTTGGTCTCAGCATTTTACGGTTAATTTGGAGAAAGTACCCAAGAACCTGTAACTGGGATTTTTTTTTTTTAAGTCTTAGAAGCATTTCAACCATGGCTAAAAGAAGGATCTGATTCTATTAGCTTCTGACAAACACACGTCCACACACACAAACACATACACACACAAGACATTGTCTTGTGTAACTCTTACACTTAAACAAGAGAGTTTATCACATTTGCTCAGCTTCTCCACCAACTAGATACCTGTGCAGTGCCTATGGGGGGGGGGGGGGCAGAGGAGGGGCAACCCCAGAGGCAGGCCCTCTTCCACAATGTGTTTGAAAAAAGTTATTTCAGCAAATGATAGGTCCACTAGTTCTCCCCTACCTCTACAATAGGAAGCTCCAAGTTTAATCATGCAACGACCAAAGAGGCACAAGGTAAGGAGGCCAATTGGCTGTCTCTTTCTCCCTTTCTCTCAATATCTAATCTCTTCGATTTTTATATTCCTAAATCTCTCCGATTTTAATATTCCCAGATCACACTCATTATTTATGGGTCATGGAGAGGTAGGAAGAGGAATCAGTAGCATTCCTATGGAAAGAACCTTTTACACGGGGGTTCCTAGGGTTTACGCTATCATTTATCAGAATCCCTCCACATGGGGGCACTATGCTGTGTTCTGTCGGTTTAAATTCTTCTAATGCTCACAACAGTCCTCCGAATGTTTTCTAATAATGGAGGAATCAGATGCTGAGAGGGTGTAATTGCCTTGCCCAGGGACCCAGGTGAAGTGCTCCAAAGCCCATGCTCTGTCCACAGGCTATGCTATAAAAGGTCCACTTTTGGATCTTTGGTCCACCTTCAAAGGTGGCCTTAAGAGCCATTTTTTAGAACTTGAACCATTACTTCAAGGAGGACATTGTCCACTTGTTTTTTCAGGTAAGTCTCAAACAAAAGAATAGGAGCGTAAGTGGCATTGAAAAAAAAATTGACGTAGACAAGTTGATCATGATCCACCGAAACAGGGAGCTGGAAAATGGGTGGATGCCCCATCTTTAAGAGCACTTACAAGGGCAAAAGCAACTGTCCATCTAAACATCTCTAAACATCTAAAGTTTAGAGAAAACACAGGAAATCTTTTTTCTTTCAAGGTCAACTGATCCAACGTGAAAAAGGGAATCAAGAGAATACCAGTTGCTAAGATTTAATGTGCTGATATTTCTGTGCTTGACTTTATTCAAGTGCTTTAAATTAGATAATAAAATGAAGATCAGAAAAAGTGAGGGGCATCTGAGTGGCTCAGTCGGTTGAGCCTCCAACTCAATGGCTAGTTAACTGCTTAACCATTGTTCACAGGTCTCCAAAGTCTCTTACGAAGTTTTCAGAGTCTTGGCTCCAACTGATATGACGATAGTAGCCATTTGGACAAACTATCATTCAGACCACTTGTAGGGAGCTGGGAACTATCACTTTCACACTGAACAAAATCAAAATGAAAGACAAGTTGACCAAGTCTGGAGCAACCCAAATACTATCTGAGGAAGCAAACTGGACCACGTGGTTTACACTTTGGTTCAATGCCAAGAAATAAAATGAAGTTCAAGCCATCAAGAAACATAATATAATTACAAAGCATTCTCCACCATCTAGGAAATCTAGATTTCCTCCCTTTGCTGCATCTGTTCCTCAAGCTAGTCATAGTCTATTTATCTTACTTCTACTCAATAAGTTCTGTTGGCCAGTCTCATCACCTCCTTGAAGAAATTCTCCAAGACGTTAACTACGTCATAACAATACTCAAAGTGGCTCTCCCTGCCTCATTCATCTTTGTTTCCGGTTCATTACTGCACTCCACCCAAGCTCAAGGTACTGAGGAATAGTAGCCCATTTTTCAAGTGAGGTTGAAAATTTTCCAAGTTCCCTACATTTCTGCAGGCAACTTTACGGATTTGTATAAAACAAAAAGGAATTGTGAAAGCAGAAAAGAGCTGCTTTGGAACAGTCCGAGAGTCACCAGATGTTTCTGTTATAGAGGATATAAAATGCTTTCTTCTAAACGTGCACGTGATTAGATCTTGGGGGGGCTACTCTATCATTATAGTAATGGGGATTTTTTTTTCCTTACAAAGTTGCATTTTTCCTACTCAAAGTCTCTTTTGACTAAATGAATTTCACATGTGTAATCAAAGCATTATGCATGTCGTTGTACTTGGAGCTAATTGGAGCAATTTTTGTTAAAATTTACCCACATGGTAAAACACTCTTTGAAAACCATCTCATGAAAGAGACTTTCTAAAGTTATTATTTTAAACATAACCATGCATCCAGACTTTTGCTGCAGTATTTTTTCTCTTAAACCAAATGGGTACCCTTAGACACAACACGTTTTTACATCAGTGTAGGAATTACATTTCGGTGCTTACACAATAACTGGAAGGTTGTCTATTACTACACAAGAAAATTTTAAATGTCAAACCTTCCTAGAAATAAATAATTTTTAAAATATTATTAATGGTGAAAAATTGAAAGCAACTTCAATAATATTCATTCATTCATTCATTCATTCAATAAATATTTATTGAGCACCTACCTTGTGCTAGCTCTGTTCTAGGCACAGAAAAACCACAGGACAGGACTTGGAACAGTCCCCATCTCATGAAGTTCCCATTCTAGAGGAACAGGAAATTGGTTACATAAATTTTGGTGTATTCAAAAAGTAGAATACTGTATGGTCCTATGAATGATGTGGTACAAGTATATTTATTAACTAAAATGACACTCATAGTAAAGTGAAACAGACATAATAAAGAGGATTATAGTGCGATAATTTTTATTTAATATATATAGTAACATAAGAGTTGATTATTTGTGAGAATACTTGGACTTAGAGCTTTAGTTACAAAAAAAATTATTCAAATTTTACTATAGGTAGCAGTATTCTAAATACTTCACATAAATTATTTTCTCTTATCCTCATTCCAACTTTGTGCCAAGTTTGGGGTTAATATCATCTTAAGTCCATTTTTAAAATCCGAGAATGGGGATTGATGAGAGATTGATTAGCTTGCCTAAAATCATACAGCTTGTTAGTGAAGGAACTGAGATTTAAACCCAGAAAGTTCAGGGGCACCTGGGTGGGTCAGTCATTAAGTATCTGCCTTTGGCTTAGGTCATGATCTCAGGCCCTGGGATCGAGCCCCACGTCGGGTTCCCTGCTCACCAGGAAGCCTGCTTCTCCCTCTCCCACTCCTCCTGCTTGTGTTCCCTCTTTCACTGTGTCTCTCTCTGTCAAATAAATAAATAAGAATAAAATCTTTAAACCCAGGAAGTTCAGCTCTGGAGATGTGCACTTTGATCAACATGCTGTTTTGATTCACGTGTGCTAAGGCTCACACTGTTTGAGTTCAAATCCAGGCTAAGCTACTTGTCAGTCATGTGATCTTGAACAAGTTCTTTAACCTCCCTAAGCCTTCGCATCTTCCATACTGAAATGCAGAAAACAGTAGTTGACCTATCACATATTGTTAACATGTGGACTGAGTGAGAAAATCTATGTAATACCTAGCACACAGTAAATACTCAATAAATCTTCTCCTTCTTCTTCTCCCTCTTTCTTTGCCTTCTCCTTCTTCCTTCTCCTTCTTCTTCAAATTCTGGGGAATAGATACCCAAATATTAACAGTGGTAATCTCTAGAAAGTATAATTACAGAAGACTTTCCTTTTCTTCTTCTTGTTTAAGAGCATTTCCTACTTTATAATATATATGTATTGTGTGGTTAACTATTGGATATAAAATCCACACTTCTCAATTGCTGCATGCTACAAATATAATAATTTTTACAAAGATGGACATACTGCTAACAATGCTAAACTTTTATCAAAGACATTCCATTTATCACACACCATTTGGGTTGAGGAAAATATAAAAATGAATAAGACATACAACAATCTCTGAGAGAGCTTACATTATAATAGGTGGGGGGAAAAAAGTATAAAGGGAGAACCACCAAGGCAATAAGGGAACATTTTAAGAGAGACATGTGTACAATATTCTAGAAGCCCACTAGAGACTGGGGACCTGCCCGGGAAGCAAGAGAAGAATTCACACTGAAAGGGATGGCAGTCAGGAAACATGTCTTCCAACTTCTCATGGGGAAAAAACAGATTACAACTATAATATGATAGAAATGTCAGAAGTAACAAAAGTAGCTGCACAGACTATGGGCTGTAAGTCACACTTCTATTTATAAGGGACTTCAAACTTACAAGTACCATATCTGTGTGCCCCCAGGAATCAAGTCACCTCTCATCACACCTCTGGCTGAGCCTTTAGTTTAAGTCCTAAGACTTCATAGGAACTTTCTAAGAGGATAAGTCAGGTCAGGAGCAGAGGAGACTTCTCTGGACAAACTGAAGGCAGGGAAAACAACACAGAATTCTTAAAGAAAAGGTTCAGAGAAGGGCACCTGGGTGGCTCAGTCTGTTAAACGTCTGACTGTTGATTTCAGTTCAGGTCATGTTCTTGGGTTTGTGAGATCGAACTCCCAAGCTGGGCTTGAAGCCTGCTTAAGATTCTCTCTCTCACTCTCCCTCTGTCCCTCCCCTTCCCCCCCCCCCACACACACTCATGCATTCTCTCTCTTCCTCTCTCTCTCAAAAATAAAGAAAAAAGAAAAGAACAGATTCAGGGATAAAAAGAGGCCTGACCCACAGAGGGTGTCCAGGCATGAGGAGGACTGATGGGAAGCAAGATGACAGGTCTTATTTGAATTCCCAGAAAACCCACAGGTGAAAGGAAGGAGGGCTTGGCAAGACAGAAGCGTACTGTGTTGGATTTTGCACTAAGGGGAACACGAGCTGGTAGATCATAGGTTACAGGTTTCACTCTTATGCCCTGGCGCTCCCTGAGAGACCAGTATGGACCAGAAACTCTCCCTCATAAAAAGAGCGAAGTGCTTGAGCTAAATGTGAGGATAAAGTGTCGTGACCAGTGGAGAAAGTCAATTTTGGATATTACTTGGATACTGTTGCTCATGTGTTGTTATTTTTTCAATTCTTGAAGAGAAGATGTTTGTTTTTAAAGACAAACACAACTCTCACACTCTCTTAACATATCAAACATAAAATCTCCAAGGTTGTCAACTGAAAGAGATTCTCCACATAAGGGCAAAAGTTGGAACTACATCAATGACTTGATACAAATCACTATGATAAATGGGAATGGTAGTATTAAGGGAAACGTCATAGAATAATTCGATAAAAGGCATCAAAATATGCGTACACTTTCACCCAACATTTTTACTTATAGGAATGTATTATAAGGAAATTAATAAGGATATATACAAAAATTCATGACAAAGATAGTCACTAAAGTTATTTTTAAAAGAAAATTTAGAAACAATCTCAATGTCCAACAATCATTGAATTGCTGAATTATTTTGAACTTTTTATTTGGAAATAATTTCAAACATCAAAAAGTTGTATAACAGCACAAAGAGATCTTTATAATAACTTTGAAACAAATTCAGACTAAACTTCCAGAACCAAGAAAGGCATTGTGGTTGGAGCTTTCTAAGTGGCCAAGGGGAACTTGTCTACCAATTCTGACACTTTTTTGCGTGGAAGGTGTGGACAAAGTACACTTCTGTGCATGCTCAGAAACCCAACGGTCATATTGACTTTAATCAGGCTAATGTAGGGCTATGAGCCCCCATACTGCTGATGGCTTAGTTATAAAATAGTAATTCTGACTCTCCATTCCCTGTGGATGGTGACGCCTGTAGAGGGAAGTTGGAGAAATATAAATGATCAAACAATATTAGGATAAAAATCTTGAGAAGTATAAGCCATTGATATCTACAACGCCCAGGAAAATTCTAGAATTCACTATTACTGAGAATTTGGAAATTTTTATTTAAAAAAATAGCATCACGGGGCCCCTGGGTGGCTCAGTCAGTGAAACATCTGACTCTTGATTTCGGCTCAAGTCATGATCTCAGGGTGGTGAGATCCAGCCGCCCTGGCACCCCCGGTGGGGCTCCACGATCAGCAGGGAGTCTGCTTGAGATTCTCTCCCTCTCCCACCCCCCACCTCATGCAGTCTCTCTCTCTCAAATAAATAGATAAATAAATAAAATCTTAAAAGAGAGAGAGAGAAGAACATCACTATTGTGAACAGGTTCACAAAAATGTGTCAGGCCAGATTAACCTCTTTGACTTTTGTCAAAGGGCCTCATGACTCATAGAACAAGAAACTATCATAGACACACTAAATCTAGATTTCATCGAAGTATTTTGTCTTTTTTGAGAACTGTAATAGCAGCAACGGATTATTTAACCAGCAGCTAGTCGCCTTATTAAAGCATTTATCACAGTTTATTAAATGTAGTTGTGTCGATGTAGCCCACTCTTCATCTTTCTATTCCTTACACAATGCCCACATACAGCAGGTACTCAATAAATGCTTGCTGAACTGAGGAGTAAAAATTATGCTACATTTTAATTTTCGTTGGCGATTCTAGTAAACTCTTCAATGGAAGGTTAGTTTTAGAGAAAAGTTCCTAAAAGATAAATATGAACAAAGGGCTCTGAATTCCTTTAGCATTGGAGAGGGAACTGGAGTTTTCCTCTCTAGTTCCTAGATGAGAAAAAAACATATTTCACTGCGTCAGATGAGGGAAGGAATCTGTCAATGCTTATAAAACAAACTCTTAGGGGGTGCCTGGGTGGCTCAGTGGGTTAAAGCCTCTGCCTTCGGCTCAGGTCATGATCTCAGGGTCCTGGGATCGAGCCCCGCATCAGGCTCTCTGCTCAGCAGGGAGCCTGCTTCCCCCCTCTCTCTACCTGCCTCTCTGCCTACTCGTGATCTCTCTCTCTGTCAAATAAAATAAAATCTTATTTAAAAAAAAAAACACGTGGGGTTTCATTATAGTCGATCAGTCCACAATCACTACACACTACCCCCCTCTTCCCAGTCCCAAAACCCAAGTGCTATTGACCCAGTTTACTTTCCCTAACGTCCTCGGAAGTCAAGTTTTCAGGATAATAAAATTTACTATTATCTGAATGTAACAAAATACTAAGTAAGAAGAGAGGCACATGATATGATCAGCTTGGTTCTCATAAACCTCCTAAGAAAGGTCCCGCCCTCATTTCCATAGCCAGTTTGGCTCGCTTTGTCTCATTTGCCTTTGCTTTCTTGGATTGAAACTAAGTATTTGTTTACATTCTGAAATGCTACCATCGTAACAATTCCAATTGGGTACCAGAGAACAGAAGTCCTGATTTTCTAATCACCTTCCTGATGGTTAAAAATTTGCAGGAGCAATGAGCTTAAGGAAGAAAAGTAAAGAAAAAAAGGAAGAAAAGAAAAGAGAAAAAAAACCATTTCGGGTTTTTAAATGAAAGGAAACAGCTAATCTTCTTAAACGTTCAAGTTAGAACATAAATTACAGGTAACTCTCACCATAAATACAGCTGCACTATCTCGTCGGGGGACATTAAAGACAAATGCTCTTCTGTCAGGATCTCAGGAAAAGCAGCAGAAGTCTGTCTTTGTGGGGAGCAAATTAAAACAGTCCTGTTGGCATCCCCCAAATGCAGGGTGTTTGAAGATGTGGGCAAACAAAACTCCTCCCTCCCATCCACTCTCTCTGGCTCTGAGATAAGTAGGAACATTTCCTTTAAACAGCTTCTACATGAAAGGCAAGGCTTTCCAGCTGGAACGGGAGCCTATGTGTCAATGACAAACACATGCACTGAATGTCAACAACACAACGGTTTGAAACATTACAGGAAGCGCCTTGCATGACTCTCTTCACCGGAGGCCTGACTGGCCGGACTGTTGAGACATAATTATAAAGGGCCCACAGGCACCGCTCCAGAGGGCCCCAGACGAGCAGAGGCTGGGCTGAGCCACCATACAGAGGCAACAAAGTAACCCATTCTTGAATAACTCAGATCATCGCAGCATCACTGTGACCGTTTCAAAGCCCCTAAGGGAAATGAAAATGAAAATGAAAATGAAATTGTTTTGTGTTGATTTTTTAATCAACTATGATTTTGACTTCCCTAAAGGCCAGAGAGAGAGAGAGAGGGAAGAACAGAAGGAAGAGGAGGAGCCAATCCTACCAAATCTTGGGTTAGAATCACAAAGTGTTCGATCTAAACAGAACATTAATGGTATAACTCAGTGGTTCTCAAACCTAGTCGCATCTCAGACTTAACTTGAAGAGATTAAGGGGAGTGAGATACATAGGTAGACAGACTGACTGTGCCCCCATTCCCCACCCCAAGCATCCGGTGGGCTTGAACGAGGATAGGGCTAGGGCATAGGAATAGTCGAAGCTCCAGGAAGAGCGTACTCTAGTAATTCAGGGGGATAAACAGTGATTACACAAAAAAGGGGTGTTCAGGGCTAAGATACCAGAGGTTTAGGATGCCACAGAATCAGGGACAAGGAATCTCTAACCCAGTTGGACAGGCCAGAAAGAAGTTGTGATACGCTGCTTAGATTGGCCCATAGGGAGGTTGTCCAAGAAAAGCGAGGCAGAAATTAAACTGTCCAGGGGACCTGGGTGGCTCAGTCAGTTCAGGGTCTGCCTTCGGCTCAGGTCATGGACCTGGGCTCTCTGCTCAGCCAGGAGTCTGCTTCTCCCTCTGCCTCTGCTCCTCCCCCTGCTTGTGCACACTCTCTCTCTAATAAATAAAATCTTAAAAAAAAAAAAAACTGCCCAGGTAGACAAGGCATATATATAGCATGCTAAGGAGTCTGGTGATTATCCAAAGACATTTGGGAGCTGCTGCGAGACTAAACATGGAAAGTCACGTGCATCTGTTGTGTTTGCCTCCCAAGGCTCCCTTCCCCTCTTTAGCTCCAAGCCACCAGGGACGGATGGATCACCCAGGTCAACCCAAAAAGAGGCCCCATGACTGGAGCATGAGCGAATGATTCGTGGCTAGGCCTGTGATCTTCCTTGGGACCATTCTGCCAAAACCATGTGGGAAGAAGTTCTGCTTCTGCTGGGTTGTGCCACTGGGAGAATCTTCGTCCTGGCCAGCTAGTGACCAATGTAAGCCAGCAGTGAGAGTGTCTGAAACTCTAGGTCAAGCTGGGCCTTGAATCAAGGTCATCTCTTTGGATTTCCCAGTGATGTGGGCTAGTAAGTTTCTGGATTTGCTTTGTATTGTTTGCGTGAAGTTTCATGCACCTGCAAACAAAATAATCTAAGCGAGGAGCCTCCTTGTAGGTTAGAAAAAGCAAGCTGGCTGCCGAGTGGAGAATGGGATACTGTCTCAGAGGCCACGTCAGTCATGCTAGTGAGAAATAATGAAGGCCAGACAGAGGCAGTGGGGATGGGGAGGAGAGACAGAGCGGAGGAGGGGTGATGAGAGACAGAGAGAGACAGAGAGAGAGAGAGAGGGAGGGAGAGAAGGGTCTCATCATGGTGTTCGGGAGGCGATTCATGGTGAAGGAGAAAAGAACATACAGATTTACACAACTGCTCAAGTAACACTTACTGTACCTAAAATGGGGAAAATACCACTCGAGGAGGGTGTTGTGAGAATCCAAAGAGTGGAGTCACGTGAAGAGCACGCCTCCAGAGCCACCTATAAGCAGGGTCCGTGTAAAAGATAACTTGAGCTGTAACAGCTCTATTTTGGTGCCTTTGGTTCTGCAAGCGGTCTTCCAGTCACTTTCCATTCTAGCATTGTCAGATGCATTTTGAGGTATCCTGCAAAAAGAGCTACTAAAATAGGAATTGATCTGATGACTATTTCAGGAAGAAACTTCTTTCCAAATCCGCCAGCAAGTTCATCTCATTATATACGGTCATGTGATATTAATAATGATGCCATAATTTAGAGGGAAAGCGTTCTACTGATGAGCAGTTGTATTAAAGATAATTTCATCAACTTAAGCTACGGTACAGTAATACACAGGGATAAAAGAATCAAGCTCGGTAAAAATATGGTTTCACTTCCTTGTGGAACATAAGGAATAACATGGAGGACATTAGGAGAAGGTAGGGAAAAGTGAATTGAGGGAAATTGGAGGGGAAGATGAAGCATGACAGACTGTGGACTTTGAGAAACAAACAGGGTTTTGGAAGGGAGGGGGTAGGGGGTTGGGTGAGCCTGGCGGAGGAGGGCACTATTGCATGGAGCACTGGGTGTGCTGCATAAACAATGAATCTTGGAACACTGAAAAAAATAAAATTAAGATATAAATAAATAAATAAATAAATAATGTGCTTCTAGAGAGTCTTGTAGCTCTCATTTCAAAAAGATGAAAAGGAAAATCATTCATGCCTGCCCCTAGATGAATTAGCTAACAGAAAATTAATGGACAGCAGTAGTGGAAATTCATAAAAATAAAAAGACAGTTTGATTTCAGTGAAGCGCAAGCTAATTATGCATGTTTGATATAATTAGAAGGCCTAATACAATGACTCGGGGAGACCCCAGGAGATCCAAGAGTGCACACAAAGGAGATAACATCAGTGGGGGAGCCCCTAAGACCCAAATCTCCAAGTTTAAATAGTAAGTTCCTACAGGCTCAATAGGCTCACTGTATTGTTCAAAGTAAGTGAAGAAGTCACCGTCAGGCTGACAGGAACCACGAACACTGCAACATGGTCCATACTGGCAGGAAATGTTTAATATAAACCCAGACATCTCCATCTTGGGGCTTGACCGTGGGCGTAGAGCGTTCGAGGCGCTTTATGTAGAAAAATCCCCAAAAGTTATTCTTCTCATCTGTTTTGCCCCACGCATCCTCAGTTATTTCAGTAAGAAACTGTCAGCCACCTTCTGGGTGTGAACAGCAATCCCTCAGAAACTGAAGCTTTTCTTCACAACGTACGGACACATTACAAAAAACGAACGAACGCGGAAAAACTCTTGCAGCTGGATCCATCGAGTTTGTATCATACAGACACGGAGAGATGTTTCCACCTTGGGAGACTGGATAGGATTTCCTGACTGGCTTCATTATCTCTTTTCCATCATCACATGGCGTTTAAATGTTGTAGCCCTTCTATTGATTGTAGCTTCCCCAAGCAATGATCAGGGGTCAGAATCCTTCACCAGATTCAGAGAAACCCAGACCCAGACAACTATAAGACAGCCTAGTCCAACCTTTCTGCTAGGGCAGGAATCCTCACCCTCCCCACATCCCTGTCCAGTGATTTCTCTGCCTCTGCTTTCCACTTCTGAAGATGGGAAACGTGCCACTCGTGCTCTGCTCTACGCTTACTTTCACATTTTCCCTTTTGTAGAACAACCTCTATTGCTTTAGATGCGACTTTCTGATGAATATTCGTTCTCTCCAATAAGCTACCAAGCAAAGAGGTGCTCTTCAAGTCTCCCCTAGCACACACACCAGCTTGCTCCCCTCACAAGTATAATTTTTTATATACTCAGTCAGATATACTCAGATTGCTGAAGCAGATCCCTCAAAATCCCCGCTTGCCAAGGATCAAATGAACCGGAGTTCTCTGCAGCTTTCTCTACAAATTTCCCCACCCCAATGAAGGGCAAAAAACTGCCCAATTCTACCACTCCCACTTCCCCTAGACTGAACTTTTTTTTCAAGATTTTATTTATTTATTTGAGAGAAAGAGAGGGCATGAGTTGGGGGGAGGCCGGGGAATGGCAGAGGGAGAGGAAGAAGGCTCTCCGACAAGCAGAGAGCCCAACAACAATGCAGGACTCGATCCCAGGACCCCGGGATTATGACCTGAACTGAAAGAAGGCGCTTAATCCACTGAGCCACCCAAGCACCCCTTGACTGAAATTTCTGGTCTACTTACTCAGTCCTTCTCTCTCAGAGCCAAAGTCGGTAGAGGTTCTTCTTCGCTACAGATTCTACCCAGAAACACTGAGGCTAAATAATTTCCATCTTAATTCACATTGTAGTCATAGAGGCATCCGTTCTTAACTAGAGTCAGGGATGATTCGATAAACACCTAATGCTTTGGTTCTTAAACTTCTGTGGAGCTCTTTGAGAAGCAGAAGAAAGTTACAGTCCCCCTTGCCAGAAAAAAATGCATAGACCATGCATGTAAAACTTCAGAGGCCAAAGATATCCACTGGAGGAAATCCCACAGGGATGAATGCTGATCCAGGCCAAGCTTTACACTTGAGAGAGAAGAAAAATAAGGAACATAAAAGACAAATTACTCGTCCTAAGATCTTAATGTTTAGTAGCAGCAAAACTTGCATTATGCTTTGGGTCTTCTGATTTCTAGTTATGTCGGAGGCTAAACTGTTATTAAAAATTTGGTTAGAAAAGGGATGCCTGGGTGGCTCAGTCAGTTAAGCAGCTGCCTTCAGCTCAGGTCATGATCCCAGGGTCCTAGGATGGAGTCCTGCATAGGGCTACCTGCTCAGTGAGGAGCCTGCTTCTCCCTCTGCCTGCTGTTCCCCCTGCTTATACGCTCTCTCAATCTCTCTCTCAGACATGGTAAATAAATAAAATCTTTGGGGCATCTGGGTGGCTCAGTCGTTAAGCATCTGCCTTTGGCTCAGGTCATGATCCCAGGGTCCTGGGATCGAGCCCCATATCAGGCTCCCTGCTCAGCGGGGAGCCTGCTTCTCCCTCTCCCACTCCCTCTGCTTGCATTCCGTCTCTAGCTATCTGTCAATTAAACAAATAAAATCATAAATAAATAAATAAATAAATAAAATCATAGATAGATAGATAGATAGATAAATAAATAAATAAATAAATAAATAAATAAATAAATAAATTTTTGGAAAAAATTGGGCAGAAAGTGGAACTGTCATTCAGTCGCAACAAAGGCCTCGGCCAACCCTATGAGGAACTTAGGAACCAGGGCGGCCACTCAGAGTTGTCCTGACTTGAGGCAGGTGTAGAAGGGGAGATGGGTAGCCTATGCCATTATCTTCCCATATCCACCAGTCAAGAGACATGGACTGCCCAGAAGACATGTGACTTTGGGCCAGGAAGACCTTTTCAGGGCCTCCATTGAGTTACCAGCCTTCAATACTCCCAGCACGACAGTAGAATGAGCACATCTGTTCTAGAAGCGGGAGGAGGGGGGATTCTGGACAGGGCACCACCATGTCCTCCACAGTGGGCTTGGGACACTTGCAACTAGCCTCCTAGTCCTTTTCAAATAACCCTCAAAACGCTAAAGTAACACTTTCCTCTCTCCCTTTCCCTCTTCTCAGAGAACTACAATCAGCCCATAGAGCATCGAGAGCAGAAAAAAATCAGCCACAATATCCTAAATATATCTGAACTGTGCTGGGGACTCCTCTAAACCCTGTAATGACAATTGACCTTGACAAAATCAGGGAAGTCCGTTTCCAAAAATAGTCTCTGGGGGATCCCAAAAGTAATGGGATGAAATTCATTGAGCAACGCACTGTTTCGCTTTATAGCCTTTCCATTTGTCATACAAATTATAATGAATACTTATTTCTTGATTTACATTTCGGCCTCCACACAATTTGCAGCCCCTGCCATGTTTTCATGCACCATCTGGAAGAACTAATGAGCCCAGGAGCACCAGAAATTATAACTTGCTTTGACTAAACCTAGAAGATTTTTGCTGGCAATAAAATGATTTTGCCTTTTTTTTTCTTTCTGGATTTGCAAGGAGATTAAAACATGAGTTTCAATGAGTGTAGGGCAGAAATATGCAAAGCTAATTTTAATAGAATGAACCTGAAGGCATCTGGCGTTCCTAATCAGTTCAGAATAATTTAGTCATAACGGCAATAGTCTCATGATAGAAAGTCTCCTCTGACATTGGAATTCTTAAAAATGATTACCTAGCCCACACGCAAATGTCGCCGTGGGTCTCAGTGGGCATGAGAGGGATCGCCCACGAATGCTGAACAGCAAAGAGTCTGAGAACTTGGACTCTGGCCTCCCTTGGGCCTGGGCCCAACTCTGGCACCTACTATCGATAGGACTCTGGACAGGTTAGTTAGCCTCTATAGATATCAGGCGCCCTGTATACAAAATAGGGATAATAATAGGAACTACGTAATGGGGTTATTGTGAGAATTAAATGAAATAATGCAAATGAATTTAGTTGAACCATTAGAGCATCAACACTAAAGAAGTGCTTAATCATTGTTAGCGGCTGCCATTTTGTCTTTAGAGAGTGTGCCCCTCCCAAGTTATATAACTTATATATAATATGGGTGAATTAAATAATCTGTAATTCAGTCCAAGTGCTCATTTTTGTCCCATGACAGTGTGTGAAGGTCTTCTGGTTAGTCCTGGTCTTGCCATCTAAGTCCAGTGGAATCCAAGAAATTTAAGTAGGTATACAGATGGAGCCAAATGCTTAGCAGATATTTCACATTCTATTCTTCTTAAAAGCTAAATTTAGAAAAGGAAATAAGCGACTGTCCTAATCATTTCTCTTGTCATAACAAACATCTTCCGCCAGTGGCAAAGTGAAGGGAGGAAGCAAGTACTAGGCCTATCCACGAAATCCAAAAAGATGGACCTACAGTACTTGGAAGGCTCTTGTAAAATTAATACACTCAACTTAGCATGTCGGCACTAATGTGATTTTATAGGTTTTGTAAAATAGTATTTGTTATTTATGATTATTAAAAAATCACATATTGCAGAAAATACATTAAACTTTGAGGGAACATAACAGAAATCACCCAAATTTGACAATTTGTGGAGGTTAAACACCTAATATATCGCTGGGTTTCTTCCTAGTTTTTTCCTATGCACGAATAGAGTTGTTTTGTTTTTGTTTCCAGAACTGTGATCATACTGCCTATTTAGTATTTGATCCTACTTTTTTCCATTTGTATTATATATAAATACCAGTATCTTTACACATTTCTTGAAAATGTGACTTTAGCAATATGTGTGCCCCTTACATACATTTCACCTATGAAGCATGGTTTTTAATTTTTTACTCTAAAAAAATAAAGCTGCAATAAACAATCTTTATGTATTAATTTTTGTCCAAATCTCTGATTTTTTAACAGATGGATAACTAGAAATGGAATTACTGCAAAGAATGTATTTTTAAGTCAATTCTTGTCCATCAATTGCTTTCCAAAAAAACGATACCGGCTTACATTCCCATTAGCAATTCATAAGCCCCCACCTTACCAAACCTCTGCCCATACCAAATTTCAGAACTTTTCCAACTGAAAGAGTATCTCCTAAAAATAATTGATATCTTGGCAATAAGAATATTTTAATTACCTAAATTAAAGTTCTAATTACCCCCACTAAAATGTGAAAGTGAATTCATGATGATTAGATCAATGTTAATTGTATTTTCTACTTTGATCGGTCTTGGGGTTGAATTATCCGTTGCCACCATCCCTAGTCTAGGAGCCTCTGGAGGGCAACAAAGGGTTTTACGCACCCCCCCATACCCCCTACCCCCAGCACAATGTCTGTATGCAGTTCATGCTCAACAATTTGTGGAATGCAGCTGATGGTGCTATCCAGCCTTTATGGTGATATCCGCCCATCTTGTGAAAGAGGCAGATACAGATGACAAAACCCAGAAATGCCTACCTCCCCATCACCATAGTGTTATCTGGATCAGGGAAAAAGTTAAACAAGCCCCAGGAAAAAAGCTCTGCAGTGATAAGATGGTGCATCTTATGCTAGAGCCATAGCTTTCCGACTTTTTTTTGACCATCACCCGCGATAAGAAAAACATTTACATCATGACTCAGCGCACACAAACCTATATAGAGATATGTAATTAAAATAAATACTGCACATTGCTCTTACCGTCTGTGACGCACTCTGGTGTTTTCTATTTCCATTTTTCAAGAACGTTCATCACAACACACCACGTTATCTCACCACATGAGGTTTGGAAATCAATTCAGTAAAGCAGAACTGGCCCACCAGCATCATGGCAGCCTCAGAGGCCGTCAGCTTCCATACCATCCAGGGGTTGGGGAGACCTTCCTTGACCCTCCACTGTCCCCTCCCATGTAGGCACATCTGTGGAGGATCTCTCCGCCCCCTGTGGTCTCACTGTGTGTGCCCAGGTTTCCTGAGACCATAGATCTAGGCAATAGCTGGTAACCTGTCTCCTAGTGTCACGGTCTGGCTTGTGACTCTAGGCCATCCAGTGAGGATCAATCTTTAATCGTTAAAGGCAAAACTTCTGCGGTGACAATGGATGGCAGCTATAGTCAACTGAAATGATGAAAACCCTCAGGAAAGAGGCAGAGATTTCACATCAAGCACGCAGATTCAACTAATGCGTTCGCTCTAAAAATCAGAGCAACTCAGAAGTAGGAGACTTCTAGCGTTGTCATCTACCGAAGGTCAGCATCCATCCCCAGCTGCTGAAGGCCACAATCCCATGCCTAGGATTCCAGGAGCCACCTCCTTCCCTCTGAGATGCTCCAGCATCCATTTTCTGACCCTGAGATTCAGAGCCCATCAAATCTTCCCACTGTCTGGGATGTGGATTTGGCAGAAGGAGTTGGAGCCACCATCTCGGACCACAAAAGAGAAGGTTATAGAACAAGAAACTAGATACCATACAGTTGTCTCACCAATCCTAAAGCAGATACTCTGTTACATGAAAGAGATATACTAGTTCTACCAGTGAAGCCACTTTGCTGTGTCCGTGGCTACAAGAGCCGAATGTGTATGGCAACTTGTTCATTATCTGGGTCACATCATGAATCATGACCAGAGTCCAATATTTGAACCCAAATCTATATGAATCTAAGGCCCAGTTTCTTACTGACCGTACAGTCTTGCCCGCAGAAACCAAAAGGACAAAGTGTATCAGGAGGTCGAGAGAGGGCTAACTGCAAACTGATGTTCACTCTTCAGTGCCTAGAATAAGCCTGTGCCACATCCCACTGAAAGCTCAGGCCCCCTGATCTTGAATGAAAAACCAGTCAACAGCTACAAGGATGGAGAGGCATTCCACAAACCCCAACTATGCAAGCGCAATGCCCACAGTTGCAGGTAACCCGATTCAGGTTTGCTGTGGGAAGCAACACGGTGAATGATCCACAACCCACGGAGGTAACATGGTGCCAGCGACACTTCCCAGCTGGAGCCCCAAGAGGCAGCGCCAAGGGACTGTGGCTGTGGTCACTCCCCACCCCCACTCACCAAAGGCATTACTACCACCCAGTTCCCAGGGGCACTGATGCTGGAGAGTAGTCAGTCCAAAATCTACACTTCGAAAGAACCAAGTCCGGCTCGTTTCAAGGACCTAAGCAAGCAGCCCTCCTCCTCGGGAGGGAAGCCTCACCGTCCATCACAGAGATGAGCTGGAGGGGCACCTGGGTGGCTCAGCCAGTTAAGCGTCTGCCTTCTGCTCAGTCATGATCCCAGGGTCCTGGGATCGAGCCCCATGTTGGGCTCCCTGCCCAGTGTGGAGCCTGCTTCTCCCTTTCCTTCTGCCTGCCACTCCCCCTGCTTATGCATGCTCTCTGTAAAATAAAAAAAGAAAATCTTAAAAAAAAAAACAAACAAAGGTGATTTGGAGGCATTCGTTGCATTTAGCTAAAACAAACACTGCGGGACCTATTTTTAGACCAGAAAGATGTTCAAATCCAGCAAGCAGGCACTCTTTCCATGTTTTTATATTGATGCCCTGCTAGCAAGCACCCCCGCCTCCTTCCCTGCCACCCCATAACACTGAAACCCTGTCAGGAGTGCTTTCCTATAAATAGGGGGATTGTGAAGAAATTACAGACATTTCTTTTGTGTCTGTGGACCTGAAGGAAAATCACGAAAATCCATTCAGACCCAAACGTCGGGACGGAGGACCCCATGTCACAGCCAAGCAACAAGGCTTCCAAACCCCAAGTCAGCCCAGCTGTTTGTCCCCCTGGGAGAACGTGGGCCAAGAATGGTTTCCAGCCAGCCCCTCGGGCAGAAGCAGAAACCCGACACCCCAGAGAAAGTCCCAGCACCCCCCACCCCGTAAACAAAGAAGGGAAGAACTGTTCATTATGGCCACTGAAATCTTTTAATATCAGGCTCCAAGTATGTCAAGCACACCAAACAAATTTAGCTTCGCCACCTGTTCCGGAAAAGAAACGCCCATGCCAAAATCCCCCTAAAAGCGCATAGATATTCTCAGTGTGGATTAGCTGGGAGTCTTTTCAAATATGTTCTATATTAGAGTTTGTAAACTGGGCACTGGATATACACCACATGGCCGCCGTGTAAGACATGTGAAGTTTTTGTTCCGTGCCTTAAAAAAAAAAAATCACACTCCTTTGCTTTACAATTTTTAGATGAAATTTGACAAAATGGGAAGTCCTAAAAAAACAAAACAAAAAAAAAAACCTACTTTGGGTGTGACTCTGAGTTGGGGTCCTGGGGAACCAAGGAGGGAGCCTGGAGTCTTACTGCAGGGAAAAGACTAATACTTGACAAATTCCATCATCCGAGAGAGGCACGGAGAGAGAGGATGGTTCGTAGCCAACAGAGCGGGCTAGACGGGAATGGATAAAACACAGACTTGTGAGTGTGTTGGTGCCAAGTGGTATGAAATGCTCTACTTTAGTCAGGTAGCAGAAAAAAATCATCCCTTGGTGAAGCCACATAAAAGGTTTCAAAAGACAAAAAAGTGAGACAATCCCTGAACACAGTTCCACTCCACATTGACTTGTAATCCCCTTCCAGTCTTTGGGTTCTGAGAGATGAAAGGAGATAATGTCTGTAAAAGGGTTGAGGAAAATGCCAAGCACCTACTACATTTTCAATACATGCTTGCTACTGGTTGCCGTTGAGATGAAACTATGCTCCTAGGTATGTTGTAGCCCCCCAGGAACTCGTTGAGCTCCTGTCCTTCAAGACCCAACTCGACTCTCCTCTTGAAAACCTTTATCCCCTGCCCCAGGCAGTGTTAGGAGCTACTTTGCCTGCACTCTCCAAGCCCGGTCTTACATACTCAGATCCCCCTCCCGTGAATTCAAGAATAATTTAAAAGGGAGGCGTGTAGACTAGTCATCCAAGCGTCTGTGTATCTAACACGTAACTTGAACATGCTCAGTGAATGAATGAGCCCCAGGTGCTGGAAGGAAAGAAGTCGTCGGGAAGGCAGGCCGATGGGAATGTGCCCTGAATGTGCCCACGCTCACCAACATTAATACCTCGGTAGGGAGATCGACAAATTTGACCACACTGCTCGGGCAGGAATCCAAGCCTTCGCAAAGTTCCTCTGAATTATGTCTGCAGTGGCTCTCATGTGCACGCGCTCAAGTCAGTTCTGACCGCCATCTCTCACTCTCCTTGCTAAACCTAAGCCCACTCCTCTCCCCTCCTGCCCCTCCCCATACCCCAGAGACACCTCTGCCCCATGCAATCCTCCTGCAGCACTGGGAGCAGCCCCCCCTGCCCAGGTGTCTGGAGAAAGGAGAAGCAGGCACCCTTGGCAGCACCTGTGACTCTAGGAAGTGGGTGGGGCTGAGGATGGGGGTGGGCTAAAGGGTCAGAGAGCTAAACCAGGTTTCTCAGGGAACACACAGGGCAGCCACTTCTCCCCTTTCTCCCTGGGATGCCCACGGGAACTCAGAGAAGCAGAGCTTGGATGATGGGATGGGTAAAAGCGCCAGCCCCGGAGTTCTCATGCCCACTTCATTGGGATGACAGTCCCTTTCCTCCTCCACCAAAAACTCTCTCAAGAGCCCTCCCTCCAGGACTTTTAGCCACGAGGCACTAGAGACACAGGGCCCACAGCCTTCCAGCTCTTTGCTCCACAGCCTCGGCAAATACTGAGACCTAGCTCAGACCAAAAAAAGTCTTTGTTCCAAAAATGTTTAAACCCTGCAAAATTAAAATGAATATTCAACTAAGATGTTTACCAAATGTCACATTACATCAGCTCAAATAATATTTCCACATCAAGGACATTTATCCTAGAACGTGGGTGCATTTTCATGCGTTAGAATGACATGGGATGAGTTCTTCAAAAGTAAGCACTCTGAGAGCCTCTGAGGATCAAAATTGGCCATTCCTCCCTGCAGCCTGGTTCCTCAGACCATCTCCAGCCTCCTCAGTCTGCCAGGCTTGTCTGAGAAGACTGAAATGCAATTATAGGCACACTTCAGTGCTTCAACAAAAGAGAACTTTCGTTAGAAAATGTTTGAATATACATACAAGAATGCAGCAAGCAAGAGAAGCTTCCTCACTGATAGAATAATTGGGGGTGATCTTTGAGGACACCTGGAGACTCCATCAACCCTCATATAATAAAGCGTCACAAGCCTGCTCATCTTGAAGAAAAGTAGGTTTTCTTTTAAAGATTTTATTTATTTGGGGCACCTGGGTGGCTCCATCAGTTAAGCGACTGTCTTTGGTTCAGGTCATGATCCCAGGACCCTGGGATAGAGCCCCAAGTCAGGCTCTTTGCTCAGTAGGGAGTCTGCTTCTCCTTCTCCCTTTGTCCCCTGGCCCGTGCTCTCTCTCTCTCTCTTCACTCACTCTATCTCAAATAAACAAATAAAATCTTTTTAAAAAAAGATGTTAAAGAGTTTACTTATTTGAGACAAAGAGCACATGTGGGCAAGTGCGGGGGGAGGAGTAGAGGCAGAGGGAGAAGCAGACTCCCCACCATGCAAGGAGCCAGACCTCTGACATCCGACATTCCGGGGCTTGATCCCAGGACCTCGAGATCATGACCTGAGCTAAAGGCAGATGTTTAACTGACTGAGCCTCCCAGGCACCGGAGAAAGTAAGTTTTTAAATGGGTTTTATTTCAAGGTGGACTGGCAAGTTGGCAGACACAGACAGGCATACATGGTACAGTGTCAACAGAAATTTTTATTTTCATCCACATTATGCAAAACAATTTAATTTGAATTTCTTACAAAAATGTTTTCCCCTCGCATCTTTCTCATTGAGAAAGAAAAAATTTGTTCTCCCTCTTTCTGCAGAGGAAAGACTTGTAAGCACTGTGGAATCACACACAGAATTGTACAACACTGTGAAACACATTCATAGTTACTTTCATCATTCTTTGTTCTTCATCTATAGTCAGATTGTGGTGGCTTCTTCCTCTCTGCGAGATAAAATTGTCTCTTTGCCCTAGAACTCAATCAATGCCCACCGCACCTAGCTGACCTCAGTTGTTAGTATTCCCCAAGAAATACTCTTTATCTTCTTCTAGCCCTCTTTCATCCATTCCCCCAACTCTAGTTTTGTCCAAACCCTGTCCTCTCCTGATCCACCCACCGCTTCGCACTGGGGCACAGTTGAAGCCCCATTTCCCTCCCACAGGCTTTCAGTTTGATTAAACTCTAATGGCCTTCCCTTCTCCAAAGTCCCAAAACAGAGAGCTTTACTCCTACAATTTCACCCTTAAGTTGATGCTCTTGCATATTATCTAAAAAATTATTTCTGCTTATGTCTTACTCTACTAATTAGATTCTCAAATTCCCTCAAGGAAAGAACTGTGACTCACATCTTTTCTATCCAGAACAGTGCTAAGCACCTAATAAACATGCATTGCCTGTTTTTGTAACTTGCTTTGGAATTTCAGATCTAACGTGGGAACTGGTACTTCAGCTACCTGTGTGCTCACCCGGTGGGATTTCATAACCACATAAATGCATATGCAGAGATTTACATGTGTGATATGGTGACAGCAAAGTAGAGCAGCAGCTTTTCATTGCAGTCCATTTGACATGTTTCCATTAAAAAAAAAAAAAAAGCTACCATTGCCATTTGACCAATTCGTTGATTAGAACCACAGAGGACTATCCCAATATGGGCTGATGTACAAGAGGTCGATGTTAGTATTCTCCAAGGAGCACATGCTGAGTTTTCCTGTTTTTTCTCCATGTCAATATTAACTAGTATACTCCTGGCCTTCTGTTCAATGAACCCCAAAAAGAAAGAAGAGAAAGAAAAGGCATTTTGCAATTTATCCTTAGTTAAATTTGACGTAACAAGAAAGGTAGGAAAAATCTGTACCATTTTAGCAGTTTTTCCACACCCTCCTGGGAGTGAAAGAGGCTCTGAGAAGTTGATGAGCACTTGGGAGTGTAAATTGAAACAGTAAGGATCTGGCTTTCCAAGAAGAGCTCGAAATTGCTCTGAAAGCAACAAGGAAAGGAATTTCTTTGTTGTTTTAGAATGAATGGGGGAGGCGGAGGAGAAAAAAGGGGAAAGAGAGTGGAGCTAGGAGACTTACCTTGTGATAAAGCCCTTCCCCCCTTTTCCCTTTGGAAAGGGACAAAAGACGACCCCAAAAGGAGGGGCCCAAAAGGATTCTGGAGAATTCTTTACAGACTTCCGTTTGTTTACTGTACTATGGGAACTATGACCCCAACTCCATATGTTACCCAAATCTGCGGCCACACCATTCAATTAAATCTCTACAGAACTCAACCTTGATAAAACTCAATCTCTATACAACTCAAACTTTTCTCCACTCAACATCTACCCAAATCAAATTCTTCTCAACTCAATCTCTACCCTCTCAATTCAATACTGACAGATGCTTTGAGTGAGGCTGGTTTTTTGGAATTTGAAGAGGTCGGGATTCACACCCCCACGTAGACTATAGCAGCGTAGCCCAAAAAAACACACACACACAGTTGTCAGAGAAGACCATCCAAACACAAGTTCCTTGTGAATTTTCAGAAATCTGGCTGGGGATGGGTTTCTACAAGCCATGGTTTGGAGGCACTAGAGTAAACTGATTAGACATTAAAGGAAGGTCTCCAGTTAAGGTGAGACTTACATTGTTTATAACTTTGAATACACATGTGTAGACTCCACAAAAGTAGGAAAAATCCTTTAGAGCTGCTCCAGTCCAAGGTGATGCTTAACGTTGTCTATACTTCCGGAAAAGTCATTTCTAGCTATGAAGTTACTCTTCACACCAGAAGAACTAGAAATCCCTATGCAAGCTCTGTGACCACCATGCAATACCATTGGTGCAACAGGAGAAGAACAAAGAACTCAGGACCCAGAGGCAGGGCCTGAAGGTGCCCAGCCCAGAATGCACAGGTTGGAGAGCAAGGCTGTAACCATGAGCAAGTAGAAACATAAGCCATTGTCAGGTAGTCAGCGACAGGCGCTTTACAAAGCATCCTTTCATGGATAACAAACCTCCTTAGGAATCGTATACCTGAAATCTTTGTTATTATAAATAAATAAGATATAACAAATATACCTTAAAGGGCACATCTGATATAACAGGGTGGAATGAAGAATGACAATTATCCACCACCTCTTGAGGTGCCACTAAAATAAATTACTGACCTTAAAAATGTACAAATGCACCAAGACAAAGAAAAAATGGAGAGGAGACGACTGCCAAAGAGTGAGGTCAACAAATGTTCAACGACGGAAAGCAGACAGGGGAGTACTAGCAACTCTGGCAAAGGGGAGATATCCAGTATCTAAGAGAAAATTTATTTTAAAAAACAGAGCCAAATCACCCCCAATACCGTGGAAAGGCTCAGAAGTGGACGCACCGGGAACCAGAAGTGGAACGAGACCGAGGGAGGAAGGAAAATCTGTACACAAAGTAAGGAGTGATCAACACAAAGGGCCCCTCCCCTTTCCTCAGTCCCCTGCAACCAGGCCCTGGCCTTGTCCCCTTTGCTTCAGAGATTGGAAATTTAGCCTCTGAAAAATACAGACCAGAGAGACTCAAAACTATCAGGTAACAGAGGGCTGGGCTGAAGCATGGAGCTTTGGGGATTAAGGAGGGCCTTCACAGTAAACATTGGGTCTACTTACCCTGCTGCTGGGAGCCATATACCCTACAGGAAAGATAGTAACATATACTGATCTAAATAAATTAAGGGGAGAAAACTCAACAGACATCGATATAGGGATTCTCTCAAGGAAAACCTTAGATCACAGCCCTAAGCCCATGTACTCTTCTCCCAGCTTCCAATGTGCTTTTAAGTGATTATTGTTTTAATGAGAAGATAGACAAGTGTCCTCAAATACGCAAGCAAAATTGGTAGCCTTACACTACCAGATTTTAAGACCTAGGATTAGCTGCAGTAATGTTCACATAGGATAAACATACAGAACAATGAAACAGAAATACTGCCAGTTGATTTTTGACAAACTAGATGAGGCTATGCTCTCAGAAAAGAATAACAGAAGGATATCCATATAAACAAAAATTAACTTCCTTGTGTGCACAGAATTAACTCATAAGAGCTAAAACCATAAAGCTTCAAGAATAAAACCTAGGAAAAATTTCTCACTCCCATGGATTGGCAAAGGTTTTTCATACACAAAACTTAAAAAAAAAAAAAAAAAACTTAAAAGAAACTGATAACATGTTTTAAGCTCAATTTTTTTTTTTTTTTTTGCAAGACATGTTAAAAAATGAAAAGGTCAGCCACCCAATTTGGGTGCAAATATAAAATAGATCTGTACCCAGAAAGGACCTCTTACTTCTCAATAAGAAGACAAACAACCCATTGTTTTAAATTAGCAAAATACTTCGACAATTCACAAAGGAAGCTAAACAAATGACAAATCAGGAAAATATTTTTAACATCCTTAGTCATTAGGGAATTTCAAATTAAATCTCAATGAGATTCCACTCACTAAAGTGGCCACAATTTTTTTTTTTTAAGATTTTATTTGACAGAGAGAATGAGAGAGCACAAGCAACGGGAGCTGCAGACAGAGGGAGAGGGAGAAGCAGGCTCCCCGCTGAGCAGGGAGCCAGGCTTGATCCCAGGACCCTTATATTGTGACCTGAGCTGAAAGGTGACTGAGCCACCCAGAGCCCCATGGCTACGATTTTAAAAAGTAACAACACCAAACGCTGATAAAGATGTAGAGCAACTGGAACTCTCACACATTGCTGGCGGGATTGTAAGATGGTACAACCACTTGTCAGTTGATCATATACTTTTTCTAATTAACCATAAAATACCACAGAGAACCCAGCAATTGCTCTCCCAAATATTTCCTCAGGATAAATGAAAATGTACATCTATACAAAAACTTGTATATGAATTTTATTACAGTTCTGTTCATAATAGCTCCAAGTTGGAAAGTCCTAATAACCCAAATTTCCGTGGATAAATGGGTAATCAAATGTGATATATCTATATACCACTCAGCAATAAAAAGTAATTGATGTAGATACAAAATGGATGAATCTCGGGACTCCTGAGTGGGTCAGTGGGCTAAACATCTGCTTTGGGCTCAGGTCATGATCCCAGAGTCCTGGGATCAAGCCCAGCATCGGGCTCCTGTTTTCAGCGGGGAGTCTGCTTCTCTCTCTCCCTCTGCCTGCTGTTCCCCCTGCTTGTGAACCTGTGCTCTCTCTCTCTCTCTCTCTCTCACACAAATAAGATATATTTTTTTAAAGATAGATCAATCTCAAAAACATTATGATGAACAAAAGAAACTGGACTACACAGTGGATGATTCCATTTATATGAAATTCTAGAACAGGCAAAACTAATCCACTGTGACCAAGAAAAATCAATGTTTGCCTGACATGGGGGCAGACTGACTGCAAAGGAATTTTGGAGATGATGGAAATGTTATAAATCTGGATTGCGGTGGTGGTTACCCAGGTGTACAAAACTCATCAAGCTGCATATTTTACAATAGGTACATTTTATCATATGGAAATCATACTTTTTAAAAAATATTTTATTTATTTTTGCAAAAGAGAGCATATAAATAATAAAATCTTTTTAAAAATCAAAAATCAAAATAAAGAGCTCTTTGAAATTGAAAAGTATCTCAGCTAAAATTTTTAAAAACTCAATATGAGGGTTGGAAAAGTACAATGAAAAAGTACAATGAAAATGAATAATATAGAAGATAAGAAAATCAGGACTGACCCCTAATTCTAACTCAAAATTACACTTGACACCCATGATGCAATTAACAGAAGATCCAGGCAGAGAGAACTGAAAAGAAGGAAGGATATTGCTAAAGAAATAAAATTAAAGAATTTTCCAAAACTGAAGGATACAGGTCTTCCTGATGAAAAAACCCCTCACTTTAATAAGCATCTTGCAATTTTCTCAATTATGTCTCAATAAAGCTAAAGAAAAAAAAAAACCTAACTTATGAAAGACAGTAAATGAGGCCTTTAAAATCCTGGCAGATGTGAGTAGAATTCCATACCAGGCAACATTAATTAATTGAGGTGTTGTGTACAATAAAGACATTTTCAGACTGCCCAGAATTGAAAAACATGCTTCTCCAGCAAGGCTGTGCTTCAGAAAATCAAGATATGGACAGGAAAGAAAAGGAATCCAGAAAATAACTCATCCCAGACCAGAAAAGTCACGCAATGATTCCTATGGTACAGTCCCAGAAAGCCAAGTCTGCAGCGTGGCTGAGGAGACAGACGGAGATGGGGAAGATGGGGGTGAAGGAATGGAACCCATGGATTTTTTCAATTGTTTTACACGTTTCATAAAATTATTGAAAGATGCTTGATAAATCTGTCAGAGCATCTGGAAAACAAATTATCGATGCATACATCGCAAACAAAGCAAATGAAAAAATAAGGCAATTATTAACATCAAGATAAAAAAGACAAGAAAGGAAATGCAATGTTCAAACATTACTTGCCTCTGCAGTGAAGAACTTATATGATCATAATAATGCCAATGCTGAGCAAGGATTTAACCAAAACTGTGGGCACAACTAGAATTGACTCTGTCTTAACCATGCAAACACACACATACACACACAGTGTGTTCTTGGGAGGGATTTTTTTTTTTTTTAACTGTTGTCTTCTGGCTTTTTTACCCAGTACTTGCGCAACTTTTTAACCGAACATCCACTTTCGTCTTAAGTAGAACGATGAAGTGTAAATTGCGTTGCGTGAGCTGAGCAAAGGCACAGAATGTTCTCATCCATAGCATGACTTAGAACAACAGATTATGATAATGTCAAAACTTGGCTACAAAAGCAATTTAACCATACCAGGAAATTGCTCTGATTTCAAAGGATCTTGCTATATTGGAGACTTCTTACAGCTAAAGCTGCATGCTATTGTTGTAAAGCAACATCTTCATAAACATATATTCATTGTTGAAATAGCCCACCAGGCTTGAAGGTCTGCCATATATAGTCCATAAAATAAACTGTGACTTAAAAAAAAAATAGAGCTTTGTCTAAAAATAGTGCAGTTACTTTTTAAAAAAAAAAATCAAATTATGTTCAAAGAGTTGCTTTTGTAACCTACAGGCAATGGCAATTTAAAAAAATCAAATGCCAAACCCAGCATATGGGCCCACACTAAGTCTCCAGCACACCCTAGCTAGAAAGAAAATAGGTAGTAAGCTGGTAGACACAGAAGGAGGTATTTCTAAATAGACTGGGGGACTTGTAAGCACTTTTTAAATCTAAAACCGAGGAAGCTTCTAAAATCTTTCCTTCCACAGTTACAAAAAAGACCATTTTGCAATAGTCATTATCAAAGCCTGTTCACCATGACGAAGAGTCCTGGTGTCTTTAAGATTGCTGTGGCCCAGAGAAGCCATTTCAGTCACTTCTTGCCGGTAGCCTGTCAGAGCTGGGGGTGAATAACTCCAGAGCAGCCCTAATGAAGCGTGTACCTCACGTGCAGCTGCTCCCAGAGTACCCACATGTATGTGGGCACATGGACCCTATCTGGCTAAGGAGTGTGGAAGGAGGGAGTTCTTGTGTGGATGGTTACGTGGTGGGGGTTCAACTGTTTAGTGACAGAAGGGCATTGTGATTCATGCCACGGACCCTGACACTCAATCTGGGCTCAAATCCCAACTCAGCCACCTACTTGATGTCTGTGCTTCTGATTCCTCACCTATTCAATAAGAACGATAGCTCTCCTTCACAGGATTTTGTGAAAATTCAATGAGTACATATATAGCACTTAGAACAGTGCCCCGCACAGAAGAAACACATGAGGATGGCTATCGCTACTATTCTCTGTTTATATTTTTGTTACCATGAAGTCTAAGCGAAAATACAGCAGATTAATGAAAGGGAACCGACTATGGTGGAGGCAACCAAACTCTTGAGGCCAAGATGGTCACGTCCACACTAGGGTGGCCAGGGAGGCGGCACCTCTGGGTTTAACCCCCACCTCCCCCATTTTTGCCACTGGAATAAAACATTACTCTAGTTATGCCCAACCTAAATGGGGGCTGTGAGGATTAAATGAAATTCTATCAGTGAAAGTAGCTGAAAGTGAAAATAACCCAGCAGGTGCTCCCTGAACAGTATTTTACTTCTGATTCCCTTACAAAGTGGCAACCTACCAGACAGCAAGCCCCTCTGGGACTGAGTTAGCGCAAGTGTCTTGTTTCCTGCTGTTGTCACCAGTGCAGTAATAAATGGCTGTGCTGACTATGTGCTCAGTCAATGGCAGTTGAGTGAATGAGTAAGTGAACACATTAGGTAATTACTGATTAATACGTGAGTGAATATATTTGCAAAGCATGTATTTCTATGGGGTTGTGCCATCCCTTACAAACTGATATTCAAACGAGAGAATTCACTGAATTGATCACCCCGAAGCAATAGATACAGATGAAATTTAATTAATATAAGAGGTACTGAGGGGCATCTGGGTAGCTCAGTCGGTGAAGTGGCCAACTCTGGATTTCAGCTCTGGTCATGATCTCGGGATCATGGGATCAAGCCCTGCGAAGGGCTCTGCACTCAGTGGGGAGTCTGCTTAAGGATGCTCTGTCCCACTCCCCACTTGTGTGCATGTGTGCACACGAGCTCTGTCTCAAATATATAAATAAATCTTAAAAAAAAATAAGAGGTGTTGAGAGTAACTACAATAACTAAAATAGTTCTGGGATATGGGAAATTATGAAAAGATTGGGATTAACCTAAATTCTGTATGATAACTGATATTTAGGCAAAACACTCTAATAAAATGTGGCAAACCTTTATAAAGAATGGAAAAATTAAAAATGGAGAGAGATTACATAAAAATATACATAAAAATATCCCTGTAAATTAGAAAGTATGTTTCCAGTCCTGAAGATGTTGGACTTTGGAGATGAGGGAGTCCAACAGAAATTAAAGATCCACACGCTAGTGGTGTAGAGACCATTGAAGTTACTCATTCTTCAGACCAGACACCAATAATCTAAGGAGTAAAGTCTTCTACATAGAAATTGCAAATGAGAGAATGTTTGAGACCTGTCCTCCTAGATACAAAGCTCATGAGATAAATGCCATCTGAACAGCACAAGAATGCAAAGGTGCACTCAGAATTAAGAACTGAGGATCCATGGGATGACCTCGGAACAGAACTTATCCCATCACAACAAGCTCGGAAGTAAAACCCAAAGAGAACTTTTCAAACGTTTTAAGACACTGCTTCATCACTTAAATAAACATGGCCCTTCCACATGAGTTTCTCTGAAGAGCATAATGTATATTTAGAAGCACACATTTCGGTTTGCTTACTAAATTTCAATCTCAATTCCTTATACTGTACTTGTTTTGTACACATAAGTGAAGATAGTCTGAGGGTAAAGTGATCTCAGGAGTGCATCTATTTTTCAAGTAAGATGCCTTAGTAAGTAACAACAAAGGGTCAAGGTACGATCTCAGAGAGAGCGACCTTAGGAAGTGCAACACCTAGGTCAAGGTTTCCAGAAGACTTCAGGTACTAGATGTGCCAGGGTTAGGTACCAAACTTCTCCATTTCATAAAGCAACCATTCTCAAATATTCTTGTTAAAGAGGGAATGAATTCTAAATGATATGCCCAGTTTTTGATGTTTTTCCCCCCAATCAGCAGTCTATCGTTGTGTTTCTAAAAACATTCTTCCCTTCTAATTGTTTTTAACAATAAAGATCCTACACAGAATTTTAATATTGTCATCATCTTGTGAGAAGAAAAATTCCATACCAAAACTGAAAAAAGAATCATGATTTCTCCTTCGTTCTCTGGAAAGAAAGAAAAGAAAAGAAAGAAAAGAAAAAAGAGAAGGGAAGAGAAAAGGAAAAGAAAAGGAAAAGGAAAAGGAAAAGGAAAAGGAAAGGAAAGGAAAGGAAAGGAAAGGAAAGGAAAGGAAAGGAAAGGAAAAGAAAAGAAAAAGAAAAGAAAAGAAAAGAAAAGAAAAGAAAAGAAAGCTTTGTTTTGCTATCTTCTGATCTTCTTGAGCACATGAGCGCTGGAAAATGGAATCACTTAAATAACAACTCGGATTGTTTCCCCCTCACAAAACAAAATAATAGTGGGAACATTTTTGTGACTCCAAGGAAGCAAATGTTTCTCATTAGTGAACAAGATCAGCTGAGGTAGCTGCCCGGGGCATCTGTGCCTCTCATTAGGGACACCATCCTGTAGAGCAAAACAACAAAAACTGCCTGAATTCCGTTTGTGAAGGTTGCCACCTACCGAAGAACACGCGGTACTGCAGCCAGCTTCCGGGGCTGAGAGGGTGGAGAGCGACGGGGAAGGAAGGGAAAAGCCGATAATCCTGCGATCTGGTGAGACTTCTGTCCCCAGAGAAGACAAGGGGGGGGAGGGGGTAGGGCGGGTATGGCACGGACTTAGCAGATACAGCTGTGGGTACAGGAGGGTCAGGCTGGAAGGATTTGTGTGGAGAAGGTACTTACTGGGCCTCATGGGGTCACTAGGGTTTAGCAGAGGAGGAGCGCATGGGAAGCGGAAGTAGTTTGGAGGCAGAGAGGTGGGGAAGCCATGATGAGGATGGAGTCCAGTGAGCGGGATGAGACCGGCCAGACAAGAGTGTTTACACTGGGCACTTGGAGGAAATGAGAGGAAATGCTGAGGGCCTCGGGTTAGTACGTCAGGATTCCTCCCCAAAGCAAAAAAGAAACCCCCTGCCTTGGCAAATGAGCCTCTATTAAGAATCATTTCACAGTACCTATGTGTAGCAAGTCATCGTGTTTTACACCTTAAATTAACACAATGTTATTTGTCGACTATACCTCAGTAAAGCTGGGGGAAATGTAAAATAAATAACAACACGTGAAGAACCAGTGGATTATGGAAACAGAGCTCAGTGAGAAATTACCGTACATATGGTAAACTTCCAGACCCTTTGGAAATGGTCTCAAAGGAAATTACTTAAAGATTGACATAGTGATCTGACAGGTAAAACAGTGACTCTAATACCATCCTGGGCCACCCAGCGCTAGGAGCTACAGCACCTATGGTGGCCCTATCGATCCATCAATATGGGAGCCCAAGCCTGCCCCCAAGACACTGAAGCCCGGATTCTGCTCACACATGCACCTCTTTCTCTGCTCCCATAAAAGCAATGCTCCCACTTCTACTTCATCTGTTCTAAATATATTAACAGAGACCCAATCATGTTCCTGGAATGGGAACAAAGGTGAAGGCAGATAGGGTCCCTTTCTTCATGGTACTTACCATCTTGTAAAGCATGGAGACAATTACATAACCACACAGATGCTGGTATAAAAGTTATGAGTACTCTAAATTCAAGGCTGTGACAGCCTCACTAGGGGCAACTAAACGAGTCCGAGGGTGGAGAAAGGTACCTAAGGGGATTCTTACTAAGGAAACATTTGGCCAATACCCATTGGTTATGGCTGCAGGGGGCGCCTTCAGGGGCACCTGCTGCCACAAGGGGGCAGGCAGGAGCACAGGGTTTGGAGGCCTCAGGCCTGCTTCTTCCTTTCAACAGCCCTTTCCCTGGACAAGTCACTTGAATCCTTAGTCTCAGTTTGCTCATGTATAAAATGGGGAAAGTAGTGGGAATTAAATGGTAAAATACACAGAATGTGTTCAGTTCCAGTCATTGGACAAGAACATTGTATACCTACAGTAAATGTTAGCTGATATTATTTTTGGTATTATTAATCCTCTCTGCTTTCAAGTGGGAGTTTGGACAGTGAGGAAGAAGAGGAAAAGGGAAGATTCGCATTTAAAGACTAGAATGGCTAAATAAACATATGTGATATGTTACTAAACTTTTAGATTCCAGATAGAACATAGGATCCATTATGACACAGAAGCAAATAAAAATACAAGAACTCTCACTTAGCCATCTAGCTGGAAATTGAACCATTACATTTAACATCATTTATGTGGGAAAATGTGTTCCAATCCAAACTGAATTAGCCAAAAAATCCTTTTGAATACAATGCATTTGTATATTTGTGACAGTCCATTCTTTCGCACAGAAGAGTTCTATAGGTGAGAGCAATGTTTTACATACAGTGGAAAGCTCCAGAAACATGGGGCAATGCCTTTCCATGGCTCTTGGCTATTCCACCTGGAAAGGACCATAGTGATACCATGTCCACTGGGAAATTGTCATGGAAGTTACAAGACTTACCCAGGGACAGGTAAATGCACCTGGGGCTTGAGTCTCTTAATCAGTTTCCTTTCCTACATCTCATTAAAGTGCTGCCCCTAACTAAAGAGGATTTTTCCTCTCTTCTAAGCCTTCTATTATGTTCACAGGAACAGTGTAGGTCAGAAAGAAACAAAAACAAGCAATTTGGAGGGTTCCTGATGACTCAGTCCATTTGAATAATTGGGTGATTCAGGTAGCTATTTGGCTTAATTTTTTGAGTAAACTTAAGTGAATATTCTACCTAAAATGAATCTGGGATATTAAAATGTTTTAATTCTGTTCAGAATGACTTACAAACATGTGAGAAAAACCTATGCACATAAAAGAAGGGAGGAAAATGTATTAAAATGTATAAAAACTCGTTGGTTTCCTGTGACGAGGACACAAAGAAATGGAAAGACATTCCCTGCTCATGAATTGCAAAAACAAGTATTGTTTAAATGTCTATACTTCCCAAAGCAATCTACATGTTCAATGCAATCCCAATCAAAATACCAACAGCATTTTTCACAGCACTAGACAATCCTAAAATCTGTATGGAAGCACAAAAGACCCTGAATAGCTGAAGCAGTCTTGAAAAAGAAAAGCAAACCTGAAGGCATCACAATTCCAGACTTCAAGTTGTATTACAAAGCTATAGTCATCAAAACAGTTTGGTCCTGGTACAAAGTAGGCACATAGATCAATGGAACAGAATAGAAAACCCAGTAATAAACCCACAATTATATGGTCAATTAATATTCTGACAGAGGAGGAAAGAATATCCAATAGGAAAAGGATAGTCTCTAACAAATGGCGTGGGGGAGAAACTGGACAACTACAGACAAAAGAATGAAACTGGATCACTTTCTTACACCATACATAAAAATAAATTCAAAAGTATTAAAGACCTAAATGGGAGACCCTTAAACCATAAATATTCTAGAAGAGAGTACAGGCAGTAACTTTCTCTGACATCAGCTGTAGCAACTTTTTTTTTTTTTTTTGACGTGTCTCCTGAGGCAAGGGAACTAAAGCAAAAATAAACTCTTGGGGCTACATCAAAATAAAAAGCTCCTGCAGAGCAAAGGAAACCATCAATAAAACTAAAAGACAACCTACTGAATGGGAAAAGATATTTGCAAATGATATATCCAATAAAGGGTTAGTATCTAAAATATATAAGGAACTGATACAATTCAACACCCAAAAAACAAATAACCCAATTTAAAAATGGGCAGAAGACATGAATAGACATTTCTCCAAAGAACACATCCAGATGGCCAACAGATACATGAACAGATGCTCAGCATCACTCATCATAAGAGAAATGCAAATCAAACCCACAATGCAGACCCACCCGGCCCTTGGTCCTGGAGCTGCCCCCAGCAGTCTCCTCTGCAAATAGGTTCCATATCCTAACGTCCTGACCCCATCACCCACCTGTGATTGCTGGCGGAAGCCTGGAGATGGCGGGGGGGGGGGGGGGGGGGCGGAGTCATGGCCAAGGTTTCTACCAGCCCACAAACAACAGCATGGCAGCCATCCCCTCCAGCGGCTGGCTTGTGGCCACTCACGAGTATGACCAGCACTGCCTGGGCTCCACTTCCAGTAACAGGAAATGCAGAGTATCCTGGGGAAGCTGCCCGTCACCACCTCAGGCTCCCCGTGGCCCACCTGGGTCGCTGGTGAGCAAGCTTCTTCTTCTGGAAGTCCACTCTCCCATTCATGGCTGCAGTGTAGGAGTCCCCAGAATACTTGGAGTCTCCTCTGGCCTCCAGCCCCACGATAACCATGAGCAAGCCGTCTGTGGCCAGCCCGACAAAGCCAACTCCAGGCCCCAGTCCTGAGTGGTCACCACCAGGCTTCACCAGGTGCTAGGCTCATCAGAGCCCCCCTTCCCCTCCTGTAGACTCAGTAGGCTGCAGCAAGCAAAAATAGCTGGGCTCTTTTATAGAAAAACCGCGGAAACACCAAAAAGGATATTAAGAGAACCCCACTCTGTACTAGCCAAGCCACATGCCCGTGTGCCTGGCACCCAGTGAAAAATAAACTCCAAGCAACCAACAAAACAAAACAACCTACGTGCACTAGCTTCTCACACCTCTCAGAGTGGCTAAAATCAGAAACACAAGAAACACGCGTTGATGAGGATGTAGAGAAAAAGGAACCCTCTTACCCTGTTGGTGGGCATGCAAACTCATGCAGTCACTGTGGAAAACAGTATGGAGATTCCTCAAAAAGTTAAAAATAGAACTACCTTGTGATCCAGCAATTGCACTACTAGGTATTAATCCAAAGAATACAAAAACACTAATTCAAAGGGGTACATGTACTCCACTGTTTACAGCAGCTAGCCAAGATATGGAAGCAAGCAGCCCAAGGGTCCATCAACTGATGAATGGGTAAAGAAGTGGCATAAATATATATAATATATATATATATATAAAATGGAATATTATTCATATATCATAGAATTATATATCACTGGATATATATATTGTATATATCATATAATATCAGAATGTTGAATGATATCAATATAATATTCATATTCTTATATAAAAAAGAATGAAATCTTGCCATTTGCAACAACATGGATGGAGCTAGAGAGTAAAATGCTAAGCAAAATAAGTAAATCAGAGAAAGAAAAATACCATACGATTTCACACATATGTAGAATTTAAGAAACAAAAGAGCAGGGGGGGGAAAAAAGAGGGGCAAACCAAGAAACAGTCTTAACTATAGAGAACAAACTGATGGTTACCAGAGGGGGGTGGGTGGGGGGATGGGTTAAATAGGTGATGGGTATTAAGGATGATGTATGGAATTGCCGAATTCCTATATTGCACACCTGAAACTAATATAACAGTGTCGGGGCACCTGGGTGGCTCAGTGGGTTAAAGCCTCTGCCTTCGGCTCAGGTCATGATCTCGGGGTCCTGGGATCGAGCCCCGTGTCGGGCTCCCTGCTCAGCGGGGACCCTGCTTCCCCCTCTCTCTGCCTGCCTCTCTGCCTGCTTATGATCTCTCTCTGTCAAATAAATAAATAAATAAATCTTTAATATAACAGTGTCCACTATTCTGGGATTAAAATAAAAACTTTAAAAATACGTTTTCTCTATTTTTTATATTTTCTCCAAGGGGAGTAGAAGTTTAACATAAAAAGGAAAACTTCCTTTTACTACATGGGGCCAAAAAAAGGCAGATAACAGACCGAAAACATGAAACTTCTCATAACTGGGGAAAAGGATATTCACTCTCCACAACTCTCAATAATTTCTCTTTATACTTAGGCACCATGGAAATGCCAGAGGAACTGGGGTAAATATTTTTATTTTTTAATCATATCACCTGGAAGCAGTCCAATTCACTGAAAATCAATTCCCAGAAAACTATTTTAGTGAATTGCCAAATTAGAGCAAATTGGTTTTCAGGGAAAAAACAAAAACAAAAAAGGACCTAAAGCTGCATTACCCAATTGTTTGATAAAATATACCTAATTCACCTTATAGATAGTAGTGAGTGGACACTCCCTGCTTCTCCTGCATTTAACTGCTTCTTATTTACCTGGAAAGAGTATAGGGATTTCTAAGACCATTTCAGTAAAGTGTTGAAACTCAGAAGGGCTCCTAAGGAAGAAGTTCTTTTTCTTATTTGAGGCTGAAACAATACAAAGCACTTGATGCCCAGATCAGAACAGCCAGATTCAGAGATCCTACTCTGTCTCGGGCATTATAAGCAGCAAGGAGACCTCGAGGACCTCTAATCCAGCTTCCCAAGTCCTTCCTTGTGTTGTTTGCCGATATCTAACATATGCAATCATCGCTTTCACAAAAAAAAAAAAACACGCTATCTCTGCCATAAAACATCTTTTGTATTCCTATAGTTACAGAGCTGTGGTTCTCAAACTGGCCCTAGCACACGGAAGGCAGGGAGAGACTGAGGAAAGAGGCAGAGTACCCCAGGTGGTGGGTGGCAGGTTCAATAAGCACAGGAACTACCAGGCTTGTCTCTGGCAGCCGCAAGATGAGTACACCTCCGAACCCCGCTGTGGGTCTTTGCGGTTTCTTCCGAGGTCTTATCTGGGCTCAGGCACATCTTCAGCCCAGGTGATCTCAGCAACATATTGTCCTCTCCCAGCCGTGCCCTTAAAACAGCTCCAGCTGTGGGAACGGTGGGAGGACCGTGCACTCCGAGGACGGGGGAGGGGGTAATGAGCCTGTGATTGCCGGGGCCAGCTGGAGGGTCAACCCGCAGTCGTGTCCTCTCCATGACCTCCCCCGACAGTAGCTTATGTGACTTTTTCCAGGAAGCCAGGCCCCATAAATCCATAGATCCCTGGTCTGTTGACCATGATCAGTTCTAGACAGACCAGTTACTTTCTGCTCTGCTAAAAATATTCCATGATTAGGGACTCTCCCATCAGAGAAACCCGTTAGAGTGCCCGCCAAGAAGTCTGTCATTAATATGTCTATAAAGAGATTTGACCAAGTCATCTCTCTTGCCAGGGAGTCTCTCAGTAAAAAGGAGAACGGCCTGCATGCCTGGTGCCACTTTCCCAGCCATCGAGAGAAAAATAATTTGTATTTATTTGCTTCTTTTATTAAAAGTTTTTCTTTCTCATTTCAAAAAAATGAGGCAAAAAATACAGATAAGCAAAATAATTTTTATTTTTTTAAGATTTTATTTATTTGACAGAGAGAGACACAGTGAGAGAGGAAACACAAGCAGGTGGGGTGAGAAAGGGAGAAGCAGGCTTCCCACTGAGCAGGGAGCCTGATGCGGGGCTCGATTCCAGGACTCTGGGATCATGACCTGAGCCAAAAGCAGATACTTAACGACTGAGCCCCCCAGGTGCCCCTGAGCAAAATAATTTTAAAATATTTAAAGTACTTAAATCAACATAATCCCTCACCCCCTGGATTAACTACATTAATAGATTGTTAGACTTTTTTCCGCCTTTTTATTTTATTTTTTTTAAAGATTTTATTTATTTATTTGTCAGAGAGAGAGCACAAACAGGCAGAGAGGCAGGCAGAGGCAGAGGGAGAAACAGGCTCCCCGCCGAGCAAGGAGCCCGATGCGGGACTCGATCCCAGGACCCTGGGATCATGACCTGAGCCGAAGGCAGCTGCTTAACCAACTGAGCCACCCAGGCGTCCCTTTTCCGCCTTTTTAATAAGTGTGTAGTATTAATGAAATGACATCAGGCTAATGGTCCTTGAGACACATAAATTATAAACAAGACGTGGGGTGGGGGATAGATTTCTAGAAGAGCAATGTGAGGAGCTCTGCAAACCTCCCCAGAAAAACAACCATACTAGTCAAGATTTTTTTTTTTTAAATATTAAGTCTCTAGAAATTCTCCTAAGGGTATACAGCACTTAGAGAGCCCTCAGAGAAACAGTTACTCAAGAAAATCTACCAAATCTCAGTAAGAAACCCAAGAGTTGGTGGCATTGCCCCTCACTCCAGCTTGGCATGATGGAGGCATTAATCGAGCTGAAGCCACCCAGAACATGGGGCTTCCACTTCCCCCAGCTCTCAGTCTGGGGCCACAGGATCTCTCCGGGAGGACCAGGCCACCAGCATTTCTCATCTGCCCACTAGGTTCATGTTGCAGAAGTTCTATCCCAGCAAGAACATCTGAGAGGTCCAGGACTACCTTCTATCACCCTCAAGTCATGGGACACGAGCTCTGTCCCAGGCACGGCAGGCTAACAATCCTGGGACCCAAATCCCCTTGATCCCAGCTCATTTATGGGCAGATTCCATGTCAGGAGAGGCAAGCTGAGAAGACCACAGGGTACCCCCCGCCCCCATGCAGCGCCCTGCTCAGCAAGCAGGGGTGTCGTTCTGAGACAGGGGGATCGTGTCCCTGCCCCAAGCTTTAGAGCGCTTGACCATAGATTTTGCCCAGTGAGAGAGACAAGCCCTAAGAACAGAGAGCTTTGAATCTCTCCTCAAAGGAATGATTTTATTTGGAACAGAGTATGGGGAGGTTTAAGCCTAAGGGCACTATTGAAACAGTGGAGATTTTAATGGTAAGCAATTAAGAGAAGGCTGGTAACTTTATAAGAATAACAAGCTAAACTGTTTGGACACCTGGGTGTCTCAGTCTGTTAGGCGTCTGCCTTCAGCTCAGGTCATGATCCTGGGGCCCTAGGATCCAGAACCACATTGGGCTCCTTGCTCAGCAAGAAGCCTGCTTCTCCCTCTGCCTGCTGCTTCCCCTGCTTGTGCTCTCTCTCTCTCTCTGACAAATAAATAAATAAAATCTTTAAAAAAAAAAGCTAAACTGTAGACCAATGGAAGGTTAACAGAGAGAACTAAGGAAAAAGACAGCTAAAAACAACCCTCCTGGGATCAAAACAAACCTCAAAGACTGACTTCAAAGACTTTTACTCCTGAAAAAGGACCCAAATTTAATTGGACAAGATTGTAGAACAATTTAGGTCCCAGAGCACTGTCCAAAAGGGTAGAGCAACAGGCTAGAAATTAGTGAAGACTAATGGCTGGGTGTGATACCAACAGAGGGGGACAGTCTAATAGAGGAGGGAGAGAGACAGCCGAAGCCAGCCCTGCTAAAGCTACCGTCATCCCACGGTGACTGTAGGCAAGCCCAAGGCTCTACCCTTTGAGGTGCAACATCAGAGGCTTTACCCTGGAGTGGGGAAACTTCCAGCCACGTCGCCGAACAAATAAAAAAGAAATGACACATGAAAGTAACTTCAATCCGAAGGGACAAAAGAAAAGAATCAGAAGGTAAGTAAAGAGGGTTAACATAACAGGCATTACGGGTAAAGGGTTAAAAGCCCTGATCTATGAAACTGGCCCTTCAGTTAACATTCTAGCTCAATCTTCTGGAGGCCTGACCAAGGTAAGGAGTCTGACTCCATGTGGCAAATACCACACTGGGAGGGAGGTGCTTCTTCTGGCCTCGTGCACTGAGAGAATAGGGGTTGGACTGTCACTCTCAGTCTGGCTCCCTGTCTGAAACTGACCACCTAAACACGTGATTCCTCAACAGGTGGAATGGGAATTATGACACTAAGTGTCTGCCATTCGGGCAACTATAAAAAAGATCCCATGAGCTAAGGGGCTTATAAATAATAGAAATTTATTTCTCACAGTTCTGGAGGCTGGAAAGTCCAAGATCAAGGTACTGGCCGAGTCTGAGGAGAGCTCACTTCCTCAACTTTGTTGCTGTAACCTCACGTGGGGGAGTAGCAAGGGAGCTTGGCCAGTCTCCTTTTACAAGGGAACTAATCCCGTGCCTGAGGGCTCTGCCTTCATAACCTAATCATGTGTCCCCCAAGGCATCATCCTCCAATCCTAATCCTATCATCTTGGGGGCAAGGATTTTAACATATGAACTGCTGGAGGGCGGGGGGCACTGATATTCGGTGTACAGCACTAAGCAATATTGTTTAATGATTAAGATGATGCTTGGCTGGTAAATTTCATCTGGATTGGGGCAAACTGTAAATGAGCTTTTTTTTTTTTTTTAATTTTGAAGATTTTTAAAAATTTATTCACTGGAGAGAGAGCACGCAGGCACACCAGCGAGAGCATGAGCAGAGGGGAGGGTCAGAGGGAGAGGGAGCCCGAGGCCTGGCTCATCCCAGGCTCCTGGGATCACCACCCCAACCAAAGGCAGACACCCAACCCACCCAAACAACTGGGCCACCCAGGCCCCTGTAAATGATCTTTAAGTCAGACAAGGGCTGTGCTGATTCCCCTGAGTATGGTGATTCTTGTAACTGGAATGTCTCTTAGAGACCCTAGAAGCCTACTGAATCGTTATTAAAAAAAAAAAAAAAAAAAAAAATTAGCTACTGTCAGATACGAGGCTTCCAAGCAAATGACAGAGCTGGCCTTTCCTGGTGTGTCTCTCCTGTCTTCCGCTCGAAACTGAACTTCTGCAAGGTCTCCCACTGGAAAGGAACGCCCGATGCTGCCCTGCGCATGCGCTGTGGCTCCGGACTGCCATCCTCCGCAGCAGCCTAGGTCAAGTGCAAACTCCGACCGTCTTCACTTTCAATGTTTCATTGATTCTAACAAGACCCCGGGATGGACACTGCAGACACAGAAACAAAGGCTTTTCTATTACTTTACAAAAAGCAAATCACACCGCCAAGGCAAGTCTTAAAAATATTTTTTTACCCCTTAAAAATATGATGGCCATATTTCTGATATTAAAGATTTTATATTATTTGCAATAACTGCATAATAGCCATTGACTGAATACACCATAATTTACTAAGCCTGGTGTTGGGCATAAAGGTTTTTTCCAGTTTTTCTGCAATTTCAAACCACACCTTAAGAAACAAGTAGGATACTGAATAGTTTGATATATACATGATTCTTCTAAGGATATAGACCTTTTTTTTTTTAAAGATTTTATTTTATTTATTTGACAGAGAGAGAAAGAGAACACACGCAGGGGGAATGGAAGGGGGAGAAGCAGGCTCCCTGCTGAGCAGAGAGCCCGATGCCAGGCTCAATCCCAGGGTCCTGGGATCATGACCTGAGCCAAAGACAGTCACTTAACCAACTGAGCCACCCAGGCGCCCCTAAGGATATATTCCTAAAAATGAGAAAGACTCATGTATTCTGCCTTGATTCAGGCTAGTCCTAAAACTTCTACAAAAAACCTTTTATGACTATCTCTTTGAAATGAGTGCTTTTATTCAGTCCTTCAGTTCACTAGGTAAAGGTTTATCCATATCTATTTTTCAATTATCCCGTACTGTATTTGTAAGATTAACTAAATACTAAATACTATTTTCCAGAAATTTTCCATAGAATAAATCCACTTGATCCAGGCCAATATACTACTTAATAGCTTTATAAATCTAACAGCCATAGCTTTTTAGTTAGAGTTAAGGAATAAAATTAAGTTTATAGCCTATACATTTCTCTTTTCTTGCCAGTAAAATTGAAACAAGGAGAGGTTTCTTTGGTTCCTGGAGCATGTTTATAAACCTCTTCTAAAATAGGAAGTAATTTATGACTGAATGTTCAGTACAATACAGCTGTGTATCCATCTGGCTCTGGTGCTTTATTACCTGATATGTCTTATAGCGCACTTTTAAAAAATTTCTTTTCATCCACAGGGCTTATTTAATTCCCCTTTGCGTCTGGCCTCGAAAATTCCAAAACTCTATTTCATCCTCATGGCAAACACACAAAATCAATCCCATAATCCCGCATGCTGTCTTCCAGCAGTAATCTTTATAAGGTCCATAAATCAAGGAGAAGCTTTGAAAAGGATTTTTCTTATATTTAGAATTTGTTCAATCCCATGCATGAGCTAAACTTCCACTGATACCTGAAGTTAGCTCTTGTCCCAAGTGGGAATATGCCTTTATAGAATCACAGATCTATCTACAAAGAAATTGCCAACGTCTTACAAACATTTCTTCTCAAAGAAGAGACCATGTCTAAGAAGTTACTCACCGTTTTTCAAGGGCCAACACAAGCAGGTCAATTAATTCAATAAGCATTTATCAAGCTTTCTCCGACTTTTGACCCAACAGGAGTAAGAAAACAATTACCGCTGTTGGTTCCAACAAGACTGACATGGAGGACTATCTCCTAGAAAGACCAGGAATCCTGAGCCAGGTGTATGCTGTGGTTAATTATCAGAGTGGACAGTGCGCAAGGCTCGGTACGGAGACCCTAGACACAGTCTTTGAGGGCCCTCATTCCCACACTCCTCTGTTTCTAGACTTGAGGGCACAACCATGAGAGAGCCAAGAGGATGAAGTTATTTTTAATGCCTCGTATAAGTTCAAATGAGGGGAACCCACTTCCACTGTGAATGCAAAAAGGCAACATAATTGTGAAATGGCAAACTGTGGATCTGGAACTCAGGCAAAACCTCAGCAAATGGGGCTGATTACCCTGGAGAGGTGGTAAGCTCAAGTGACAGAGTGAGGGAAAGGCTGCGATCTGTTTGGATCCCTCCACTGACCCGTCCCCAACAATAAAATCAAACTTCCACTTGGTCTTGATGCCAAAGGGAACTATGGCAAATGAGGTGATCGTAGTGATCCCCTCCCAAAGCAGGTGTGTTGCCTGAGTTGAGGGAAGATGGAGTTGGGTGTGTAAAGGGGTGCTTCCTACTGTTCTAGGGCATCATGTTACACATTCTAAAGAGAACCTGGACCACAAGATCAAAAGCCACCTCTGTGAGTTTTGTTCTTAGTGTTCCTAAAAAACAAGGAAAAGAAATTTGAAATTATAAATTATCCTTAACATTCTCTTCAACTCAAAGCATCTTAAGTACATAGCTAGTCATGCCCTCCATTATTTGCTTAAAGCTTCCACTCCTCTAGGCACACAGGTAAGCCTGTCATGAGCATCTCATCTCATTTACTAAGTATCAAAAACAGCAGAGTGTAAGAGTTGAGTAGAATAAAACTCTAAGACTCTCCCTGGATTACCTTTAGAGCAAGAAGTAGGTCTTATTTGTCTTTGCATCCATGGGACAGTGCTGGGCATCCAGTGAGCACTCAGTAAATCTTAAGCTAAATGTTCTCAAGCTATAATGAATTCAAGCAGTGAAAATTCCTCCAGAGAGAAGAAAGTCTTACAATTTTGGCAGTCATTCAGTATTTATTTTTAGTAATGTAAATGACATCATAGAAAAGTTATATCCCCTAGAGTATATGATTCTATTTGCTTTAAATATGCCATCTCAGAATACAAAAATCCAAGCCTGAGCCTATTCTAGGAGCAGCATTCAATTTTACTTCCTTGCTAAGAGAGGATTTGTCCAACTTCTCCACAGAGAAACAGTTCCCCAAGTAGCTTCCACAGTGTGCCTAAGGGTCACTTGTGGGCACACACTCGTGTGTGCACCATCAGCAATGCCATCGAATGGGTTCTGTTTCAAGTGAGAGCGGGCTGAGTAGTTCAACTAGTGTCTTTGCTGGAAGACATATTGGAATCTTTATACGGCCCTAGGTACATTGTAAACCTCCCCAAAAGAGGATCCAGGCTGTGGCATTTCTCAGATTCCTTGTGCAGGCAACTGCCTTTTCGTGATACATCTGGAGGAGCAATGTTTTCCTGAACCCACTTTGGGAAGCCTCAGCCTAGGTCAACCATGCCTCTCCACCTATGTCTCCAGTGGTATTCTTTCGGTTCTACTTTCCTCACTGGTCATCCATTTGTAGTCCCTGGGACTCTTCTGCTTGTGGTCTAGAATATTAGAAGAGGTAAGAAACTTAGTGTTCCAGAACTGCCTCTTCTTGAGCACCAGTTTCTACTGAGGTGGCCAAGAAATGCTTTTGGAGGTGCTGGGAATCATGGCAAAGATGACAGGATAATTGAGACAAGAGAAACTGAGGAGAACACGGGAGAAGAAGAAAAGAGAAAAAGGAAAAGACAACATAAGAAGGAATATCTGGTGAGAAGGGAGGTGAAACCACAATTACCACCCACCTTCCACATTAACATGATGATCCCAGAGCTGAATTAAACTGAAGCCATCAGTGAGGGGGTATTTCCACGGGAGCAGCTGACCAGTGGCCTGACGGGGAGCCTTCTCCCTCAGCCCTCAGCCTCTCAGCCTTCGCCTCCTGAGCCAAGGGAAGCCATCTACGTACACAGCCAACCTTTACCACCCCTGTGATGTCTTCTTAATGTTTCTCACTATTAGGGATTCTGCTATTTTGAATGATAAGGTACCATTTACTAAATGATTTGATCTTGACAAAAGCAAAAGCACACAAAGGTTGAGTGGCAGGCAGAGACCATGTCCATTTGGCTTTAGAGTCTCAGACTCATAGCTGTTCAGAGTGTGAAGGACCTCAGAGGCAAGCCTATTTGGGTGACTGTCTTTGCAAGTGGCCCGCAGGAACGGGTGTGTGTAAACATTGTTCTTTATCTGGAAAGCATTAAAGGTAAACCACCAACTCACCTGTTCACGGTGGCTTCCTGGCAGGAGGGGCAGTCGAGGTGATTTCTTGGAGCCTGCCCACCATTACTAAAATATTTGCGTTGCCAATATCAGATGCTACCCTGGGGAATTTGAAATGTTACCTGCAACAGTGACACCTGGTGGCTGCTATGCTTTACTGCACCTCCTCAAGGCAGAAGATAAGGCTTAGATTGTGAGCAGTAACTATTCCGTCACAACATAAAAGCATTACATGAGTTCTGGAAAAGGAATCCAGAAATGTTAAGATTTAACAACTTCCATTCAAAGCTTATGCTACTCACTATATTAAAAATTATGACAAAAGAATTATTGTGGTAGGAGTCCTTGTTTCTACAGGGGAAGTAGCTAGGGAAATATCCAATTATTTTGCAGGGGGTACAGCATGTCTCCAAGCGATGTTTGAAGCGAGATTTGTTTTCCATGGTCTGCTCTGCAGTATGCCTCACCCACACATCTGCTAAATGGGTCGCAGTCAGGTAAACCTGCACTGTGACTTTTAAAATCAAATGGACAACACGCATTCTCTCCTGAGAATTGTGGGAGTTGGAGAACAAAAAAATAACCTCATTTACCCAGAGAGATAAAGGTAGAGCATCCCATGAGTAGACAAATAGCCCAAATGGGCCCTGCATGCAACAAAATTTTGCGGAATCAGGGTCTAGGAAGATACAGATAAAGCTGGCCAGCAGAGAGAAGAAAGTAAACAGTGTGCAAAGAGAGTCAAGAAGCACGAAGAAAGGGGCACCTGGGTGGCTCAGTCGTTAGGTATCTGCCTTCTGCTCAGGTTATGATCCCAGGGTCCTGGGATTGAGCCCCACATTGGGCTCCCTGCTCGGCGGAGGCCTGTTTCTCCTTCTCTCATTCTCCCTGCTTGTGTTCCCTCTCTCTCTATCAATAAATAAATAGAATCTTTAAAAAAATAATAATAATAAAAATAAATTTAAAAAAGGAAGCACGAAGAAAGGGAAATCAGTGGAGATGGAAGTGGACAGAGGCAGCTACCCTTGGTTTCTGCCCTCCTGTGAGCCTAATTTTTCTTTTTTTTTTTTTTTTTAAGATTTCATTTATTTATTTGAGAGAGAGGGAGTGCCTGTGGGGGGCGGGGCAGGGAGCAGAGGGAGAGGGACAAGCAAACTCCACACTGACTGTGAGCCCAACACATGGCTCCATTCCATGACCCTAAGATCATAACCTGAGGCAAAACCAAGAGTCAGACACATAACGACTAAGCCACCCAGGTGCCCCGAGCCTAATTTTTCTTTTCTTAAAAAAAAAAAAAAAAATCACAGAGGTAACTTGAGTGATTTCCAAGGCACAAAAGGAGTCCTGGATCTCTTAATTAAAATAGCAAGTCTTTCTTGCAAATCTGAATTGCTTTTCATACTGCACTAATTCTCAGTACTCCTGTTGCCTATTTTGCTTATTTATCTCCAATGCTCAACAGAGAGGACTTTTCAACTGGAACGAGATTGGACACTTTGCTTCCATGCAGTTGCATTAAAGACCCAGCCATGTAAGAAAAGTATAACCTAAGGATTTATTTGTAATTGACAAAGGCCCAATTCAGTTCAGCACAGGTGCTGGTTTAGAGTCAAACCAAACACATTCAAGTCCACTCACCCATTTTCCCTGTCGCGCCCTGAAGACCCATTCTCTCCCATATTGCCAACCTCCTCCCTGGCACCTAGGCCAGAAAGTGAGGACTCATTCTAGATCCTCTCTCCTGCCCTACGTCCATTCTGGTGTCAACAAATTTGTTTAACTTAAAACGACAGAAGCAGAAATCTTAGCCACTGCTATAGACTGAAAGTTTGTGTTCCCCCCAAAATTCATATGTTGCACCTAATCCCCAATGTGATGGCGTTTGGAGATAGCGCTACCGGGATGTTCTTAGGTCATGAGAGTGGAACCCTCATGAACAGGATTAATGCCCTTTTAAAAGAGACCCCAGAGGGTGCCTGGGTGGCTCAGTCAGTTAAGTGTCTGCATTCAGCTCAGGTCATGATCCCGGAGTCCTGGATTGAGTCCCACATTGGCTCCCTGCTCAGTGGGGAGTCTGCTTCTCCTTCTGCCCCTCCCCCCAACTTGTGCACGCTCTCTCTCTCTCTTACTCTCTCTCTCTCAAATTAAAAAAAAAAAAACTGTTTAAAAGAGATCCCAGAGCTCCCTTGTCCCTCCCTGTGAGGACACAACACAAAGACAGCTGTCTATGAGCCAGGAAACAGACCCTCACTAAATCCACAGACATCTTGATCTTCAACTTCCAGAACTATGAGAAATGAATTTCTGTTGTTTATACACCACTCGGTCTAGAATATTCTGTTACAGCAGTCCAAACAGACTATGACAGCCACCAACTTGCTTTGTGATGTTTTCTTACATAATGCTTCATTCCCTTGACCTACAATGCTTCTTAGACAGTTAACACAAAAACCTAATCAGTTCTACCACCATGGTTGACAGTCAAGACCAATTGGGCATTTTTTCCTATTGTAAACTGATACAACTATGAATCAAAATTGTTTTGGCCTCAAGTCAACATTTATGTATCCAACATAAAATGTGACTAAATAATATGCATCCGGCACTCTCCTGGGCATGCACATAACAAATACAATTCAAATAACTTGTTTTAAAGAGACATACTTTCAAATTAACTACAATGAAATGGTATGCATGCTATAATAAATATCTGGGTGAAAAATACCAGGTAACACAGGAAGAAACAATGAATTCTACCTAAAGAATAGAGATGAGAAAAGAATGTCCATGTTTAGAATCAAGAAGGTGACACACACAAAAAAAGTGTTAGGAGTATAATTTCTGTCTGCTCAAACTAAGAAGGAAAAAATTATCCTAATACATGATTTATGTGCAATAAATCCAAATACATGATTGATCTGATGTGTGACTGACTGCATGTAAAATGTAAATAAACATTATTTCCCAGCTATTCAGCACCATCCCATAAAAACGGTAGCAAAATAGGGGGGGAAATGAGATTTGGCTTTTCCAAGAGGAAGGTGGTAAGGCCAATAATTCTTGAAGTTCTCCCAATGAGAGGACCTGGGAGCAGAGTGGGCAGTCCGTGTGCTGACCTGTCCTTGGGTGCTGTCCCCCACCAACCTGTGCCCCACCCATAGCCCAAACATCCTCTACGGTCATTGGCTCATCCTAATGATGGGCGGAGAATGTGGAAACCTTGTGTGGAGATGGAGGTGTGCAGGAAGAATCTTGCCCACTGATCAAAGTGGAACAGAACAAATCAATTGAGAATCGTTCCGTGGATCAGACCCACAGGAAGCAAATAACCACTGTCGCACTGTCTTTGCCTTGTTGGTCAGGGTTGTCAAGATGGACACCACAGCAAAAGGACACAAACAACACGGCATTTTTGTGCCGAGACCATTTTCTGAGAGGAACAGACCCTATACTATGCCCCATATTCTCTCGTCAGCTCAAGGTCATCCAAGGAGGATGTTGGCCATGATGTTACCTAAGTCATCCTAGACTTCCCAGAACATTCTAGCAGTACAGAGTCTTTACTCTTTCAAACACCACAGTGCCCAGTACACCAAAAACTTAGAATCCTAAGAAAAGAACCCAGGAGAAAAGAAAGAGGGAGAGGTAAAGTGTTAAAAGTGTTCTTTATTTGGGATGCTACATTGAGCCTGAGGTGAACTAAATCAAGTGACTTCCAACCTCACCTCTGGGGATGCTATGTCCCCTCACGTAGGGGAGCCATCTTCCTCCCCTGGGGTGGGAATATGACAATTAACATAGTGACATGGAATTTAAATACAAAATAAATTGTGCTGAATCTCACATATGGTGCCCTAAAAATGTCCAAAATGATGTCATCCGAAGTGGGGGGGGGAGCTGCAATTAGATGGATGAGGAAGAGGCATTTGAGAAAACAGATTAATGATGCCTTTGACACAATCAGCCTGAGAGGAATACTGGTTTCCATGACAACCAAACCACTTAACCTAAATTAACAAAGCTGTTAAAAGAGAAAAACTTAAAAGATGGGGAGGGGAAAGCCCAGTGCATCCTCTTTGGGGAAATTAAGCAGCCTGTCCCATCAGCGCCCGTAAGAGGTGTGTGTGTGTTAACTACATATCCGCAGGGTGTGTATTCGCTTACACTCCCTGGTTCCCAGTAATTAGTTTTCAGGAGCAGTCCAAAGATGTTGAGAAATTGCCACTAATTAGTGCAGTTTTCCGATAGAACAGCCTTATTATCCCGAAGCAGCCTTAGCCAGACAGCAAGGATAAGAAACAGACAAAGCCTGCTTCTTGCTTTTCCCCAACTTTGCGTGGATGTTCACAACATCTTCCCAGAACATTTCCCAGAATCAGGCACGTCAGGCTGAACTCAGGATATTTCATCTGTAGCCGGGAATCGCTGCTTTTACAGAGAAACCCGCAGGCCATTCATGATGTGATGATGTTCAAATCAAATAATACAATGTTGATGCATCACTGAGTGTCTCCCATGGAATGATAAGAATTGTATTTTCCTGAGTTGCTTTTAAGACAGTGGAGAACTATCCCCCAGTTTTTCGGGGCCTACCATGAACTTGTCTGAGTTGCGGTGGGCTCAGCTGGAGGCGAATCTATCAGAGCTAGGAGAGCAGAGAGAAAGAATCTCTATTGGCTTGAAATTCTGCATTACTAATCCAACACCAGTCCTTTACTCCTCCTGAGCCTGAAGATAACTGGAAAATGGGGACTGTGCCTCTTGGTTGTCTCTGTTAAAAATATGTCTCGTATGGATAGTCAACTGCCAACAAAACAAGAAAGAAAAAAATAGGAACCCTAAAAATATTGAGCACACTGTCAAGGTTTAGCAGTTCTTAGAGGTGAGATTCTCTGATTTTACGAGGAAAAAATATGTAAGTATTGTAATCAATTAAGTTACAGTAAACACTTGTTAATATACATACAGTAGTCCTGGGGGTGCCTGGGTGGCTCAGTTGGTTAAGCATCTGCCTTTGGCTCAGATCATGATCCCAGGGTACAGGGATGGAGTCCCACATCCAGCTCCTTGCTCAGAGGGAAGCCTGCTTCTCCCTCTGCCTGCCTCTCCCCCTGCTCGTGCTCTCTCTCTCTCTGAGACAAATCAATAAATTAAATCTTCAAAAATTTGTAATAATTACATCTAAGAGGTAGGAAATATGCACATTGGATATTTTTTTTAACAGGTAGCCTGGTGCACACCCACACAGCATCCATGCAGGTGTATCTCCTATTTCACGGCTTCGTTGTAAATGTGACCGACATTTTGCTTCCGATGCTGGGGATGAGAGAAACATCACTTTAGCTGTCACTGTTACTGCGGTAAAAGAAAAGAGTGCCTCGGAGTTTAAATGGTGCCTTGCACTTTTCACATGTCATTGGTAACTTTTTTTTCTTCCTCTGCGTATTGCCTCTATGCACTTATTCTTCTGTGAGGGTCTTAGAATTTTTCTTGTAACTATTTATCACTTTAAAATTTACCAAATACTAAAATTTAGTGGTTTTTAGTATATTCACAAAGTTGTGCAACTATCACCACTAATTCCAAAACATTTTCATGCCCGAAAAGGCACCCTATCCCCCTTAGGAGACACTCCCCAATCCACCCTTCGTCCAGCCTCTGGCAACCAAGCTAATTTCTGTTTGTTCTGGACATTTCGTTATATAAGAATCATGTTGTATCATGTTGTATCAAAAGAATCATGGCTTTTGTGTTGGGCTTCTTTCACTTAGCATAATTTTTTTTTTTAGTATAATCTTTTTAAGATTTGTATATGTCTCAGTACCTCATTCCTTTTTTGAGTAATATTTCAATTTTATCCATTTTACCCATTCATCACTTGATGGACATTTGTGTTGTTCCTACTTTTTGACTATATAATGCTGCTATAAACATTCATGTGCAGATTTCTGCGTGGACATATGTTTTTAATTCTCTTGGACACACACCTAGGAGTGAAAGTCCAATATTTTTGTTTCATAATAACTTCCCCACCAATTTTTTTTGTTCTTACAGTTAAATTCCTATTTATATAAGGATTAGTTTCAGCACTAATCTTTTCCACTGTCCTGTCACTTTCTTTTGCAAATATACACATTTCCTATTTTAGTAGCCTTATGTTTTATTAGCTCATAGAGCAAGTAACTTTTAATTTTTCCTTTCTTAATTTCTCAACGATTATTGCCTGCTTACTCTTCACTACCAACTTTACCATCATCATGCCTTGCTACTGGTATTTTGATTGGGAGTGGGAAATTAATTTGGGAAAACCGAGTGATATCCTTTGCAATATCTCATCTTTCCACCCACTAAGCATGTTATCTCTCTTCTTTTATTTGAATCTTCTACTATTTCTCCAATTTCCCTCACACAGGACTCACCCATTTCTTGTTTTGTTTTTTTAAAGATTTTATTTATTTGACAGAGAGAGAGAGATCACAAATAGGCAGAGAGGCAGAGAGACAGGCAGAGAGAGGAGGGGAAGCAGGCTCCTCGCTGAGCAGAGAGCCTGATGCGGGACTCGATCCCAGGACTCTGATCATGACCTGAGCAGAAGGCAGAGGCTTTAACCCACTGAGCCACCCAGGCGCCTTCACCCATTTCTTGGTAAGGGAATAACTGGATAACTCTAAACTCTCAGGTGACAGAGGAACTGAGGACTCAGTTGCTGAGAGGAAGTTAACCAAGCAAAGACCTCGAGGAAGACTACTGTGGGCACAGCAAATGATAAAGGCAAAGGCTCTCAGGGACACACAAGTTAGCCATGGAAGGAACAGAGAGAAGGTGAGTATAGCCAGGACAATGAGAGCAAGAAGAGTAGAAGGAATGAAGTCAGACTTCTCAGATCCCAGATCAAATAAGGCCTTCATGGTCATGTAAGGAACTTGGACTTCTGCCTCACACATATAGGGAGTCCCGAGAGGTTTTCTGCCTCACACAAATAGGGAGTCCCGGGAGATTTTAAAGCGGGCATTGACATGATCTCGAATAAAGGTAGTTTGCCTATAGTCCAGCTGGGAAGTGACCCTCTTGATGTGGCCAGGGCCAAGACTGAAGAGCTACAGAGAATTTCCATGTGCTGGGAGAAGCTGGTCCATAAACACCTTTTCTGAGTGGGCTCCTCTCAGGACCACTAACCCACCTGGCCACCCACAGGCCACCAAGCACTGCTTATACACTTACTATGCTGGAGGCTGGACCTAAAAGCCACCAGCCCCCACCAGAGGGATCTCCCGGTCCCAGGAGTACCCATTCCCCATCTGCCCACTCAAGCTCCTATGAAAAAGCCCCCACGGCGGGAGGGGGGGGGGCGCCTGGGTAGGTCAGTAGGTTGAGCATCTGCCTTTGGCTCAGGTCGAGACCCTGGGAGTCCAAGGATGGAGTCCCGTGGCTGGCTCTCTTTGCTCGGCAGGGGGCCTGCTTCTCCCTCTGCCTGCTGCTCCCCCTGCTTGTGCTCTCGCTCTCTCTCCCTCTCTTGACAAATAAATAAGTAAAATACTTAAAAAAGAAAAGAAAAAGCCCACACAATGACAGACGCCACCAGCACACCTGGAAAGAAGCTAGTCAGCAAACTCCCGCCTCTCAACTACTTCTCCATGCTTCTCCCTCCAAGCTACTACCAGAAAAAGCCTTACAGGCTTCCAAAACGGAGAAATGACCCAGAGTCACTGAAATCACCCACAAGCCTTTAAGAGGTTCGCCACGGCCTCTCACTTAGCTGGAAGCCGCCATCTTGACAGCAGTTACAGCCTTGACCTCCATCCTTCCTGTTTCCCCAGCAGACACACATGCGCAGAAACACGGCTGAGCTCACATCCGCCGCCCCCCCCACCCCCACCCCCACCCCCGCCCTCCACCCAGCAAGGAAGTTGAAGCTGCTGCCGGGCTGAGCGGGCCTATCCACAGTTGGCTAGGTTTCAGATTCTAGAGAACTGTTGCTCAGATGCATCCGAACCTCCTTCCAGCAGGCCTTCTTGAACTGAAGAAGCTTGGAGGCTTAAAAACTACATTTCCCAGATACCCTTGCTGCTATAGATCCGGGCACGAATTCAGTGATGCCTGAAGGCAGAGGTGAGGGCGACCCATCTTCCAAATTGGGGCTGTTTCCCCTGGCCAGTCAGGCTGTAGAGACAAGGGATTTGTCTGCAGCAGGTTTCTGTGTTCCATATCTAAAGAGCAGGAGACTTCCTGATGCCAGGATTATAGCCGCACGGCAGGATTTTTAACTCAAGGTTAAACGTGGTAGCCACTTAATTCTCCACCTTCCTGATTGTGTCCCCTGGTGAGTGAGTCGCAACTTTTCGTCTTCTAGAGTCATTCCCCGAGGCCCAGCCTAGAACCTACTTGTCCAAACATTCTAGTGATTTTGTAAGCACCTAGTTTCCTGGACAACCACGAAACAGACTCCTAATTATAGAGAACAAGCTGATGGTTACTTGGGGGGGGGGGGGGGTGAAATAAGTGATGGGGATGAAGGAGGGGATTTGTCCTGATAAGCACTGGGTGTTGCATGAAAATGTTGAATCACTATATTGTACACCTGAAACTAATATAACACTGGATGTTAACAGGGATTGAAATAAAAACTTTAAAACAATAAGTAAATAAAAACGCTTATAGGTTCAAAAAAAAAAATTCCTAGAATGTTATCTGTCAAACCCCAACTGATATTCAGATAGCAACACGAAACCAGGAGAGAACCAGCAAGGGGTTTCTGTCCTTAGAAATCCCCTTAATAGTCCACACAGCCTATTCACTGGGCCAGTACATCTATTTTGCAAGGACTACTGTCCTAGAGAGGGAAGTGCTGACACGTGTCACCTCTCCTTCTCTAAACTCAGACTTAGTCATCGATCAAGTTTGAAGGATCCTCCAAGCTTCTCTTCTCTGGCTATGTAACGAATGCCCATACTTTGCCAAGACTGCTTGCAAGAGACTGCAAAAGTTCTCTAAGTCCCCAAAGTAAAGTCTTGGTATAATCATGCCAATGACTAGGAGGTAGCCACCAAATTGTCCCTGCGGGTCAAATCTATGTTAACACTGAAAGAAGAAACGAGCACATCAAAAGTGGACTTCCATGCCTGCCTGAGCCCGCTGCCTCTCCCTGCAGCTCTAAAACCCAAAGGAGACTTTCAGCAGGGCAGCCTCCTCCCAAGAGATGAACATCAGGCAGCCTTAAGGCAGGTGGAAAAGTGGGAACATGGGAAAGCCATAGGGCAGCCCGTTTAATCTTAAAATAAAATGTTTCTGCACAAGGCATACTCTCCACATGTGTGTGTGCGTGTATCCATGTACACATAAGAACACATCCATGTATACACAATATATTGGTAGGGATCTTAAGAGGTGAGAAAAAGGCGGACACCTGGGTGTGGTTTGGTTGGTTAAGCATCTGCCTTCAGTTCAGGTCGTGATCCCAGGGTCCTGGGATCGAGCCCTGCATTGGGCTCTCTCTCTTACTCTCGCTCTCTCTCAAATAAATAAATAAAAATCTTAAAAAAAAAAAAAAGGTAGGGGGGATCTCTTCTGGAGCACACAAACTCTAAGCAAATGCTACTGGCAATGGAGGTTTTTCCCTTTGGTCAACAGGCTGTCTTCTGAATTGGTTTAAGTCTATAAGCTTTAATGTACAAAATAAACAAATAAAATATATTAGTAATTATATTAGGAATTATATATATATATTAGAGATACCTCAAGTTTGTTAAAGTGCAGTGAGTTTAATTTTGTTCAATTAGGACTGAACCTGGGCTTTTGAGAGGATTGGCTGGGTGCGTCCCTGTGGTCTATCCCTATGAAAACTCAGCCACTCTAGAGAAGTGCCATGATGACCCCTAGTCTGTCCCACTCAGAAGGAGGCCCTCAGCCTTTCCCTGGGGCATCCTGAAGTAACAGACTCTCACTCTGGTCCGGGCTGTTATGCGACCTGCCCAAAGTCCCACTGGCAGGAGTCCCCACGGAGTCAAGGGGTCGAAGTTGATGATGGTAAAATTTGTTTTATTTACTGTATATCTGATGATCTGGGTTCTCTGAGTCAGGCCTATTCAGAAAAGAAGGCTTGGAACTAAGAAACAAACAGCTATGTCCAAAGGCAACTGCCAGGAAATGTTCCATGATGACCTTTCCCCAAATCAAAGGATGGAATGTCCTTATTGTAGACTGTCTACTCTTTTCTCAACATTTCATTTTTGGTGTCTGTGTTTTCTTTTGTAAATAACCGTTTTCAGTCTTGTGATGATGCATCCTTGCCTACAGTTTGAAACCCTCTTGTCTCAGTAGGTGTCTGGTCGTTCATACTCAGCATTATCTGAATGACTTGGGAGAAAAAAACAAAATATATTGTAGAGAAGAAAGTGTACATTTGCTTTAATGACACAACAATAACGACACTGGGTATGAGTTAGAGTCTAACTAAACTTGAGGAAGGGATGAGAGGCCCTAAAAAGTTCCCAGTTTTGCTTTTATTCATCATTCACAGCCTGCAAGGACTGGACTCATGACTTCGTGAATGTGAGCACCAGGCCAAGGTCTAGCAGAATCTCCTTCAGTCCTACGACATCCTGTTTTCAGGGCTCTTACTAAATAAATGGCTGAGCCATAATCCAGAACAAGGAAGCCCAGGAGACAGTGTGGAAGTCTGGCATAAGTACCATCGCTAGCTCTACCCGTGAACTATCTGTGTCATTCTGTAGCTACATGCCCCACAAAGACAGGAAAGGAAGCAGCCTCAGCTTCATCTCCTGGTCCTCCCCCAGGAAGGGCTACTGCCAGAAGAGCTAAGAGCAGCTGGAGAGTCTGGGATTGCTCACGATGTTCGTGGGAGAGCCAACAAAAGGCAGCAATGAGAGGACAGTTGGTAGCTGGCTGTGTGCTAGAGGCCATCTGGAGAAAGAAATTGCCGCTCTTGAAACAGAAGGCTTTTCCCATTGAACTTTTTCCCATTAAGCTTTATGAACCACCCTTCCTTCAGAGGGCTCAAGATTGCTCAACTAAATCAAGAAGCCAACTTTATGATGAAACAGGTGAGAAAGGAAAAGGTGAAATCACATATCTGATGCTTCCTAAGATTCTGGAAGACTTCCAGGAATCACTTTCAGGGAAATGAATATTAAGCATTAACTATTAATGGAAAAATCACTATCAAGAATATGGAAAAAGAGAGTTTATCTAGAAGGAAAGAAGAGACAGTCATTGAACTTGTACTTTCCTGTAGCTTGATGTTTATTAAGTAATAGCCATGAAGATGGTCTCTATCCAGGAGACTCCGTGGACCTGGAATTGTCTTGTTGCTTGATAACCAATGGCAGGGGTTTTAACATCAATTACTGGGAATTTGTGCTCCCTTGGTCTGAAAATTCTGATGATTCGGGTTCTCTTGTACTTAGTATTTCTTACAAGTACTAAGAAATCTACCTTTATTTAGTATCTGTCCACTTCTCTCACTGTTCCTGTACCCCCCGTTAGATCCATCAGCAGACCATGCAAATATTTATAGTGTTCATTAATCTAGTAGGAAATACGTATATTCTGACTTTCCAGTGCCTGGAATGAGTGCCATCGCCAGCTCTACCCAACAACGACATGGATTTTGTTAATCAAAATCGTAGACACTTATTGTTCTTTGATGTGTTTGAGTAAACTAAGGCTAGGGACACAGAATTCATCTAAAAAGATGAGGAAGGCATCCTGGAGGCACAGAGAGGTACACCAATCTGAAATACCGCCCCTCCCCACAAACTCCGCCATCTCACTTTTTGCTCTTTCTGCTTATTGGTGCCTTCTCCCCACTGCACAACAACAACAACAACAAAAAAGTCAAATTTAAGATGTGGAAAGCTCAGAACCACTACCCTAAACCACACCACGGGCAGTACTCCACACACGGATTGGCTGAGGGACAGCTTCTGGTCCTGAAAAAGGAATGAAACCTGGTGGCTGAACGGTCCTTGTTCCACAGGTGAGCTGAACCTTCCCAGACAGCTCCAACAGAAGATTCCTTTCCAACAGCCAGTTTCACTGACAGGGAATAGCATGCAGCTATTTTTAAAAGAAGCATTCGGCAAAATAAAATAAAATTAAAAATGAAAAGAAGAATTCATCTTTCTGACAGGTGGTCAGTAAGTCCCCTGCAGGGGTACTTTGCCCAGTTTGGCCTTAGGAAGATGGCCCGATTGAGAAGCGGTAGAGGAGGGACGTGTCCTGTTCTTACTGGATAAAAGTCATACATAAATCCCCGATGGAGATCAGGAAAAAAGATTCTCCCAAGGCACTGGAATGTCAGAATATACATATTTCCTACTAGATTAATGAGCACTGTAAATATTTACATGGTCTGCTGATGGATTGATCTAATGGGGAGTACAGAAACAGTGGGAGAAGTGGACAAATAAAGGTAGATTTCTTAATACTTGTAAGAAATACTAAGTACGTTATTTTAAGTTCAATAAGTATACCTATTGGATGCCTGGGTGGCTCAGTCGGTTAAGTGTCTGCCTTCAGCTCAGGTCATGATCTCAGAGTCCTGGGATCGAGTCCCACATCAGGCTCCCTGCCCAGAGGGGAGTCTGCTTCTCCCTCTCCCTCTGCCCCTCTGCTCATGCTCTCTCTCTCTCAAATAAATAAATAAAATCTTTAAAAAAAAAGTATACCTATTATATTTATATATACTAAATATATTACATTATCATATTATTATTAAAATAATTATGCTGTAATCATTTCCTAAAAAACTGCTTTCCTGGAATAAAGGATTCCATTTCTTTTCAGAGAAGCCATCTTATGGACAAAAGACAAAGGGTTTAGCTCTGTCCCTACATTGGTTCTATTTCTGCCACTCTCCATGTTCACCTACAGTTCACCAAATACATATTTTGCCAAATGAAGATTTATTTGATAATGGAGGGAAATAAGGAAATACTTGGTGCCTGAAGACTTCAAAAGATCATACACTTAAAATCTGGGTTTTAAGAAGCTTTAGTGTTATAAATAACTCCAGACACAAATACAAAATGAAAAGAAAAAAACGTTTCCTCTTTTAATGAAGAAAAATCTAAAGTCTGCAAAATATTAAAATGACTCTACTTTTAGTCCCAGCATAGAAGTGCTTTGTTTAAAGCTATTAATAGTTTACTAACATGAACCATTAAGGGAAGAAAAGGAGGAAAATAAAATGGAAACTTTCCGAGCTAGAATGAGCTCTTCTTAATTTCCATTTAATATTTGGGTAGGAACAATTCTTAGAAATGATCACAAACCCAATAATTACTGGCTTAATCCTAAATAGATTTGCAGTCATTTCTCTGCATGTTATTTTTGGCATGCTGGCTGTGGTGGTGGCAGGCCATAATGTTGATATAACTGGTTTCTCAGAAAACAAGATTTGTGACAATTTGCTCCATTCTGCTCCAGAGACAATCTGAGGCTTTCAAAAGGGGCTAAAAATGCACACGAATCTTCCCCCTCACAGCTGCTTCTTGTTTAACATTGTCAAATTGTCTTAATTAAAATTTCAGATTTATGGTTGGCTTTTTTTTTTCTCCCCTTTGAAGCTCAACTGCCACTCTGCCCCCTTTAAGAGGCTACAAAAAAGCCAGATAACATCCTTGTTTTACTGGAAGAGCTCATTTTTACGTTTGTCCTTGATATCATTCATCTGTATTAAATTGTATTCAGTCTGAACCCTAACAGACTCGATTTAGCTTTGAAGGTGAGCAGAGCATATAATTCACCCCAAATCATAATTGTTGATGAAATATCAGGGTCAATCCCTGAACTCTCATTATAAAAGTCTCTGGTCCCGTGGCTTTCGATGCCAGCTGTGTGCCGAGAACTCCCAATTTATTATCTCAACCCAAACCCCTTCCCCAAATTCCAGAGTCCCTTATCCCACTGCCCCCTCAATATCAAGATGCCTAATAGCCATCTCAAATTCATTCTGTCCAAAACCGATTTCTGAGTATCCCCTCAGTCTGCTTCATCTGTCAATTTCCCCATCTCGGTTGAGGCAACTACATCTTTCCAGTCGACCAAGCCCAAACCCAAAACCTCACACTCTGGTCTAAGCCACCATCACCTTTTTTTTTTTTTTTAATTTTTTATTTAAATTCAATTAACATATACTGTATTATGAGTTTCATTAGTTGCATATAACACCCAGTGCTCATTATATCATATCCTTAATGATCATCACCTAGATACCCCACCCCACTACTCCCCTCCCCTCCAGCAACCCTCAGTTTCTTTCCTAGTTAAGACTCCCTCATGGTTTGCCTCTCTGTTTTCATTTTATTTTTCCTTCCCTTCCCTTATGTTCATCAGTTTCATTTCTTAAATTCCCCATGAGTGAAATCATATGGTATTTGTCTTTCTCTGACTTATTTTGTTTAGCATAATACCCTCTAGTTCCATCCATGCCATTGCAAATGACAAGATTTCATTCTTATTGATGGCTGAGTAATATTCCAGTGTGTGTGTGTGTGTGTGTGTGTGTGTGTGTGTGTACATGCACAACATCTTCTTTATCCATTCATCTGTCAATGGACATCTGGGCTCTTTACATAGTTTGGCTATTGTGGGCACTGGTGCTATAAACATTGGGGTATAGGAGCCCCTTCGAATCACTATGTTTGTATCCTTTGTATAAATACCCAGAAGTGCAATTTCTGGGTCATAGAGCAGTTCTATTTTTAACTTTTTGAGGAACCTCCATATTTTTTTCCAGAGTGGCTGCACCAGTTTGCATTCCCACCAACAGTGCAAGAGGATTCCCCTTTCTCCGCATCCTTGCCAACATCTGTTGTTTCCTGAGTTGTTAATTTTAGCCATTCTGACTGGTCTGAGGTGGTTTTGATTTGTATTTCCCTGATGTTGGGTAATGGTGAGCATTTTTTCATGTGTCTGTTAGTCACTTGTATATCTCCTTTGGCAAAATGTCTGCTTATGTCTTCTGCCCATTTCTTGACTGTACTTTGGGTTTTGGGTGTTGAATTTGATAAGTTCTTTATAGATTTCAGATACTAGACTGATGACTGATATGTCATTTGCTAATATCTTTTCTCATTCTGTAGGTTGCCTTTTAGTTTTGTTGATTGTTTCCTTTGCTGTGCAAAAGTTTTTTATGCTGATGAAGTCCCAATAGTTCATTTTTGCTTTTCTTTCCCTTGCCTTTGCAAGAAGTTGCTGTCACTGAGCCACCATTATCTCTCGTCTGCATCACTGCAATGGCCTCTGTGTCTCTGCTTCTGCCCTTATCCACCTCACCCTATTCTCAAAGTGGCAGCCAGAATAATCTTTTCAAATCGTAAGTCAGCTCACAGCACTCCTTTGCCAAAAACTCTGCAGTGGCCCCTCGTTTCAGTCAGGATAAAAGCCAAAGTTCTTTAGATGGCCCCATTACCTCATGAAGGTACCTTATAAACCTACCAGTGGGAGACAATTCTCCATGGGACTCTTGCTTTTCTGCACATCTTGCAAGAAGAAACACTTCATTCCAGGCAATCTTTCAAAAATATTTGGATAGCAAGCAGCTTTGGAAAAACAGAGCATCTCCTTCCAGAGCTGAGAGCAGTTTGCTTGCTATCCAGTGTGACAAAAAAGATGTCTCCTCCATGCAAAGTGTAGGTAGGTTTGCTTGCAATCCATTATAAGAGACGCTGGTATATTGTCTCCTTCTGGGGGCCTCACATTGCCTCCTTGGGACTTGGAGGCAAGAGGAACTGATGGAAATACGCTGCTGTCATGCTCCTTGTTGTGCCATGAATAATAAGGGTTTTGGTCTTTGACTCAGGAGTCTCATGCCTTCTGCCAGAATCCACAAAACTGTGTAGCCTGAACTTGTTAGCTTGCAAATAGAAGAAAATTCAGCCCCTACACAGTCCTGGACAGCCATCCGACACATCTCCTGCAGTCATCCCCTCACTCACTTCGGCTCAGCCACACTGTCTGCTTAATGTTCTTTGATTGCATTTGACACACTCCTTTCTTAAGGCCTTTCCACTGCTTCTGTTTTCTGCCTGAAATACCCTTCCCCCAGGTATCTAGTAGCTCCTTCCTCTTTGCCAAGTCTTTGCTCTAATTTCACCTTCTCAATGGGGCCAGCTCTAACCATCTCATTTCAAGTTGCATCTGGCCTTCTTTCCTTCCTCAACATTCCCAGTTCCCCTTACTTGGCTCTATTTTCTTTTCTTTACTGTACATATCACTTTCTACATACTATATAGAGGGTCAGCGAATGTTTTCTTGAAGACCAGATAATAAATACTTTAAGTCTGTGGGCCTAAAGATCTCTCTTGCAACTACAGATGCCCAAATTAACGATAGTTGATTTACATTTTTTTTTGTTTACAATGGTGCAAAACCAATGAGCCTTCAGTACAAACTGTACTTGGAATTTTGAATTTTGATCTCTCCCCAGGCTAGCAATAATCCAGCATGATACTTTCTTGTGATGCTGGGAAGTGACAGCAAGCCACAGCTCCCAGTCCACCACATGATCGTGTGGGTCAACAACCAATAACTCACAACCATTTGGTACACATACAGCCATTGTATGCATTACATGAAATGTTCAATACTTTATTATAAAATGGGCTTTGGGTGAGATGATTTTGTCCAACTGTAGGCGAATGCAAATGTTCCTACCATGTTTAAGGTGGGCTAGACTAAGCTAGGATGTTTGGCAGGTTTGGTGTATTATATGCACTTTTGACTTAGGGTATTTTCCACTTATAATGGGTTTATTGGGTGTAATCCCATTGTAAGTCAAGGAAGATCTCTACTGAAGTTTGCCATTGAAGTAGCAAAGCAGCCATTGGTAATACATACATAAACGGGCATGGCCATGTTCTAGTACCACTTTATTTATAAAAACAGACAGACGGCCTGTAGGCTTTAAATTGTCAACCCCCATATTATATAACTTAGTTATCACGTTTACTGTTTGTTTGCCTCATTACACTAGAATATAATCTCCATGAAGGCAGAAATCTGTTTTATTCACTAATATTTCCCAAGTGCCTGGAGCAGTGACTAAAGGGAATAGCAAGAACTCAATAAATTATTTGCCAAACAAAAGGACAATCAGGGAACACATACTTGTAGATCGATTTTCAAATAACCTAAACTGGAATTAGATTCAAACTCACAGACAATATTTGAGACAGACCAAGTCAAGTAAGTCTAACTTCACAATGATCCCTTCCCCTTAACTATCCCACTCATCAGTCAGTAGTGATAAACTTTTAGCAGCCCCGTTTGTTCCAAATGAGCCTGTTCCCCTGGTCATAGTTATTTGAAGGGAATGTCAGAACCTCTCCCAAGGTATAACAATAAACCCTCCTTCCCCTCACAAGGACTTGGAACTTACACTGAAAAAGCCAGTCATCTCATGTGGCTGGAAATGTAACATGTAAATTTAGAACTATGGACACATGTGGTAGAAATGTATTTCCCTGTCCCCTTGAAGCTGGGTGTAACCACATGATGTGCTTAGAAAAATGAAACAGGAATGGAAATGATGCAGGTGAAAGATCTGAGTGAAAGCTACAAAAGCCAGTGTGCTTTTGAAGAAATGGTGATGGGATCATTGGACGTTCACATGCAGAAGAACAAAGGAGAACCTCGACTTCACATCATACATAAAAAATCAACTCAAAATGAATCCAAGATCCAAATATAAGAGCTCCAATTATAAAATGACTAGAAGAAAACACAGGAGTAAGTCTGTGTGACCTTGAATTAGGCAATGGTTTCTTAGGACACCAAAATCATAAGCAGCCAAAAAAAAACCAAAAAAAAAAAACAACAACAGATAAACTGCATCTCCTCTGTGTGTCAAAGGACGCTATCAAAAAAAAAAAAAAATGAAAAGACAAGTCCTAGAATGGGAGAAAATACTTGCAAATCATATACAGGCAGACCTTACAGATCCAGTTCCAGACCAATGGATGTCAATACGGCAAGTCAAATGAATTTTTTGGTTCCCAGGGCATATAAAAGTTATGTTTACACTGTACTGTAGTCTATTACGTGTACAACAGTATTATGTCTAAAAAAAGCAATGTACACACCTTAGTTAAAAAATACTTGATTGCCAAAAAATGCTAACCGTCCTCTGAGCTTTCAGAGTCGTAATCTCCTTGCTGGTGGAGGGTCTTGCCTTGACATTGATGGTTGCCAACTGATCAGGGTGGTGGCTGCTGACAGCTGGGGTGGCTGTGGCAGTTTCTTCAAGTAAGACAACGGTGAAGTTTGCCTCATGGATTGGCTCTTCCTCTCATGAACAATTTCTCTATAGCACGCAACGCCGTTTGATAGCATTTTAGTCAGGTAGAACTTCTTTCAAAAGTGGAGACAATCCTCAAAATTTGCTGTTGCCTTACCAACTAAGTTTATGCAATATTCTCAAGCCTTTCTTGTCATTTCAACAATCTTCACAGACTCTTTACCAGGAGTAGTTTCCATCTTAAGGAACCACTTTCTTTGATCATCTATAAGAAGCAATCATCAGCCATTAAAATTTTATCATGGGGGCTCCTGGATGGCTGGCTGTTAAGCCTCCAACTCTTAATTTCAACTCAAGTCCTGATCTCAGGGTGGTGAGACGGAGCCCTGCATCAGGCTCATGTGCTGGGCGTGGAGCCTGCTTAAGATTCTTGCTCTCCATCTCCCTCTGCCCCTTCACTGCCCCCTCCATTTCTCTCTCTCTCTCTCCTTTTTAAAAAATTGTATTTATTTATTTAAGAGAGAAGAGAGCGTGCACATGTGCACATGAGCAGGGGAGGGGTAGAGGGAGAAGTAGACTCCCCGTTGAGCAGGAAGCCTGACTCGGGGCTTGATCCCAGGACACTGGGATCATGACCTGAGCCAAAGGTAGATGCTTAACTAATTGAGCCACCCAGGTACCCCTCCATCTCTCTCTCTCAAAAAAAATTTATCATGAAATTGCATCAATTCCATCACATCTTCAGGCCCCACTTCTAATTATTTGAGTCCCCTTGCTATATCTACCATATCTGCGGTTAACTTCCTCCTCTGAAATCTTGAGCCCCTCAAAGTCATCCACGAGATTTGGAATCCACTTCTTCCAAACTCTTGTTCACATTGATATTTTTATCTCTTTCCATGAATCATGAATGCTCTTAATGACATTTAGAATGGTGACTCCTTCCTAAGTTTTCAATTTACTCTCCCATCAGAGGAATCACTATCTGTGGCACTGATAGCTTTTTTATAAAATGTATGTCTTAAATAGTAAGATTTGAAAGTCAAAATGATTCCTTGATCTATAGGCTGCAGAGTGGGTGCTGTGTTAGCAGACAGGAAAACATTAATCTCATTATTCCTCTCCATCAGAGCTCTTGTGTGACCAGATAGACTGTTAATAAGCAGTACTATTTTGAAAAGAATCTTTTTTTTCTGAGCAGCAGGTCTCAACAGCGGGCTGACAATATTTAGGAAATCATGTTGTGAACAGACGTGCTGCCATCCAGACTTTGTTGTTCCATTTACAGAGCACAGGCCGAGTAGATTCAGCATAATTCTTAAGGGCCCTAGGATTTTCAGAATGGTAAATGAGCATTAGCTTTGATGTAAAGTCATCAGCTGCGTTAGCCCCAATAAGAGAGTCAGTCTGTCCTCCGAAACTTTGAAACCAGGCATTGACTTCTCCTCGCCAGCTATGAAAGTCCTAGCTAGCATCTTCTTTCAACAGAAGGCTGTTTGGTCTACACTGAAAATCTATCGTTTAGTGGACCCACCTTTATGAACGATCTTAGCCAGACCTTCTGGAGAACTTGCAGCAGCTTCTACATCAGCACTTGCTGCTTCATTTTGCACTTTTATGTCATGGAGACGGGTTCTTTCCTTCAACCTCAAGACCTCATGAACCAACCTCTGCCAGCTTCCAACTTGGCTTCTGCAGCTCCCTCACCTCTCTCAGCTTCACAGAATTGAAGAGAGTTAAGGGCTTGCTCTGGATTAGGCTTTGGTGGAAGGGAACATTGTGGCTGGCTTGATCCTCTATCCAGACCACTAAAACCTTCTCCATCTCAGCAGTAGGGCTGTTTCATTTTATCATTTGTGTGTTCGCTGGAGCAGCACTTTTAATTCCCTTCAATAACTTCTCCTCTGCCTTCACAACTTGGCTGTTTGGCACAAGAGGCCTAGTTTCCAGCCTATCTCGGCTTTCAACATGCCTTCCTCACTAAGCTTAATCATTTCTAGCTTTTCATTTCAAGTAAGAGATGTGTGACTCTTCCTTTTACTTGAAAACTTAGAGGCCATTGTAGGGGTATTAATCAGACTCATTTCAACATTACTGTGTATCAGTAATGGAGTCCTTAGGCCTCCCTAAGGAGAGGGAAAGAGATGGGGAACGGCCACTAGGTAGAGCAGTCAGAGTATACACAACATTTATTAAGTTTGTTATCTTATAGGGGTGGGATTGTGGCACCCCAAAACAATTACAATAGTAACATTAAAGATTACTGACTATAGATCACCATGACAAACAATAATGATGAAAAGTTTGAAATACTGAGTCACCAAAATGTGACACAAAGACACAAAGTGAGCAAATAGTGTTGGAAAAATGGCGCCAATAGACTTATTCAATGTAGTGTTGCCACAAACCTTCAATTAGTAAAAAACATAGTATCTGTGAAGTGCGATAAAGTGAAGCACAAAAAAACAAGGTATGCCTGCATCTGACAAAGGTCTAGTATCCAGGATAAATAAAGAACTCTTACCATTAAATAAAGAGGCAATGAAATTTTAAAATGAGTAAAGAATTGGGGCGCCTGAGCCCACAGACTACATCTCTCTGCCTCTTTCATCATTAGGTGAAGCGAGATGACTGAGCTCTAGTCAATGGAATGTCAACACGTGATATGCACCATCTCCTTCACACAACCCTCTATGCCTTTGACAGCTTGATGCTAAGTGACCTCAGCACCCATGCACTGAAGACACCAGAGCCACAAGACAAAGAACTTAGGTTACTGAATCACAACATGAAAAGTCCCTCACTGGCAGGAACACCTGCTTTGTGACAGATGTTAGCTTACCCTAATTCATCCAAGGGAGTAGAAGAAAGCATTTATACTAGGTTACCCATTGGTGGTTCTTACATACCTCCTCGTTTGATCCTCCCTGCAGCTGAACGAGGTAGTGAAATTGTCCCCATTCTACAGAGGGGTTAGGCAAAGTTCAGAGAAGTGAAGTTGCTGGGGAAGAGGATCCCACGCCACTACCTAGCCAAGTCCAGCCTCAAATACAGACCTCCTGATTCCCAGAGGCCAATCTTTTCCCACTGTGTTACACTGAATGCTAAAGATTCCTCCTTCAATTGAACATATTAGCACCTTATCTAAACCTCTAAACTAAGAAATAGATTATAAAAAGATGAAAGAGAAGGTAATCCTCCCTCAAGGCAACTGGGCCATCCCATTTATCTCTTCTTGCCTAGTGCTCAGTTAAGAACATGGCATAAAGAGACACCTTCACACTTGCCTGCAAAGGTTTTAAAAAGTCTTACCAAGACTCAAAATGTGTACATCACACTACAATTAGAGATCAGCAAAACAGATGTTGTGTTGGTGTAGACCACAGTAAGACTAATTTCATCAAGTGGAATTTACGTCAATAACAATCTAACAATTCAATTGCACATTGTAGGTAAACGAGTTATAGCAATATGAGAAAACAGAATTCTGAGACTATTTGGCAACTTAAACATGCATCTAATAATACAGAGTATTCTGTAATACTGAAGAATGAAAAATAAAGCTTGTTGACTTTCAAGTTGGGATGATTTATTTGCACTTAAAAATACAACTTCTAAGATGACATCTGTTTTCAAAAATGTCTTAATGTTAAAAATATGCTATAGGAACTGTTGTCTTCATGTTGAAAATGTGAATGTCATATCAGCATTAGCTTACAAATCATAGGTGATAACATTAACACAAAATCAGCAAGCAAATACTCATTGGGAACACAGTTTTTATATTAAAAATATCAGAAGTTCACAGTTTTCTTCTTTCTTCCCAACTTATATTGATAAAATGCTTTTATAGCTACAATCTATTTCACTTTCTGGTGGCAGATCCAATGCCTATTTGATCAGCAGATGGATGCTACTAACACATTCATCTTACATAGAACTCACATTTCTTCAATTTCTAAAAATGTCTTGCTCTGTAAAACTGTGACCACTGGGAATGGAAAAGATAGGAAACTAAGTTCAAGTGTAAGCAGATGAGAAAGAGAGAGAGAAAATGTTGGCAATTTTTACTTATGGAACATTGAATTATAAAGTACATACAGGTAGCTTTGATGATTCAACAAGAAACCACACACTAATTTACAAAATCTATGACCTCTAACTATTTTTGTTTAATCCAAATGGAAGTGAAAAATACACATTTTCAAAGAATTTCAAACTCCACCTACACAGCAAGGTAACATTAAGGGTTTTTAGGTAAGCAGATCACAAGACAGGTTTATTTTGTTTGTGTTTTAAGGCAAAGCAAAATTTCCCAAGTGAAATACCTACAAAATAAATTTGCTTTAGAAATAAATTTCAGTAATAAAATAATACTTCTCACTTATTAAATATATATTTTACCTTTATATCTGATTTAGCAACTTGCATCAAAAAATTCAAGAGTTCTATGAATATTTGCAAATAAATATTTAAAACACTAGCATATAAATGCCTCAGCTGGTATGCGTTCAGTTGTTTGGATGTCAACAGTTAGCAAAGGGGAAAAAAGGATAAATAATAAACTATTTACTTATAAAATTTCCCCCATAGACAACATGAGAATGTGACATACTGGTTCAGAATGAAGTTACTTTTTTAGACAGCACATATCAGTGGAACACATATGTTCTTCTTTTGCAAATCAAAGGACCCAACAGTACTGTTTTCTTCAACCATTAAATCAATAGCCTAAGATTTATGTTTAAAGTAATCTCTCTTTTCATGTAAAGTATTTCCCTAAAAAATCAATCATTGTATAGAAAACAACTGTCTACTATGAAGAATAAAATCATTTCAGGTAAAAGGTGAAGTAATTAATGAAAATTGTTTAAACTCATTTACTAACCTGGACACTTGATTCCAATAAAGACAAGAATGAATTAAAATGTCTGTATGAGGGGTGCCTGGGTGGCTCAGTTGTTAAGCGTCTGCCTTTGGCTCCAGTCATGATCCCAGGGTCCTGGGATTGAGCCCTGAGCCCCAAGCCCCGCGTCGGGCTCCCTGCTCGGCGGGAAGCCTGCTTCTCTCTCTCCCACTCCCCCTGCTTGTGTTCCCTCTCTCGCTGTGTCTCTCTCTCTGTCAAATAAATAAATAAAATCTTAAAAAAAAAAATCTGTATGATTTCCCAAGCAGGGAGTGTCATCCCTTCAACTTGAGGAAGACCTTCTAGCATTTCAAGAAAACAGAATTCCTTTAAAAATGAAATGATAAGCAATATGCTTTAATATGTTCATTGTATCCAATTTCTCTGGCTATCAGTTCTGTTACACTGAGACCAACTTTTTTTTTTCCTAAATAGTGTCCAACAGACTACCAATAATTAAAACAAATTTACTAGAAAATATTAAGTAGCAATAAAACCAAAGCTCCCACTGGGATACGCCAGCATCCCTTACATTCATCACTTAAACTGTGTGTTTCTAAGAACTACTGGATTAACATACAAGGTGTATTGTGTATTAACATACAAGTTTTACTTTATAAAGCTTAGCATTATACTTCAAAGTACCTTGAGATTTCCTATTAAATACCTGACCTGTAGGTATCTGTATGCATTCTTTATTAAATATAGTGAAGCGGCTGCTTGGATTTTTCTATAAGTTCAGGTTACAGTATTAGTGCCTGATACATTTATAAACTGGACAGAATGGGGGTTAGACTTCCACCAAAGCCAGGTCTACCCAGCCCTTTGGGACAAATCAGGCCAAGAACCTGCTCAGCCTTCTGAATCCACTAACTAGGCCTTGCATCATTTCTTTCTGCAGTTTTCAAGTCATAAACAGATTGGAATGGACTTCCACGCCATCAAAATCAGATAACAGCTGCTCCACGAGAAGATATTCTCCCTCATGATAAATTCTAATGTCTCCTTCCTTACATTTCAAGTTCAAAAATCTGAAGTAACTAAATGTGACAGTAGATATAAAAAAGACAAAGCTAGCAACAATGGGAAGTGGGAACAGGGTTTCAAACAAGCACTCTAATACGTAAAGAAAAATATATAAATAACTCGTTTGCAGGAGGGGAGACAATCTGGAGAAAATACTGCACTCTTTCTGAAAGAGCAGGATAAAACATTGTCTATTTCATATTTAAAAGCTATTTTCTATCTACCTACCTATCTGATCTAGACATGTCTACAGATATTAAAAATGTGTCAATTACATGAATACTTGAGTATCACTCAAGTATATCATACATATTAAAAATATTAATAATAGGCAGCAAAAGGCTTAAAGTATGTAACTTTAAATAAACTATCTGCCAAATTATAAGTGGGTAACTAGAGCCTAATATTCCTTAAATAGTCATATTGGCATAGCTGAGTCAATGCTGAAACATTAATAATGTTTCAACATTGCATACCAAATTCTTTGAAATAATGTTAACCTTAGAAAATATTATTTTAGGGGTGCCTGGATGGCTCAGTTGGTTAAGCGTCCAGCTCTTGATTTCAGCTCAATTCTTAATTTCAGGGTCATGAATTCAAGCCCCAAGTTGGGCCCCATGCTGGGTGTGGAGCCTACTTTAAAAAGAAAAAAAAAAAAATATATATATATATATATACACACACACACACATGTATACATATGTATACATATATATAATTTTAATCATAAAACCTACTAACATCTCAAAGGTTAGTCACTCTACAACTCTAATAGTTTGTGCTATTGCATATGAAAAAGCAAGGAATGTTTGTAAAATCAGATTAAAATAATAATGTTAAAAATAAGGTCTCAGTCTAGTATTTAAGGAGCTCTGGGAGAGTGGAGAAGTACCAAAGATGACCTTGATCATCTGCAGAATAAAATGATGAAATGAAAGTTTATGGGCACTGGAATAGAAAAAGCAAACCTCACAGATACCTATTTGAACCAGAATTGACAATACAGCTATGGTGATTGGGTGATCATATAGATAGCAAGTAAAAGCCAGAACGCCAGGAAGCATGGTTTTGGGAGGTCTTTTCTTTAAAGAGAACTGCAGCACACATAAACGAGTACTCCCTGACACTTGGCATCATTCCAACATGTGCCACTAGCCATGTTTTAAGTGCTTGATAGTCCCAAGTGGCCAGTGGCCACCATACCAGACAGAACAGGACTGAAGGGGAAACAAAGACATCCAGAGGTTGGGTGGGAGAAAGGAGATAATTTCCCAAGACCCTTTCCAGGTCCTATGAATCACAAAATCTTAGGGCATCTAAACAATCACTAGAGTCTTCATTATCTCATTTTAACTAAATGCATTCGAATTTATGACTTCTAAAGATGGAGAGAATAGGAGAAAAATAGAAATATGTAAAAAGAAAAATGAATGTAGAATTAATGAGAGTAATCCCAAAAATTTTTTCCAGTTAGTCACAAAGACCTTTTCAATTATTATTTTCAGCCACTTTAAAGGAAGGATGAGGGGTGCCTGGGTGGCTCAGTTGGTTAAGCGGCTGCCTTCCGACTGGGGTCATGATCCCAGGGTCCCAGGATTGAGCCCCTCATCAGGCTCCCTGCTCAGCAGAGAGCCTGCTTCTCCCTCTCCCTCTGTCTCCCACTTGTGCTCTCGCTCTCTGTCAAATAAATAAGATCTTTAAGAAAAAAAAAAAAAAAAGTCAAATGAAGGATGAGAAGTAGAATCATAATGACCACAGGAACTATTAGTGCCTATCACAATGTAACTACATTTACAGTAGCTTCAAAAAAAAAAAAACACTCACTTGTCTTCAAAAGGGGGGAAACCTTCTTTAAACACATCCCATTGATTTGAGGCCCTTATCAAAGACTCATAGAGTGACCTCAAAGTTCAACTATAAGTTCCCAGGCCAGGTAGGAATGGCAGTCACATAGCTCTACTAACCTGCCTACTTTTCCAAAGAGATAGTTATACTGTTAGACTGCTTCAATGATTAAAAATCTTCCTTGATGCTAATTAATTTGAAATTCACCTCCCTATAGCTTCTACCCACTTGTCGAAGAAACAGAATCAATGATCTTCCTTTTCCTGTGTAACTTGACACCTTCTTGTATCTAGGAGAAGCAAAGAAACATTAAAATATATGTCCGTACAGGAGTTGATGTACTTAACTTTCCATTAATTATCAAGTGGAAGTCATGCCTTCCTTGTCACTGATCCTACAAAGCAGAACCTCTGCTTGAGTCTTAAAATTTATACAGCACTAATCAGAACCCTGGCTCTCCATTTAAAAAAAAGAAAATTATACCAAAAACGACACACATTGCACAAACTGTCAGACACATTGGCAGCCCAAACCCATCACATATGCCCCTCGAAACATTAGATAAAATATTGTCACTTCAGCACTCATTCTTCACAAAGCACCCTGAATCCAAAGGAATTCCAAAAAGGAAATATTAGCTGATGCCACACGAAACTCGTGCTACCAAGGTATCACGAACTGGGCAGGAAACAGATAAATATTTGTAGTGTTAATGATCTTACAACAATTTAACAGTCAATGGATGATTATCCATGTCATCAGGTAATTACAAAAAGAATAGGACAATCAGAGAAAGACGATCATCATATGGTTTCACTCACATGAGGAATGTAAGAAACAGCACAGAGGATCATAGGGGAAGGGAGGGGAAAACTGAATGGGAAGAATTCAGAGAGGGAGACAAACCACGAGAGACTTTTTTAACTAGGGGAAAGAAACTGAGGGTTGCTGGAGGGGAGGTGGGTGAGGGGATGGGGTAACTGGGTGATGGGCACTGTGTGTTATATGCAACTGATACATTTCTGAACTACATCTAAAACTAATGATGTTCTGTATGTTGGTTAACTGAATTTAAATACAAAGAATAGGAAATAAAAAGAAAAACAAAGTAAGAAAAAATAAAGGAAAAATTTTCATGAGAGATAGGAATTTCTTTTATATTTGTTTGGTAATGCAGAGTTACAATAGAAAAAAAAATAATAATAACCACCATAGCTCATATTGTTTTCAAATCATACCAGAATAAGTTTTTACTGACTTTCACTCTGACCTGCAGCTTCTCATAAAAACAATACAAGTCTTTATGCTTTAAAAAAAGTAATGCCACCAAAGCTCTTCTAAGGAATTTATAAACTATTTCTCAAGTTGTATACAAAATAATTATTCAACATATTTCCACTGCTGATATTGTAATAATGGTTCACTTTATTTCCTCTTCTCTGGACCTAAAGTAAAGCTATGAAATTCATTTATTAGCACATAGTGAGAGCTCCCACCACGCTGTCTGAAGGGCTAGCTCTCTGACTCAGGTTGTATTAATCATCTTCCATTGGAAACATGTCCTCAGTATTGGTCAAGAATTAGTACCTTAAGAAAAACAAGACCAAAATACCTGTGGGGTACAGACTCACGTAGCAGGGAATGAACAGTAAGGAGCAAATTCATAATCTGGGTTATTGTCAGTGCCAAACACACGAATAAATTTAAAGGTGTAGGAATTTCTGCACTTCCGCCATTTTACATCAGAGACCACAAACTCTGCCAGTATTTTTGTGTTGGTATTGTAATCAGTGCATAAAAACCATAATTATTACAGCAACTCATATATTCACATAGCCTTTCACAGTGTACCAAGAGCTATCACAGGCATTATCTAATTGAGCCGCCGCGAGCACCAAGCGGTGTGATGCCTTCCCCTCCTGGGAAAATGGAGTCGCAGAAAGAATGAAGGAGCTTCCTCCACATCAAGGAACTACTGACTAGCAGAGGTGGGCTCCAGACTCCCAATCTGGGGCCATTCCGTTAAGCTGCATAAGTTTCCATGATAAGTTTCTCTTCAAAATAGAACGGAAATAAGACCACGCCCTGATTTATGGATCCGTGAATTATTTTTCCTCGCCCTGGATGCAATCCTGTCATTAACCCCAACACACGGGGAGAGTGGGATTGTAGCATAAGACACGTACTTTGCGGTCACAGTTTGAATTAAAACAGTTTGACACTGTTTGCTGAAAATGCCTAATACACAGACTCACAGTTATAAAACTGAAAGAGACCTTGAAAAGTCATCTGTTCTTTTTCCATTTCACAGATGAGGAATATACGCTGATGAGGGAGCAGGCGGGCTCCCTAAAGGTCACCCCAGTAAATGCTAAGCAGCGGCAGAGCCAGGCTCTCCCCAACAATCTGCCCTGATTGGGTTTCCCAGATAAAGGACGAAGCACAGTCCAGATATTTACAAGGAACCATCACAGTGCTAGAGAGAGAGATTAGAAAATTAGACCTTACTCATCAACAACATGAGTATAAAAGTTATTGATATTTTACATATTTAAAGCAGCAGGAACTTTGCTTTCTATAGAAAAAAATAATCAGCGTAGGTATTTTAGACTCTCATGGCTAAGGTTGAGGATAATTTCTAAAATATGACTTTTTCTTCCCTTTAGACAGAGTTTTTTGAGTTTTGTTTTTATAATAGTCTTAAGTACATTCAAAAAAAGGATAGTCGCTCAAAAATGTCACCACCTTTAACGTACATGAAGAATAAAAAAACCCCAAAACCTAATACTTTACCATCTTTTCTAGATACAGTTCCCTTCAACCCATTAAGGACATTATCCTGTCCCTATTCACACCCACTGCCTGTCTTGTTCAGTTGACTTCAGGTTAATGTTAATCTATTTTGAATGTAGGTGATTTTTATTTCCTCTCTTAAATTTAAATAGTAGGCAACAAAATATCTCTAACCAACAAATCTAAAAATGGCTCAACTTATCAGCTATTTGTTACTTAAACATTAATTTCCACATTAAAAAAATAAATTATCTCATCAGACTTTATTGTACCTGTGAGTCCTTTAAAAGACTTCTTTACTCTCCAATTCAAATCTAATACGAAATTCCTTTTGGAGAGGCAAAATATAAGAATTTTCTAGATAGTACTGAACATTGAACATCATTTCACAGGAAGGAAAAAAAAAAACATTTACGCAGACCAACGGTAAACCACACAGATGATAAAAGATATTGACAATAAAGTTAGTTTTTTTGTCTCTCATTCACAAGATCAGTTTTCTACTTTAATACAAAGTCTAATCTATAGCAGATGTTGGTGCTGAGGGAAAACTCCATCCTTCATGTTCTGATCAATCAGAGGAAGTTTTTTTCCAGAGGTGAAGAGCTGCCTGAATTCGGAAATGTAGCCTGGACTCCATGGAGTAATCTTTGTAGTTGTTTCTAAAGAAAATAACAATGAAATTGTAATGTCAAAATCTCTTTGTATCCAAGGGCAACACTACCCCTCCCCTTCTTCTCATCTTCATTCCTTATTTGCTTCCAAACGTGAATATGCATTAACAGCAGATCTTGTTAAAATGTAGATTCTGATCCTGTGAGCAAAGGAGGATGGCAATATTCTATACTTCTAGAAGCTTCCTGGCAAGGATTTGAAAGTCATACTTTGAGTAGCAAGTTCCTATTTAATGACCAAGCCATTCACAAACACAGCCAGAAGTTTATGAAGAGGGTTTCACAAATTTTGTGAACTATTCCTAAGTAGTTGACTTCCTTTCCTAAACCAGGAATTTTAAAGCAGCTTCACATGAACATGATCAATCACCCCTCAAAGAAATCATACTGAAACACTCATGAAACAACTACAACAAAGAAAGCAGGATTATGGATTATGTGGTGACACCAAAATTACTTACTCCGATTCTAACAGGCAAATATCAGTGGTTTGGCCAACAGTTGTGGGACAATGTCAGAAGGGGCCATAGAAATCCACAGATTAAAAATTTTACTTAGATCATCCATGTTCACTTCTGTCTGCTAGAATTGTTAAGAATCAGCAGAACGGAATGGCTTTGACTTTGGGCTCCTGCGTTCACACACTGCCTTAGTCCATGGGTGAACTGTAACTCCTTTCTTTGCCATGGCTCTTTATTTTATAGAGGTCTAAGAGCTACTCACTGATAACCCTGATGAGGGTTATTATACACAATATGGGTTACCAAAGGATGTAACACTATTTTCCTAAATGCCTGGCCACTAATTTTCGCACCTTTGCGAAGCTCCAACTGCATAAGGGAAGGTGCAGACAACTGAAAGTCTTGAAATTATGGAAAGTCTGTTTACGGTGGCTTCATTAGCACTGGCATGAGTTAGTGGTGACTTTTGATCACTGATGGTCTTCCTTTTTAGTAGTGAATTACCAGTCTTTTATTTTCATCATTATAAATTTGTCTTATTGTACATTGCTCAGATAACATCAAGTAGGTCCAAACAATGAATACTGCAAACGACAGTAATGAGGGTCCCCAATTTTCCAATAGCTAGATTTGAAGATACATACATATCAGTTGAAATATGAGTCATTCTCACTCTCAACAGAATTAGCTTTAAAAGTGACTCACTCTGGTATCACCCTTTAAAAAAATCAGCAGCAGCAGCAGCCTCTCTCAGCTCCATGATGCCCCTGAAGCTTCTTTCCCATTACTAGGCTTTATTCACAACAAAACATCCTGAAAAGTTGTGACTCAGTTTTCTCCCCTCACGGGTCAAAGTCACTGAGGATCTTCATGCTGCCAAGGTCAGCAGCCATTTCTCTGGACTCCCCTTGCTTGACCTCTCAGTAGCCATCCTCACAAATGATCACTCTCCTCTCTTTGAAACACTTTGATCCCTTTGCTTTCCTGGATGCCTTCCTAACTCACTAGCTGGCCACTTCTTCTTAATTTTAATGTTTCATTTCTAAAATGATGGCATATCCCAAGGCTCTGTGCTGGACCTCTTTCTCTCGCTACATTATTTTCCCAGAATCATTTCAAGTATCATGGCTTTAAATACCACTGTCTCTGTGAAGGTGACTTCAAAATCTCTACGTTCAGCCTTGATGTTTCCACTGAACTCCACGCTTGTATATTTGACCGCCAAGTCCCCATCTCCACATGGACACCCAACAAGCACATCAAAATCCCATGGTCCTAAACAGAGTATGTTTTCTCCTTTCCTGGAACCTGCTCTTCTAAGCATAACCCATTTCAGTAAAGAGCATCACATACTATCTAGTGGCTCAACCGCCCAGTTTAGAGGTTTCCTAGCTGTGACTTCAGCCAGGAATGCTCCCCACCCAGTCTTTTGGTGACTGATCATCTCAAGACTGGCTTTAAATATGCAAATCTAAACTACAATATCATCTCTTCAAGGAAACCTTCCAGACTCAAGCCATTCTAAGGTAATACCCAGGGACTCTGTGTCATATTAGAAATCTCAGCAAAGCATATACCATTGCTGGTTTTCCTACTTGTTGGCTTATTCAACATCTCTCTCTAACGAAGCAAGAGGAAACGTTGCTTGTTTATGTATAGATGTCTGTCTAGAGCCTTTACTAGTGTCTGGCACTAGTAAGTGCTCAGTGAATACTCTCTGATCTTGAGTAAATGAACAAACCAATGAATCATTAAGCTATTTATGGCTTAAAGCTATTATGTCATTCTTTCTCCACTGTAAGAAGTATTCAATGCAAATAGGCCACAGGGTTTAAGTGAGCCGTGATCACAAGTCTGAGAGCCATTGTCTAGCAGAAATGAAAATGCTTCAAAATTACCACAGTAGACAGAAAGAAAAGAGAGCTGGGGAAAGATACAGAGGGCTTCTTCCAATCAGCGGCTCTTGAAGGAAATGAGAGATGTGGTTGAAGACACCAAGGTTCAGCAAATTACGACCCAAATAATGGCCAAGTCCAGATACACACACTTCTTTACATAGTGTCTTCTGTGGCTGCTTTCAACACAATCAGAAGTTGCAATGAGACCTTATGCTTGTGAAACCAGAAATGCTTACTATCTGGCCCTTTATAGAAAACATCTGCCAACCCCAATCCAGAAGAGAACAGGTTAGAAATCTGGCATAGAGATGCCAACAATCACAACACTTGTAAACAGTCACAGGGTGTCAGCCATTAAAAAGGTTGGAAATAGCACAACTACAGCAAAAGTCATGAGCGTAACATTATTACTCACTTTTCATTCATGTTTTAACTTCTAAGTATATAATATTACTCCTGTGGTTATACTGGTGTTGATGTTCCTGACTTCATAGCAGGCAGGAAAAGCTGCCATCATCACTTACCTTGCAGTTTCTAGGGTCTTTATGGCCTTGTCGATTTCCCCTTGGCTTTTGTACAAAAAGGCCAACTCAAACAGAGTGAATGGCACTAAATAGTGGTCATAGTTCAGTAGCTTTTCACTAAAAGAGTGGAAGAAAAGCAATTGAGTCTTAACAGAACAAGAAACAAATCCTTCTTTTTCCAAGTATGTACTTTCCCCCATTCCGTAAAAAACAGGTGCAGCACTAAGCCTATCACCAGAGAGAACTGTCATTATACAGTCAAGGAATCTAATAAATGATGGCAATAAAGAGTTCGTTTTGAATATATTCCTCTTTTATTCTATTCTTTAATCTAAATCCAGTACAGAGCATTATTTGGAAGATGAATGAATGCAAGATCTTCAAAGATTAACTCTGGACAGGACAAGGTCATCCTCCTAAAAAATGAATGTGTTCAGGAAATGACTCCATTTAGAAGTAAGCACACTGTATTACTTTATATTGTTAAGTCTTATAAGGCTAAAAAAAGTCCATAAAGAAGTGGTCAACACTTCTGTTTTCAGCAATAGCATGAACAAACACCAAGAAGCAATAAAAAATATATATAAGCAATGCACTTCCAAATGCATAACTCAGCTCACAAGAACATAAGAAAAACTCACAAACTGAAAACAAAGCCAGAACTCTAAGGGTGTGGATGATGTCAAAGCAGTCCTGGGATCTGCTTGGGCCTGAATCAACCAGGGCTTTCTATCTCAGTGTCCATTCAGCAGAGGCCTTGAGTCCACAGAAGAACAGAGCCTGAGACCGCCATATAAAGCTGGGGCCATTCTTCATCAGAGAGAGAGAGATTGGAAAAACCCACTCCCTGGCATAGGAGGAAGACAAGGGCAGCTAGCTCCTCAGTCTGCATCCAGGTTGGAAGGAAAAAACACATTCCTTGGGAAATTAATAACCAACAGGCCTGTCCTCACGTGAATTTGCAATTCAAATTTACAAATTTATGTGGCCCAAAAGATCCGAGGACCTCTCAGCAATGACAGTAACATGAACCTGGCAGAAATAAAAGCAAAATCACTTTAGAGACTCTTCTTCCAGCCTGGCCTCACAGGCGTCTCAAGATAAGACCCCACTGAAGGGGAGCTCACGGTCAAAATCACAAAACCCATGAGCAAACAATTCACTGTAGATTCGATAAACGCAACATATAGCACAAAAGGGTCATCCTTTCTATCCTTCCAGAAACACCAGTAAAACCGAGCTCAGTGGATACTTCTTTTTTTAATTAGTATTTTTTTTTTTAATCAATGGCTATTTCTTTAACATGTTTACTAACAACAGTAGATTACTTATTTGGAAAATAGACATGGTCCCTTTCCTCTTTACAAGGACACCAATCCTCACCAGTCCTCTACATTCTCATCTAAACCAGTGTAGGGGCGCCTGGGTGGCTCAGTGGGATAAAGCCTCTGCCTTCGGCTCAGGTCATGATCTTAGGGTCCTGGGATCGAGCCCCGCATTGGGCTCTCTGCTCATCAGGGAGCCTGCTTCCTCCTCCTCTCTGCCTGCCTCTCTGCCTACTTGTGATCTCTCTTGCTGTCAAATAAATAAATAAAATCTTTAAAAAATAAATAAACTAGTGTATAATTTTCGTGGAACTTAGCATTCCCCTTAAACACCATGTAGAAATGCATAAAGCCATCTTCTACTTAGGCTCTAAGTCTGCTCTCAAAGGACAAAGAAAGCACTACTGGATTCTCTTCCTGGTAACACCAGAACACTCGCAGCGGGAAAGAACAGTCGCTTTCTCACAGCAAGTCCCTGGGAACCAGCGTCTGTACTTAGCTCGGCCTCCTTGTCTGTCTGTACCTTTGGATGACGTGATTGAAGCACAGTTCGGCTTGCAAGGGCCGCTGTAGGTTCTTCAGGCAACACCCCTTCAGCAGCTTCACCAGGCACTCGTCATCCACAGAGTAGTCGCTTATGCCTAAAGACAAGCAAACAGAAAGCACACACAAAAGGGAAACCACTTTTAAACATCCCAAGGAAGAGGGACAACGAATAGCTATGAGGTTTCGGAGGGATCGCTGAGAAATAAGGAAAATATTTCTAGCATTTGTTAGGCTCCCCTTAAGAAAACACAATGAAAATATTTTAAATGAAAAGAAGAGGGAGCTTACTACCTCAATACACCATCTGTTTAAGGGCTGCAACTCTATCCACTTGAAAATCATTCTTCAGGTGCTCAGGGCTGAGTCTCTGAGTTAGGTGGTCTTAGATGTAACAGTAGGAAATCTGAACTCTAAATAAAGTAAGAGCTGTATTAATTCTATAAAAGGTAAAGCAGTGGGGAGCAAGAAGGCGGCCTCCCCCTGTGGTTCTGGCGTCTAACTGTGCTGGCTTCACACAGGAGAGGATAACACTTCCATATGGAGAAGCAGATGGCTTCCTACCCATTAAAAATTCGGGAAGTAAGAATACCCTCTCCAGACCATTCTGTTTACAACTTATCAATTCTCCCAGGTTTTGTTCTTTTCGGGGGGGAATTCTGTCATAAAATTAGACAAAATGGTTCCCAAGTACATGCAAGGTATCTAAAATCCTCACGAACTTGCAAGTGCTTGAAGCTAACGTAAAGGGTTTTCTTTCACCACGTTTTCCCTTTTGAAAATGACCCTTTGCCTCCTACAGCCCAAGGCTGTAGAATATTAAACAAAAGGAACCATATTCTGTGTGACATCAACCTGACAAAGGTAGACATTTCCCATCTACCACTTTTGAATCTGGGAGCTTTCACAAGTGACTGCAACTAAGTCATTCCCGAGACAGACTGATAATTTATACATTTCAGGCTGTGACAATACAGGGAGTGGGGGCGGTGGGAGGGGGGTAGTAAACCAAACCACTGAGGCCTGGGAGTCCTCATATTCAGTCAGATTCCCCTGCTTTCAATACAAACCTCAGAAATCACTATTAACACATGCTAGTGTTTGAGTTACTAAACTGCTTGTTTATGAGAGGTTAATGATGCTACTTAACCAAAGGGAAGGGGATCACTTTACTTCTAGGGGCTAAAAACAGCTGATATTCACCTCTCACTTCCAAGCTCTGATAGTTCTTTCACCAAGAAAAATCACAGGTATCAACATCATGTTACCTTTCCTATTAAGGACCATTTTTCAGCTCCCCCCCCCCCAATATATCTATGTTTCTAATCATGGATGTTCACTGAAATATATTTACAAGAAGCAATATCTTTCCAGGCCTAGAATCAAACCCTTTACGTCCATACTGGATGCTAGTTTTTATTATCATCTTTGTGCATTCTATTGAGTTCTGTATTAGCATTTTATGACAATTTGTCTTACCATAAAATTCTGGTGCTCAGTCAATGATGGTTTTGCTAAGGAACAGACATAACACTACAGAAAATTAAAGTACCACTAAATTCGCACTTAGCTTTTATTTAGATCATGAGTTAAGGATATGAAAATGGGTCCAAAGACACCACCTTCCTCCAAACCTTAGCAAAACCATTATTTCCTCAGACCACAGAGTACTCTCTGTCAGATGCTTATTTTCCCTTAAAATCTGAATGCTTTATCATGGTTCTCAACCTCCTGGGTGAGTTCACAGATGAATATTTCGACACATAATTTCCATTTTACATTCCAAGAAAATTATACAACAATGCTGCCAAAGCACATTTTCATCACAAAAGATCTGCTTAACTTAATAAAAACAGAGGGTAGGCTGAGGAAAAAGAAAGTTTGAAGCCCAAACTACAAAAATATCCACATTGAACTTTTTAGAAACTAGCTGTAATGCACCATAGGAAAAATTCAAAAACAGATTTAGAAAGTGAAAAGCCATAAAGTAGCATTTTCTCTTTTATGTAACCCTGATTGTGTTTGCTATACAATTTCACAAAGCAAATTAACTGCAACAAAGAGTCAGAGAACTGTTGTACCAACTTCTGGCTCCATGTTGAGTTTAGTTAGATTTCAAATGGAACACTAATGGGATTAGTGTTAGACACTGACTCAGGCAAATTATACCAAGTGTTCTTCTCTTGTTAAACTATATCCTTCCCTCTGTATCCCTAACGGGTCTTTCATAATCGCATTGTCAGAGTAGAACACCAACTGTATCTTCTACCATCTTTTACTTTAGAGACACTTGCCAAGGGGAGAAGAAGAAAAAACACATTCAATTCCAAACACTGGGGAGAAAGGGGGTGGAGGTTGGAATCACCTCGGGTTTACAACTTCATGTCATTTTTTCAGTTTTGGATCTTTTTTCCCTTGCTCTGAAAGATAAGAGTTTAATTACTAAAAGGTAACATTATTGAGGGGAGGGAGCAGAAAAGGGAATCTGGTCATTTTTCTGCATAGAACAATGGACCTGGCTAGAGATTATCATAAATTTTGTGTATAAAATCTTCAGGAAAGAAAACTTTTATTATTATTATTTTTTTACCCAGAGGGAACACATACAAAAACAGAGTTGTATGAAGAACAGTACATCTGTTAGTCTGAGCTTTCCCCTGCCCCCCTTAGATATCTCTAAGCCAATCACCTTGATAGATTATTAAAAGAAGAAGGAATGAATGGAGAGAGCAGTTTGGTTTTTTAAGCCTCTATTGCACTGTACATACTTAGTCCAATACATATATTACTCCCTTATATTTTCCCCCCAACCAATAATGGGACAAAAATAAACTTTGAGGTAAAGGCTGAAGAGCCTGCTCAAATAGAGAACAATCCAATGGTCCTCAGGACTTCTTAATATACAAAGGCCCCACTCTCTGGTAGCGAATATTAGTCTATACTGCAAAGGATAGACATTCAAGCGTCAGAATTTATTCAACTGAACCAAAGCCCTTAGAGTTGTAGAAAAACACAAGGAACAAGATGGTCCAGTTTTTGGGGGCGGGAGGGAATACTTTACAAATGTTTTCATTTAATAAAAAGAGGTTTTCCTTCACCTCTCAGTTTTTACTATCCACTTATTAAAAACATATCCATTTCCCCATTTGGTTTGTGGATATCTGGGTTTTAATCATAGATAATTCCCCTACTGGCAGGAACAATGTTTTCTCAGCCTATCACAATTCTGTATCTAGTATGAAAAATCTACAAGGGTTCAAATGAGCAAGTTAATAAAATGTAGCCAAACTAGTTGAACAAAAATGAATACTAAAACTTGTTTAAAAGCCCAAATGGATTTTACAAAGGTGCATTTTGTGAAATCTCGTTTTTTACGGTGAACTTCCGTGGAGTTTCATTTCATCTAAATTTCAAAATGATGTAACTTTACGTCAACTTTACACTCAAATCAAACTGAAATCTTTTTTCCTTTTTGAAGTAACTTCACACTGAAAATAGTAAAGATCATCTCACATCCATTAGAATAGCTACTACAAAAAAAACAAAAACAAAAACACAACAACCAAAAAAACCCTAGGATATTACAAATACTGGTGGACATATAGAGAAATTAGAACCTTGTACACTGCTGGAGGGAATGTAAAATGGTGCAGCCACTACAAAAAACAGTATGGCAATTCCTCAAAAAATTTAAAACAGAAATGCCACATGATCCAGCAATTCTACTCCTGGGGACATCTCTAAAAGAACTGAAAGCATGGCGTCTGGGTGGCTCAGTCGGTTAAGCACCTGCCTTCGGCTCGGGTCCTGTGGGATGGAGCCCTGCACTGGGCTCCCTACTCAGCAGGGAGTCTCCTTCTCCCTCTACCCCTCCCCTGCTTGTACTCTCTCTCTTTCAAATAAATAAACAAAATCTTTAAAAATAAATAAAAGAACTGAAAACAATCTCAAAAAAAATATTTACATACCTATGTTCATAGAAGTATTATTTGCAATAGCCAAAAAGTTGAAGCAACTCAAATGTGCAACAGTGGAAAAATGGAAAAGCAAAATGTGATCTATACATTCAATGGAATATTATGCAGCCTTAAAAAGTGAAATTCTCACACATGCTACAACATGGATATACGCTGAGGCTTTTTTTTTTTTTTTAAGATTTTATTTATTCGACAGAGAGAGAGAGAGAGGGAGAGCACAAGCAGGGGGAGCGGCAGAGGGAGAGGGAGAAGCAAACTCCCCACTGAGCAGAGAGCCTGATGCGGGACTCGATCCCAGGACCCCGGGATCATGGCCTGAGCTGAAGGCAGATACTTAACCGACTGAGCCACCCAGGGGCCCCACGCCCTGAGATGCCATTAGGCAAAATGAAATAAGCCAGTTCCGAAAGGACAAATAACTCATATGAGCAACCTAACGTAGTCTAATTCAGAGTAACAAAAAATAGAACTGTGGTTGCCATAGGCAGTGGGGAGAGGGAAATGGAGAGTTATTTTTAATGGGTATGGCAAAGTTCTGGAGACTGGTTGCACAACTGTGTGAATATACTTAACATTACCAAACTGTACAGTTAAAAATGGATCATGTGGTAAATTTTGTGTTACATATAATTTTAACTAAAAATTAAAAATTAAATTAAAAATTAAAATTAAAAATTAAAAGAGGGGCACCTGGGTGGCTCAGTCGGTTAAGCGTCCGACTCTTGATCTCAGCTCAGGTCCTGATATCACCGTCATGAGTTCAAGCCCCACACTGGGCTCCACAAAAACAAACAAATAAATAAAATGATCTTTAAAAATTAAAAATAATATAATTGTAAAAAGAATCATAAAGAAGCTTAATGCAACTTTATATATAGAAACTAAGTAGATAACATATCATCTAGAACATCTAGAACATACAAAGAAAATCTAAAATGTCCATAGAGTGAGTCTGTAAGTCTGTACTTATACATACACTCCTTTGGTTCTCTGTTAAATAGTACGAACTTTGGATTTCTTTTTGATTTCAGTTTCTTGAGTCTTTTCATCCACTTGTTTCCCTGGTACCCAGAAATCACAGAGAATTATCAGTCCATGAAGATAAATACCTCAATATTTTGGCTACTCTACCTAAGCCCCTGCTCATAGAGGCTTAAGTTTAATACTCTTCTGTAAGGGGGAGGAAAAAGGAGAGAAAGGGAACCATGGTTCTTTTATAAAAATGCTGCCTTTAATACGGTAGACTGACATTGCTCACCTCCATCAACAGATGACCTTTGCAGGTGACTTTTTTTTACTAGTAAAGTAGAATATTCCATTTACATGATCTCCCTGTGATTACCAGTTTATATTCACAGAATGGTTATTTGGGAGAATTGGGGCACGGGGGTGCTGGTCTGTGGCCTCAGAACATCGTTGCTTTTTGTACTATTGACTTCTTCAGCTATCCTGCCTGAAACCTTGACTTTATTAGCAATTAAGGCCACTGATTCAGCTTTCATTCTTTTATATTTCTTCTCTTTATTGATGGTGATCTAAAACTAGAATTATTTTAAATATGGAAAGCAGCCTAAATGCCCAACAATACCAAAAGAGTTGATTAAATTATGATACAAAGCTCCATGGAGTGCTGTGAAGATTTTGAAATTATTATGAGAGCCATTTAATAACAATATAAAAGTCTATGATAAAAATAGAACTACCATATGATCTAGCAATTCCACCTCTAGGTATTTATCCAAAGAAAATGAAAACACCAACTCGAAAAGATATGTGCACCCTCATGTTCATCACAGCATTACTTACAATAGCCCAGATATGGAAGCCATAGTGGATGAATGGATAAAGAAATTGTAGTATATACATACCATGGAATATTATTCAGCCATAAAAAATAAAATCTTGCCATTTTGCAACAACATGGATTGACCTTCAGGCCATTATGCTAAGTAATGAAATAAGTCAGACACAGAACGAGAAATACCAAACTTTCACTTATGTGAAATCTACAACAAACAGAACAAAACAAATCCAAGCTCATAAATTGGTGGTTGCCAGGGGTGGGGCATGGGAGATGGGAGAAATGGGTAAAGAGAGTCAAAAGTATAAACTTCTCATTATAAAATAAATCATGGGGATATAATGCACAGCATGGTGACTATAGTTAATAATACTGTACTACATATTTGAAAGTTGCTAAGAGAGCAGATCTCAAAAGTTCTAACACAAGAAAAAAATTTATAATATGTATGATCATGTATGTTAACTAGACTTATTGGGCTGATCATTAGAGAGTCCACAAATACTGAATCTTTACGGTATATACATGAAACTAACATAATGTTATATGTCAATTATACTTCAATTAAAAATTTTATGATATGTTAAGTGAAAAAAAGTAGTCTAGTATATGTCCAGATACACTATGATTATAACTATAAAAATAAGGCTAGGATGGAACAAATAAATATTATAAATTGTATTATAGTAGCAAAAACATGGGTAACTTTTTCACCTACACCTATCAATTATAATTATGTGTTTAATTTTTTAACAATAATTATAAAGAAAAATCTCATTTAACATTTCAGCCTCATTCTATAGCTCCAAATACAAAAATGATCCAAATGAGGTCCTCATCCCTGGAGCTATGTTCAATATTTAATTTCCCATGTGGAGAATATATTGAGTATGGGGCTACCCACTCCATCAATGCCCATCTTTTTCCAGTTAAGAAATATGAGTTAACTGTTATAATTTTCTTTGCCTTTTCCTGAACTTCTATGCCCTTTACCATGTTTGTCACCATGGAAGTTTTCATTTTACTTCTGTGGTTGGAACAGTCCAAAGGATAAGACCTAAATGATTGGGAGGTTGATAAGGAATACTACAAAGGCTATCATCTATAGCATCATTTGTCAAAACATAAATCCTCTAAGCTAGAGAATTAGACAACATCAGAGCAAGAAAACTTTGGATATTATCTGTATATTTTTGGATATCATCATCCCATTTTAAAAGAAATCAGAGGCCCAGAATGATGAGGTATGTTTCCCAGAGTCTCACAGCTGCGAAGCTGGGACCGTAAGCCCAGATGGCCTGATTTTCCTTCTACTATGCCAGCTGCTTCCAGGAAACGGAGCTTCCAGTAAACTGGAGAGGGGCCTCTAGGACAACCAACAGTAATGAGTAAAAAAAATCAAATTGTGATAAAATTTCAACTTGAAAACAATCTTCTGTGTCCGCAAAAACATAATAGTCATTACAGAGCAAAAGAGGGGATGGAAAGAGTCACAAACGAAAAACCAGAAACGCACTCTAAAACTCGACGGATTGTTCATCTTTCTCAGTGACAGACTTATTCAGATATAATTCACTTACCATACAATTCACCCACTTGAAGTACACAATTCGCTGATTTAGAGAATGTTATAGAATTGTACAACCAATACTACGGTCTTAGAACATTCTCATCACTCCAAAAAGAAATGCCATAAACCCTTTAAAAGCTATCACATGCAAGCCCCAGTTCTTCCACCCCTAGTTATAAAACCACTAGTCTACTTTCTGTCTTTATAGATTTACCTATTCTCAGTATCTCATATAAATGGAACCATGCAATATGCTGTCTTCTGCAATGAGCATCTTTCATAGAACCTCATGTCCCTAATCTCGTCCATGTGGCAGCACATATCATTCCTGCTTTCTTCTGATCACAATCACCCAGATCCTTGCAGCCCAAGGGCTTTGTCTTTGTGATGCACACAAATGAACACAGGCACATAGACACAGGGAAAGGGCAAGAGAGTAGTAATAAAAGAGATTTCCAGGCTTTTACTTTTCATACTTACTTTCATTTTGTAAAGTAGCCTCAGCCTTTTCGACAGTGACCAACAGATTTTCAGAAAGGTCTTTTCTCTTGCTCACTATTGGAAAACCATTCCAGACATACATCATTTCCTAACGAGGAAGAATGAAAAGCCATTTGCAATTATGTGAGGTTATTCAGTGCCCTTTACAACAACAAAACTACTCTCTTGGTTGCTACGGATCTCAAGACAACATCCAGAGATCACTTTCCTTAGCTTTCCTCATTTGGACTGTAGTGATTATAATTTCCCCTTTTCTCATTTTTTTATATGCCTTTTGCCTTTTTTATACCATGAGGTAATTCAATATATACAGTATATTATGTTTTAACTGAAAAATTTACTCATTCATTTAAGCATCTACTGGTATGCGATCCTTTTGGAAGATAATGGGTTACAAATACAGAAATAAATAAAACATTTTTAATTGATACTATAAACAATTGTATTTGATACAATTTTTTGTTGTTACTTTTAAATAAAGGGAAACGTTTTTAAAATATCTGCCAATTATTTACATAAAATGTTCCCAAGGACTTCACTGGAAATGAACATAGAAAATATTTTAATGGTTCTTTTATTCCATTAAAAACATGTGACAGTCCAGCGATACAATCCAAAATGCAGGAAATGCATTCATTTAAAGACAATATGGCTGAATGACAGCCCCTGAAAATGTAAACTCATGATTTCTTATTGCAAATTACATCTCATAGGTTAACAGATAAGAAATTTTTTGGACCAAAAGTAAATATGCTTTTGCTTGAAAATATTTTTCTAACTTTCCTGGTAGTACAGTTCATATTTTTAAGCATATAAAATAAGCAGAGTAATTAGCATCTTCTTGGAGATAAATGAATTTTAAAATATGATAAAGCCATTGTTTGAACAGCTTCTTGCAGGGAAGATGCGCTCTAAGAGTAAAATAACCACTAGATTTCAAATAATTAGTACAATAGAAAGAAATATGAAATATCTCATTAAGTTCTTATGGGTTACATGTTCAAACAAACATTTTACATATACTGGATGAAACAAACTATATTCCTAAAATTATTTTCACATTTCCTTTAATTTCTTACATTTTATGACCTTTTAATTTTTAATGTGGCTACTAGGAAAGGTGAAATCATGTAAGTGGCTTGCATGAGAATTCAAGTCAACTTTAATTAAGCCAACTCACCTCTCTGCCTGAATTTCCTTATCTATAAAATGGAGCTACAGAGAGAAAGTGCTCTCATAGAGTTACTCTGAGAATTAAATGATACATTTTTTAAATAGTCTTTCAAAAAATAGTAAATGATATATTTTTTAAATATCATAATGCCTAGAACATACCAAGTAGTCAAAAAACATTAGCTATACTTTTTATGAGTATTTAATTATTAATAATTCATAAATGTTCACCTTACAAACACCCTTACAATGGCGTTAAATTGAGCTAAACTTCACAGGTGTGCTTCCTGCTGCTGTGAGTAGATGATTTCTTTCTAAAATACAAACAGTAAATAAAATAAAGACAGATACCAGGGCAGGCACGATGAGCTTCACGGGTGCAGGCAATGAGGCGGAGTAACGACGAGCCTTCCTTACAGCAAACTTCTCAGTAGGGATAGATTTCCCTGCAATCCTCTGCTTCAAGCCATCCACCTGTCTGTGAAGAACCCAACCCCAATCCCAGCAAAAGGTCATCAGAACACATACGTTATTGATACCTGCAGTTTTCACGCTGAGTTGCCCATACCAGCAGGATCAGTGTCATCTGCAGGTGTGTTCTAAAAGCAAATTTTCAGGATGCCTGGGTGGCTCAGTCAGTTAAGCATCTGCCTTCGGCTCAAGTCATGATCCCAGGGTCCTGGGATTGAGCCCCATGTTGGGCTCCCTGCTCAGCAGGTAGTCTGCTTCTGCCTCTCCCTTTGCCTCTTCCCTGGCTTATATGCTCTCTTCTCAAATAAATAAAATCTTTTTAAATTAAAAAAAAACACACAAATTTTCAGACTCCACCCCAGGGGTGGAGTGACCTAATATTAGTGACTCTAGAGCTGGGCCCAGCAATCTGGATTGTAGCAATTCCTCCAGGGGATTTAGATATGTGCTCAAATGTGAGAACCACTGACTGACACATACTTCTCTCTAGTTAACCCAGCTAATGTCTGACTTTATCAAACATGATGAAGGAAATCTAAATAGAAAATTGACACTGAACCCAATGTTTATAGCAGCAATGTCCACCATAGCCAAAATATGGAAAGAGCCCAGATGTCCATTGACATATGAATGGAAAAAGAAGATGTGGGGGGTGTGTGTGTGTGTGTGTGTGTGTGTGTGTGTGTGTGTGTGATGGAATATTAGTCAGCCATCAAAAAGAATGAAACCTTGCCATTGGCAACAATGTGATGGAACAAGAGGATTATTATGCTAAGCAAAATAAGTTAGTTGAAGAAAGACAAATACCATATGATTTCACTTATATGTGGAATACAAGAAACAAAACAGATAAACATAGAAGAAGGAAGGAAAAGTAAAATAAGATGAAAATAGAAAGCATAAGAGACTCTGAACTACAGGTAACAAACAGGGTCCCTGGAGAAGTGGGTGGGAGGGATGCGATAACTGGGTGATGGGCGTTAAGGAGGGTATTTGAAGTAATGAGCACTGGGTTCTACCTCTGAAATTAATATAGTATATGTTAATTAAATTGAATTTAAATAAAAAAATTTAAAATAAAATAAAAATAAAAATTGGCAATTTCCATAAGTAAGCAGGAAAAGAGTCCAAAGTATTTACTTATACTGTGGATACTCAGAGAGAGGGAAAACGGTATATGCTACATTTCATATTCCTATCTATTCCTACTTACTCCTGTCTATTTCCTAAGACACAGATCTATAAGATAATGTGCTTCGAAACATAGCTGTCAATTAATGTATACGAAGAGAAAAAGTTTCCCAAACATAGGTTATTTTGAAAATAATCAGCTAAAGACATGCACCATATTTACAAACTCCTTCTCAAAAGCCTGAGAAATCCCAATGATGAAATCCACAAGCACATAAAAATGAGAGTAGGATGGAGAGACTCTACGTTCCCACAGCGCTTTCTTACACATAAATTTGTAAGTGCACCAAACCAGTTGCTGAGACAAAGTTCAGGGAAATAAATACCCAATTACATCACTGAAAGAAACAGTAAGATGAAACAAGAGAAAAAATATTCCAATAAGAGGATAAGATTGTGTTCAGTTCTTTCTGGGCACAATCTGGGGATATGAATTTTAAAGCAGAACGCCCATGCTTTGATGCTCAGTAATATCAGTGGAAGAAGCAGTGGACACGTGAAGTGGGGGTTGAAGGTGGGGGACAGAAGCAGGCTTTGGACAGGAAATCGTGTGGTTTAAAGACTGCAGAGTCTGTATGAAGAAAACATTCACTGGACGACTCTCCTCTCACTATCCCAACAAATTAGATGCTATCACATAGCAGACCTCAAGCTTTCTCTTGAAAATAGGACTGGTTACATGTTTCACAGAAATTGTGTTTTTTTAAAGATTTTATTTATTTATTTGAGAGAGAGAGAGAGAAAACGAGTGGGGAGAGGGACAGAGGGAGAGGAGAAGCAGACTCCCCGGGAGCCAATGAAGGACCCCGGGATCATGACCTGAGCCGAAGGCAGACACTTAATCGACTGAGCCACTTAGGCGCCCCAGAAATTGTTCTGATACGGAGAAAACTTATTCTAATGTAGAAGAAACAGAGGGAGATTTAAAAGATTTCAACATATCTTAACATTCTATTCCATTCCATTCCACCCGTTGTTTGTGTGAAGCAAGGACAGTAAGAGGCGGCAAGAATCCTACCACGGCTTCCGCTGATGTTGATTCTACAGTTAGTATACATGGTCCTTTTGTCAAAAAGAGCCTTTAAAAAGAAGATGAAAAGCGGTCTCGGTCGTATCTTCAGATTTGCCCTGACAAGTCAGTCTTGAGGGTTCAGAGAAGATACTATTTCTCGTAACATGGGCACAGAATGCAGGATTCTGTGTGAAAGGTTTTGTCATTAATTATGTTTGAAGAATGTAGCAGAGCTTCTCTGTTCCTGAACTTCCTCATCTCAGCGGTCAGCTCCCCTCTTCCACATCCTCCTGCCCCTGCCGTCCTATCTTAGACCACACTTCGGCTCCTGCGTCTTTTCTACCTTGAAGCACAAATTCAAGCACGCCACTCTGAATACCATTCTCTTCGTTCCAACGCGGCTGTTCTAGTAAGACTGTGTTAGCCTACTTGCCCCTCGACCTTCTCCCTATGCACAGTCTCCCTCTCTCTCCCTGTTCCTCATACTCCTGCTTCGATGGCCCTGTCCTTTACTGCTGCACGCAATGGCCTCAGTCCTAAACTCCCTCGTCCATTGCCTAGTCGCCACGCTCATCTGGCAAAAACCCAACCCTGGATGAGGCTCAGTGACCATCTTCCCTGTACTTGCACTGCGAGTAGACTGCTATCACTGTAACTCATCAGCGCCAACCTCAAATGGGCCCTTGCGCTACCAGCCACTCCTCCTACGGTGTTTCCCTGACAACCCCACGGTCCCATTCTCTGCAACAACGATTTCGAACATTGGTCATCCTCCTCGCACCTGCAGCCTGCTCCTTTCTCTTTCACCCTCAGAAGATGACTCTGCCTCCAGTTTTGCAAAGGAAAACACAAGCTAGGAGATGGAGTGTCCTCCCTCTCATACTACAACACAGAAGCTTGTCTGCCTCTGCACCTCTTCTGGACTTCTTCCCTTCCGATACAACAGAGGACCCGGTCCTCCTCCTACATAAAACCAACCGTGCCATCAGGGCTTGGGATTCTAACTCCTCCTGCCCTTTCAGGACACTTACAAATCAATTATCCCATTTCTCACTTCTGTGTGTAACTTTTCTTTGACTGGATCCTTTCCAGTGGTTCTTTTTTTTTTTTCCTTTCCAGTGGTTCTTGAGAATGCTCATAACTCTCCCATTAAAACATCTGCTGACGTGCCATCTCCCCTTAACTACCATTCTCTCTCTCTCCCCCCCTTCATAGTCAGAATTATCCAGGGATGCATTGATGCTCAACTCTGCATTTCTTTTCCTCAGCCACCTCAGTCTGACTCCCACATCTACTCAAGGACCTTATCAGCCCCTATTTGGGTCACCAATGATCCCTGTCACTCTGTCTTATTTTTAAATGGAAGACTACGTTCTGTGAGACATATTTTGAGTCCCTTTAGCCTTTCTTTTCTTTTGACCTATAAATAGCTGACCCTTGAATAACATGGGGATTAAAGGCACCAACCCTCTCCCCCTGCACAGTCAAAAACCCACATATAGGGGCGTCTGGGTGGCTTAGTCATTAAGCAGCTGCCTTCAGCTCAGGTCATCATCCTGGGGTCCTGGGATCGAGCCCCGCATCAGGCTCCCTGCTTCTCCCTCTCCCACTCCCCATGCTTATGTTCCCTCTCTTGCTGTGTCATTCTCTGTCAGGTAAATAAATCTAACAACAACAACAAAAAAATCCATATATAGCTTTTGACTCCCTCCAAATTAACTGCTAACTGCCTACTGCTGACCAGAAGTCTTAACGATAACATAAAGTTAATTAACACATATATTGTATGTTGTATGTGTTAAATACCATACTCTTAGAATAAAGTAGGCTAACGAAAAGAAAATGCTATTAAGAAAATCATAAGGATGAGAAAATACATTTTCAGTATTATACTGATCAAAAAAAAAAAATCCACGTGTAAGTGGACCCACACAGTTCAAACTCAAGTTGTTCAAGGGTCAACTGTACCTTAAATGTAGCCTGATGTCCTATCAAATACCGTCTTTTAGTTCTTTAATGTGCAGTGCTCTTTCCTGCAACAGGGTCATCTCACGTGCTGTTCCCTTGGTCTGAAACTGTACCACCACAACTCCCTGCTGCCTCTGCAGCTCCTACTCCACCTTCAGACACCATCTCAACCACTGCATATCCCTATTTCTCTTCATTGGGGAATGGGGGGCACAGTGCGTAGTGTTGGTGATGCAAGTTTTTATCAGCTTCTGGCTTGATAACTGTCGTCCCACTCACCAAAAGAGGAAAGAATACTAGGTTTGCTCAGGAAGACTGAACACAGTAAGTTTAAAATGCTTTCGGGGTGCCTGGGTGGCAGAGTTGGTAGAGCGTCAGGCTCTTGGTTTTGGCTCAGATCATAATCTCATGGTCCTAGGATCAAGCCCCACATCTGGTTGGGACTCTCTCTTCCTCTCCCTCTGCTCCTCCTCTCCCCTCTCTAAAATAAATCAACAAAATCTTTAAAAATTAATGAATAAAAAATTTTAAAAAATGCCTTCACATATCCAAGGAAAGGTGACAAATGGGAGCTGGCTATATAGGTTGGGAGCTCAGTCAGGAGGTCCGAACTAGGATTTAAACTTGGCCTGGCTGAGATTTCCTAGGTTGAGGCTCTAAGACATCAACCTTCAATAGCTGGATAAAACAGGATGAGCCTACAAAAATACTGAGAAGGAATGGCAACTAAAGCAGTAAGAAAAAAAATTAGTCACGCATTGTAATTTTGCCATTATTTGTGATAATTTCACTAATGTCTGGTTCTACTACAAGACTATACACTCCACAAGGACAGGAGCTATGCCTGTTTATTCAACACCGAACACGGTACCCTTCACACAGAAGGTGCCCAAAAACAAGGTTACAGAGGATGAATGGATACTGATCTAAACACAGTTAAACAGATCAGTTCGCAGCAGACCTTCTCCGAGTGTGGTTTTTAAGGGCTCCTGCATCGAATGAGTAGACTTAAAGAAGATATGAAAGTAAAGTATGGGAGAACACTTAGGGGAAAAGAAAGATATATTCAGGATCTTCGTTCTAGCAAGAGTGCCTTGCTCACCTGAATAAAGTTACTACATCCTCTTTCGTTGCTACTACAGCCTCCTCTGGAAGCATACTCAAAATTGCAGCTTTCAAGAACACATATGTTGCCTGGAGGAAAAGAAGAGAAGCAGCTAGTTATAGCGCATCTCTAGGTACATGACATTTCTCTCTTGCAAGTCGGGAATGACCTACAAACCATCTAGATGTAACATTTAAAAGGCACCAAAGAAATAAAAGGAAATGAAGTCTTACACTGCCGGTTCCTATTGAGAATAACACTTTTCAGTAAATTTTGACCATTTTCCTATTATACAACAGTAGCATTTATGGGCAAGAGAGTACACAGAATGAACAAGAAATCTTCTCATTTCTCCCAACTTCTCATAAATAGATCAGAATTAATTTTAATTCTTATGAAAAGCTTTGTCACCAGGGCATCATAAAATCTACAGAAAAATTATCAAGACTGTTAATACTGAATAACTTTTAAATGTAAGTGCATTTCATCCTCAGAGATAAAACCTCTTTGTTGAAAAGGAGTGTTTGGATGGCTGTTAGAGTGTGTAGTGCTAAGGACAGTGCTTATAAGCAGTAGGCACCTAATGCCTATTTCCTCCTTTGATGAATCCCTAAGTTGAGAGAGTAGGTTGATGTGATACTTCTGAACAGTCCTAAAGAAAAATCATTCTGGTCCACTGTATAAATATGGGTGTCACATAGCAGGGTTGTGTCATCTGAAAAGTCATTTACTTGTGGGAGTGGATATGAGTGTATGATTACAGGTGGTTGTGTATTGGAGGTGAGCTGTTGAGAACAGCTACCCAGATCAGAATTTAATAATATCTATGAAAATAAAGCTGAATTGGGGTGGTGTGCAAAAAAAAAAAAAAGAAAAAAAAAAGAAAAATCATTCTGGACACTTACTAACAAACAGATAACAGTAATGAAAGCACAGCACTTTACCTTGGACCATTTACTTTCTTTGCAAAGCAGATCGGAATAATAATATGCCTCCATCCAGTTTTGTTGGAATACATAAATCCACATCAGCTCCCAGTAACAGAGATGGTGAAACTGTTTCCATTCTTCTTGAACTGAAATGCATTTTCGAAATATCTCTTGTGCCTATAAGTCAATTGCATAAAGCTGATCATCCAGATATTAGACAAGGAGATAATAACCTAATGGAAAAATACATAAATCACTTTGTACAAAAAGAACAAAAGCATCTCTCATTAAACCACTCAATGTGATATGTTCCTTTCCCTACATGCAATGATACAATTAAGTTCTGCCTCTTGATTTAGCTTCGTGAGGGTGCTGTGGGACTTTATCACGTAGGAGTAGTGAAGTTCCTTCCCAAGGAAGATATAAAATGCATAAGTCCTTTACTAAAGGACTGAAAATAAAAGTCAGAACTCCCAGAAGTTAAAATATACCTTAAACAAAGTTAAAGGCAGACTGGAGGAAGATATCACTACATCTACAACTCTCCACAATTAACCCTTACCAACAACAATTTAATAAAATCCATTTAAAAAAAAGACAAACAACTCAATGGGAAAATTGTCAAAGATATGAATAGGTAATCAGAGAAAAAGATATACAAGGATAAACATATACATGAAGAAATTTGTAAACTGAAAAATATAAATTTAAAAATTAGATTCTTGGGGCACCTAGCTCAGTCAGTTGAGCATTTGACTTTTGATTTTGGTTCAGATCACGATCTCAGGATCCTGAGATCAAGCCCCACGTTGGGCTCCAAGCTCAGAGCAGAGTCTGCTTGTCCCTCTCCCTCCCTCTCTGCCCCTCCCCCAACCCCCTCTTGCACAAGTATGTGTGTGCTCTCTCTCTCTCCCTGAAATAAATAAATAAAATCTTTTTAAAAATTAGATTATGTTTTGGCTATGACATGGGCAAAAATAAGCAGATAATGTGCGGAGTTGTCAAAGTGCACTGGAAACAAGTATTCTCATATCTTTATAGGAGTTTAAATGGAATAACTTTAGTTATTAACCTTAGTTAGAAGGTCAACTTGGCTAAATTTATCAAAATGCAAACATCTTTGACCTAGAAATCTTGATTATCAGAATCTGTCTTATACAAATACACCTGTGCATGGAAATATACACATGATGATGTTTACAACAGCACTAGTTATAGTAGCCAAATGTCTATCAATAGTGGGCTGCTTTACTAAGTATCATATATCCATCTCATGGAATGAAATTCAGCCATCGAAAAGAATGAGGGAGATTTAGATATACTGACCTGGAAACAAATCCAAGATGTATTGTTAAGTAGAAAAAAAAAAAAAAATCAAAGAAAAATACATATGTTTGACCTCATTTGTGTAGAAGAAAATTATTTCTGAGTATACTTATATGAAAAGCTCCATAGTGATCTTCTTCAAGAGAATTAGTGAATAATTTCCTTTGATGAGGAGTATGTGCAATACAGTGAAGCTGTATCTTATGCAGCGGCCAGATTTCAAAGTCAATATGCAATACAGAAACGGATAAAGCTTTCTGAAATTCCCTTAAAGACGCCCACTTTTATTTTGTATATTCTACCCTGAGCTGCCTCACATACTTAATGTGTAAGTAATAGACCGTATTCAGTAATCTACACATAGTAGGATACACACATAAAATTAAATCGGGGCATTTTGATAACATATTTTGTCTATATTTCTGTCTAGTGCATATAGCTGAATTTACTTATGCTGAATGAGTGTGACACAATTCCAACTTACAGACAACTACCCAAGTTACTCCCCCCCACGATAAATTACCTCCTCCACATTCCCTTTCAGCAGCTCTATCCGGGCATGATAAAACAACATGAGGGAGCCCTGGGGAGAAAGGAAGCAGACAGACTGATCAGTGGTCAGCCCTGCCTGACTGGTTATGGCTGAAACACACACTTGAAATTCTAAGCTTACATTTGGAAACTGCTGGAGGAAGGGTGCAAGGAGACTCTCGGCTTCCACAACATTCACTTCTCCTGTACCTAGAAATTCAACAGGAAAAGCTTCAGTCTTCACGAAACAGGGGAGACACTTACAAGCAATTCTCCACATTTCAGTAAAATATAGCAAACACCTATTCGTGGAAAAGATACGAACTGTTAATTTGGCAAGACAGGTCCCACCCATGACTTTAGTTTAAGAAAAGCTCTAGGACCAACTAATTCTTAAAAGTGGAGGGAGTTATCGTTGAGTCCTACCTCGGCTTTCTGGTTTTAATAGCAATATTAACTTAGCCAAAAATTTAATTTTCCACTCAAAAAGAAATCCAATATGAATATGCTAAAGTAGATCACCTTAAACAAATTTTACAGAATGTTTTTAGCAGAGAACAGATACAAAATATTCAGGGACAGAAACCCTCCACCCCCTCTGCCAAATGTTACTATGACAAAAGTCACTGTTTTTCATCTTTACTCAAAAAAAGAAAAAAGAATGTAAACAGATACAGACTACTGGCTCTTAGTGATTTTTTTCCTAATTGTTTTAATGGAAATATAATTAACATGCAATGTTCTATTGGTTTTGAGGGTACAATCTAAATTTCTTACTTACTCAGATGAGAAGTAATCAACTTTCTATGACATAAAACATAATCCAATCCTTACCAAGTATTAGGGAGATATAAGTATGAAAGGCTAGTATAGTTAAGCAGCACAGTGGCGACCTCATGCTTCTTCCTGATGCACCTTCCTGTAGCTGCAGGAGGCCCAACTCCTGTGGGAAGCAAATGCATTTCAGAAGGAGAAAACATGATTGATTGAAAAGTCACATTCAGACACTACAGCGGCCGAGTTCCTATATCTCCACCCTCCAAGAAGGTGGAGTTTATTTTTCAAGAGCTTAGAACAGGGGCAATGCCTGACTTTATATTTTAAACTGGCATAGGATAATCTCACAAATTCTTTCATATTATGTGTTTCTAGGGAAAGGATAAAGGCAGTGCTCATTCCATAGAAATGTTGTATTTCTCTGATAAAAATATTAATTTATTAAAACATGTTGAGGATCTAAGTGCAAGGCATTATGGTGGGCATGAACAAATAGAGGGTTTTTTTTTTACATTTTTTTTATTTAAATTCAATTAATTAACATATAATGTGTTACTGGGTTCAGAGATAGAGGTTAGTGGTTCATCAGTCTTATACAATACCCAATGCTCATTATATCACATGCTCTCCTTAAGGTCAGGAATAAGTACAGTTTTGTCTCCAAAGATCTTTCCATCAAATAGGGAAGACACTACGTGAACACACAGTTGTATTAGAATATGGCGAGTGCCATAAGAAAATTAATGATTCTGAGTTAGGAATACTTGAGCCTCACTGGGAGAGAATAAGGGAGAGTTTGAGGAATAGCTGACATTTATCTCAAACCTAATGGATGGAGAGACTCACAAGAACATTATTTGGGAGGCTGCTGGCTAGGGAGGATATCCAAAATAGAGTAGCAGAAGCACAGAAAACAGAAAAAGCACAGAACCTGTCTGGGGTGGGGGTTGGGAAAAACAGCTTCTTATACTTGTTCTCATACAGTTCTCAAAACCTGCCCTTTTGACTAATAGGGACAGCTATTGCAATAAGGCAATCCTGGTAATAGTGTATTGAGTGTCAGGTTTAATAAATGTTGTACACTACAAAAACAGCCACACGGAAATATAATGAATGAAACTCGGGGAAAATAAAATTTCCTTGCTTAGTTTTATCATGAAACTTATAAAAGTGTAAGGAAACCCAAAACACCATAACTGTACTTGATCCATGTGAATCATAAAATGGGAGACGTGGAAATCGAGCCCAATTTCCTGGTTTTACAGATCCACTCTGTGGTTGCTAAAAGGTTAAGGAAGCATATTTTAAACACACAAGAGTACTAAAGTCCAGCAAGTAGCGATGTTAGTAAAACATAATTTTTAATCCCAGAACTTAGGTAACAAAGATAAAGAAATTTTTAGCTTTCAATAGAAAAGCCATCTCAGCTCCTGAAAAGCACAATCAAGACCCCAATGACTTTTTACTGTCCTGCAAACAAATTGTCAATAATTGTCATGCTAGTTATGAGGATGTGCTGCACTGCCCTCATATTCGGTAAATAATGTTTAATTTTTCCCTTCAAAATTAAGATAAAATTAAATGTGTACCCTGTTTCCCGAAAATCCTATAAATTCTAGTAGTCTGATAATCCGAGCTGGTAAAAGGGAGAGCATCTGCAAGAAGAAAAAAAAAAAGTCTATTTGTTACTGTGTCTATCTACAGGTAAATATTAACCTCCAAACAACTTAAAGTTTTCCTGATTCAGTAATATGAAATATTAGAACCAAGTCTGACCCACTATCACATACTGCACATACGGTTTCATCACTTGTGAATTAATTTTATTTAGCTAAGACGATGAACCTAAAAAATTTAAAAAAAAAACCACCCAAACAACAACGACGACAAAACCCTGGCCTTTTCAGGATTATCTAGAGAATACTTGCTCCTCTTCTGTGCACTGATGAAGTGCTGAGAAGGCAATCCCTCAGTGGCCTACTTGCAAACTAAGATCTCTTTTTAACATCCTTTTCCAGAAAGCAAGTCTGTTGAATTCTGCATACTATGCAGGCATCACGTCAAAGTGAACAGTATGGCACTCCAGCTTTCTAGAACATCCCTGGGGAGCAGTGGGGAGGGGAAATCCAGCCAGGGCAAGCGCAGGTCACCTGCTTGTTCACTTTGCTTAGAAGGAGAAATGGCCATGTGTGTGATTCTATACAGGTTCATCGGCTGGAGCCAATGGTTTGGCTGGACAGTCAGGGATTTGGAAGGAATATCATTAGAATATTAATGACAAGGAAGTCTAGGGAAGAGTATAGAACTCTCTGAACGAGCAAAAAACATGAAGATATTTATGTCCCATGTGAATGCTCACCAAAGCCCGACCTCAGCAGAGGAGGATCTGAATAATCAAGGGAATAGGATGGCCTGTTCTAACAGCCAGCCAGCCTCTTTCCCCAGCCACCCCTATCATTGACCAACTTGGCTCCTGAACAAAGTGGCCACGGTGATGGACACACTCGTGTGTGTTGTTCTCTTTACCAATGCATTGTCTCATTAATTACAGTCAAACCTTAATAAATTTCAAAATCTCTAAATAGCATATTACAATTTGGCAAATACCTATTCAAACTCTATCTCCCTCATGGCATCAAAATCATGCCCCAAGCTATACGGCTACTGCCTCAGCTATTTTCAATTCCAGAGCCGCCATTGCTAAAGCAACAATATTTCTGATGTGGAAATGGAACCGGATTCCTAGCTGCTTATTACCAATACTATTGCCAGTCCATTCAGAGTGCTGCCTGCTTCCCCTTCTGTACAATCCAAACCTACCCTGAGCATGTGCAGAACTTTACAACACATACCAGCCAAAGTCACCACTGGGTCACAACACAAAAAAAAAAAAAAAAAAAATTGATCCCACTCCAGCCATTTGTCAGCCAAACCCAGGTAGAGGTTCGCACACAGTAGAGAAGGCCCTGGAAACCTTAGGTTCTTTTAAAAAAGCTTCTGGTGGCTATTTTATAATTATTTACTTACCAAATTAAAGGCACCTATTCCAAGCTTGACACCCCCTTCAAATTCATAGAAGAACTGTTGTTCATCTTTGTTCTTCTGAATTACATGCAGGATAGAAAGACATTCTCTGGATTGAAGCAAAAAAGTTATCGCATAAGTCTTACTATGACTCTGGAAATTAATATGAAGTCAAATTTCACACTGACACGCTATAAGATAAATGTCATTAGCCAAAATGCTAGGTGATTTTTCAATGGAGGCAGCTGTACTGAGTTTAACCTTAAAGGCTATTTGGGTAAACAGTCATGAAGGAAAAACTGACACACACATTTCTGTCCTGTTTATCAGGAGCAATCTTTCTGGGCTGAACATCAGCATGCAGGACTCCAGAGCCCCAGGACCACAGGGCTGTGACCTCACAGCTTTCCTGCAATGTCTCATAGAAGACTTCCCAGGGGTGCTCAGTCCCTCGGTTCCGGTGCACGCTTGAGCAACCCTACCCTCCACCGAGTGTCTGAGAAGCTACTGCCAAAAAGATGTGAATTTCAGTGTGATCACCATGATCTCAAACAGACCAAATAAATTAGAGCCTGCAAGTAGGAGAGACTGAAAAAGGACAGAAAATTCCATCAAACTGCACCATTTGTCTTTCTTCTTCCTATTCCATCCAAGCAATTCTTTCCGATTTCTCAATTTCTTTTCTGTGCATTTCCCTCCTTCCCTTCGTGTCTTCAAAAGGCAAATACTTATTCAGAGAAATGTAAATTAAAACAATGACAAAGCTATAAAACGGTCACGAACAGGAATTGCTTACCAAATTGACAAATATATATTTCAAAGGTAATAAGAAATAACCAGATATTATGTATCACCTTTGTAATATAATTATAAAGCATACAACTTCATTTATGGTGTATTCTAGCCAAATTTATTTAACCTGAATCCAGTAAACTTACAGATCCAATTTCCAGCTTACAGGGGATATAAGGCTCTAGAAGAATGCTATGGAATAAAATTAATTATGCCCCCTTCCAAGTTCATAGGTTGAAGCTCTAAGCCCCAGTGTGAGGATATATGACCATAGGGATTTTTAGGAGGTAATTAAAGGTGGGGTCCTAATCTGATAAGACTGGCGACCTCAGAAGAAGAGGAAGAGAGAGAGATTCTCTCTCTCTTGGCCCTGTAAGGGCTGAGCAAGAAGGTAGCTATCTGTCTATAAGCCTGAGCTCTCTCCAGATCTAAGACTTCCAACCTCCAGAACTGTGAGAAAATACAATTCTTTTCTTTTTTTTTTTTTAAGATTTTATTTATTTATTTGACAAGGAGATCACAAGTAGGCAGAGAGGCAGGCAGAGAGAGAGGGGGAGGCAGGCTCCCTGCTGAGCAGAGAGCCCAATGTGGGGCTGGATCCCAGGACCCTGAGATCATGACCGGAGCTAAAGGCAGAAGCTTTAACCCACTGAGCCACCCAGGTGCCCCTACAATTCTGTTCTTTAAGCCACCCTGTCTGTAGTATTCTGCTGTGGCAGCCTGAGCAGACTAAGACAAAGAACAAGCTAAATGAAAACTCCAGAATGCCATCAAACAAATCCATGGGATATTCGGCAGGACAACTGGCTTGGGCTTTTCAACAATCATCTAGAACAGACAGTTCTAGAATAAAAGATATTAAATGGACATAAACATAGGATGGAGGAGACAGTCTTGTGTTGCATCCTGGTACAGATTTACCAGCAGTAAAAGAAATTTGGGGCCAACAAGGAAAACGTGAAGATAGACTTGAGTATTACATGAAATGAAGACTTACCCACACAGCAAAGTAAAGATCATTAACTGAAAAAAGCAGGTTACAAAGAGTATGCACATTAAAAAGTACACATATCTTTAGATTTGGATAGAAAATATTCTGAAATAATATATACTCAGGTTTCGCAGCTATTATCACTGTGTGAAAAGAATATGGAGTGTGTATGTTAATAGCTGCTCATCTACCTTCTCCTATTTTCCTAAATATATGTGCCACTTTTGTGATAATAAAGCATTATTTTAATTTTTTTAATAGAAAACCAGTGCTGGCAAAGGAAAGAACAAATAAGACATTCATCTACTTTGGTAAAAGGTGGTTATAGCATGGAGATTGGCAAACTATGGGAACATAAGCATGTTTATTCATCCTATTATTGTCTATGCTTATACTCCACATAGAGTTGAGTAGCTGCAACAGAGATCTTATGACCCACAAGCCAAACATATTTACTATCGAGCCCTTTAAGAAAAAGTTCGCCAAACCAATTATTTTTCAGAATAATTTTGCAATATATATCAAAAGTCTTAAACACAGGTGTATCTTTAACCCAATAAATCTAATTTTATTCTAAGGAAATAGCATGGATAAACACAAAACTTACCCATAAGGAGAGATACTGTATTACTATTCATAATGAAAATGTATAAACAAACTAAATAGGCAACAATGAGAAATTAATTAAGAAGAGAGTCACATGAGTGGCTATATTTATACATACACATATGTGGTATACCCACATAATAGAATGCTATAAAGCCACTAAAATCCACGAACTAAAAATATTTAATGACCTAAATTTGTGACATGAAGTGAAAAAGTAAATTTCAAAATGACATGAAGTATATGATTTCATTATATAAAAAGATAATTATATATGCTCATATGCAGCATTAAGAATGCAAACATCAAAATATCTATAGGATGGCAGGAGGTAGAAATGATTTTCAGAATTCTTTTCTTTTTTAATCAAAATATAAATGTTCTATTTTCTGATAATAGATGATTGTTACAAGATTTTCAAATAACCTGGAGAAAGTGTAAGTGCCCCTGCATGACTATCCCGCAGAGAGACGGTCACTGTTAACAGCCTGGTACATAACCTTCTAGGTGGTTTTATGCTTTAGTAAGAATGCAACCTTTAAAAACCACAAATGGGATCATATAGCATATACTGTCCTATAGGTTATACTGATGATTTTCCTTGAAAATGTATGAGAGCTACCTTATTTTTTAACAAGTGCATATTTTTCTATTCTATGGAATAACTTATTTAACCAAATTCCGTTGTTAAATATTTACGTTGTTTCCAAATTTTCCTTATTATAAACAATGCTGTTAAAAGTGTGCTTGTACATTCATCAGGTACTTTTCCTACATCAAGTACTGTAACTATAGTTAATCTATCACAACTATCCTTGGGATAAATTCCTAGAAAAGGAACTTCTGAGATCAAAGGTGATACACTTTCTTAATTTTGATACATATTGTCAAAACATCCTTCAGGAAAACTCTATCAATTTAGATTCCCACCAACTTATGAGCTCCTCACACTGTCTTTTGCCCTGAATCATTTGTATCACACTTTCATTTGTATTTTTTATTATGGTATATTTGGCCCTGATGAAAACCAAAAGGTTTATTTGGCCAAGTCAGTCACTTATGGTTCCTGATTTTATGTCACACTCAAAAAGGCTTCTGAAATTGACATCATGTATCTACTGATATGATACACTACGAAAGACACAATATCACTTGTATGGTATTCTTGCCATAGATGCAAAATCTGGATGTAATCATGAAGAAATATTAGATTAGTCCTCAGTGAGAGACATTCTACAAAATAACTGCCCAGTATACTGCAAAAATTTCAAGGTCATAAAAATAAAGACAGACTGAGGAACTCTTCCAGATTAAAAAAGACTGAAGAAACATAACAACTAAATGCAACATCCCCGATCCTGGGTTCAGTCCTGGACCAGAAAAAGGACATTAGTGGGACAATTAGAGAAATCAAAGTAAAATCAGTGGAGTAATTGATACTACTGTATCAATGTTAGTTTCTTGGTTTTAATAATTATTACTGTGGTTCTGTAAGTTAACATTTGTGACTCTGGATGAAGAATATATAAACATTCTTTGTAAAAATTCTGAAGTTATTTCAAAGTGAAAATTTTTTTAAATAAAAGTTCAAAAGCTTTTGTGTTTTAGGACTATAAAAAATATTTTCCTTATGTTTTCACTAGTATCCTTTTAAAAATATTTTAATATTTTAATATTAGAGGATCCTGGGTGCCTCAGTCAGTTAAGCATCTGACTCTTGGTTTCGGCTCAGGTCATGATCTCAGGGTTGTGAGATCGAGCCCTGCGTTGAGCTCTGCTCAGCACAAGTCTGCTGGACATTCTCTCTCCCTACCCTACCACTCCTGCTCATGTGCTCTCTCTCTCTCTTTCTCAAATAAATAAAATCTTTAAAAAATTTTTTAATATTAAATATACATGTAATTTATTTTTCTGCTCTCTTTTTCCAGAATGAAAAACCAATTTTCCCAAAAAGTATCTATTTTTCCCACTATTTTGAAAGAGATCTATGTATACATAGGAATTTCACATATTTTTAATTCCCAAGTAAATGCCTGTGTGTACGTACAAAAGTACATGCATGCACACACTGATATGTTTGTGCCATTTTAAGACTACTTGAATTCATTCCGGTTTTTAAGTTTTGATGACTAGAAAAGCAATTAGCTCTTTAACATCTTTTTATATCATCTAAAAAGTATTTCTTTTTCTCTCAAATATTTTATTTATTCATGAGAGACAGAGAGAGAGAGAGAGAGAAAGGGAGGGAAGCAGAGGCAGAGGGAGAAGCAGGCTCGCCACGGAGCAGGGAGCCCAATGCAGCATTCGATCCCAGGACCCTGGGATCACAACCAGAGCTGAAGGCAGACACTTAACCGACTGAGCCACCCAGGAGTCCATATCATCTAAAAAGTATTTCAAGAATGGTGCTTGGGTGGCTCAGTCGGTTAAGCGTTTGCCTTCGGCTCAGGTCATGAACCCAGGGTCCTGGGATTGAGTCCCGCATCGGGCTCCTTGCTCAGCAGGGAGCCTGCTTCTCCCTCTACCACACTCTTTGCCTGTGCGTGTGCTCTCTCTCTCTGTCAAATAAAAGAAAAAAAAAATTAAAAAAAAAAAAAAGATTTCAAGAGGAAAACTAAAAACAATAGGTCAATTTCCCAAAACTCTCCCCTACCTCCACAATTTTGAATGGAATACAATTTTATGAAAATTGGGTAAAATTATCTCTTAAAATACTAAATCTGAGTTCTGCTCTCATTAATGGGGATCTGTTTCTAATAATGACACACATACTAGCTTATATTAACCCTCCCACAGATACCAATTATAAAATTTGGAATTTAAATATATATTTAAAATGCATTTTCAGGCACTGGAAAGTGAAAACAAAAAGTAGTGAGAAACCGGAGAAGAGCTGAAGTTTGAAAGATGGGAACATCTCTCACAGCGACTTTATATTTACATGGCTAGTCAGTTGAAAGTACTCTTGAATCCACTCAACTTGGGGTGCCTAGAACTGATACAGAAAGCCACAGTCCTATTGTTGGGGCACCGGGCTAGCTCAGCTGGTCAAGTGTCCAACTCTTGGTTCTGGCTCAGGTTGCGATCTCATGAGTCCTGAGACTGAGCCCCAGGTTGGGCTAGGTGCCCAGGGAGGGAGTCTGCTTGAAGATTCTCTCCCTCTGCCCCTCCCCCCAAGCTTGGGCACACCGTACATTCTCTCTCTCTCTCAAATAAATAAATCTTTATGAAAAAAAATTTGACACGGCATTGTGGGGCTTATAATATATATAAGTGTACTATTATAAGAATAGTATAAAAGACAAGTGGTCAATGAAACTATATTTTCACAAAGTTCTTATATTTTATGGGCAATAGTACAATATTAACTCTAGGTTGACTGTGATAAGAAGGATATTATAATCACTAGAGTGATCTTTAAAAAAATTAAAGAGGGCTACAGCTAAGAAAATAATAGAGTGATTGATTACACTGGAATACATATGTTTTTAAAATTTTAGGGGCACCTGGATGGCTCAGTGGGTTAAAGCCTCTGCCCTCGGCTCAGGTCATGATCTCAGGGTCCTGGGATCGAGCCCCGCATCGGGCTCTCTGCTCAGAGGGGAGCCTACTTCCCCCTCTCCCTCTGCGTGCCTCTCTGTCTACTTGCGATCTCTCTGTCAAATAAATAAATAAAATCTTAAAAAAAAATTTTAGTAATGCAGTAAAAGGCAAAAAAAGAAGTGAGAAAACCAAATGAGGCAAGAGAACAAGAAAAATGGTAGCCACAAGCTCAAACATACCATTTGTTATACTGAATAAAAAAGCAAGACCCAACTATAAGCATCTATAAAAACTGCAATTTAAATATAAAAACAAAGAAAGGTTTAACGTACAAGAATATATGTCATGCTACACTTAACACTAACTATAAAAAAGCATGAGTAGCTATATTAATGTCAGACAAAACAGACTTCAAGACAAATATTTATTATAAGGAGTTAAGTAAAGACATTTCATAATGATAAAAAGGTTAAGTCATTGGGAAAATAAAATAATTAAAATATATATAAACCTAAGAACAGAGGCTCTAAATATACAATCCAACACTGACAGAACTAAAGAGAGAAATGGGTGATCCCAGAATCAAAGTTGGAGATTTTTTACTCTGTGAGCAAGTGATAGAGCAACTAGATAAAAATCAATAAGGATATAGAAGATATGGACAATAGTATGGTCCACCTTAACTGAGCATTTGAATCACTGCAGAAAATTCTATCAAGCAGTGCTGCTCTAGAGTCTGGACCAAAGACATACCTGTAATTTTAAATATATAAATTGATTTTAGGAGAGAAGAAACTAAGATTATGTAATTAGAAATTCTGTCAGTACCTTTTTTTCAGCTATTTTTCTCAAGTTTGCATTTAAACTTAAATTCTGTTGTCCTGTAGTACTGAATACATACACAGTAAGCCAAAAAAATCAAGTGCATTTTTACCAACACCAAATAAAACCTAGTCATACTTTATGAGGATTTTGAAGTATGAATTGGATAGAAAATTACCATTTAAAAATGACATCTTAATTTTTAACTTACTTATATATTTGGTAACTTGTCCTAATTTTGAGTCCACCTTTGATGAAGTTGATCATATTTTCATCCTGAAAACAATTCAGTTAAATAATCAGATCATCGAGCAAAAGATTCTTACACTGTACAATTATATATCTGTGTGATTAGAATAAAACACTATCTTTTGAGGACATATTTTTTAAATTAAAACATTCTTCTTGCTTTACATTTGAAATGCTCTTCTGTAATTTTCCTTCCAAATTAGATGGCAATAAATGAACACATTTTAAGCATTACTTCAAGCAAGTAATTAAGGAAGTAATCCTTACCACTTAGTGGACAAATATGTTAGTCCAAATCTATTGTGATAAACATCATCTAATGCACAATTTTCTTCTGGGTTCAACAGAATCCAAAATGGGTGATTTAAGAATATGCGCTAAGGACAAACCTTCCAGTCCATCACACTCCAGTAAATGGGATGATGGTTCTTCTTTTGCACGGTACTTTAACATTCGGTCTATTTAACACCATAAATTTCACTTGTATACACTTTTAGAATAAAAATTATTGATCTGGATTCTAAACTGATTGTGACCAATACACAGTTTTGTTTTGGAGAAAAAAAGTCATTTCACTTTTCTTTGCCTATGGGCTTCAACCATAAAGTTGAGGCAGAGGGCCTAAATGAATATCATTTTCATGGTCAGCATTCTAGGATTCCAAGAGAATCACTTAATAAATTATATCAAAACCTGCTTAAAAGAACTTAATCTAACAGTGCTAATGGAGACAGTCCCATATTTCACATTTCCAAAGAGAATATTTTTCTAGTCTATTGATAATGGAGAGATAATCTGGTATTTATTTCCTGTGGCATCCTTCCAAAGCAAGAGGAAAAATTACTTTAGCTTACAATTTTCATTATTAAATATTTAACATTTAAATATTCTAAAAATCAATAAATGCAGAATTCACTATGCAACTTAAATGTTTATCTTCTTATTTTAAGGAATCTTATGATTACACAAGTTCCAAGATTGGACAGGGAAGAACTTCCTAAGTCACATTAAAATCTGCCTCAAATAACAATATTTCATTTCATGATTCACCGAACATTTACTGAATGACTATTTTACACCAGGCATCTGAATGCGACATCAGACAAAAGCAATACAAGGTGCTAAGGGCTGGAGTCATGCACACAGATGGAGATATGCACAGGATGTCAGGAGAGCACAGAGCAGGGGAAGGGGTGGCATGGAGAGGTCCACAGAAGCTTCCTGGAAGCATCGTGGCTTAAGGCACAAAAAAATGATTAGGAAGTGGCCAGATTAAGGAAGGCAAAGCAGATGCAGACCTTGCGAGCCAGGGAAAACTCAAGCAGCAGGAAAGGCAAGGAAGCATTAATTATCACGGCGTGCTTGGCCACCTGGGCTTACTTAAATCAGCGCTGCCACAGAAGCTTCCGCAAAGACAGAACAAAAGAGTAAGAAAGCTCTCTACCCGTGCCACTCAGGTATGCAACACACCTGTCAGTAGCATCTGAGGACATGGGTAAGAGGAGAGGAGGGAGTGTGGGAGAAGATACCAGTTTAGTTTGAAAAAGCCTCCCCCTCCCTTGCTGATATTCTGATATGGAACCACTGCCATAGTCCGTGAGAGCAACTCAACACTATAACACTACAATGACAAGGTGACAGTCGCATCTGAGAAGGCACTCAGCTGCACAACAATGAGCTGGGTTAAGAGAAATTAGAGCCAGAGGCTCACTAGGTCGCTATGCCGTCTAGAGAAGAGTTGATGAACACCCCTCACTAGAACATCGGAGAAGGAAGAGGAAGAGATGCTCCCTGCTAAATCTTCACAAGGTAAAAGAAACATGAGCATTAAACTAGATATGGAGGCATGAGGAAGAGGGAGGAGTCTTGGCTATCTCCCAGATGTTTAATTACAAGTCCCCACATATAAAATAAGCCTTCAAATCCCAGATTTGATTGTCATATCCCCATTTGGAAAACACATCGGAAAAACTGGGGGGCCTCCGTGACTAGCATTATGTTTACCAAGGCATTAAGAATGTGGTTTTCAACCAGACTTCATAATACATAGGGTTTTAGGGAACAGGATCATAGACCAGATTGGTTCAATTTTACCAAATCAGAATCCAACCTAAGAAGTCCATTTCCAGGGAAAAAAAGAAAAAAAAAAAAAGAAAAAAGAAAAGCTACTCTCAATACAATGTAAAACATTGTGATTGAGGAAGAGTTTCAATTTTACAATTGCATTTCTGCCCCCTTACAATCTTGACCCTACCTCTATCCCCAGTGTATCCATCACCACCACCCATGGGGCCTTGATGTTAAAATCCATGTTTTTTAGAAGTGCTGAAAGATACAATGTTAGATAAGGCACTGGTTGTAACAGTTCCTAGAAGTCAAATTAAAATGTTCCTTAAAAAAAAAAAAAAAAAAAAAAAATGTCCCTTAAAGAAAGGTATTCATGGTTTGGTTTAGTGACTTTTTAAATCTGCTCTTCCAAGGGAAGAAATAAAAAGCAAGAAAGGGGCATGAGAATAGAAAGAGGGGAGAAAATAAAATCTGAAGTATATATGAAAAGCCTGGCGCTCCAAGCATGCATACCTGAGCTTTGCTGAAGCATCTTGTGTAAGAAGAGAACGGCCAACGATGAAGATCCCTCTTTTGCCCAGGGCCTGTGGCCCTCTACCATTAGCAAATGCAAAGAGGGATAATCCCACACTTCTCATACAGGGAAGCATCCAGAAATTCGGTGCAGTAGTTGCAAAACAGTTCCTTTACAAGGCAGTGGTTCCCAATAGACTGAAATTCGAAACAGACTCCAAGTGCATTTGAGTAGGAACAAAGCCCCCTGGGGTCATTTTTCAAAGTTTATCAGAACAACAAGTATCTTCCATCACAAGTCAAAGTCAAAAGAACTGAAGCGCTGACATTGAATGAGCCCCATTTTTTCTATGTAGTACTGGCAGGCTTCCCCGGCATTACTGATTCGAAGCCAAACATTTATTACCTGAACAAACGTGAGTGCTGCTTTCTGTAGGAGACACTCGGCATAACAGATTTCGGCATGCATTTCCTCTATTAAAAACAAATAAAATTACATTAAGGAAAATCCTATGTCCACAGTAATTGCTCTGAGATGTTCAGGAAAGACTCGTAGCTCCATGAACCCAAGAGAAACACAAAAATCTAGGTTGCTTTGGTACTTCCATAAGAGCAGAACGATGACCTCGGTTCTCAGTCCCTCGGCAAGATTTTCCTAGAATGTGTAAAAGGATTTAAGGAAGTCATCTTTGGCCCCACTCAAATATAACTGCAAAGAGTCAGGCGCTTGATGCCAGAGACCCAAACTCAGCTCACAGGAGGAAACCAAAATTTAAAAGCACTTAAAAAAAATTACTCTTTAACTTAATAGTAACACATAAGGTTAACCCAGTTGGAGAGACTGAAAAAACTATCTTAAATTTATGAATTCTAGCTTCTAAAATATGACGGCACAATAATCATGGCAATGATTAGACACATTATTAACTTAAAGAGAAAGCAGCAATTCTCTGGAGTTCTGTGAAGTATGGACCAGCATGCCCAAGTCATGACTCTTCACACACAGAAGACATGATCTAAAAAGAGCTCACACTAGCACAACTTCAGGCTATTTTGATCACTGAGCACAGGAACAAGGCACTCACAAAAGGGACTCTGTAAAGCTATGTATATCCCAGGGACATATGGAATATCCCCAAAACACATGGCCTGTCTTCCCAAACAATACCTTACACTTGCAGAGATTGGGGTGGGAGGGAAATCTTTACATTTTTGCATAAACAAAATCAGTAGATTCCTGTTTTATCCATGGGATGCAAACTGGCATTTTATTTGAGTAAATGAGCTTGGGGGATTTAACAGCCTGGGTTGGAGAAAATGTTCTGCCGTGTCATGGGTATCCAACTCTCTCTGCTGCTGACCACCTTGTTTATAAAGTCTAGCTGGTAATGTCTTCACTTCACAGCTAAAGAATCAAATGAGGAGCTGCGCAGAACTCACTATGGAGAGTAAGCCCTTGGTTTTTGTTAGCTACTTTCACTAAGACTACTGCCCTCGGTCCATGTTGGACTTTTTGGTAAAAGCTCAGAAAGCAGGACATTTTTATGTGATGTAAATAGCTGAAAAATAGGGTACTTACGTGTTTGTGTGAGTGCTGTTAAGTCCAAGTGGATAAGGACCAGCTCTGTGTCTTTCACTTACACACACAGACCCCAACCCCCATCCCTGCCACCTGATACACAACAGGCTGGTTCTCACAACCTGGGTGCAATCCCGACCATGCTCACAGGCCAAAGGCTGAATTTACAAAGAAGTTACTAGGCAGCGGAGATCCTTCCCCAGCCCGCCTCCTGCTGGGGGCCAACCTTGCAGATTTAGGGCCTGTGTGCATTCTGGCAGCCAACCCCAGCCAGGGTCTCGGTCCTTCAGAGCGTCTCACCTCTACGTGTGCCCCCGGATTTTCTCAGTGTTCAGGAGAATGAAAAGTGGAGCCTTCGATTTTTAAAGAGCCACCAGAATTTCCTCTTCCTAAGTACATTTGTAATGGAGTGGAAATAGTTTTGGAATTCCTCACTTTGAAAGTCCGTTCAGTGACACAGATTGCTGGCTTGGGCATGTGTGGGGAAGGCCAGGGGTGCTCCTGTGATGAAGCACAGGTGTGTAAAGGGAGGAGTGTGAAATGAGTCTGGAAAGGTAAGTCGAGGCTCAGCCATGTCAGAGACCGGGCCTGACTCAATAGGTAACACTGGGTCTGTGCAAAGATCTGAGCAGAAGGATTGGGTGCCTCAGGGTTAAACTAAAGATGAACAAACCTCAGAGCAGCCAAAGGATGGGAGAAGAAGGCAGAGATAAAAGGCAAGGAAATCTGAACTCTGGATACCAAATGTGAGCATCCTTCCCGTTAAATCCCTTTCACAACCTAAGTACTGCATTTACATATCTGTTTTTAAAGGGAATTTGAAAACCATTCAGGGCAATATGCCAGCCCCGAGAGAAGAAAGGGCGTGTTCCATGTTAAACCCAGGAAAAGTTTAATTAAATATATTGACTCCTGCAGACAACCAGCCACTCAAGGGTATAAATGAAAATTACCAAGAGGAAAAACAAATCACATACTAAAGCTACAATGTTTTGACACGCTCCCTTGAACACAAAGTCTGTTTGGGTTGCAGTGGCAGCAAACTCATTAGGGATAAAATGCAACTTAATCTATAAAAGTCGCATTCCTTCACTCTGCTCGATTTATATTGGGCAGTTCCCCAGTTCTCAAAATTAACCATTTGGCATTTATGAATAGGTACCTTACCAGAACATCTCTTAATTATAATTCCTTAGTCTACGGAAGGAAACAGCTTTGCCCTGCACTAAAATGTTAGCTAAGCATGCCTTTGGATGTAAAAGTCTAAATAAACCTGTTTTTCAGACTGTGCTATAGTCATAAGCTAATTTATGTTTATTATTTTCTAATTAAGACTATTTTTTAAAGCGGTTTTAGGTCTGCAGCAAAACTGAGAAGGTACAGAAATTTCCCACGTATCCCTTGCCCCATGCGTGCTTAACCTCCCCCTGATGTATTGATGAACTTCCGCGGACACGTCATAATCACCCAACGTCCACAGTCTACATTACAGTTCCTACTTGGTGACGTGCATTCTATACGCTTGGACAAATGTATAAAGACATGTATCCATCCTTATAATATCTTACAAAGTTTTTTCACTATCCTAAAACTCCTCCGGGCTCCACCTAGTCATCCCTAGACCCCATCCCTGGGCAACCACTGATCTTGTCACTGTCTCCACAGTTTGGCCCTTCCCAGAATGTCATACGCTTGGAATCATATAGCATGATGCCTTTTCAGATTGGTGTCTTTCACTCAGTAATATGCATTTAAGGTCACTCTGTGTCTTTTCATGGCTTGATAGTTCATTTCTTTTTAGTGCTAAATAATACTCCATTTGCCTGGGTGGACCACAGTTTATTTATCCATTCACTTATTGAAGGATATCTGGGTTGCTTACAAGTTTTGGCAATTATAAATAAAGCTGCTATAAACATCCACATGCAGACCTAAGTTTTCAGCTCCTTTGGGTAAACATTAAGGAGATTGGTTGCTGGATTGTATAGTCAAAGTATGTTTAGTTTTGTAAGAAATTGCCAAACTGTCTCCCAAAGTAGCTGTACAATTTCACATTCCCACGAGCCATGAATAAGAGTTCCTTTCACTCTACATCTCTGCCAACATTTGGTGGTGTTGGTGTTTCAGATTATGGACATTCTAATAGGCGTATGGTAGTATCTCATTGTTTTCTTTTTTAATAATAGTAATAAGTAAATAAGTATATTATCCCAGATTTTCTGGATTATGGACATTCTAATAGAATGTGTAGTGGTATCTCATTGTTTGTTTTCTTTTTTAATAATTAGTTATAAGTAAATAAGTAAATTATTTCAGATTTTCTAAAGTGCTATGTACAAAAACATTATAAAAAGGTAAGAACACAGCACCATCTACTTTCAAGATGTCTAATATAGGAGTGATTCATCATTTCCCTCATCCATATGTGAACATTTTGTTCTCTTTTCTACAAGCCTACTAGACAAAGTGTGGGGTACAGTGGAAAGAACTGTGGCTTGCAGAAAGGCAGATCAGCTTTGAACCCCACTCTACGTGGGGGGGGGGGGTTTCTACGCTACGTGGGGAATCCTGGACCATTAACCCAACTATTACCAGTAGTTACTTTCTGCAGGGTGAGTATGATGGGAAAGGGAAAAAGATATTCCATTTCCTTTATATTGTACACTTGTGTATTGAATTTTATGAGTATGATCATGTTTTAACTTTTCAAAGACAAGAAAAACTTAATCTTTAAACGAGTCTTACCTTCAGTCAGCTGTTCCAATGATCCTCTAGAAAGAAGACTTGAGAAAGATTCTACAACCGTGCATTTTTTCCTGTATCTGTGGAGAATAAGCAGAAGGGGAGATGGGAAAAAGAAAGAAAAAAATGACAATAAATCAGGCCAGGCTCCTTTTCTTGACATTCATTTTTGTCACAGTCACACCAAAGAGGTACCAAGGAGGAACGCTAAACCCTCAAGTCTACAGCGCAAAGACCACCCTTTTCAACGCTGCACACCCAGCGCCCAGCACTGGGCTGGAATCCTGTGAGCACTCCGCCCGTGCTTACTGGACACGTGAGTGGACAAACCCACACGAAACAATGAACACTAACCCTGCCAAGCACCTGCCCTGATCTGTTTGGTTAAAATCAATATTTTTGGGGTAAGAGGCATCCGCAGGTCAAGAATCACTTAGGGGCAATATTTGGAAACTCTCTTCATTTGTAGGATGGCAACATAATTACATGAGGACATAGTTTCATGTTAAACTTCACCAATGCTAGTTAACAGCTATTGCTGGGGTCTTGCTATACACACAGAGCAAAGACTAAAATAAAACTGAAAATCCGTCTCACTTTCACCAACCGTAAGTGTTCAAATACGTCCTTTTAGACAAATAAAGCTCTTCCTTCTGAATAGGCAGCATCTCCCATATAAAAGGACATACTGGCTCGGCAGGCAGTAGCTGAACTCATCCATTCCAGAGATGAGAGATGTGTGCTGTTGACCCCACAGATGTCTCCCTCAGTTCTTCTCTGTGGCTCAAGCTACCGAAGGAAGGAAGGAAGGAAGGAAGGAAGGAAGGGAAGAAAAGAGTGAAAAGAAAGAAGGAAGGGGGAAAAAAGGTGGAGGTATAGATGCCAAGTGTTTGGCCAAACAAGAATCTACTATAATTCCAAATAGGAAATTTTAACTCTATTACATAGAACTATATGAGGCCAGGAAGCTTTGGAGTACAAGTCCCTACTACAATTGCGGTGAACGTCAAACAGGGGTCTGCATCAGGCAAACCACACTCACTCTGTCACACAGACATAAAGGTTTGTAGTTGTATCCCGAGTAGTTAATTACTCAGTTCATACTTTTGGCAGGTTTGTAATGCGTCCTTCATGGCAGAAATGCCGTTTTGGATGTCCTGTTGCTCGAAGGTCATGACGGCCTGCAACACCACAATGGTACTGTAGCCCAAGGCATGGTACATACTCTCCTTAGCCCTGGGGGGAAACACAGGGAATTAATACATTCGAATTCAACTTAAAAGCATGCAGGTCTTGCCTGATACTAATCAGAAGAAATCTTAGCAAATGCATATCGTGACTTTGATAGTGATAACTTTTACTCCTACACCATAATCACTGAAATAATACAGACTGAGAAAGGCATGTCCTAAAAAACTCAAACATTAAGGACTTTCCAAATTAAGCCTACAGAGGCCTCACAGAATGTTCCAGGTTGAAGCAGAAGCCGACCATTGTTTTTCTCTGTTTCAGCACAAGGGGGCAGCCTGCGGACTCTTTTCCTTGAAAACATTTCAAAGCAAACCAATTTTTCCCAGTTGAACACCAGGCAATATACTTACTATCTTTAGCTCTGATATAAGTACTAAAATAAAGGCCACTAGAAATCCATTTTGTGACTGGGAGATTCTGATATAGAATCCGGAGGCCAAAGGAAAACAAGATTTTTGCAATAAATTAGGTCAGCCACAATGGGCCCAGGCAAAAGTACGTTTTAGACCTCATATCTAATCTAATCCCATTATCTGCAATTCCTGATTAAAGTTCTTGACAATGCCAATTACTAAATTATCAGTGAGAATTGCTTGGATTCTTAAGGGCATTGATTAGTCTTAATGTATGGCACATCCCAGACTTTCGGGCTGTGAAAACCTCACCATCTCTTTCTCAAAACTTCTTATTAGATCAATTTGTTATAAGATTTAAAACAGTAATGCACGATTCTGTTTTTAATTCAAATATAATGCACAACAGCCCACAGCTACGCAAAACAAATGCAAGCCACATTATTCTTTTCCCCCGTGGAAATAGTCTAAACATCCTTTGGTAATTTGCAGTTTGCCCTGATTAGTGAGGTCACTGGCTGTTCGAGAAAAAACCGCAGGGAGTTAGGAGCAGTGCAAAGTTAATCATTTATTGTGGTTTTAAACTCACATTTTAAACCCAAAGCTCCAAGAGGAAAACAGCGATTCAAGTGGGAAAAACATATGTTTAACAGTGAAACTTGAATAAAGATCAGAGACTATAAAACTTGACCAAATAAAATACTCCATCACTTCTTTTCATTCAGTGTTATGACCAGCTGGGTGTCTGAGACAGAGAAAAAAGGAATCCTGTGTGAATAAAAAACGAAGGAGACAGGCAGGCAGGCTGAGAGGGGAGAGACAAAAAGAAAAAGGTAGGCAGGCCGAGAGAGGAAAACAGGGAAGTAGAGAGAAGATGGAGAGAGAAAGAAGTCTGAGGGACTGGGGAGTTCAGAGGGAAACAAGGCAGGAGACAAGCAGGGCAGACATGTGTTGAAGACAACACTGGACAATATCCTTCAGCTGTGGGCCATACCATCTATCTTATCATCTGTTCCTAATGTCTGAAATACTCACAGCTCTTCTACATCATAATAGAATGACCACAGCAGCTTCTGAGGAGGTAATGTAATTTTTTTAACTGAAGTGTATAATTGACATAGGATGGTATATTAGTTTCCGGTGTACGACATACTGATTTGGCAATTCTATACATTATGCGATGCTCACCACCACGAGTGTAGTAAGATTGAAAGTCTGTGATCAGAGTCCCATTACCATACTGATCGAAGAAATGAGATTCCCACTATTGTGCTCAGTAACCCTCTAAAAAATTGTTAGGGCGCCTGGGTGGCTCAGTCAGTTAAGCATTTGCCTTCAACTCAGGTCATGATCTCAGGGTCGTGGGATCGAGCCCCACATCTGGCTCCCTGCTCAGAGGGGAGTCTGCTTCTCCCTCTCCCTCTGCCTCTCCTCACCAACTCCCGCTCATGCTCTCTCTCTGTCTCTCAAATAAATAAAATCTTAAAAAAATAAGAAAATAAAAATAAATGGAAAATTGTTATATAAGGTCTAAGCTTCATCCAAGCAAGTGACTGTGTCTGAAGGCACAACGTAAGACTATTCCTGTCAAGCTCCAGGCACACCGTAGAGCTGGGGACTGTGGCCAAGGTGATGCCTAGTATCGGGGCTGAGCATGGGTGTTGCTGCCACATTTGAAAAATGAACAGATATTATTAACTGAAATCAAATTGCTTAACTTGTTTATCACATAAATAGGGAGTCCCAACAACATTTTTTATTATCTTAAATTTCTTTTGAACATTTGAGATTAGTATATTCTAGTTCTTCTCATCCCATTTCAAAGGAAACTTTTTTCAATATTTAAGCTCTAAAGGAATATCCCTAAAAACATTTCACTGAGGAAAGCAAAATGAAGCTCTATAAAACTACATACGGTGACAATATTTGAACACATATAGAAATTAAAATATGAGAAAGAATCAGAAACTTTCTACTGATTAAATTTGAAAAGACAGATTTCTTAGCTGGCTATTAAAACTGACCATCAGTAGGCAGTCTCCACCAAATTAGCTTAGAAATATTCAGGTGGAAATGCAGATAAATTAACTGACAAGTATGACCTCAAAGAAAGAATCATCAGAAACATCTGAAAAAAATATATTTTATCTTTAAGAAATAAAGTTAATTACCACGGTCGAAGCAATTCTAAGGCATCTGTAAATTTGTTACTTAGAAATAAGTTCAGTGCCACTTCACATTCTTCTAGGCCACACTTGAGATCCACCTTGTTTGATGTTGACCTAAAGACCAAGAAAAAACACACAGAATGTCTATAGCTTTTACTATAAGCACGTTGTTGCATGTGTGTGTGCATATACACTTTGGAGACAGAAAGGGGGGAATTCTAACTCTACCACTGAGTAGCTATGTCTTTAACCTTCTGAAGCCTGACTTGCTCATCTGTAAAATGGGACCACCACCATCACCTACTTCATGAAGCTGCTGTGAGGATGGAAGAAACTGACAAACAAGGCTCACAGCAGGCACAAAGACCACAAGCAGGGGAACTACCTTTACTCATAGGAGACGAGAAGTTACTGTGTTTCAGTTTGATCATGTAGGGGGAAAAAATATGCTTCAACGGAAAACTATGCATTATTGTGCAGACTGTAGAAGAGACCCCTTTGGATTGCTTTTTGATTCTAGGGAACTACCTTGCAACTCTATAAACTCTATTTTCTTTTTTAATTAGAGTATAGTGGACACACAATGCTTCATTAGTTTCAGGTGTACAACAGTGTTTCAACTTCTCTTGCTATTCTCACCACAAATGTAGCTGCCATCTGTCACCATACAATGCTAGTCTAATATCATGGACTATAGTCCCTATACTGTGCCTTTTATTCCCACGACTTATTTACTCCCCAAGTGGAGGCCTGTATGTCCCACTCTCCTTCACCCATTTTGCCCATCCACCCACCCACCCCATCCCTCTAGCAACCATCAGTTTGTTTTCTATATTTATAGGTCTGATTCTGCATTTTGTTTGTTTATCCATTTGTTTTGTTTTTTTAGATTCCACACATAAGTGAAATCACATGGTATTTGTCTTTCTCAGTCTGACTTATTTCACTTAACATTATATCCTCTAGGTCCACCTATGCTGTTGCAAATGGCAAGATCTCATCCTTTTTTACGGCTGAGTGATATTCCATTGTCCCTATACACCACAACTTCTTTATCCATTTATCTATGGATGGACACTTGGGGGTCCATATCTTCTGTATCTTGGCTTCCATATCTTGGCTATTATAAATAATGTGAATAACCATGGGGTGCATAATCTTTTTGAATTAGTGTTTTCATTTTCTTAGGGTAAATACCCAGCAATGAAAATGGATCATATGGCATTTCAATGTTTACTTTCTTGAGGAACTTCCATGCTGTTTACCACAGTGGCTGTGCCAGTTTACATTCCCACCAAGAATGCACGAGTGATTCCCTTTTCTCCACATCCTGGCCAACATTTGTTATGTCTTGTCTTTTTTTTTTTTAATTTTAGGCATTCTGACAGATACAATTGATATCTCACTGTGGTTTTGATTTGCATTTCTCCAATGATTAGTGATGTTGAGCATCTTTTCATGTGTCTCTTGGCCATCTGTATGTCTTTTTGGAAAAATGTCTATTCAGGTCCTCCACCCATTTTTTAATTGGTTTGGTTTTTTAGTGTTGAATTGCAACTCTGGAAATTGTAACTGATAGCAATGCAAAATAATTGTCTATAGACATGTAAATTCTATCCTGACTAGTAGAGGTTCAATTACCTCTTCTCCTTCATCGTACAAAAAGCTAGTTTTGCTGACTTTGGACATTAATTTCAACATTCTTTTACTCCATATAAATGTGTGCTGCTTCGACTTCTCTGAATCTATTATAACATCTGCCTAGTTTCCTCACTGATTAACGAGTTAAGTAAAATCTTTGACATGTGTTCATTTCTACATCTATATAATCATCATGATTTTATCCTTTATTAAAAATTATCTGTTCTTTAAAAAAAATTATCTGTTCTTTGATAGAAATTTTGCTCTTTAAAATTAGGGCCCTCAGGGTGCCTGGGTGGCTCAGTCAGTTAAGTGTCCACCTCAATTCCAGCTTGGATAGTGATCTTGGAGTTGTGAGATGGAGCCTTGTGTTGGGCATGGAGCCTGCTTAAGAATCTCTCTCTCTGCTTGTGCCCTTCCCCCCCACCAAAATAAACAGATAAATAAATAATAAATAATAAAATCAGAGCCTTCTCCAAATTGTTTGTGTAACTTTTTTTTTTTTTTTTAAGTAGGTTCCCTGCCCAGCATGGAGCCCAACACAGGGCTTGATCTCAGGACCCTGAGATCAACACCAGAGCTGAGATTATGAGTCGGATGCTTAACCGACTAAGCCACCCAGGAGCCCCTGTGTAACAACTTTTCATAGGAAAATGTTTCAGTAAGTAAATGAACAGTATGATAATTTAAAAGAACTTAAAGTCACATTTCCATGCCGCCAACCTCTCCAAATTCCTTCCTTCAAGCATGAAAACAAAATCCCACTTCAGTTACTCTTCTACTGGAAAACGGGTTCTGATGATTTTGCCCAAATGCAGGCTAATGTTAAGTGCTCTGAGCACATTTAAGGTAGACGAGGCTAAGCTGTGATGTTCAATAGGTTAGGGGCATTAAATGCATTTTCAATTTATGATGGGCTCATTTGGGATGTAAGCCCACCATAAATCAAGGAAGATCTAGAAATGTTGATGCAGTAGTTACTTAGGAAACTATCAGATGAGTTAGAGGTTAACCCTGAGGAAGAGACTCGTATTTCTAAAGAAAGCTCAGATTTCCATAAGCAGAGACATACGGAATGAAATCGTAATGTGAAAAATAAATGCCTTTAAGATCCTTAGAAGTTATTTTCAGCTTCATTTCCATTCATCAGTCTTCAAATTATTATACCCCTTCGTAGTACTGTGAGAGCTGAGTCCTAAGGCAAACTGCCAAAGCCATGAGTGTTAGGAACACACTCATAATTAGCTGAAGTTCCAAATGCAAAATCTCAAATGCTAAAGACCTGGTGTATAACTGAAAGTTTAATAAACCTATAAGGATAGGTAAGAAACCCTTTCTCATGGTACTAAAACATAGCTTTCACAGAGTCGCCTTTAATATCTGATAAAGGAACAACATGTGTGTTCGAAAAGAAACAACTCATTATGTTAATTCTAGAATGGGCAGGAAAGGAATATTACTTAGCAATTGTGATATTACAAAGAATATTAATGGAAAGGAAAAATGTAATGATACATTAACTTTTAAAAAGCAGGTACAAAAAAAGAATGGAGAGGCAGGGTATAAAATTAATAAAATTTTTAAAAAGCAGGTTACTAAATAGTATATTGAACATGATCCCAATTATTAAAGAAAAAGGCACTCGCTCTATATATAAAGAGAAAAAAAAAGATACACATACACACACACACAAAGTTACAGTGATGGTAATACACATCTTTCTCTCTCCTTTGTGCTTTTCTATATTTCATGAATTTTCCACAATCAACATTTCTTAAAATGCTTTTTAAGCCAAGGTTACAAGAAGAATGTAAGTAGAAAAATAATCATACTGCAACATTCAAGGAAAACGCTATGGCTCCATCCATATCAGATAGAAGCATATGCCCAGGAAAAAGATGAGAACGAATACAGTTTAAAAGGTCATACTTGGGGCACCCGGGTGGCTCAGTGGGTGAAGCCTCTGCCTTCGGCTCAGGTCATGATCTCAGGGTCCTGGGATCGAGCCCTGCATCGGGCTCTCTGCTCAGCAGGGAGCCTGCTTTCCCCCTCTCTCTCTGCCTGCCTCTCTGCCTGCTTGTGATCCCTCTCTCTCTCTCAAATAAATAAATAAAATCTTAAAAAAAAAAAAAAGAGGTCATACTTATGGTGAATGTTTCTCCTTCCTTCCATTTTCTCCAATGCTTGGCAATGTGGTTATAATATTTTATAAAGGAAATTGATGATTTAAAAATTTTTAAGATACAAAAGACTCAAAAGGGAAGGTATGCCCCAAATGTTGAATTTAGCTTGGTTTCTTTTTATGTAACAGCACCATCCATTCACTAGTCCTTTAGCAGCTCTGGCTCTCCTTCCTGAATTTATAAAATGGACACTACACCTGCCTATTTTACCAGTCAGTAAAATACAAAGCCCTGTTCTAACATCAACATTACAATTCACCAAAGGGTTGTACTGCTGACCCTGTTGTCCCGAAAACACCTGCACCCCCTTCCTGACCTGCTCACATTAGATGATCGGAGCCGTCCAGAAGCTAGTTTTGTATCAAGTGATGCAAAGGGACGGCTGCTTGTTGCCATATCTGTGCGAGAAAACCTATTAATAAAAAAAAAAAAAAAAAAAAAAAAAACAGAATGAGGTTTTTATTTCTTTGTCCTACAGGAAAAGTCCACATAAATTTAAGTATACAACATAAGACCTTCAATTATTTAGTATATCTCACCTCCATGTCTAATCAATTTTAAAAATCCAGTAACAAAAAACTATGTACTATTACATCATGAACATTTCTGAAATACAGCAGCAATAAAATAAACTTATTTTGTTTATTCTAGTACACAAAAAATAAATTAAATCACCCCCACAGCTCTCCACCCAAAGACGACATTATATCCTGTATATAAATATCCTTCCAGATCTTTTCCCAAGTAAATCTATACATGTATTTCTATACTTTATTAAAATGGAATACTATTGTAAGGAAGGAAGAAGTTTTCCTTGACCCTCTTAGCATCCCTGGCTGGGCCTGAAAATAAAATGAAGAAAGATAGATTAACAGGAGAAAAGCATATAAATTTTACTGAATTCATCCTGTACATGAGAGCCTTCACAAGAGAACGATGATCTCAAAGAAGGAAGCTTTTATATTTGTGAAGAATTGGCAAGACAAAGGGGTTGGGGCTCAGAATAGTAAATGATGAAGAAGTAACTAGGAAGACAAGGGTTACTTTGAGGGGCGCCTGGGTGGCTCAGGCTCTCTGCTCGGTGGGAAGCCTGCTTCTTCCTCTCCCACTTCCCCTGCTTGTCTTCTCTGTGTGTGTGTGTGTGTGTGTGTGTGTGTGTGTCAAATAAATAAATAAAATCTTAAAAAAAAAAGGGGGGGTTACTTTGAAAAGGTTTTCAGAGTCTCTAAGCTGATACAAATGTCTTTCTCCAGTAAAAGGAGAATTTATTTCCTGCCTTTAAGCAGGAAAGGGGGAGATTTTCCAGTGTTTACTGCTTCTTGATTGCCTTCAGCTCAAAATGATTTTTAGGTCAAATCATGGGGTGATATATTCTAGTTTCCTTCATTATATGTTTAATTTATCCTGAATCTTTTCTTCTCGACAGATAGAGTTGCTTTATCATAGTTACTGTAACATAATTTGTTACTTGCCCCTTATCTGGGGGCATGTAAGTTGCTCCCGATGTTTTGCAATTACAAACTATATTGTAATAAGCTCTTTACTCACCTGCCTGATTATTTCCTGAGTATTAACTCTTGAGTTAAAGGGCATATATTTTGCAAGGTATATTCTTTTAATAAATGGTTCCATTTCCCATTACATATACAGCACAGAGTGCTAAAGAAACAAAGAGGAAGTGAGGACTCATCTGGTTTGCGGACTCAGGCCATTTTATTGACCCAGAGCTCCCTTCACAGACACAGGGAGGCAGATCCATGCAAGAGAAGGAAACTCAGTTTAAGAATAAGCCCCGCCCTGTATTGTAACAGAATCACCAACCTCCGGCTTCCATTCACCTTAACTATACACCAGCCACACAGAGAAAAGGGTTACTGACTTTCCCTATAGGGAAGCTTTTTTTTTTCTTTAATTTTTAAGTGTGCAATGCCCTCAATTAAGTGGAGTTTAACTCTATCCCACCTTTCAGACTTCCCAATACCCTGCAATATTTTAGATTCAACATTCATCCTATCTTGAATATATCAAGTTCCTTAAATTTTATACATCAGGTTAGGGGAAAATCAAGGTTCTTCTCACAAAGGTGGTTGGGAGAAAAGAAAACACCAACAATACATAGAAAGAAATACAGCTTAAGGCAGGCTGTTTTCCATCACAAGACCATCTTACAGGAGAATAGAGGAACCACCCAGCACTTACACAAACCAGACTCTAGGACATTGACGGTTACCTCTGCTTCGGAGCAAAGAGGAAAAAGATATTCACAAGGCCATCATCTACCTATTTGGACCATTCTTGCCCATCTGTTCTATTACAGATTCACTTATAAGGGCTAAAAAAACATGGTCTCTGACATTACTGTAAAAATGACCCCCTGTTTCTCATTTGCCTCCAGCTTCAATTACAAAATTCTCCCCAAAATTGAAATTTTTATTTAATCAAAACTAATCACTTTGCTTTAACATTACTGAATTTGAGGACATAATACTTAGAAAACCCTTCCCTCCACAAAGATTATATAGCATAATTTTACCAGTTCCGTTATTTTTTAATATTCAATTTGTTGATCTATTTATAATTTGAATATATGGTACAAGAGAGTGCTGTGTGTTTTTTCATAATCTTTTGCCATTTTTCCCAAGATAATTTTTTAAAGACCACATATTTTCCCCAGTGATTTGACATACCATAGACATAAAATGCTAAAATTTAATAAGTTCCACTAAAATCAAGTCTGCTATGCCAGGTAAATGTTGCATGTTTCAAAATTACAATTATACTGTCTTTACCAGACAACAACAGACTTGAATTCAGCAGAACTTAATAATTATTAATAAAATAATGTTAAAATAAATAAAATAATGTTAGATTTTATTCATTTTCAGAGGTATAAAAGTTTAAATTAGATCCTTCTAGCCCTGTATGCCTTTGCATACATGTCCATGAAGTCCCTGAAATTCTATAGTATTTTAAAATTTATATTAATATCACAGTCAGTATATTAGGCTACAAATGGATTTTCTTATTCAACGGTATCTTTTGATATAGACCTAATTCACTCACTTAGACTACTAGATAATATTTCACCAACAATATATTTTCTTCTTTTTTTATGATAAATGTTTCAAATACAGAGAGAAAATGACAGGCATATATCTGGAGTCCATTTTTGTATACTGTGAGAGCTAAATTTAATTGTTTCCCACATGAATAGGCAATTATCCCCACACCAGTAAATAAGTCATCATTCAGCTACTTCTTAGCTTGGAAGTAACACAAAGAAAAGATAGCATGTCCTCTCAACGTCATCTTGGAGCACTAATGGACCCACCAAGAAATATTTCATTCTGTAAGGAATATCCCTTTCTTTGATTTACCACTTACTACTGATTAAGATTCATATTATGTAAAATAATACATAAACTTGTAGATTTTTTTTGGTCTGGTAATTATGCAAATACTGCCTTACAGGAGATTAAAAAGTGTTTCCTATAAAAATCTTATTCCAACATTCATCAGTTGCCCAAATGCTCCTGGAACCAGTTTTACCATCTTGCTGATTTCCTCAATAAATAAATCTCCAACGTTGTTAAAAGGAAAACCACGAGCCTAAAATGGTGTCTCTTAGTCTAAGTCCGAAACTGGGGTTTAATAACTAATCTAATTCCAGTTTCAACTTCCCCCAGAAAAATAGTCTTAACCAGTCAGTCAGGAATTTCCCCATCTGGGGCCAATGAGTCCACCATGAGTCTGCCACAGGGGCCCTCTCCATTCCCCAAAGGAAGATGAGGTAATCTGCTTGATAAGACACGCTACTTTTCCTCCTAAGGGAAAGTGACCTTGCCTGGAATAACCCTTTCCTTTTGCTAACAACTTTCTGCCCCACCCTTCTTCCTATAAAATCCTGCCATTTTGTACAACTTCTCAGGGCGCCCCTCTACTTGCGAGATGGGATGCTGCCCAATTCATGAATTATTAAATAAAGCCAGTTAGAACTTCAAATTAACTAGGGTGAATTTTGTTTTTTAACACTATCTCCATAATAGTATATTTTCTCATCTATACACACATTTATTCAGGTCTTTTTTCCTTCAATAAATATTTCTAATATATGGAACACTGCACTGAGGTTCAGATATCCTCCACGCTAAATGCTCTTTAGACTGCTTCAGTCTTAGAATCTGTACCACCAAAGTTAGCACAATTATTAAAAATTTAACTGAATAGAATGACTTGACTGTTCTACTCCTGAGCATAACCTAGATTTATATCCATAAGTTAAAAGAAATGTATTTTTGGAGAGTGAAAAATACTGTTATTGGGTTGTTAGAAGGTAAGAAAAACAATACATCATATTTCAATATTTTCAGTTATGTTGGAAAATGTGTCCTTCTTTTGCCCTCATTTTATGCTTTTTTTTAAAGTTTTTAAACAGCTTTATTGGGATATAATACACAGACCATGCAATTCACTCATGTAAAGTACACAGTCAAGAGCTTTTAGTATATTTTTTTTTTTTTTAAGATTAGCAATTTTCTTTTCTTTTTTTTTTTTAATTTTATTTATTTATGTGTCAGAGACAGAGAGAGCACAAGCAGGGGGAGCAGCAGGCAGAGCAGGCAGAGGGAGAAGCAGGCTCCCCGCTAGGCAAGGAGCCTGATACGGGACTTGATCCCAGGACCCTGGGATCATGACCTGAGCCGAAGGCAGTGGCTTAACCGACTGAGCCACCCAGGCATCCCCTTTTAGTATATTCTTAGAGGTGTTCAGCTATCACCACAATTTAAGATTTTATTTATTTATTTATTTGAGAGAAAGAGAGAGTTGGGGGAGGGGCACCAAGGGGGGAGAGGGAGACCATCTCAAGCAGAATCCCTGCTGAATACGGACGTTCAATCCATAACCAACAGTCAGATGCCTAACTGACTGAGCCACCCAGGTGCCCCTATCATCACAATCTAATTTTACAACATTTTGTCCCCCAAAAGAAACCCTGCATCCATCCAACTGCACTCACTCTGCATTTCCCCCTCCACCTCTAGTCTTAGGCAATCACTAATCTGCTTTCAGTATCTACAGACTTTTTTTCTAGCCTGGACATTTCATATTAATGGACTGATAAAATATGTGGTCTTCCGTGACTTGCTTTTTCACTTAGCATAGTGTCTTCAAGATACATGTTGATGATGTATCAGTACTTCATTCCTTTTTATTGCCAAATAATATTCTAGTGTATAAATAGAACACATGTGTTTATCATTTTATTAGTTGATGGATATATGTGTTATTTCCACTTTTTGGGTATTTTTTTTTAAAGATTTATTTACTTATTTTAGAGAGAGCGGGAGAGAGAGCACTTGTATGCAAGAGTGGGGGGAGGGGCAGTGGGCGAGAGAAAGAATGTCAAGCAGACTCCCTGTCAAGCACAGAGCCAGATGTGGGGCTTGATCTCATGACCTGAGATCATAAGCTGAGCCAAAATCAAAAGACCACTACCAGGTTTCCAGGAAATCCACTGCTTAGTATTTTTGGCCATATGATCAGCTTGTGTTTCACTAAAGAAAACTGCTCACAAGAGCAAATTCTGCCCAATGGCTGATTCCTTCAAATAGCCATTCTCACAGCCTGTGATCAAAGAAGAGGAGATGTGTGGCTGCTGTAGCTGATAGAGGAAGAACAGCCCAGAAATCAACAGGTACCCCCAAATACACTGCACTGCCAACCTCAACCGCAGCCTCTCACCCGTGCTACAGAATCAAAGCAAAGGAATGCCACCATTTTCTCTCCACTTAAGTCCTGTTCCTTTAGAGGGAGGATCTACAAGCTGGAAAAAACAAAGGACAAGCACCAAAAAAGGATATAATTATTCCATTAAGTCAGATACTAACGAACTTATAAACTAATTAACCTGCCCCTAAATAGTCCATGCTTAGGCTTATTATAATCAAAACTGTAAACTTTCTTTCATATTATCTGTGGAGCTTGGGTGATTTTCATATTCCTTGTGCTTTTTGATGTTTTTTTCAAAGTTCGAAAATGATCATGCAGTATTTTTAATAATTGGGGGGGAAAAGTATATATTTTGAGCAATTTAGGTTCAAATTCATAAAGGGAACATTAGAATATTAATTTAAGGAAACACCCTCTGATCACCCCCTCTACTGTCACACACATAGCTTACAATAGCTCTCTGGAAAAAATGCAAGAACAGTATATTATTTTTAGTCCTTTCCATGTAAGGAAGTTAGAATACATCGCTACCCAATGTATTTCTAATGCAATTTTAGACCTTATCGAACTCTTCCAAATTTTCACTACTTTGAAAAAGTCAGTACTTAACATGTTGCAGGTTTTCTAATTTTATCTTTTCTGTTTCCTACACTGACAACACACTTCCATACTATTTTAAGTTCTGAACTTAAAATACCTGTAATAATATATTCCAGAACTGTTTTCAAACTTGTTATTTTATATATACATTTATGATCTCAACCTGATTTTGAACATATCTACCTATTTGCTGAAAATTGGTTTATTCCTTTATTGAAAGGAACTGGCTCTCACAGGTGGAAATCAGCAGACACTCTAATGAGTTCTTGATACTAGCCACATTTCCATCTTTGGCAGATCTGAAAAATGCAGTACACCAGGCCCGTGTGCATGTCAACAAGCTATATGCTTATATGAAAGACGGAAAGTGACGGTCCTTCACAATAGATGGATTCACTGGAAAGGTATGTCCTTTTATCCTCCATTTACATTTTTATTAGAAACTGGGCTTAAGATAAAAAGCAAGGTAACCAACTCTGCAAAAATAAATAAAGCTGGAAAAGGTTGCAGGGAATGGGCCAAGATCTAAAAAAGTAATGCACTAAAATTTAGTAAATTAAAGTATAGTCTTCACTCACAAACATCTAGGAGCTCCACACTGTAGACACTATATCAGGTGTCAGATACATAAAGTCACACAGTTCATGATCTCAAAGATGATATCTGAGAATAAATTATAGATCTTAAATAACTTACAACTTTTTACCACCATGTTGCTCAGTCACATCTTTTTTTAAATATTTTACTTATTTGAGAGAGAGAGAGAGCAGGAGCTAGGGAGGAGGGCAGGGGAAGAGGGAGAAGCAGACTTCCCTCTGAGCAGGAAGCCCAATATGGGGCTCAATCCCAGGACCCTAGGATCATGACTGAGCCACAAGTCACATCTTTTTTTATCCTGCTTGTAAGTTCCTAACTTTGGATCAAAAGTTCAACTAGGAGGGGCGCCTGGGTGGCTCAGTCAGGTCAGCTTCAGCTCAGGTCAAGATCCTAGGGTCCTGGGATCAAGTCCCACATTGGGCTCCCTGCTCAGTGAGGAAGTCTGTTTCTCTCTCTCCCTCTGCCTGCCGCTCGCCCAGTCAAACAAATAAACAAAATCTTAAAAAAAAAGAAGTCCAACTAGGGCACCTGTATGGCTCAGTTGGCTGAGCATCCAACTTTTGATTTTGGCTCAGGTCATCATCTCAGGGTCCAAGGATCAAGGCCATGTAGGGGCTCTGTACTCAGTGGGTAGTCTGCTTGAGGATTCTCTCTCCCTCTCCCTCTGTCCCTCCCCTGCCCCTAGTGTGCCCATGTTCCCTCTTTCTCTCTCAAATGAATAAATTAATTAAAAAAAAAAGTTCAACCAAAAGCTTGCATACATGTCAGCAAGCTGTCTGCCACGCGTCCCCAGGCAGACCTGTCACTCAAGTGGAGAGCCTGACTGCCTGAATAAACAGACAAAGGAGCAAGTGGAAGTCAGCAGTGCTCCCATCTGCTCCCAACAACACACTTGGCCTGAGAACCACACTGTTCTAAGAGCACCAACAACTGGAAATGCAACTAGGAGCCAATAGCCAGGGACAGAAAGGACTCAAAGCCAGTTCAGTAGAAGGAAGAGTTCAAGAGAGTGGAGAAGCTTAACTCAGGAAAAAGGAGAGTTGAAGGAAAGCAGAGAAAAGGAAAGAACAAACATTCCCTCCCTTGCTCACTTGAGGAAGATCCCAATGCCCTCTTCTAGACCACCTTCTCTGGACTGCATCCTACTCCCAAAAGACTCAGAAAGACATAAAATGATGTGCACGCAGAGAAAGAATAATAAAACAAATGTGGCAAAATGTTAAAAATGGATTAGGGATGTAAAAAAAAATTCTCTTATTCTCATACTCTTTTGCTCAGATTGAAATTATTGCAAAATAAGGTGTTTTTAAAAGACAGTTTGGATGACTCTGGAGCAAAGGGCAAATGAGAGTGGCCATGGACCTCAGGCACCAGCCAATGCCAATGGGGAATCCAAGTCCTTGGGGTCCTGGGCACACCAACAGATCCTGCCGTCACAGGTGCTTTGGTGGCAGAGACAGTGACGACAGAAGTTAATCAAAAACAAGTGGATGAAACAAAAAAAAAAAAAAAAAAACAAGTGGATGGGGCTGTCAACCAGAGGGCAATTCCCAGAGTAGAGCTCTATCTCCATGAAACTTCTTCCCACATCCAAGTACTATTGGGAAAGAGGGACAGGGGGAGCCTTTGAGAAGGAAGATTAGGCCTGATGCAGAGTTTACATTTTTACTTGACTGGGCACTTACCTCTTCCATTCCCCCCCAAGAAAACCTGAGTCACCCTAAAAGAGACCATTTGAAATGTGAACAGATGATGGGATCTTTTATTGACAACTTAATGTTTTCTTTTGTCCTCATGGGGGGTGAGAGTTCCAGAGCACTGTGAGAACAGTTGAAAAAAAACAGAAGTTCATTTTCATGTAAATTAGAAAGCACGCCTCAGACCCTCCTCACTAAGAAAATGGACCACAGGACTTACTGTTTCTTCAGGAAAAAAAAAGAAAGAAAAAGACAAGAAACTGCCCGAACAGATGCTGTTGCTCTTGCTGACATATAAAGCAAATCAGACAGAGCTGGAAAATAAAACCAGAGCCTGTATTTTCAAATTCTTTCCTTAAGCAAAGCAAACTGTACTCCTTCACAGTATTTCAAACAGTGACAGGACGTCAGATTGGCAAGAGATACATAGGCAGCTCCTATTTCATTTTTCTGGTTTTTCAATTAAAAAAAAAATCCCTTCCCTATTGGAGGGTTTTCTTATTTCTAACAGAAAGCTGGTACCTAGTCTACCAATCACCCTTTCTCACTGCCCTACCTGCGGTGTGATGTCCCCGAAAGCGTGCTGGGACGCAAGACAGAGCCCAGGGCTCTGTCCCAGGTGTGCCAGCCACTTGCAAGCAGCGACACACCAGACCGTTCGCTCACCACTTGGGATCTCAGGGTCCTCGTGTGCAAAAACAGAGGAGGGTTACAAATGATAGAGAGCAGAGAGGTGGTGGCCAGGGGCTGGGGGAGTGGGGGCAGTGGGGAGTTCTTGCCTAATGAGTAAGGAGTTTCTGCTTTCCCGGATCAAAGAGTTCTGGAGATGGACGGCGGTGAAGGTGGCACAACAGTGGGAATGTGCTGAACGCCACTGCACTGGACACTGAAAAGTGGTGAAGATGGTAGAGTTTATGTTAGGTGTATCTTACCACAGTAAAAAGAAACTGGGAGGAAAAAAAAAAAAAGCATACACCTAGACCAAGAGCCAGAGGAGGGCTAAAAACACCTGCCCCGGGGACCTTACACGGAAGTTATAAGGAGGAAACGTGCTCCATTTTGTAAAATCACTTTTTAGCCTGAAATACCACATAAATGCAGAGCTGATGTTGTTAAAAGAGTTAAGTGATTGGGGGCAAGAACTTCCCATTAGCCAGACCACTGCATTCCTCCTGCTGGGGAGCTGGGTGTTTCCTGCAGCCTGGGGGCGGAGGCTCCTTAGGCAGAGCTTGGCCAGTTTCAGTTTGTCCCTCAAAGGAGAAACGCAGATATTTTCAAGATGCAGAGTAAACACAGGTTTTCAGTGGGGGGCGGAATGGGGGGCTTGGAGCAGAATAGGGGGGTGGGGGGCTTGGGGCGATGGGGGGTATCATTTCTTCTCAAACTTTACAAATTACGACAAAGAGTAGCCGAAAGAGAACTTTTTAAAAAGCAATGCTGGGGGGCGCCTGGGTGGCTCAGTGGGTTAAAGCTTCTGCCTTCAGTTCAGGTCATGATCTCAGTGTCCTGGGATCGAGCCCTGCATCCGGCTCTCTGCTCAGCGGGGAGCCCACTTCTTCCTCTCTGTCTGCCTGCCTCTCTGCCTACTTGTGACCTCTCTCTTTCTGTCAAATAAATAAATAAAATCTTTTAAAAAATTAAATTTAATTTAAAAAAAATAAAAAGCAATGCTGGAAAAAAGTTTTCCTTTCGTTTGGCTCACAGCCCATGAAGGAGAGAAATAAAGGCTACCTGAAATCATTGCTTTTTTCAGCCTACATAATGTGTTTCTCCTCTGGGTTCCTTGGTCAGAATTTAAAACTCATCATAGTATGATTATTGCATTACTTTCAGCTGTGGGAGGTAGATGATGAGCTTTTTAAGGACAGGAATTCTTTGTCTTAGCACAGAGATGCTCAATGAGTTTTTGAGGAATAAATGACATTTGTATTAATTCTATATTAGCACCCTTGTGCCAAATACATTCTCAATACCCTACATTTTATATCATGTATGTAGGTGGGTATGTGTTATCACAGGAGCCTTCATTTACAAACAAGTAGCTTTCAGTAATGTTAGGTAAGACAAAAACAAACCAGAAGGGGAAGCATATAAGTACTCACATAATTAAAGTTTAATTTTCTCTAGCTCTTTAATGTGTGGCTGTTTTCATAGAGTGTGGTATATATTCAGCCTGTGATATCAAGCAGGCACACAAATGGTTCTGGTATACAGGGATGCTATTGCTTTAAAAACAAAAACAAAAACAGAAACACCTAAACTAATATTAAGAAGGGATGATGGCACATAAATGCTATATATTAGGACTCGGTTTGCTGAATCACAGGAAGGCTCAAATTCTGCCCCACCCAGTACCCAAGAAGATAATGACTATATAATCCCAAAGCACAAGAGAAATTTGAGTCTTGTTCCCATACTTCCCTGCTTTCTAAAATATAGTCATCTATAAGGACTTGAAATAAGATACTCTATAACCCACTAATACAAAAACAGTCACGAAAGAAATCCATTCATACTACTTGAATGGTCACTAAAGACTTTCCACACCTGTGGACTGATGAAATATCAAAAGAAAAGTAAATCACCCATGAAATTCCTATCAAACTCATACCCACATAATCTGCCCATATATGCAGTCTGCCCTTTCTAAAATGAGCCAGGGGTGCCCTGGCTGGCTCAGTCAGTGGAGCATGGGATTCTTGATCTCAGGGTTGTGAGTTTGAGCCCCACACTGGATGTAGAGATTACTTAAAAAATGAACCAAAGACGTAAGTGTAAATGTGGTGTTAAAAAGTGGAAAGCATGAGGGCCTGGGTGGCTCAGTCAGCTGAGCGTCTGACTCTTGATTTCAGTTCAGGTCATGGAATCAAGCCCCATGGAGGGGTTTCGTGCTCTCGTGGAGTCTGCTTATCCCTCTCTCTCTGCTTCTTCCCTTCCCACCCTCACCCCCACCCCCGCTCTCGGGCGGCGCTGTCTTCCTTGTAAATAAATAAATAAATTTTTTTTTTTTTTTTAAAGTGGAAAGCAAGTGCAAAATGTTTGGAAGATCTCTGGGTATAAGGTCCAAAAAAAAAAAAAAAAAAGAATCATTTTTTCATGACACATGTATCCAGGAGTACACTGTGGCTTTATTAAATACATAAATAAATAAAATGAGGAGAGGGCTGTCTATACCCCAATCAATCTATGGCTAAGGGACACAATACAAAAGCTTTTCAAGGGGCACCTCATCTTCCTCATCTATAAAATAGGAGGGACCAACCAGCATGGTTTTCATTGAAAATACAAAGACAGACTCACCATGGGTACTAGGACTGAAACAGACATTTTAAAAAGATTCTAGTTCATTTCTTCCCCACTAAGATATGAAAATCTTTAGTGGATGACATAGCAAAAAAGGAAACCACAGAGGACCTCAAAATCCCCTACTTCATGGCAGGCCTCAAGTTTTCTACTAATCAAATGAGAAGTCTGTCACTGCGCTGGAAATCAAACATATTTTCTATACAAACGATGATTAATATTTATCTCTTTGTGCGTATATATGTATATATATACATAGGTACATATATACACACATATGTTAAATTCTCAGCCTACGCCACAAAGTCCATTAAGCCCTAAAATATACTTTGGGCAGAATATTAGAACCAGGAGCAAGGAATCATATAGGATTGAAGCCCACTCTTCCCCACCCCCCACGCCAGTGTCCACGCTGTGTCCAGGTCTAAACACAAATCCTGGGGCACCTGGGTGGCTCGGTTGGTTGAGCGACTGCCTTCGGCTCAGGTCATGGTCCCAGGGTCCTGGGATTGAGTCCCACATCGGGCTCCCTGCTCAGTGGGGAGTCTGCTTCTCCCTCCGCCTGCCCTTCCCCCCTCTCTTCTGCGCTCTCTCTCGCTCTCTCAAATAAATTAATAAAATCTTAAAAAAAAAGTTTATAAACACAATTCCACACAATCCTCACAATGAAAACACTTCAGTGGTCTGTCACTGCCCCTGCCACAGCTCCTTGGCAAGACACCCTTGGCATCTGTCTTCACTAGAACTGCAGGACTCCCAAGCTTCTTGATAAACCCTGAAGAGACCATGGTGAAGAGGATCAGAGTATGTCCCCCCAAAAGATGTCACTTTGACATAAAGATTGTTTTGAGCTGAAGCAATTAGCTCTCACCCTCCCCATCCTGGCCTAAAAGCAGGGCATAAATTTCCTTTTGTAAAGGTATTTCCCTTTCTCACACCAGGAAGAGAATTACCTCAGGGATAAATCTTACATCCTGAGAGGCCTCTTGCCTGTGCAACAAACCTTACTGAACAATCCTTACTTACCACACATTTCCTAGCCATCTTCCTACAATTTACCGCTCATCCAGAAGCGTAAAACCCCTTCCTTGGCCTAGCCTCTTCTCCACACTTCATCATACCTCATTAAGGTAGTACACAAGCGGGGCGCTTGGGTAGCTCAGTCAGTTAAGCAGCCGACTCTTGATTTTGGCTCAGGTCATGATTTCAGGATTGTGAGATCGAGCCCTGCATTGGGCTCTATGCGGGGTGTGGAGCCTGATTAAGATTCTCTCTCTGCCTCTTCTCTCTTCCTCTTTAAAAAAAAAAAAAAGAGTATATAAGCCCCAAATTCTAACCACCTCCTTGAGGTACATTTTTTGGTGAACTCCCACCAAGTTGGTGAAGTTCCCAAAAGTTTGGTGAACTTTTTTTTTTCCTCCTGCTCATCTGTCTTTTGTCCATTTAATTTGCAGGGCCCAGGAAATACATTTAAGAGGATATAGGAGAAACTCTGGCCTCTCCTACAATGGTCTCTTCTATTTCAGGGCTTTGTACTTAATAAACCCTCCTGCTATCACCGATTGATCATGCCCGGTGTCTGCCTCAATTCAGACATCACCTCTTTCAGAAAGCCTTCTCAGCTCAGCCTCTGCCCAGACTCCAGCCCATCACCCCAGGTTAGGTTAGTCACCCCTCATCTTTGCTCCCACAGAACCCTGACCTTCTCCACACCGCTGCATTTATCCCACTACATCCCAATGACAGTGTCCTCTTTTTTTTTTTTAAACTAACGATAATTTCCTCTCTGTATACTCCCAATAAATTCTAAGTGCCTGAATGGCTATTAATAAGGCAAGATATTTTCTCTGTTTAAAAAAAAAAAAAATTGCTAACTATTCACTCCAAGCAAGCATCAGGCAGCACGGGCGGACCTCTGAATCTGGGCTGTGAGGGAAGGCAGGCCAGGCTGCCAGAGACTCTTCTTCAAAGCCAAGGCCAGCCAAACACTTTTACAAGTTCAGGCTCTTGCTGTTATTTTTGCTTTCTTTTGTTTTACTTGGATAGTTGGTTTTGGTCTGTTCTTCGCTTTTAATTCTACTTTGGTTTCTTAGTATCTTCTAATACACTCGAATGAAATAAACGGTAGCTAGGAAATCTGGTTACTGGCCCCATTTTAACTTGTGTGATCTCTGTCCTCACTCTCTACCTGTCTATAAACTGAGGGAGTAGTAGAAGAAGGGTTCTTAAACTTAGTTGCCCACAGTCACCAGGGAAGCCTGTAATAAACACTGTTCTCTCTCTGGAACTTGGGTCACTGGTGAGCAGCCATGTTTGGAGACCATGAGAAGGGGCAGAGATTGGAAATCAAGTCACACCTGGGATCAAGTTCTAATTCCTTCACTTACTCCCTGTGTGACCTTCAGCAATTTCACCTCTCTGGAACTTGGTGTACCTGCTTGTTACAACAGAGATAGGTAAGTCGTTTATAGGATCGAAGGGAAGATTAATGTATGCAGAATACCAACTAGTGGCTGGCCCAATGCAGATGCTCAGTAAATGATAGGTAAGTCCTCGACACCGTCCTGTGTATTCCTCATGGCACCCTATCATTTCTCCACTGTGGCCCTTAAGGAGTTTCCAGCCAGCAGGGCGTCTCTGCCATATTCTCCACCCCATTCCCGGTGCCCAGCACAGTTCCCATGACCGTGCCCAACATCACAGCAGACACTCAATAAATACGTATTGAATTAATGAATCAGTAAGATACTAAACTATACTAACATAATCGATTTCCCTTCCCCTCCCACCAGACTTAACTGTAAGATTCTCCCAAAGCAGGGACCATTTCTTATTTAGTGATCTGAAACCAGCACTTAATACAGTGCTTATCACATACTTGTTGAACTAATCAAATTATTTTCACAATCTCTTTCCAGCTCAAGTATACCGAGGATCTGTCACTTCAGAAGATCTGGGACAGAATTAGTTGCAAGGATTTGTATGCCCTGTATATATGTCTGGCCGCAAACTCTCTACCCTTCTACAGTTGAAAAATTACCACAGTTGTAATGAAATAATGAGGTAGTTTTTAAATACTCCCCTCACCTGCTAAAAATATCTGCTCCATGAGGGCACATATAATATCTTGTTCAGTTTCATACCCCCAGAGCCTGGCAAGAGCTTTGCAACAAATATAAACATTTATTTAATGAACGAATGAATGAATATATCTAAGTTCCTTACAAGTCTGGGTAAGGCAGAATTTCCTATTTTTAGGAATCCTTCAAATTAAATTCAAAGTTGCTACATTTAGGTAGAATGAAATGTTTAAAAATAAAAACAGCAGATGTTTGATCTCTGGGTGGTAGAGTTTCTTTTTTAAAATTCTTGATTTCCTTCACACTGTAGGAAATCAACCAAAATACTGATACTCACAAAGCTCATACAATATGTCTCCCTCAGTCAAATATATTCTACATCTACAAAGATGACTGTTACTAGTTGCCGTTTAAAAGTATTTTGAAAAATAAAAATAAAAATAAAAAAATAAAAGTATTTTGACTACTGATCTCTCAACAAATCAACTTTTAGGAATTGCTTTAGCTAATGTGATTTTTAAGATAAAGGAATGAGATCAGTAACCAAATGATATGAATCACTGAAATCATAAGACTTTTCATTTAACAAAGACAAATCAAGAACATATGGGGGTTTTGACGGGAACCGAAACTTAACCTCTACCTTCATAAATGTTCAAAATTGATTCCATAATAATTCAGCAAGGATACAGTTCCAGCCTCCAGTGAATTCCAAAGGGGGAAAGTGGGACACAGTGACTAAGGACAGATGTTTAGGCTAAAGAATCTACGTCATCAGAAAAAAAATGGCACCAATTCAAATGCACAATTAGAAAAGGGGTGGTCATGCAAAGGTCACTTTTTAGTAATTCCCACCCCCTGTCATCTGCTACAGAGACACGGAGAGAAGCCAAAGCAGGGCTTCACAGTGAGAGGTAAAGTCTAGGACTATCAACCCCCGCTATTCTGAGAGCATGCCAGTGTACTTAATCTTTCCTTAAGGTTTTCATCACCCTAACCAAACAACACCCTATAATGAAGCCAGCAAAGGCCATCAGATGGACACAGTGAATCCACAATGAGCCATCATCAGCCTTCCATTGTTCTGCAGTAACATGCACACCTTGCAGCAGCAGTAAGCCAACCATGGCATCCCGAGAAGACCACATCCTCTGCAGCAGCAAGACGCACTATTTCCTCCGGTCTCAGCACTCACCCTCAGGAAGCCCAAAAGGGGGGGCACAGGAGGGGATTAGGGGAGAGCCCTGACCAGCTTGACATGAAGCCTTTAATAAAGACAATGTCAACTCACAAAAACTGCAGGTCTCCAGTGAGATTTAACTCCTCTTTTTAAAATTTTCACGGCTTTCCTTAAATTAAATCCTCACAGATCGAAACAGAACGTTGCAATCAGACCCCCAGGAACAGCTTTAAAAAATGTCACATACTCACAGATTTAGAGCAGCTGTAACTTTGGAGGAATGAGTCTAGCCTCACTGTGGCGATGCCTTTCCCTCTCTTCTACCAGATTTTTTAAGGCAAACAAAAAGAAGACAGTCCTCAGTTTAAAGGCCAACAAAAATTCTCGGTTTCTGTTTTATGTCTTGGTCTCCAGTGAGACTCTCAATTAAAGGGCATAAGGAGAGAAGTTGCCGAGGCTGCGGACAGCATCCCAGAGCTTCCCAGAGCAGAATTTAAGACATGTCAGTTAAAGCGGCAGCTACACTCACTGCCGTGGCTGACGCTTCTGCGGGAAGGGATGCCGGGAGATTTTTTTTTTCCCCCAGACTCTGCTGCAGCCTAATTCCAATCCATCGCCGTTTAATTATCCTAGGGAAAAAGGCAAGACAAACACAAATGGCCTGGATTAATCAATTCTTCAGGGTCTATTAGTGATTTTTCACCTAATCCAAGGATTCATCTCCATCTAAAGAGGGCCAACTGAGGAATAAAAGGACTTTTTTCATTTTAAGGAAAACGTAAGAGCACGCAGATATTCCCAGGTGAGAGTTAACTTTTATATTCCAGGACTTCTTTAAAACACTAAAATAAGGGAAAATCAAGTTCTCTGAGGTTTTTAATCTAACAGGTTAAATGAACAAAATTTAAATTTCAATTAGCAAAGTGAAATACACATATGACATGTCACACCAATATAGCTCTAAATGGCACTTTAAAATTAACATTAGATAAACAATATTTGAGCTGGTTTTGATGAAACTAAAAAAATAAAATAAAATAAAAGTAGGCTTAGAGATGGTCAGTGACTTTGCAGCTTTCTTGTCTTCCCTTAAGTGTTCTTCCTTATACTAGAACTGAACCATTTTTACAATGGGGCTCACCATTTTATCTGATTATAAAAGTACCAGGTAATGTAGTCTAACATTTCCTGATTAGAAAATAATAAACTCCTTGAAGGGAAATGGAAAACAAAGAAGAAATAATCCCAGCCATAATCTCGTAACCCAGAGATAACCAGTGTTAATATTTTATAATATTTATTTCTAGTCTTGTTCCTCTATATGGATATACAGAAAACTGTTTTCTTTGATACTGTTGTTTTACATATTGTATACTACCTTTTTCACATGTTATAATTATTTACCCATATCTGTGACCCATGTCTAAAAGTGCTCTAAAGAGTTAGCATATGCAATGACAGTCAACACACACTTGCGCACCTACTGTGTGCTGGGCACAGGGGACACAGTAGTGAGCAGGACACACATGGTCCCTGCTTTTTGGAGCTCTCAGTCCAGCAGAAAAGCCAGATACTCAGCAACTGATAGCATATATGATAGGTACTATAGTTCAAAGGAGAACTACAAGACACTTTAGAAATATGTAAGAGACCTGGTCTTGTGAAGGTCAAGGTTTCTCAAGGAATGGCAAGCCCAAGTACAAAATTATTAGTACAGTGTATTTCACACCTACACTTTCCCATCAACATGAATATCTTTTTATCTTTTTTTAAAGATTTATTTATTTTGAGAGAGAGAGAGAGAGAGCTTGCATGTGAATAGGGGAGGGGCAGAGGGAGAGAATCTTCAGACTCTGCGCTGAGTGGGGAGCTGAATACAGGGCTTGATCCCACAACCCATGAGATCATGTCCTGAGCTGAAACCAAAAGTTGGATGCTTAACCAACTGAGCCACCCAGGTGCCCCATGAATATCTTTTTATCTAATATTCTTTTTCCCTATATCAAAAGAAACTTTAAGTCCAGTTATATTTGTGTGAATAATGTGCAATATCTAAAAAAATAATTGATCTAACTTGTATTCTGAACATAATCTTTGAGATATTAGAACAGGTAACCCACCAGGTAATTTCAGACATCCATAAAATTGTGAGTTACATGTTTCTAAGAAATCTTCAATGTAAAATTAACTTAGCCATGCTCAGAATCTCATAAAGGCTAACAGACTTCTTTGAGAATGTTGGAAGAGGTATGAGAATGTTGGAAGAGGTATGATAATTGGACATGAATCTGACAGAACCATAATGATGTAGTCTAAAGAAAAAAAAAAAAATCACACATCCAAATAAGTTACGTAGTTTTTCCAGGTGATCAAGGTCAAAGTCAATAGCAATAAATCGTGTTGACAGCAGGTACTCTTGAAATGATATGATAATAACGGCACCTTATCCCTGTGGTCTTCCTCTGCCCAAAACCCCTAACCCCAGTCTCACCATGAGAAAAGCACCAGACAAATTCCAATGCGGGGCATCCTACAAAGTGTCTGATTAGTACTCCTCAAAATTATCAAGGTCATCAAAAAGAAAGAAAAGTCTGAGAACCATCACAACCAATTAGGGAAAAACTAAGTAAATCTGAATAAAGTATGCACTTTAGTTAATGATAACATATTAACATTGGTTCACTCATTATAATAAATTATGCTACTAATATCAGATGTCAGATTAATAATGTCAGATTAATAATGAGGGAAACTGGGTATAGGGTATATGGAAACTCTGTACTATCCTCTTGACCTTTCTATAAATCTAAAACTGTTCAAAAAACAGTCTTTTAAAAACATTCTCTTTCCCAAATTGATATTAACTTTATTTTTTTTGGTCATTAGTAAAACATATCCCATAAAAATTTATAGACAATGCAAAAAGGTATAAGGGGCCTTTTTGAAACTATAAATACCCTATAATTCTACCATGTTCAGATAACCAATCCCAAACAAAACAATTGTATGTGTGTATCATTTGAACATATATGGTATTTTTAGCTGTGTCAAACTCAATAACGGTTCCGAAAGATATCCAAGTCCTAATCCCTAAAATCTATGAATATTACCTTATATGAGAAAAGAGATTTTTGCAGATGTAATAAAATTAAGGATCTTGAGATAGGGAGATTATCCTGGATTATCTGAGTGTGCTCTAAATGCAATCACAAGTATCCTTATAAGAGGAAAGCAGAGAGATATTTGACACAGAAGCCAGAAGATGTAGTGACCAGGGCGCCTGGGTGGCTCAGTCGGTTAAGTGTCCAGCTCTTGGTTTCAGCTTAAGTCATGACTTCTCGGTGGTGAGATCGAGCCCCACGTCAGACTTCACTTTGAGCATGGAGCCTGTTTGGGATTCTCTCTCCTCTCCCCTGCCCTCCCCCCATCATCCCCTGCCGCTCATGCTCTCTCTCTAAAAAAATTTTTTAAATAAAAATAAAAACTGTTAAAAAAAAGAAGAAGAAGAAAAAGAAGAAGATGATGATGATGATGATGTGATGGTGGAAGCAAAGCAATTTGAAAATACTATGCTGCTGGCTTTGAAGCTGGAGGAAAGGACCATGAGCCAGCCAAGGAATACAAGAAATGCAGCCATAGAGCCTGGGAATAGGCAATAAAATGAATTCTCCCCTAGAGTCTCTCAAGGGAGCATAGTCATGGCAACACCTTGGTTTTGATTTGGTGAAAAGCATTTCAGGAGGCACCTGGGTGGCTCAGTCAGTTAAGCAACTGCCTTCAGCTCAGGTCATGATCCCAGGGTCCTGGGATCGAGCCCCGAATCAGGCTCCCTGCTCAGCGAGGGGTCTACTTCTCCTCTTGCCTGCTACTCCTGCTGCTTGTGCTCGCTCGCTCTCTGACAAATAAGTAAATAGATAAAATCTTTAAAAAAAAAAAGGCATTTCAGACTGCTGACCTCCAGAACTCTGAGAGAATAAATTTGTATTGTTCAAACCACCAAGTTTGTGCTAATTTGTTACAACAATTATAGGAAATTAATACAGTACCCTTAAAGACCTGTATTTCTTCTTTTTCAGTTACCTGCATATATGTCTTGGACAATTTTTTCCATTAGTGTTCTCTTTCTTGATTTGATTTTTGGGATTAACCCTCTTTCATATATGCTCAAAATATTTTCCCAGTTAATTTTCTATTAACTTGGTTTATTGGTCAAAACTATCACTCTTTTTTCCTATTGGTGTCAGGCTTAAAACATACTTTTCAACCCAAAGACTACAGAATTCCTTACCTTTACTTGCTTTTAATATTTAAAAAACAAAATCTCCAACTTTTTTTCTTCATTACTAAGAATCTTGTAAGGTTATACATCCTCATACCCATGTCCCTCCACACTTCAATCCCTGGACTAGCATCAACACCAAAACTTGGACAGAGAATAAATATCGAGGAGGGAGACGGGAAACTTCCTGGAGACCCCCACCCATACCCATATCCCCTATGTCAAGTCTGTTCCCTCAAACTAACTGAGTTACCTCATGTAGAGAACGAGTTTGGCAAACATTTGTTAAACTGTACAAAACAGGCAAGCTCACCTTATCCCGAGTCTGATGAGGTAAATCTCAGAAATGGGAAGATGGAGAAACGGTCAAGGTTAACAGTTACTCTTATTTCTCAGATATTTGTAAGATTTAACTAAATGTCTTCTTTCCTTTTTACCTTTTTAAGAATGTTTTTGTATCTTGAGGCAGCATGAAAATAGTTATATCAAAATTTCTCATAATTGGGAGGAAAAGTGGTTTTATAAAAAGGCAGCAGTGCTCCCAATATGACATTATACATTAATTAATTGATATGTATATTACATCTGCTTTATACTTTGTAATTTTTTAAAATGCAAATAAATTTTTTCATAGCTTAAAGACATATGTTACAAAATAATTTTTTTTACTTACACGGAGCTATCTGAAAAGGTATCCTTGTACTATTTTAGTAACTAAGTTCTACTGAAAATATAGGATCCACCTATGACTCTAAACAATAAGATTATACTGAGACATTGAGAATGTTCTTTCAAAATATGTATGCTTTAAACAGTTGATCATGGAATTAATTTTCTTGTAGTAAGTACACAGAATTATTTTAATCAAAGTAAAAAATACATTATTGGTATAATTTCTTTCAGATTGAGGGTGAACTTTTTAAATGGCAAAGAATCTCTTAAATCAATGGGGATCTGAGACATAGAACTTTAATCACACACATACACACGCACATACAGTCTTTTTTTTTTTAACCACATAAAAGTCAAGCTACCCCTGCAGAAAACTTTCTTACTGCCAAAAATAGAAACCAAAAGGTCATAACTATATTACCTATAGGGGAGACTAAAACTCCACCTATACTTCTAAAAACGTTAACTCATCAGAGTTACATGGAGCTTTAACACATTTGGACTTCTGGTTATAACATCCTGCTTACAAGTAATAAAAAAATACTCCTTGCTAGCCTGAAACTTTCACTCTGGACAATAAAAATAAAATAAATAACACAGAAATTACTTTACACAATAATAAAAGTCATACACAAATTCCCAAATATCTCTTCAGGTTTTTTGGGGTTTTTTTTAAAGATTTATTTATTTTAGAGAGAGAGAGCGAGCATGCAAGAGCACATAAGCAGGAAGGAGAGGGAAAGAGAGAGACTCTCAAGTAGACTTGAGCTGAGTGCGGGGCTGGATGTGGGTCTCAGTGTCACGACCCTGATATCACAACCTGAGCTGAAACCAAGAGTCCAAGGCTTAACCAACTGGGCCAATCTGGTGCCCCAAATACCTCTTCAGTTTTAAGCAATATCAGAGTCCTTTAGATTAGGCTAAGTCTTCAGACTATTTATTATATGTGTATGACACATGATACTGAACTACACATTATACACAAATGTACCCTATGCAAATATTAGTCCCCCTTTGAGGGGTTCTACCCGTGGTGTTTGACAAACACAATGACACAAAAGGGGGACACTGGGAAGAAGGGGAGGAAGGGAGAACCAGAGAGGGTGATTAATTTTCCAAACATAAGCAGTGGAGATGTTTCACACCTTTCAAAAGGCAAAGTTCTTGAGTATCTGCTATTGGGAGTTTTATTAGTCATTTTAGGTTGCTATTTTTATCAAGATGGATCAAGTTACCAAAACAAGGCAGATAAAGGTGGTAGAAAGTTAACAAAAGGCAGTCTAGCTCATTATCTCCCTGAGGATTTTGACAGCTCATTTACATACCCGTCAGATGGAAAGAGCGTCAGCCCCGAGTTGAGAAACGTCAAAGGAGACACCAACAATCCTGGATTGTGTTTACTACGCCCAAAGAATTGGACATCACGTAATTATGTATGTATTTGGGTTGAGTAACCAACCAGCTGCAACTCAATCATCATTAAAAAAAAATACACACCCTGAAAGCTCTTTTAACTCACTCTCCCTCTGAACAATCACAGCCATTATCATTGTGCCCTGTACTAAGTAAGTTCTCAATAAATGATGCCTGGATTTTTTTAAATGCACTGAAAATCCTTGCAGTCTACTCTGAGTACTCATCTACATTTTCTGACTGGTACATTAATTCAACAAATTCATTAATGCGACACACACGAATTGAGCATTTACTACATGCCAAGCATGGTGCGTGGGTGCAGAGCACACCATGACCAGCAGAACAGACCAGTCCCTCCCTCCTGGAATTTAGAGCACAAAGGAACAGATGGTCAAAAGCAAGCAACAATTGACGACAAAATGACAAATGAAATGAGTAAAACAAACAGGATGACAAGATAGGAAAGTGGGGGAGGGGGGTGGGGAGGAGTAACCCATTGAGGTAGACTCGTTAAGAAAGGCAGGAAGGCATTTGAGCTGACAGGTGAGGCTGCTCACATAGAAGACGTGGGAGGAGTGGGAGGAAGTCACTCTAGCCTGAGATACCAGCTCAAATCTAAGGCAGCAAAGGGCTTGCTCAGTCAAAACCCTGAAGGAGGCTTGTGACTAGAGAGCCGTGAATGAGAGCAGGGTGGGGAGGGTGCCCTGGACCAGGTTTCCACATGGATGTGGGGGCCTGAGCGCCTCAAGCCCTGTGGACCTGGTAGATTGGGGGCTTCATCCTCAGAGACACGTAAACTCATGGACAGATGCTAAGTAAGGGAGTGACATCATACAATTTCATTTCTAAAAGGATCACTCTGCCCTAATTCAAACGAACATGCTGTTAAACAATTAATTATGAGACAACCGGGGAAATTTGAACACTGATGGTATATTTGATGACTACTGTTAATTTTGTTAGGTGTGATAACAGAATCATAATGCTTTTAAAAAAAAGATCTAACGTTTATATTTGTGTACTAAATGATACCATATAAGACATACAGATTAGATAATAGTTCTGTATCAATGTTAATTTGAGACTTAATCTCTTAAAGGTAATTCTGTAAGAGAACATCTTCGTCTTTAGGAAGTACATACTGAGATATTTAAAGGTAGAAATGAATTATAATGTCTAGAATATGATTCCAAATAACTCAGGGGGGGTTATAGATGAAATAAAATTGGCCTTAGGTTCACAATTGTTGAAGGTGAGTGATGAGCACAGGCAAGTTCAGTTTCCTATCCTCTCCACTTTTTGTTCATGTTCGAAATTTTTCATATTCAATTCTTTTAAAAATAAGATAACTTTGGCTGCTGTGTGGAGACTGAGTGGGGTGCCATTGGGATGGGGGAAAGTGGGTGCCTTCGGGAAGGCGGGAGGACAGAGAACAAAGGAAGTAAGAAAACACGTTAGGCGGCTCTTAAAAGTAATTCAGGCAAACCTGAGACTGCCTTGAGCTAATTAAACAGAAAGGAGAGAGTGAAAAGTGAACAGATGGGAAATAAATTCTGGAGGTAGACATCATCAGGCATGGTATCATGGAAGTTAGGGGAAAGAGAAGGAATCAAAGAGGTCTCCCAAGTATCTGGCTTAAGCAAGTGAGTGGAGATGGGGAAGCCCAGGAGAGGACAAGATTTCAGATGAAGAAGGCAGGTGAGTATCACAAGTTCAGTCTGTAACATGTGCATTAAGGTGTCTGTGAAACATCCAAGTGAGTGATCACATAAGCAATGACTGGACCGATTTCCCATTACAGCTATGGAAATAGCCCCAGACAGAGCAGCAAGAGCAGTTCCCATGTGCAGAAGAGCACTGATGGAGGAGATGAGGAACTCAGCACAGGGAGCAGGGTCCCTCTGGCTTTCAGACACAACCTGGGCATTGTTAGATGGGATTGAGAGACAGTCAGAGAGGCTCCTGAGTCCGCAGAAAGGGCAACCACAGCGGCAAAGGCCCTACTCATAGGGGTTCGCCAGCCATTCATTTTGCCACCAATAACACCAAGTCTTCTTCCTCCGCTGGGCTCCTTGGTAATACAAGACAGTTGGACCAAAGGGACGCTAAGGAGCTTTCATTTAAGCTATAAAATCCTGTCAGTCCTCCTCATAGTGGGTGAAAGAGAGCATTTATAGAATATATGTACCCTAACTCAAAATGTACATATACACTCTGTCCCCCAATAACTTTACATAAAGAACTTCTCATTTTGGAAGTTCCCAATACAGTAACGGACCATTAAAGGACACCTAACAGTACAAAAGAAAATGCAAAGAAGAGCAATTCAAGTAGTGACAATACAGGTGAAAGACACTAGGGATACTGCTCAGTCTGGGCTTTTTTAGAGAACTTTATTTCCATTGACTGACTCCATTAACTCTGACACACGATTTTTCATCATGTAATATCCCTGAAACCAGGATGCATCTTAAAATTGACGGCAACTTTGGCCTAGATCAAAGTTCATAAGGAGAGGATCTGCATTTGCTTCTGCCAATTACCTGAGGGCACCACCAACCTGATCCACTTAAAACTAAATTACCTGCTTGAAGTTGTTTGGGCCACACTGATAACTAAAATTCAGACTACAAACCAGCTTGTTATTCAAATTCTTAGGAGTGTTAAAAAGGTAAACATAGAACCCATCAATTCCATTCCTAGGTATGTATGCCAGAGAAGTGCAAACACACGTCCACAGAAGACTTGTACACAATTATTCCCAGCAGCATTATTTACAGTAGCCAAAACCTGGGAACAATCTGAACGTCCGTCAGCTCATGAATGGATAAACAAAATGTGGTGTATCCATACACCTGAATATTATTTAGCCATAAAAAAAATGAAGTACTGATACATGGTACAACATGAATGAATTTCAGAAGCCAAATACAAAAGGAGGCATATTGTGTGATTCTATTCATATGAACCGTCTATAGAGACAAATCTAGAGACAGAAATTAGATTAGTGACTGCCTAGGGGTTGGGGACAGGAATGGGGAGTGACAGTAAAGGGGCACAAGGTGTCTATTTTAGGTTATATAAAGTGCTTTAGAAATAGATTACAGTGATGGCTATATAATTCTGTAAATATGCTACACTTAATTTAATTGTACACTTAAAATGGGAATTTTATGGGATATAAGTTAGCACTGCAAGAGGGCTGTTTAAAAAGAAATATGATCAGGGCAGAGAATCTCATGAGAGGTTTTTCTTTTCCCTCCTTACCTAGTACCAAGATTGAAATACACAAGTTCCCCTACCAGGTTTTCCTGCATGACAGTTTTATTTTTCTTTCCCTTATGTAAGGTCTCCTATAAAATTTTTGTGTTTTTTTTTCCTCAGTGGTATATAAGATAATGATAAAAATGCCATTGTAAGGGCACCTGGGTGGCAAGTCGGTTAAGGATCTGACTCTTGATTTCGGCTCAGGTGCTAATCTCAGGGTCCTGAGATGGAGCCCTGCGTGAGGCTCCACACTGAGCATGGAGCCTGCTTAAGATTCTCTCTCTCTCACCCTCTACCCGTCTCCCTCTGCTCGCAAGCTCTCTCTCTAAAAAAAAAAAAAAATTTTTAAATTTAAATGCCATCTTCAAACTAATAAAATAATTGCCAACCTGGTTGAGAAAAGGCAGGTGGGCTGGGGGGAGCAGTCCCTCTCCAGATTTGGGCAATAATTGTATTGCCTAAGAGGGGAGAGTTGGGCCAAACAAAATCAGAGAAAAATGAAAATAAATCCAAATCTGCCTGGAGTTACTATTTATAATTTCACCACTATGAAGAAAAACATTAACTAGATGTTTTCCAACTAGCATTGGCTGACTTTCACCCTAAATAACCTTAAAACAGTGTAAACTAGTTGATCATAATTAGTTGATCTAACCTAAGAAAAACAAAATGATCTTAAAAACTTTATCTCGTTGTAATCTACAATTTATAGTTCAAAAGAGAAAATGTAAAGAAGGAAAAAGGAAAAAGTCCCTAAGAAATGCTATGCTACAAAATATTTTTATTACCATTGTAAGCTTATCGCTCAGTTAAAAATGTCTATTTCAATTTCTGGAGGTAAGGATAAATTCACAGTGGTTCTTGCACATAAACACATTCATCCCCACTGCATTCACACTGCCTCAGGACTCGATTCAACACATTCACACTTCTAGGTAAGGATAAATGCAGAAACTTAAGAAGATGTTATGGAATATAGATCACTGCTGCAAACACATTACACCTACATCTGTTCTAACAGTCTTTGAATAAAAAAGAAAATCTTAATTAACTAGTACCCGACCAGGGCCCCAGTTAATTAGATTTTTGGTCCATTGCCCCCTATGGTTTTTATGAAAAAGAGATTAATCAAAAACACTACCAAGTCATGGGGGCGCCTGGGTGGCTCAGTGGGTTGAGCATCCAGCTCTTGGTTTCCACTTAGGTCATGATCTCATGGATCCTGGGATTGAGCCCTGTGTTGGGCTCCACACTCAGTGGGGAGTCTGCTTGAAGATTCTGTCCCTCAGCCCCTCTCGTGCTCTCTCAAATAAATAAATAAAACTTAAAAAAAGAAACACCAAAAAACATAAAAACAACCACTATCAAGTCACAAAGATTCCAAGTGGTTAATCTATGCTCTCCACTAGACAGAGGCCAAGGATCCTCAGTGACTCAGCTTCACTTTGTCCACAGGTGTGTCAGGTAATTCTAGTATCCCTCAAAACCCAGAGCCAGGGCCAGGCTCCTATCTCCAGCTCTCTTTTGGAAACCCTGAAACATTTTATTGATTCTTTGTGTGTTATATCACAGTCAATTTATAAACAGACTCGTTTTATACCCACCACTCTACTGTCAGAGATGGTAGTAGTGCAAAGAAGGATACCAGTCATCAGAAAATCAAGAAGTACACACCAGCAGGGAATTGTTAAATCAGGAAGCAAGACACTAAAGCACCGCTAATCCCTCTGGTAAATTTCTATAGATCATAACATGGGTCTAATTTACAGTCCCTCCGTAAGAGGTCGCCTCCTTATGCCGAGCAGGTCAGAAAGTTCCCAAACAATTTTAATTTTTAGAAAGGACCCATTCAATGTGCCACTAACCGTTAAAGTCTCTTCTTTTCCCTTCAGTTCTAAATGGTGGAGATGTTTGTATGATCTAGCAGTTTGCAAACCTAGCAACTTCCCAAAATAGTCAGTTAAAATAACACAGTGGTTACCACAAAGATTCAGAAGTAGGAAAATCTACGCCTGCAGTGGTAAATCCATTAAGCAGAAAAAGAGAATAGTAAATAGTTTCCTTTTGTGGAAACAATTTAAGACCTCCCTCATCTGTTAGATTGCATCTCTCCATTAGAAATTCAGGCAAAAATATTCACAGGAATAAATTAATCATCAGGTTGGCATGGGGACCATCTCTTGCTTCAGAGAAGTTGAAACATCACTACTGGCACTAGAAACATGAAACCAAAACGTGTGGTTCAATCAGCATGAGGAAAAAGAGCTCTGCTGAGCTTAGCAGCTAATGGGTCATGAAAGGAATGTCATGGCATCACAAATTTAAGAGGAAACAAGAGAAAAATATTGCCAAACTGAAATAAGGGCAAACTAAAAGTTCACACAAAAAAACAACTGAGAATCACTGACAATTAACATGTATTTGTAATCACAGGGAAAACAATTTGTTAAGGGAAAAGGACTGAATAATGGATTACTTCTGCAATATTTTTAATTTCAAAAAGGGTCAGTAACACAGGAGACTTAAGTACAGAAACACCACGCTCTGTGTTGACAAAATAAAAGGAACCATCCAAGTGAGATTTCCCCGTGAATGAAGTATATCCTACTAACTTTCAAAATGTCATTTTAAAACAGTTCTGGTCATTCTAAAATTTCCTTAATATATGTGACACCAGTCTCTACCTTCTTAAATGGAATATATTAGATATAATTTAACCTTTTTCCAACGTCCCAGAGATAGAATTATGAACATGATTTTCTCATTGGAGACTGAAGAGCAATCAGGATTGGGGGGGTAGCAATAGGAAGGTACCAATATTTACTGAGCACCTACTATGTGCTTTACTCCCATTACATTTAAATTAAATTTCATTTTATCTTCCCATAAATCTATGGAAGGGTGAAGAAACTGAGACTCAGAGAAATTAATCCCATGCCTCCCAGCCAATAAATGGGACACAGGGACTGAAGTGCCAGTTAGCCTGTCAAATCTGAGGGCTGGTCTCTCCAGAAAGGTACATCTAGCTGTGTACACCTAAGCAAAGTAAAACCCCGAGGCTGTGCTTTGGAGTCCCATGACTGTATGTCACATTTTCTTTCTTCTTTCACTGTCATTTTTTGTCACCATCAACAAATTGACCTCTAAAGCTACCCCCTTACCATACCTTCTGGAACTCCAGCAAAATTATGCCGAAAAGTGAAGTTTATTAGAATCAGGTTAAAAGTAATTGTAAATAGACTCTGGATGGAGGCCACTACTACAGGTAAAGGGCAAGATCTTTACAGCATGAACTCTAATATCTACTTTGGCCACCCATTCTGGACTCTATTTCAGAAAGGTGAGGTTCTCTCTTAGGTGATGTAGTACTATAATATATGTGGTGATATTTTTTAATATATATCTGGTGATATATTACTATAATATATCTGGTGATATATTACTATAATGTGTTGCTACATATAAGAACATGTACCAAGAACATTTTGGCAACATTAAAAAGGAAACACACACACACACAAAAAAAAAAAGAAAACACAAAACCGTTTAAGAGACTGACTTAAGAGACACAAGAAATAATGCACACCAGAAATCTAAAAGAGCAAGATAAATTCCAGAATGGGTAAATCTTTGGGTTTGCTAACCTGAGCAGGACGGGAAAGTAAAAATTAAAAGAAGAAAGAAAATGCTGGCGGTTATATACAGCCAAAGAGAAGCTGTTAGAGGCAATGAATGGAAAATAAAATGCTAGATACTTCAGAAGTGACGTGGTGTTCACCGTCAGAGAGTTCATTGTTGGGACACTGTTCTTTAAGAACCAGTCATACTAACATTGAAACACCTAAAACGGTTGAACAAAGAGTTAATTTTTATGCAAACACAGACACACAGATGAAAGGAACACAACAGAAAGCCTAGAAACAGAGCACCATTATTTTGACGAATTTATTATTTGATAAAGGAAGCATCATACATAAATTTTCTTTCTTTCCCAAACAGCTAATGGTGTTGGAATAGTAGGCTAACAATTTTAGGGTTGGCATGAGAGAGGGATCTAAATTAAATCCAGCTGCGTTAAGTGCAGAGGTTTCTGTTTGGTTAGTTTGCGTTTGTAGTTCAACTATCCCCTTTCTGATTTTCTGCCAAGTGGACCTGTCCATTTCAGAGAAGGGCGTTGAAGGCATCAACTATAATAACAGAGTCATCTATTAGTTTTTGCCTCATGTACTCTAATGCTCTGTTGTTAGACACATACACACTAAGAACTTCTGGAGAGTCGATCATTCTATCATTATGTAATGCCCTTCTTTATCTCTGATAACTTTCCTTACTTTGAAGTCTGTTCTGTCTGAAATTAATTTGGCCACTCCTGCTTTCTTTTCATTAGAGTTAGCATGGTATAGTTTTCTCCATCCATTTACTTTTAATCAATATGTCTTTATATTTACAGTGAGTTTCTTATAGACAACATGTAGTAGTCATGTTTTTCGACCCATGCTAACAATCTCTGTCTTCTAATTGGTCCTTACAGACCACTGATACTCAAAGTGATTATTAATATGGTTGGATTAGTCTCTACCATACTTATTACTGTTTTCTATTTTTTGGCCTTCTTTGTTCCTATTTTGGTCTTCTACTCTTTTTTCCGCCGTCTGTGATTTTTTTTTTTTTAAGATTATTTATTTATTTATTTGTCAGAGAGAGTGAGAGAGAGAGCACAAGCAGGCAGAGTGGCAGGCGGAGGCAGAGGGAGAAGCAGGCTCCCTGCCGAGCAAGGAGCCAGATGTGGGACTCGATCCCAGGACCCTGGGATCATGACCTGAGCCAAAGGCAGCCGCTTAACCAACTGAGCCACCCAAGCGTCCCGCCTTCTGTGATTTTAATTGAATATTTTATATGATTTCATTTTCTTCTATTTCTTACATATCAGTTATATTTTTTCCCTTTTATTGGTGGTTGCCCTAGAATTTGCAATACCCATTTATGACTAATTCAAGTCTATTTCCAAATATACTCTGTACTATCTTCACAATAATTTTATAAATTTAAAACTGTCCTGAAATAAAGAGCTTATTTTTTTAGTCCTAATCACAATTAACTTTTTCTTTTTAAATCACATAAACATTCAACAATATAAACATTAAAACTTTTGGACAACATAAAAATGTGTAACTAACATAAAAATAGCAATTAGGGAAAATATTTGAAGCAAATATAACAAAAGATTAAACTGCATATCTGGGGGCACCTGGGTGGCTCAGTGGGTTAAGCCTCTGCCTTCGGCTCAGGTCATGATCTCAGGGTCCTGGGATCGAGCCCCACATCGGGCTCTCTGCTCAGCGGGGAGCTTGCTTCACCCCCCCCTGCCTGCCTCTCTGCCTACTTGTGATCTCTCTCTCTCTGTTAAATAAATAAATAAAATCTTTAAACTGTATATCTGTTTTAAGGTTCATAAGTATGTAAGAGAGACAGTGAGAAAAAGTTAAGCATGTAAAAGAAGACTAGAACTTACATAAAAGGAACTACAATATGGTAAACAATGGAAATAAAGAAAAATTTTAAAAACTTAAGCAATTAGTTATTATTTGAGTAGCAAAACCATTTCAAAGAGCACCCAGCAGTGATGTTACTTTTTTTTTTTTAAGATTTATTTATTTGAGAGAGAAAGCAAGTGTGAGCAGGGGGAGGGGCAGAGGGTGAGGGAGAGAGAGAATCTCAAGCAGTCTCCTTGCTGAGCATTGAGCCCAATGCAGGGCTCCGTCTCACAACCCTGAGATGATGACCTGAGCCGAACTGAGTCAGACACTCAATCGACTGAGCCACCCAGGCGCTCCGTGATGCTACATTTTAAACCACTTCATTTACACAGTATCAGTAACCACATAAACTGATAATAAAACTCTTTTGAATGTGCTATGGACTGAATTGAGTCTCCCAAAATTCATGTGTTGAAGCCCTAATCTCCACTGTAATAATGGTGTTTGGAGATGAAGTCTTTGGGAGATAATCAGGTTTAGATCAGGTCCTGAGAGTGGGACGCCCATGATGGGATTAGTGCCTTTGTAAGAAGAGGCCTCTGTTTGTCTGCCTGTCATGTGAAGACCTAAGAGAAGCCCGCCATCTACAAGCCAGGAAGAGTGCTCTCACCAGAACCTAACCATACTAACACCCTGATCTCAGACTTCTAGCCTCTGGATCTATGAGAAAATAAATTTCTATTGGTTAAGCTACCCAGTCTATGGTACTTTGTTACGGTGGCCCAAGCTGACTAATTCAGAAAGGCAATTTGAAATATATTGGAAAAAAAAAAAAAAAAGAAATAAACTGGGGGTGCCTGGATGGCACAGTTGGTTAAGCCATTGACTTTTGGTTTCAGCTCAGGTCATGATCTCAGGGTTCTAGGATTGAGTCCCCCCATCAGGCTCTGCACTCAGTATGGGGTCTGCTTCGGATTCTCTCTCCCTCTCCCTCTGCCCCTCCCGCTCATGCTGTCTCTCTCTAAAATAAATAAAAAAAAATTTTTTTAAAGATTTTATTTATTTGACAGAGAGAAACACAGTGAGAGAGGGAACACAAGCAGAGGGAATGGGAGAGGGAGAAGCAGGCTTCCCTATGAGCAGGGAGCCCGATGTGGGGCTTGATCCCAGGACCCTGGGATCATGACCTGAGCCGAAGGCAGACGCTTAACAACTGACCCACCCAGGTGCCCCAATAAATTTTTTTTTTAAACATATTGTATAAAGAGCAATAAAAATCTTCATCCCTTTTAATCCAGTAATCCTACACCTGTGAAATTAATCTTTGGAGATAATTAAAAAACATGACAAAGCTATATACACGAAAATACTCATTACTTAGTTTTAAGTTTTTAAACTGATAAACAACCTAAATGTCTAGCAAAGGAGAAATGGATAATTGTGGTGTTCCACTTGATCTAATAGGATATCATGTAAAATCGGTACAAAAACTATGCAGACTTACAGGAAATGTTGGTAATAAAATTGAGTGCACACCAAAAGCAAAAATTCCTCAATATGAGGTTACTCATGTAAAATCACATGAACGAGATGCCATAGGGTTGGGTATAAACAAATAAAATTAAATTTGTTGGAAAACTTTTCTTCTTTTGTTTTAGTTGAAGTAAGGTTATAAGAAATAATACTCAAAAATATATTTGCTAGTGACTCTAGATACTTTCTTAAGCATTATCACATCATAACTCTTAAATTACAGAGAAGTGATCTCTTTCTGGCAGTAGTCACAACTCTCAGAAAATAAGAAAGAAATATTTACATAAGAGAACAATCAACTTTTCTTTACTATATACTTTTTATCATGTTACTACTTACATAGAGATGGTTTCCACTGCATCTTCAAAGATGTCCTAGAGGGGAACAAAAATACAATGAGTTTCTCAAGAATTAAGAACTCCAAATATAGAGAAAACGAGTATGTACAGAAATGCAGGGCTGAGGGTTGGGGACAGTCTGGGTGGGATGCAGTAGATTCAGTCAACTTTCACTAACGGGCTGTCTTCCTGAGAAATCGAGCAAATGAATTTTAGTGAGGTTTAATTTTTTTTTTTTTAATAATTAAGACTAGCAAATCTAGCAATCACACTGGGCTTATTTGAAGAATGTGATTTCGTTAATGGAATTATTTTTCACTCCTCAGTTTCGCTCACCCAGATACAGAATAAAACAACCACTGGATTTGCCCAATTTAGTCTTCTCTTGCTCCATGGCCAAGTTAGCATCCTCTGGGCCTTCATTCCACATCCATCTCCACTAACCTCCTGGCTAGTCTTCCTGCCACCAACTTTCCCCGGGTTAATCTGTACCACAGAAGACAGCCCTTTCCCCCATGCCACTGGCCTGCCCGTTCAAAAGCTACAACAGGAAAAAACCCAAGTGCACACCCACAGACACACACTCATATGCACTTACAAAGCCACACACACACCTCACGTTGATACACACTAATACACACTCAAACTCACAGTCACACACACACGCACAAATTCACATCCACTCACAAACTTACACGCACACAGAGTTCCCTCACAGCTGCAAAAATCAAATGCACGCTCCTCCTTCAGATATTTGGGACCCATCATAACCTAGTCCGATCTTCAAAGCATCTTTCTCCCTACAACTGTGCCACCACCACCATACCCAAGTACAGGACCTCACTGGTCTCCCCACTCCTATGCTTGACACAACAGCTGTATTCTTTTCTTTCCCTTCTTTTCATAAGCTCGTGCCATTTCACTGTCCTAGACCTCTTTATAAGCTTTCCATTGCACTTACAATAAACCCGAACTCCTTCCCATGATCTACAGAGCCCCAGATGGCTCTACTACCCTCTGACCACCTCTCCACCGACCTGCACCCTGGCTCACCCCATTTCATGTGCAGTTCTGTCTTTCTCTTCCTTGAACAAGCCAGACTCATCTCACACCGTGCTGTCCTTCCTAGAATGCTCTTCGCCCAACTCTTCCTGTGGCTGATTCATTCTCATCCTTATATGTCCAGTTCAGAAAGAGAATGTCTCTAATAACCTCAATTAAAATTACTAAGAATAGCAGCTTATAGTTTATTATCATCTGATTTATTTCATTCATAAAATTTATCAAAATCTGTAATCATCTTGCTTACTTACGTGGTTACAGTCTGTCTCCATCAAAGCAGGTTCTTACTTACTATGACTACAGAAAAGTCACTAGGGCTTGGCACAGTAGTTTCTCAATAAATACATGTAGCGTAATGAATGAGTAAACTGGGCTCAGGCTGTCAAGGCACTGATTACATCACCTTCTCTACAGCTATGATGCAGAAATGAGGAAAGAAGGTCATAGGACTTTTCTCTGGTGTGACAATTGATACTAAACAATGTTTAGACTACATCAAGCTCTACATTTAGGCAGGAAAGGAAAAAAAATGTATAAACACTAAGAAGAAACAACACTGTAAGTAGTGGCAGAAATTCAGACTTTGGGATCCCTGACCCACTAATCTACTACATTGGGAGGTAGGTGGAGTGAAGGGCAACTCAATCTTAATCACACTCTTCCTGCAGCAAAAGCAGTTTATAAACCAACTAGGAGAAGAGAAATGAGCTAGTCCTGAAGCAAAAGAACCTAAGCCAAGAGTGAAAAGATGCTTCTCTGGCGTCTATCAAAAATGACCAATTAGTGAGGGGCACCTGGGTGGCTCAGTCAGTTAAGCATCTGCCTTTGGCTCAGGTCATGATCTCAGGGCCCTGGGATCAAGCCCTCGCATCAGACTCCCTGGCTCTTGGCTTTGGCTCAGGTCGTGATCTTAAGGTCATGGGATCAAGCCAAGCCCCAGGCTCTCATTCACCGAGGAGTCTGCTTAAGATTCTTCCTCCTTCCCTCTCCTCTGCCCCCTCCCCCTGCTCTCATGCACTCTCCCTCTCTCTCTCTCTCTAAAATAAACAAAGTCTTTATATAAAAAAAAGAAAGGTAAAGAGAAGAACTAAGATTGATCAAGTGCCTATAATGTGCCAGACATTTTACAAAAGTTATCTCACTTGTTCCTCCCAATTCACAGCAAGTAAATCCAGGTAAATCACAGTTAATTACCTGACCCATACTACACAGTTGGTAAGGGAAGGAACTGGGATTCAATCTCAGATCTTTAACTCCCAGGTATTTTTTTAATATCAAAATTATCCACAACTTGCAACTCAGGCAGTTGGGCAGGAGAGGTAAGAGGGTGGAAGAGGAAGGGACAGCATATCTTCTCAAAGTCATACAGCAGCATTGTTGAACAATTCCTCCCAGGGATAATCTCATACTCTAGGAGAATATCCTTGTGTTTGACTTGACTATTTACTGTCTGATTAGAACGCAGACACTGTGAGGTTACATGTTAACTTCTAGATTTCTGAATGGCAGGAAAACCTTAAAGACTATAGTTTTATGACCCTGTAGGACCTTACCCAGTTTTATACCCAGTATGATCTATAGTAATCTTAATCTACCATTGTTTTTTAAGCCTATAAATACCCAGTGACTCAAACAATCTTTGAATCAGTTTACCATCTCAGTGGTTTCCTCCACTGATGGGTCAAATAAAACTTTGATGTGTTCATTTTATATCTTTGTGGAAGATATAAAATTTACATTTTATATACAAATGTAAATTTCTATATATTACATTTTATATACAAATTACATTTGTAATTTGTGGAAATTATACATGAACAGTGACAACACACTTTCTCCCTAGGTACCTACAAATATATCTGTGGGAAAACTGATGTGGATTCTGCCCAGGGGAAGAGACACCAGAAGTCAGAGACCCCTGCTCAGACCTCCCACAGCACATACCCAGGAGTCAATGGCTTCCTTTTCCTCTGTTTCTCTAGGTTCCAATACCCAGCTCAAATTCTTCCCCTCTCCCACCGCTGCCTTGGGAGCCCCCTTCCTCTGTGGATTCCCATCAAGACCCCTAGGTCTGGCATTTGATCCGCAGGAGGCTGCTCGTCAAGAGCCTCCCACCCACCGCTACATAAACACGCATATATTCTCCACAGAGCGTAACTAGATTTCTCTACCTATGGTTTCTTTGCTTCTCCACTCACCACCAACTTTCCAGTGCTTCTCCACTGCTGGTTTTTTATTTCCCCAGTGATCACCACAAGCTGTTTCCCTCAAACTTTCCAGGCCTGGGAAGGCTCACCATGTGGGCTCCAGCTGAAACATACAATCAGAGAAGCATCCAGGGTCCTTCCAGTTGAAAGACAGTAAGAGGGGAAAGATCATGCTGCTGATAAATATGACACGCTTATAGGAAAGCGCCTGTGTTTGGTTTCTTCCTGGAAGGCTGCTGCATGTGCCTCCCCCAGTCCCATGCAGGGCCAACCCTGGGGAGCCGCTACCCTTGGGCACAGTGTAACAAATGCTTATTTGAGCCACATCTGGCTCCTGATCGTCCATTGCCTCAAAATGGTAGAGCCTATGTTGTCTCCCTGGCTGGAGTCAAGGGCCATTGTACTCCTTTTGAATCCACTTTATAACCCAGCATAGCACTTTGCACTTCATAGACTCAGCAAATAATCATTGCTGACTGGCTGGCTGAGTACCCTTGTCTTAAGAGGAAAGGTCCTTACCTTGAGCGGTTTTATTTTGCAATTTAGCAAATGGGCTAACCCTGTATGTGAAACATTCTCTAGAGGACCTTCTGGATGCAAGGCTAGCACACCAGAGCCTGCTCCTGCTGGGTGGGGAGCCTGAAACCTCCCCCTGCCCCCAGACAGATGGAAGACCCTGGTCATGGGAAGAGACACAGAAGTGAGGAAGGGGGATGGGGGTGCTGCATTCACTACTAAGGCTTTCTAAGCAATTTTCATCTCAATTTGTTATATTCATCATATTCTGAGTGGCACAAATGCATGCAAGTGCATTTAAGTGACAGCAAGTTTTTAACAAATAAGAATCTTAAATAATGAAAATACCAATGATGAAAAGGTTTACATTCTGTTAATCCCTAGTGGGGCATGGCAAAGAGTAAAGATGACAAATATGCTATTACCAGTAGTAATTTAAATATTCTGTATTGAGGCACCTGGGTGGCTCAGTCGGTTAAGTGTCCAACTCTTGATTGCAGCTCAGGTTATGATCTCAGGGTCATGAGATTGAGCCCCATCTTGGTTCTGCACTGAGCGTGCTTGGGATTCTCTCTCTCTCCCTTTCCCTCTGCCACTCCCCCACCCCCAACACACGCACAAGCACAGTCTCTCATAAATGAATGAATGAATGAATGAATGAATGAATGAATACTCTGTATTCAAACTTCCAAAGAGACCCAATGAATTTACAACTTTTCAAGCCTTTCCTTCTGAATTTTATTTCATTTTGCAGTATGAAAAGGACTATGTGGAAAAGTAGAAAGAAACATAATGAAAATTAAAGCTAGGTACCACAAATCCAAAAGGCTGAATCACTTCTCTAGGCCTCTTCTTTTCTCTTACCTCCTCCTCCTCTTCTTCCTCCTCCTCTACCTCTGCCTCCATTTTTCTCTCTCTCATATGGATGACTTCCTGGGTCTGTTGGCTGATGCTACCATGTTCTCATTGAACTGCTGTTCTTTAGGATGACAAGGTTTGATGGGGCTCTGTAGACACCTTCCTCCTCAGTGAGAGACCCCCAATCCCATGCCATAGCATCAGACCCTCCTCACTGGAGCTTTCACCCAACATTCCATTCTATTGACCAATGAAGCTGTGTGTTTGGTACCATGGACTCAAAGAACCCTAGTGCTGCCAAGAACTCTGACAAGTCACAGATTCTACCCCTGGCTCTGGGGCACATCTGGACCATTCCCAGGACATGAGACATGAAGAGGATGCCCAAATCTCTCCCGGGACGAGGGCGGAGATTAAGAGCCATGGGTGTTGGAGTCCTAAGGACTGCAAACATTCCTCTGCATGACATTCCCCCCTGGTGAATCAAGATGTGCAAAATGGTTGTTGAACCACTATATTGTACACCTATATTGAACACCTAATATAACACTGTATGTTAACTGTAATGGAATTAAAATTTAATTTAATTTTTAAAAAGATGTTCAAAATGGGAAACCAGACTGACATCAGTTGTTATAATTTATCACAGTGACATACCAGGAGGATTTTTCAGGTATTAGTTGTAAATCTTTTCACACATAAGAAGAAGGGGCACATTGCTAGTTAAAGGAATCATATGAGAAATACATAAACTTGAGTGACATTCTTCCCCACTATAATGTCAACAAAGTATTGATTTTCCTAAATCAGGGTTACTTCATTTAAAAGACATCTTTATTATGTGTCCATGAAGTGACTTTTAGAAGAAAGACTGAGCAAAGAACTTTTTAAAAAATATATGCACCCTGATCTCACCTCTCAGGAATAATTCTTCATTCTGCTCACATCTGCCATCCATTTCTCTGTAATCTCTGTCAAACTCAAAAAGGAGCCCATGGCTTTCTGGAGCATATAAACCCCAAAAGCATCCAGAAGGTTACCACCAGCTGTGTCTTACATGCAATGCTACATTTTTTTAAATTTCATATTGTATGAGGGAGCAGCAAGGCCCTGAAACCCACTGAAGCCAAACACAGAGCCCTGCTTCAGCATCCCCATTACTGGGTAGGAAGGATGTAAACACCCCTTACATTCTTATTAGAGGATTAACATCAAACCAAGTTCTCTGTGAACGCTTACCTGACCCACAGGGCTCCTAATCAAAGGGAAGGAAAGCAATTGGGGCCCATACACTAGGCACTCAATACTAGACACTCACATTCCGAGTTCCCACCTGGCATTTGCAGTGAACAAAATGTGACCCTCCCACGGTTGAAAAAGATCAGATTATAACATAATTCTCAAATGCAGCAGATTAAAAAAAAAAAAAAAAAATGACAGTTCATCTTCTGAATCTACGCAGGTTTGTAAAACCTGATTTTGGGGGGATATACAAAGTAAAACACTGGAGGTTTTCAAATATTATTCAAACACGGAGTTTTTTAGGGGCACTTGGCTGGCTCAGTTGGAAGAGCATGCACTCTTGATCTCAGGGTCAGAGTTTGAGCCCCAGGCCGGGTGTAGAGACTACTTAAATAAATGAATAAATAAACTTTTTTAAAAATAGAGGTTCTTTTTAATTTTAATAATACAAACAGTAAGCTGCCAGAAGAAAAAAAATTGTGCCTTAGAAGGTGGTTCAGTTGGTTAAGCGGCTGCCTTTAGCTCAAGTCATGATCCCAGGATTCTGGGATCAAGCCCCAAATCGGGCTCCTTGCTCAGCAGGGAGCCTGCTTCTCTCTCTGCCTGCCACTCCCCCTGCTTGTGTGCTCTCTCCCTCTCTCTGACAAGTAAATAAATAAAATCTTAAAAAAAAAAAATATTTTATTTTAAACACTCATCACTTGAGATTGAAAATAATTTCACACACTCTCCCAGTAGAGCATTAATATAGTTCTCTAGTTCCTCTCATGCCAGAAAAGTACTCTCATATTAACCCACAAGTTCCGTTTTAGTTTCACATTTACTGAAAATCACAGATCTGATAGTGAAAATTGGGGATATAGAATAACAGTCCAAGAGGAAGGATTGCTTTGAACACAAAAATAAACTGAACACATATTTACTAAGCAACCATTCCATGTTGGTGAGTGAGGTTTTACTCAATGACTCACTCACACTGGTTTAAGCATCACGCTGGTTTAGGCCTGGAAGTTCTATTTAGACCGCCTGGGTTGGAACCTCAGCTCTACCCAACTGTGGACAGTTCTCGCCCTCATAATTCTCCACTTCCCCACCTATAGAATGGGGATTGCAGTCACCTCCCTGGATTGTTGCAAGGATGCTAGTGAGATAATGCACATCAACAGGTCTGACTCAAAACAGAATCAATAAACACAGTGCCATAGGATACTAAATGCTCAGCTATGGTATGAATCAGTGGACTCATAGAGACAGACCTGGGATCCCTCAATGGATTTCCTCGATAACTTTCACACTAAAGATTCTACATCCTCTTTTGGAAGACAGACAAAAAAACTGAATGTGGGAATATTTAGAGCAAATAGGCGCTCAAAATGTCAACTGCCTTTACTTCCCTCCTCTTAAAATGCCTTCAACTCATATCCTTTAATGCCCAGACCCTTCCTATTAGGTGCGTTACCCAGCATGATAAACATAACTTATGGGCACAGAGCCCAGGTCCTCAGCTCACTGGGGAGCAAAGTGACCTTGGCCAACAATATGACTTTGGCCAATACATCCAGCCTCTCCGGGTTCAAGCCTCCTCATGAGTAAAGCAGAGAGGATGGCACAGATATCATCCCTTACTCAAAATCCTAAATTCTCTGAATTAAACAGAAATCTCCCCCATTAAGACAGCTGTTTGTCCATTATAAATGCTAAAATAAAATCCCTCAGGGAAGGCCGGCATTTAGAGGGACTGCATCTAAAAGGCATGCTGGGCCTTTCAAAGTTTGAGCCAAATCAGTGGTACTAACTTGATCCTCAAAAGCTACTTAGTGTGGGGGCACCTGAATGGCTCAGTCGGTTGAGCATCTGCCTTTGGCTCCGGTCATGATCCCAGGGTCCTAGGATCAAGCCCCGTGTCAGGCTCCCAGATCAGCCAGGGAGCCTGCTTCTCCCTCTGCCTGCTGCTCCCCCTGCTTGTGCTCTCTCTCTCTGTCAAATAAATAAATAAAATCTATAAAAAAGAAGAAGCAGCAGCAGCTACGTAGTATGTTAAGTATCAAGCAAAGCAGCTCACACAATGATTCTCTGGAATTTCCGAGAACTTCTAGTCAAGCACAGACTATGAGAATTAAAAAGAAACCACCAGATGTCACTCACAAACAACAACTGAATTGGACAGCATTGCTTTAGTTTCTAACACAAAGATGAGCGTGGTACAAAAAAAGAAAGAAAGAAAAGAAAAAGAAACAGTTAACTTTACGAAGGGGGGAAAAATTTCCCTTTCTGCATTTCATTATAAATATGAAGCTGGAAAAAAAATGAAGCTGAGTTGCAGCTATGGCAGGGGTTAAGCTCTAAGGTGAGCATTTAAAAGGGAAATTGTGTATGGTCAAAATCAATATTAAACAAATCCTGTAAATTACTATCATATAATAGAGTACACATGGCCTTGGATATAATCTCACAAAGGAATGGGTACATAACAAATGTAATATGTGCATAGTGATGTCTGGTGTGCAATTAAGAGTACATATGCAAGGGGACCCCGGGGGGTTCAGTAGGTTGAGCATCAACTCTTGATTTCGGCTCAGGTCATGATCTCAAGGTCGTGAGATCAAGACCCACCTCAGGCTCTGTACTCAGCAGGGAGTCTGCTTGAGATTCTCTCTCTCCCTCTCCCTCTGACCCTTCCACCTCCCCATAGGCCCCCTCACTGGTTCACAGGTGTGCACATGCATGCATGCTCTCTCTCTAAAATAAATAAGTGAACTCTTTTTTTAAAAAAGAGTACATATGCTAAATGTTTTTTACAATTGTGTATTATTGAATTTAACATAAATGACTACATTATTTTACTCACCAGCACACAGTCCTCAGCTACTATTTTTATGGTGGTAAAATGAACCTTGCCAACCACTTAACATGTCAAGCACTCCAGTCCTCTGGTGCCAACCCCACTTAATCTATTGTAAACACAATGATATCAAGGACATGCCATTTTTGCAAGGGAATAATTTTACACAAAACAAACAGCAACAAACAGAACCAACAGGCTTAGTTTTAACATTTTAAATGATTTAATTTTGAAACCATCACTAGAAGTATTTTTAAATTAAAAGAAACGCAGCTTATAGCCTCTTCCTATGAATAAGTAGTTATAAAGTCCATTTGACAATATCCAGACACTACCCTGGACTCTTGGATGCTTATTTCTAATTCACAGACAATCATAAAAAGTGAGCTTTTCACCTCTACTATTACTATACTACTATGTTCTCATAATAACAGTAACAGGTAACACCACTGAGTGCCAATCCTTAACATGAATTAACTCATTTTATCTTCATAATGACCCCAATAAGACTCTTATTATGTCCAAATTAGAAACCAAGACTCAGAGATTTAATTAACATATTCAATATCTCATAGCTGAGCCTCAGTTTCTCTATCTGTGCAACTGTCTTAATACCACTTAATTTATAGCACTATTGTGAGGTTTAACCGAGATAATGTATTTAATGCACCAAACACAGCAGATACCAATGAACAATTTTTTCTGTTATCATTAAAGTGCTCCTGCAGGGGCGCCTGGGTGGCTCAGTCATTAAGTGGCTGCCTTCAGCTCGGCTCATGATCTCAGGGTCCTGAGATCAAGCCCCGTCTCAGGTTCCCTGAATATATAAGCAGGGAGCCTCCTTCTTCCTCTCCCTCTGCCTGCTGCTTCCCCTGCTTGTGCTCTCTCTCTCCCTGTCAAATAAATAAATAAAATCTTTTAATAAATAAATGAATAAATAATAAAGTGTTCCTACAGCTGAAAACCTCCAGTGCAGCCTAAGGATGAGCACAATAAAACTTCTTGCATCATCTTGTTGAACCCTCAAATTTTCCAGCCATTACAGAAAAATGGCAGAGTTAGCATTCCCTTTGGTAGCTCCGCTACAAAATAAAGGCCTTAAAAATAGACCACAGAGGGGCGCCTGGGTGGCTCAGTGGGTTAAAGCCTCTGCCTTTGGCTCAGGTCATGATCTCAGGGTCCTGGGATCGAGCCCCACATCGGGCTCTCTGCTCAGCAGGGAGCCTGCTTCCCCCTCTCTCTCTGCCTGCCTCTCTGCCTACTTGTGATCTCTCTCTCTCTGTGTCAAATAAATAAAATCTTAAAAAAAAAAAAAAAAATAGACCACAGATTCTTGTCATTTAATATGAGTGCTCAGAAGAGGCAGTTCCTGAAGAATACAGCTTCAAAGGAGACCTCAAACTGAGAAAATCCAAAATTTGGGAGAGATAAGGAAGGAAGATAAGAGGGTTCCAATCCCAGCTTCACCACTCACTAGCTGTGTGACCTTGGGTGAGATACTGTCCTTCTCTGTGCCTCAGTTTCCCATCTCATGGGTTGTCCATGGATTAAATGACACAGTGAAAAGCATGTAGAATAAATAGTGAGTACAAAACACTAGTTATTGGGGCGCCTCAGTGGCTCAGTTGGTTAAGCAACTGCCTTCGGCTCAGGTTATGATCCTGGAGCCCTGGGATTGAGTCCCGCATTGGGCTCCCAGCTCCATGGGGAGTCTGCTTCTCCCTCTGACCTTCTCCCCTCTCATGCTTTCTATCACTGTCCCTCTCTCTCAAATGGATAAATAAAATCTTAAAAAAAAAAAACAAAACACCAGTTATTACCTTATCATTGTTGGAACTTGTATCTCCCAAAGGCACTGGTGAGTGGTACTGTGTGATACAGCTTGGGCAGTTGGGGAGTGGGTAGGGCACAACACTTGGCACTAAGAATCCTGGGTTTGCCTTCCTCTGGTTGATATGTCCTGGTGTCCCCAAACAGATCAGTCCACCACAGCAAACCCATGCACCAAATCCAGCCTGTTGCCTATTTTTGTAAAAAAGTTTTATTGGAAAACTACCACGCTCAATCATTTACATACTGTCTATGGCTGCTTTCCACAGTTTAGTTGTTGCAAGTGAGACCAAATGATCTACAAAGCTGAAAATACTTACTATCTGGCCTTTTACCAAAAAAGTTTGCTTATACTTACACAAATGGAAAAACATCAAATTTCCTTCCCTATCCCATTGGATGTTTTGAGGCTAGAGTAAGAAATAGGTGTGAAAAAATCTGTAAGATATAAGGATTATTTACCAAAAGCCCACAGCCTTCAAGCTTTAAATTCAAGAGGGAAATAATGCTAAGAACACGGGCTGTAGAGTCCCACCATCATCTCCATCGTTTATTAACTATGTGTGGTCTTGCAGAAGTTACTTAGAGTCTCTAAGATTCATATCTATCATTGTAAAATGGGAACAGCAAAAATACCAAACTTGTGGGGATGAAGAATTACACAAGATGTATGTAAGGATTAGCTTGGTCTATAAGTACTCAGTATGGTCTATAAATACTCAATAATGTCACCTCTCATTAAATTATTACTTTTGTTGTTAATACTGCAGAGAAAAGTTATGTGTCCAAATACTAGACCACTCAGAATGTACTTTGCCTCCCACAGTATCTACCCTCATGAAAATTATAGGTACTAGCAAAGCAGAGATGCGGAAAACTGTAATCTTTGCTTTGGGGGCATTCTAAGAGAGAAAAGGCTAAGACTCCAACCTATTCATTTCTCTCAAGACTAAATTCTCCTTCAGGGGCACCTGGGTGGCTCAGTCAGTTAAGCGTCTATCTTCAGCTCGGGTCATGATGCCAACATCCTAGTATCGAATCCTGCATCAGACTCCCTGCTCAGTGGGGAGTCTGCTTCTCCCTCTGCCTACCGCTCCCCCTACTTGTGCTCTCTCACACTCTCTCTCTCTGACAATAAATAAATAAAATCTTTTTTAAAAAAGAAAGAAAGAAATTTTCGGCAAGAAGCTAAATGCTTTACCTACACATTTGTATAATGTAGAGAAATAAACTTTATATTGTAAGACATTAACTATATCAGTGAAATGCTGACATGTTGGTTTCTAACAAGAAGCAGTTAAAGGGTGCCTGGGACACTCAGTCCATTAACGGTCTACCTTCAGCTCAGGTCTACCTTCATCCCAGAGTGCTGGAACTAAGTCCCTCATCAGGCTCCCTGCTTGGCGGGAAGTCTGCTTCTCCCTCTCCCTCTATCCCCTCTCCTGCTTGTGCTCTCTCTCTCACATGCTCACTCTCTCAAATAAATAAAATCTTAAAAAAAAAAAAAAAAGAAGCAGTTAAATATGGAAACTTATTCAAAATTAGCAGTAGAGGCTGCCAGAAGGAATTAGTATAGTAGATCATATAATTAGTATCTTGAATATGTTATATATAAAAAAAATTTTGTAAGAATTTAAAATTCCAAATATGTAAAAGAAAAAACTAAAAATCTGGTAAAATGAATTCATTAAAAAAAAATTGAAATAACTGCAAAGGGGTACCATGGAGCAGATGCATTTGGGGCTGATGTAAACGTTCAAGATCTCAGTTAGAGTGGTGGTTAAATGGGTATACACAATTATGAAATTAACTTGTACACTCAATATGGATGCATTTTAGTGCATGTAAATTATACCTCCATAAAGTTGGTTTTTAAAAGAATTTGGAAAAAAGCTAATATAAAAAATTTCCATATAAGGTGTTAAAAATTTGGACACTGATATCGTAAGAAGGGTATCATAATAATGGTGTCACTTCCACAACACTCCTTACGTGCCAGGCACTGTTCTAAACGCTTTTACGTGTATTAACTCATTTGTTCTTAACAACCCTCTGAAGTGGCTTAGAATTACCTCTGCTTTACAAATGATGAAACTGGACACAGAGAGGTTAAATAACTTGCCCAAGGTCACAAGGCATCTAAGTGACAGATCTGGGATTTTAATCCAAAGTTCAACTTCAGAATCTATGATTTTATTCACTGTCATTAAAACCTTTAAAACTGGGTACCTGGTTGGCTCAGTTGGTTAAGCATCTGCCTTCGGCTCAGGTCATAATCCAGGGTCCAGGGATCAAGTCCAGCATTGGGCTCCCTGCTCAGTGGGGAGGCTGCTTCTCCCTCTGCCCCTCCCCCTGCTCATGTGTGCACTCTTTCTCTCTCTCAAAAATAAATAAATAAAATCTTTAAAAAAAAAAAAACTGAGGCACCTGGGCAGCTCAGTCAATTAAGTGTCTGCCTTTGGCTTAGGTCATGATCCCGGGTTCCTGGGATAGAGCCCCGTGCCAAGCCCGCCTCCAATCCCCCCATCCCCGTGGGTTGGTTCCCTACTCATGGGGAGTCTGCTTCTCCCTCTGCTTCTCCCTCTGCCTTTTCTCCCCACCTCATGCTCTATTCTCTCACTTACTCTAGATCTCTCTAATTAATAAATGAATGAATATTTTAAATAAAACCACCTTTAAAACTGCTTCTGACAAACAAATTTTGTAAATTCAACAAACTGTGCCATTTGACAAAATCACCCTCATCAAACCCAACCAGAGGTATGGAGATACAAATTCTCCTCACACCATGTATCTCACTTGCAAACTTAGGTACATGGTTATTTTGTTTTGTGCCTATGTTCCCTCCAGGCCACAGCCACAAGTTCCATGAGGCATATCCACGGCACCAACCAAGCATAATGCCTACACATGGCAGCTGCACCAAAACTACTAACTTGAAAGAAACAAGAAACAAATGAGCGGATCCAGGAATGAACAAATGCATTTGGTTACACCTCAAGCATCACTGTAGACAGAAATTTTGTTCATCCCTATGTGTACGTACACACTAGTTACTTAAGTCAATGTAATAGCTATTTTTTTTTAAGATTTTATTTATCTATTTGAGATAGAGCAAGCTAGAGAGAGAGGGAGAGGGAGAAGCAGACCCCCGACAGAGCAGGGAGCCCAAGGTGAGACTCAGTCCCAGAAACCTGGGATCATGACCTGGGCCAAAGGCAGACAGTTAACCCACTGAGACACCCAGGCGCCCCTGGGCTATTCTGATTAATAAGCTATAAAACTTGTTATTGAACACAACAAATCTCTGTCACTATGAGAATATATAAAATATTTAGCATTTTTATACACCAAGCATTATATGCTTTGCTTTTTAAAATATTGTCTCATATAAACCAGATAGCATTGCTCTAAAAGAAGTGTAATTATCATCCCAGAGCTAATAAATGGTTTATACACAGGCCTCTCTGACTCCAAAGACTGAGTTCCTAGCCATCATGCCAAGAAACCTGATAAGTAGTTCTATTTTTTTTTTTAAGATTTTATATATTTATTTGATAGAGAGAGATCACAAGCAGGCAGAGAGGCAGGCAGAGAGAGAGAGGGGGAAGCAGGCTCCCCACTGAGCAGAGAGCCCGATGCGGGGCTGGATCTCAGGACCCTGAGACTATTACTCGAGCCGATGGCAGAGGCTTTAACCCACTGAGCCACCCAGGTGCCCCTGATAAGTAGTTCTAAAGTTATCTGAAAGAAAAACAGGACTTTCCTGGACAAATTAAAGCTGTGGTATTGCTTTATATAATCATATATATATATGTATATGTATATGCATATATATTCCTGTGCCACAGATATAGATATAGAGATATATATAGATATATATGTATATGCATATATATTCCTGTGCCACAGATATAGATATAGAGATATATATAATAAAGAATACAAACACAAACTCCTGTATATATAGGAATTTATGATTCAGTTACATTTTTCAATTGGCAAAAGAAGAATAAATTATTTAATAAATGATGCCAGGTTAATTGGTTTTCTGTTGGGACAAAATAAAATAAATAAATTAATAAATAAATAAATAAATAAAATTAAATCCATATACAAATTTTGATATAGATTAAGTATACAGACATACATATACATACAAGAGGTGAATGTATGGAGAACATTTTTTTATAATCTTGAAATAGGAACGATCTTTCTAAGACAAAAATCCACAAACCATAAAGAAAAGAGTGAAAGATATGGTTACATGAAATTTTTAAACTTCCAAGACAAGCATATGGCTCGGAGAAAATACTTAAGGCACCTTTACCAGACAAAAAACTACTATCCATAATAAGTAAAGAACACTTACAGGGCAATAAGAAAGAGACAAACAACCAAAAAGCTCAATAAAGGGTGTGAAAATACAGTTTAATGAAGAAGAAATCCAACAGCCAATAAACTTGGGAATATGCACCTAAAAAGGGGCACCTGGGTGGCTCAGTTGGTTAAGTGTCCGACTATTGATCTCAGCTCAGGTCTTGCGCTCAGGGTCCTGAGTTCAAGCCCTATGTTGGGCTTCACGCTGGGGTGTGGAGTCCACTTAAAAAAAAAAAAAAATGCGAGAGCCTGGTGGTGGGTATTGAGGAGAGCACGTATTGCATGGAGCACTGGGTGTGGTACATAAACAATGAATCTTGTAACACTGAAAAAATAAAATAAAAGTATTTGGAGAAAAAAATGCACCTAAAAAGTAGTATTTTGTCCATATGACTGCCAAAAATGTATGAGATTGATAATATCCACACTTGGCAGAGATGCTGGAAAGTGAACATATACCTTTGCTACGGTCTATTTAGAAGTCAGCCTTACAGTATCTATTTCAAAATTAAATGCATATACATTGACATAGTAATAGTACTTCTCGGATTCTATGCTATTACAATATCTATACACATGCACATTATAGAACATCTTATATTGGGAAAAAATTAGAAACTACCTAAATGATCCTCTATACAGAAATAGTAAATAATGGTACAGTTACATCACCCAGTTCCCTTCAGTCATTATATAAAGAATAAAGCAAACAGTGGAAATATCTCTAAGCTATATTAAATGAAAAATCCTAATCCTGGGGCGCCTGGGTGGCTCAGTCGGTTAAGCATCTGCCTTCGGCTCAGGTCGTGGTCCTGGGGTCCTGGGATTGAGTCCCGCATCGGGCTCGTTGCTCAGCAGGGAGCCTGCTTCTCCCTCTGCCTGCTGCTCTCCCTGCTTGTCCTCACACTCTTGCTCTCTCTCTCTGACAAATAAAATCTTTAAACAAAAGAAAAAAAGAAAAAAAGAAAAGTCTAATCCTAGGAAAGGTATATGTATATACTTATAAAAACTCTAATGCAGATTCCTTCTGAGAAGGAGAAGGGAGGGAATGATAAAGGAAGATCATGTTTTGACTCCCACATCATTTAGATCTTTTATAACAAGAATGCTTTTATGTATTATTTATATAATGTAAAAAAGAATGAACAATATAAAAAAAGGTTAAAGTATTACTTCAAGATAAGCGGATTCGACATACCTAGAAAAAAACTCCCGCACAGTAAAGTAACATGACATTTCAGCTGAATTTGTTTCATACCCCAGTTACCTCCATGTCCAGGATAAGTAAACAGCATTTTCAGTCCCTAGATAAGTTTTTTTAAAAACTCTTTATTTAGAAATAATTTTAAACTTAAAGAAGTTACCAGAATACGAATAGTAAAAAGAACACCTGTGTGCCATTTATCCAGATTCCTCTATTATTTACACTTTGCCCTGTTTGCTTTATAATCTACTCTCCCTTCTCCTCCCACCTACCTTCTCTTTCGTTTCTGCCTAGCTACTTAGCTACTATTTTTTCCAAACCATTTGAGAGTAAATTACAGATACTGTGGCCCCTTGCCTGTAAATCTTTAGGGTATATTTCCTAAAAATAAGGATAATCTCTTACGTAACCACCATACAGTTATCCACTTCAATAAATTTAACTACCTGAAACTACTGCCCATATTCCAATTTTGTCAACTGACCCAACAATTTTCCTTTTTGGCACTTTTCCCCTACAGTACAGGGTCTATCTAGCAGTCAATGTCTCCTTCACCCCCTTTAATCTGGAACATTCTCACACTCTTTGTCTTCTATGACATTGCTATTTTTGGAGTACTGCACTCCTCTCTTTTTTGTAAATAGAATCTTCCTTATTTAAAGTTTCTCTGAGGGGCGCCTGAGTGGCTCAGTCAGTTAAGCGTCTGCCTTTGGCTCAGGTCATGATCCCAGAGGCCTGGGACTGAGCCTCGCATTGGGCTCCCTGCTCAGCAGGGGAGTCTGCTTCTCTCTCTACCTTTGCCCCTCCCCCTGCTTGTGCACACTCTCTCTCTCTGTAAAATGAATAAATAAAATCTTTTAAAAGATAAAAATTAAAAAGATAAAGTTTCTCTGATGTTTCCCCATGATTAGACCCAGGTTAGGTTACTACAGAAGGGACACCGTGTCCTTGTCAGGTCATTTATATCTAGAGGCACAGATGTTCATCTGCCATCACTGGTGATACTAATTTGATCACCTGCCCAAGGTGTCGTCTGATATCTCCACTGCACGGTTACTATTTTGTCTTGCAATTAATAAGGAGTTTGTGGTGAGACAGTGTAAGACTGTGTAAATAGGGGTGGCTGGGTGGCTCAGCCGGTTGAAAGTCCCACTCTTGGTTTTTAGCTCAGGTCATGATCTCAGTATTGTGAGATCAAGCCCTGCACTGGGCTCCGTGCTCAGGGGAGGAGACTGCTTAAGATTCTTTCTCTCTCTCTCTCTCTGTCCCTCCCCGCACTCATGCTTGCGTGCACATGCTCTCTCAGTCTCAAATAAATGTTAAAAAAAAAAAAAAAAGACCATGTAAATATTCTCCTCATCCAAATTTGCCCCTAGATTCAGCACCTATGGTGATAGCTGCCTGACTCCATCTTTACTATGATAGAGACTTATTTTCCAACTCCAGCACTCCCTCCTTTTACTGAAAGTGAAAGCCCTCCCATTTATCTATCTAGTTAACATTAATATGGGCTCAAGGGGTCCTGTTATTTAAAATGGCCTGTACACATCACTGCCCTTAGTTATTTTTGTGCTAAAATTGTCCCAAATTTGGCCTAGGCAACTTTTAAACTTCTCACTCTTTATCCCTTCTGAGCATATTCTAATACTTGGAACTTGCTTATTATGAGAATTCTGTTTTGCCAAGGAATCTTACAAGGTGAAGGCACATAAACTTTAGTTATAATATTCAGTTATTTTTCTGATTGTCCTAATGAAAACTGAGGTATGTAGCCACTGACTTACACACCAATGTACATTACAAAATGGACTTTATTACACTGAGGATATTAAAGGTCGGCCTGATTTGCCGCCACCTGAAGCTGTTTCATTACCAATTCTTAGCTGTTTACTCATTGCTCTAAATACTTAGAGGGGAAGCTAAAGAACTGTCGGCATTTATATCAGAATAATAAGCCTCTAAACTCTAAAACTAAGTCTCTTTAAATCCTTTCTTTTTAATTAAGAGAGAGCTATCTATAGTGAAAACTGGCAAAAATGTGCAGCCAATCTGAAAACAAAAAACTGCCAAAATTAAGAGGCTGAGAAACAGCTAGAGACAACAGAAGAAATCAATAGTAACAGAGTTTTGCTTGGGTCATAACAGACATTCGAGAAACTTCAATACACTTCACAGAGAGGAGCTCCTGACAGCCTTGTAGATTTGCAGCTGTCGAGGAAGTGAACTGGCTCTGGGTAAACATTAAGCTGCACTAACCAAGATACATCTATACCTGTACAAGAGCCAGAAGGCTGAAGCCATTTTCCTGCCCCCTTCTGACCTTTTCTGCTGTCAAACAAAAGTGAGGAAGCTGAGGTAGTTTTATATACTATTTTTTTTAGTAGGCGCCACATCTAGCGCAGAGCCCAATGCAGGGCTTGAACTCACGACCCTGAGATCAAGACCCAAACTGAAAAAAAAAAAAAAAAAAAAAGACCCAAACTGAGATCAAGAGTCGGATGCTCAACTGACTGAGCCACCCAGGCATCCTGGAAGCTGAGGTAGTTTCAAAAGCAATGCTCCAGCGTCCATTTTCCACTTCCTGTGTATAAAAAGCAGTGCCAATCGAAGCTTCTGGATTCTGGCTTCTTGATCCCTGAATGACGGCTACTGCAAAGTGCCATGAACATTTAGCTCTAGAATCGTCAGCCAAGGACTATGAACCCCTCCCCTTAGTGAGTCAGCTCTGGTTGGGACGAAAGGTCATTCTTGGAGGCTCAGCCTAGAACTGCTCCTTCAGACCTTCTGGGTAGTTCGTAAACACCTACTTCCCTTCTTAAACTCATGTTACTTAAATGACCCACAGCAGTTTCTGCTTCCAGCGCTGACAACCTGATGGAGACAGATGACACAGAGAAAATAAACAAGATAATATAGACTGTGATTATATCAAAGAGGAAATACACAGGATGCATAAGAGAGAAAAGAGAAAGGCTGCTTTGAAGACAGAACCTCAGGAAAGCCACACTTGGAACCTGATCTTTAAAGTGAGGGTGGAAAGTTAAGAAGGAGCCAGTCATGTGAAGGGCTGGTTGAAGCCTGCCAGGCTGGGGAAACACGCAAGAGCATGACAGTGGGAAAGAACGGGGCATGTTCAGGAGATCTACTGGAAGCTAGGTGGGGCAGAACAGCAGGTGAGCCGGAGGAGGAAGGCAAAAGCCTGACCGCATAGACCACAGGAAGGAGCATGCGTTGTATTCTAAACATTCTAGAAAGCCACAGAAGTCTTAAGCAGGATAGTAACACATATTACTGTTTGTGAGTGAGTATGAGGGCTGCAGAGAGGAGTGGGCTGCAGAAGGCGGAGGGAGCAGGCAGATCAGTTAGGATGCTGTCCAAGTAGTGAGGGCATGAGAGGATGGTGGTGTGGATGGAGACAAGGAGCCGGCCTACAGTAAGGAGCCATGTTCGGGAGCTAGATTCGGCATGACTAGTTGACGACAGAAATGTGGAAGTAAAAGAAGGGGAAAGTGAGGGGAACAGAGATGGGGAATCGTGGATGAGGCACAGGGAGGGCTGGTTTGGTTCAACAATGCCGTTTTAAATTGTTCCCCCAAAGCCTTGTGTTTGCTCTTGAAATAATTACAGAAAGGACGATTGTCTCCACATTGCCACAATTGAAATGGAATGCTTTGTGATCTTTAATAAAGAGACAGGAGTTCATTTAAGCATGTCACATGTCCCTGAGGGGATCCTAATCTCGTGTCCTGTGAAAACTGCTTTCGCAGGCATGCAGACCCGAAGTGCAGACTGAGACTGGGCTTGTGTGTTTCAAAAAGGGGGACCCTTGCTTAAATTCAAATGTAACCTCCTCCTCTGCAAACTACAAAGGGAGGTAAGAACAGGTAAGCCTTTAGAAGAAGAAAATGATTCTTTTTAGCTAGTAGCTTTACTTTTTTAAATGCCAAATATAATTAGATACATTTTGATTTGCGGAGCCTCATGACTTAGTAAAGTCATCTCAACTATTTATGAGATTAGAGTAGATGTGCTTTGTTTGATGAAAAAGAATTTCACAAATCTCAATGTTTTCTATTTGGGAAAGCTGGGAGAAATACCACACACACACACACACACACACACACACACACAATTATTACTAAATTAGCAAATTGTTAGAAATGGGAACAGCTCCAGCTTCTAAAAGCATTAAGTGTATGAATAAATCATAGTCCTCCTCATTTTGTGAATGCTCCCTATCTTCCCCCAGCCAGACTGCATGTGTTATTTCACTTAGCCCTGCTGTGGAAGCGGGAAACTATGGCTCCAAGTGCTTTGCCCTTGGTTACCCAGCTTGAGCCGGTTCTCCAAAAGGACATTTACCACTGCTGGCATTTTAAAATAAAAACGAAACAAAACCGTCTCTCCCAAAACTAAATCTTTGGGACGCCTGCGTGTTTCAGTGGTTGGGTGTCTGCTTAGGGCTCGGGGTCCTGGGATTGAGTCCCGCATTGGGCTCCCTGCTCAGTAGGGAGCCTGCTTCTCCCTCTGCCTGCTTGTGCTCTCTCTCTCTCTGACAAATAAATAAATAAAATCTTTAAAATCTTAAAAAAACACTAAATCTTCAAATTAACATCAGCAAATGAATTTTTAATATCAAGATGTTCAATATAGCTAGTTGCCATACTTGATAGCATCTCACCATGATTCCTTCCTGCTCTATAAAATTCGACCCATCTGCATGTACTGCTAAAATATGAAATCTATACGTAGTTGCTATGCAAATTAATGGCTGCAACTAAGTATGTATAGTACGGCGGGCACTGGGTGTGGTGCCAAGGCCACACCCAGCACCCCTGTGAGGTGGGCATTAAAATCCCCATTTGATGAAAAACTGAAGCTCACAGAGTATTAGATTAAGTAACTTGCCCAAGGTCACACTGCCAGCCAGTGGCAGAACCCTCTCGGGTGATGTCTGCTAACCTGCAAGCCCACCCATATTCTTTCCCCTCTCTCTCACATGCCTTCCGAGGAAGAGACACAACGAATCTGAAATTCATGGAAAGAGGCTGATTTCATTTGACTCTTTGTCCCACTTGAGACTTCAGCTATGGGGCCTGTCCCTTTTACTCAACTGCTTAATGGCTTAGAAATGCAACTGCTTGTTTATTCCTCTAGCAGGAGCTAAACGTATTGGATAAATAGCATCTGCTTTGGGGAATGAACTAGAAAATCAGGAAAAACTACACATCTGCTTTCCTGCAAACAGGATAAATTCTTCATTTGGAAAGGAGTAATTCATGCAGACCTCAAATCTCTCTTCTGATGATGTCACTGTGTAAGAGCCTAGTCAAGTGCTGACCAAAATGTACCCTTTTAGGGGCACTTGGGCTTGTGTGCATTTGCCTTCGGCCCAGGTCATGGTCCCAGGGTCCTGGGATGGAGCCCTGAGCCCTATGTTGGGCTCCCTGCTCAGTGGGGAGTCTGCTACTCCCTCTGCTTCTGCCCCTCCCCCCAGCTTGTTTTCTCTCTCTCTCTCTCTCAAATAAATAAAATCTTAAAAAAAAAATTCACCCTGTTCTCCAGTCCTGTTTTTTTGACGCCTAACACTTTTGCATTATCTCTATCATATATTCGGACGTCTCGTTTTTATTTCTGCCTGAGAAATTTTATTTTCTCCTGGTAACTTTAAATCGTTCAATTATTTTAAGTATCAAAAGTGTATTGAGGTAAGAGCAAATGGGTACAAAGAATCTTTATGGGGTGATGGAAATGTTCTTAAACCGGATTGTGGGGGGGAGGACAAAATGGATGAAGGGGGTCGAAAGGTACAAAATTCTAGTTAAAAAATAAATAAGTCCTGGGGATGTGAGCCACAGCATGGTTAATGCTAATGCTATGGCTAATAATAATATATTGCATATTTGAAAGTTGCTAAGAAGGTAGATCTTGAAGGTTCTCAACACAAGAAAAAAAATGTCACTAATGTATGGTGACAGATGTTAACCAGGTTCATTGTGGCGATCGTTCTGCAATATTTACATATATCAAATCATTATGTTGTATACCTAAAACGAATATAAAGGTTTATGTTAATTATACCTCAATTTCAAAAAAAACTGGATTTTGGTGATCTGTGCACAATTTTGTGAATTTACTAACAATCACTGAATTGTACACTTAAAAGGAGTCAATTTTATGGTATGTATTTATACCTCAATAAGGTTGTTTTGTTTTTCAAGTGTATTGAAATCAGGCCAATAGATTGTGGAGGCAAATTCTCCTTCCTGGTTAAGATAAAAATACCGCATTGTTAGAAGCCCCTGAAGGGAGTTCCTTTTCTGCTCTCCACAGTAAACAAGAACCACCCTTTTCTTTTGGAATAAAGGGATGGCTCCATCCCATCCCTGCTAGGTGTTGGCACATGTGCCAAAAGAGGGGTATTTCTCCTTCCGGGACCCCAAGAATTCTACATAGTTATTGAGCACCTGGAGGGGAGGGAAGGAGAGAATAGCTAGAAAGGCTGGAGGAGAGGTACCCACAGGTCTTAACCGATAAAGAACTGGCCAGGTGAGGGAACGGCATCTTTTTTTTTTTTTAGAAAGTTTTTTTTTTTTAAGATTTTATTTATTTATTTGTCAGAGAGAGAGAGAGAGCACAAGCAGGCAGAGTGGCAGGCAGAGGCAGAGGGAGAAGCAGGCTCCCCGCCGAGCAAAGAGCCCAATGTGAGACTTGATCCCAGGACCCTGGGATCATGACTTGAGCAGAAGGGAGCCGCTTAACCAACTGAGCCACCCAGGCATCCCGAGGAAACAGCATCTTAAAAGCAGCGACTGACCTTTTGGGAGCTGGGGCGTGCAAGGGGAGCTATAGGCACTTTCGTACTATTAGTTTTGTTGGGAATGCAAACTTCTGGGAGTCACCCCAGACCTACTCAATAGGACTCGTTCAGGTGAGGCCTAGGAATGTGCATCTTCGTAAGTCACCCGTTCCCCTAACCTGGGGATCTATGCACACTAAAGTGTGAGAACCATGAGCTAGGTCCTAGGGAAGGCCTTATATACCATGCTAAGGGGTCTGCATAATACCTCAAAGAAAATGAGAAGCTGTGAATAGATTTGAAACAGGACTTGAACCTTAGGAAGAGCAGTCCGGCGTGGCACATTGCCGTGGGGTTGAGCAAGAACCCTAGAATCCCCTCCAGGAGCAGGAGTGCACACACACACTGTCACCTCCTTTACCTTCTAACCTCTTATGCTATGTAACCGAACACTAACATACCTTTTACACGTCGCAGTCTCCTGTTAACATCGAGGTGCTCTATGAAAAGTCTGTACAGAATGTTACCACATTCACCAAAGTCAAAGAGGAGACCATCCCACACAGCAAAATGTTTGGAAAAACCAAAGGTTACGTACCATTTATGTGTCGATGGGGAAATGCCATTTTCAAAATATAACTGATACCGCCAAACACCTTCCTGACAAATATGAACACTGTTCTGCGCTGAGCCCCTGCTGCCCGCTCTCTTCTGTGGTTAAGTGGTTTCTGCTCCCTCGTCAGGAAAAGAAAGTGTTTAGACTATTAAGTCGCAGAATTGACCCTGCTGGAGTCTTGGGATTAGCCTGAGAGCTAACTCCATCTATCCTAAAGGGATCTACCTGCTGGACGGGAGTTGCCCTGGAGCCTGGGGGGGGCCGACCTTCACACAGCTGGTTCCTCATCCGGGTGGGAAAACAATGTCAAGCATCTGCATGCTCGGTCTCAACCACAATGGAGCCAAGAGCCAATCTTCAAGCCCCATAAGCTAATAAGCATTTTATAGGGCTTTACTCCCCACAATAGCCCACTGAAGTAGTTTCTGTTCTCTTCACTTTACAGATGAAACTGAAGCTTAATTTATCCAAGGTTGTACGTGGAGGAGCAGCGGTTCAAACCCATGTCCGTCTAACTCCAGAATTTGTACCATACCACCTCATGGGATGTGTCAAACAGATTTCTATTTTTTCCTAGCTTTTGATGCCTATATGAGTATTAAGGAAATAAGGAAATTTAGTTCATAAGACTTACAATACATTATAAACAAACTTACACATAGCCCCTGAAATCTCCTAGTACAAGGGTCAGCAAATGTTTTCCATAAAGAATTGATAAATATTGGGAAGCCTGGGTGGCTCAGTCGGTAAGCGCCTGCCTTCGCTCAGGTCATGATCCCAGGGTCGTAGGATCAAGTCCCACATCAGGCTCCTTGCTCAGCAAGGAACCTGCTTCTCCCCCTGCTTGTGCTCTCTCCCTCTCTCTCTGACAAATAAATAAATAAAATCTTAAAAAAAAAAAAAAAAATACCCCAGCACCTGGGACCCTGAAGAATTTACCAGGAGTAAATGGCTTTCATGTAAAAAAAAAAAAAAAAAAAAAGAATTGATAAATATTTAGGCCACATGGACCATATAGTCCGTGTCCCAACTATTCGACTCTGCACTTACAGTGGGAAAGCAGTCACAGGCAACACCCAAATAATCGGGCATGGCTGTGTCCCATTAAAACTTTATTTGTGGGGCACCTGGGTGGCTTAGTTGGTTAAGTGTCCAACTCTTGATTTTGGCTCAGGTCATGATCTCAGGGACATGGGATCGAGCCTTGAGTCAGGCTCTGCGCTCTGGGGAGTCTGCTTGAGGATTCTCTCTCTCTCTCCCTCTCCCTTTGCTCCTCCATGTTCTTTCTCTCTCTCTCTCCCTCCCTCTAAAAAATAACAAAACAAAAACTTTATTTACAAAAACAGGCAGGAAGGGGGCAGAGTGCATTTGTCCTTCTGACAAAGTCTGCCACCCCCCGACCTAGTGGGAAGGAAATTGAATGCAGAGTTAGAGCACTTGACTTCTATTGCCAATTCTGTGCCTAAGTGAGTTGAGTGACCCTGGGCCAGTCACTTCCTTTTTCTCGGACATGTGCTTACACAGAATTTCCTTCTCAGTTGATTGCAAATATATGGTAAAACTATATTTGAACACACTAAAACATTTGCTGCACATTCTTCATCAGACCCATAAATAATAAACAGTGGCAGCAAGATCTTAAGGTAAAAGCACATGGAAAAAGAGAACCACCATTTTTGGAGCAATTCTATATGCCAAAGGCTTTGTCAAGTAGACTCTTATTTCATCCTCATCAGCAACCTTACAGGGTAGATATCATTATCCCCACTTTATGAACGATGAGCATCAGACAGGTTCAATAGCATGCCCGGTCACACAGCAAATGGGAAGCCAGGATCTGAACCCAAGCTGGCCCTTTTCAGAAGCTCAATACTACTCTGCACAGGGAATAGCTGCTCTTGGGCAATGAGCACCCTGTCAATGATTCTGCACAGATGGTGACTCATGAGTGCTTCTGGGACAGGTTTTGGAGTCAGGCCCCACTCCCCTCTCTTCAGGAATCTCCCACTCGGTCATCTGTCTTGCCCACCTCCTTTTGAGAAGATCACACCCCATTTGGCCTGAAAAACGATGCGAGAATCAGAGGTTTGTTTCCTTTAGTTCTGAATGTAAGGAACTGTGGCTGATGAGTTAAAAAGAGACAAGGACCCCCAGAACTCTGGGACAGAGTGGTCTAGGGAAGCAGGGAGGGAGAAAAGGACTAAGGAGATCCCCAGAGAAATCGGGACTAGTCCTGCTGACCACACCAGAGTGGTGGGTCATGTGGTTCTGCATCTCAGAACTTTGTAAGAATCTATGTGATGAAACATAAGCCTATGGAATTACTCAGGCTCGTCTGACTTGTCTGTCTCCTTAATCACTGCATTGCAGTTGACAGTCATTAGTTTAAAATTTCAGAAACCAGTTGAGAAAGGAGGAAGGGAAACTAAAATAGAATCATAGAATCATCATTGTTTCCTTTACCAGAAGGGAAAGAGAGAGACAGAGAAAGACAAACAGAAAGAGGAGAAAGAAGGAAGGAAGGAAGGCAGGGAGGGAGGGAGGAGAAAGACCTTCCTCAAAAACAAAAGGATAGGGGCGCCTGGGTGGCTCAGTGAATTAAAGCCTCTGCCTTCGGCTCAGGTCATGATCCCAGGGTCCTGGGATCGAGCCCCGCATCAGGCTCTCTGCTCAGTGAGGAGCCTGCTTCCCCCCTCTCTCTGCCTGCCTCTCTGCCTACTTGTGATCTCTCTCTGTGTCAAATAAATAAATAAAATCTTTAAAAACAAACAAACAAACAAAAGGATACATGTGTTTCCCACCATCAAAAAAGAAATTAGAAAAAACCCAGGCTCCTTAGCTGAGCACTGAAGGTCTATCAGAACCTGCTACAACACACACTATGATTCCCCTACCTCAGCCCACAGCTCTCACACACCCTCTGCTCCGGCACAATGACCTCCGTCATGCTTCATCCGTGCCCGAGCATGTTTCTTCCGCTGCTCCCTCTGCTTGAAGGAATGCAGGTGTGATCCATTCCACTGCTGCCTGCTGAAATCCACCCCTCACCATTCAGATCAAAACCCACTATCTAAATCACAGATGTCAAAGTTCAAAAGACCTTCAGAAACAGATGGTCAGGGTCCACTCTTTCCCATTACCTATGAGGAAACCGAATCCCAGCATATAGTCGGCCTTCAGTGGGCTGTAACAATCATTGGACAAACAAAACAAAACACTGGAACACTACCTGTGTCCCCACCTTGGGTCCTGTGTCCCTCCCATCAGCCTACATACACTGCCAGAGAGAGCCCCCAGCCACCAGCTGATCTCTCCACACCTCTCCTCAGCTTAAACCCTTAAATGCACACAATGAAATCCACAATTGGGCATGGAAGACTCGGACGGCCCTTCCTACCCTTCCAGACTCATTCCCTGACACCTAGAGCACCACCAACTCTCCCTCACCTCTATATTTTACGCCGCCGTTCCCTCTCCCTGGGACACACTTCAAGAGTTCCCCTCGTTCCCAACTCTCTCCTACACAGCCAACTCCTACTCATCCTGTAAGATCCAGATTTTCTAAGAAGTGGCCTCCTCCAGGAAACCATCCCTGACTACCAATACCCTCCTTCGGATGCGGTGCCCTCCTCTGCGTTCCCAAAGCACCCTGGTCTCCTTCCTCTATGGTTCTCAGCACAGAGTATTATGTCTATTTGTCTACACACCAGCTCCCGTTCCCCATCATATCGTAACTCAGAGCTGGAGCTGTGTTTGCCTCTACAGCACCTAATGCAATATTCAACACATTAAATTATACTGAATAATTCTTGTATACTAGTTGTAATCAGACCCAACAAATACATGTATGTGGCATTATTTCATTAAAATATTTTAGGGGTGCCTGGGTGGCTCAGTCAGTTAGGTGTCTGCCTTTGGCTCAGGTCATGATCCCAGAGTCCTGGGATCAAGCCCCGTGTCAGGCTCTCTGCTCGGTGGGGAAGCCTGCTTCTCCCTCTCCCCCTGCCCCTCTGCCTGCTTGCGCTTACTCTCTCGCTCTGTCTGTCTCTCTCAAATAAATAAATAAATAAAAATCTTAAAAAATAAAATAAAATATTTTAAAATATGTAGGCCATATATATATATATATACATACATATATATATGTATATGTCAGCATAATATCAGCCGTACTAAGGGGACAAGTCCACAGATCTCAGCAAAGAAGCGCTTACTACATACCCAAAGTCTTCAAATAAAGAGCGTAAGTAAGTTGCATAATGGCATCATGAACTGCCAGGCATTCAACACCTGAGAAGTCCCTTTAGAGAGGTGTGATGCCCGAACCAACACAGTCAACCGGCGAGGGTATATGACCAATATATCCACTAAGCATGAGAGTGGAAGAAGAAAGTTCTGACACAGTCAGGCACCAGCAGAAAGCTCCCCCCAGGAAGTCTCACAAGCCCCTGGGCAGTCTCCATGTATACACCTTCTGGAAAGTGAGCACACAGTGACTTCGGGAGACCCACCTGAGAAGGCCACTAGGGCCATCAAGACTTGAGGCTGCGGAGATGTCAACAGACGGTTAGGTGGAAACCATGAGAGTCACAGAATTTACAGTATCAGATTCCGCACTAGGATAATTAGTAACAGCACCCTTGGGCACGGAACCAAGATAAGAAGGCAAACAGCTAACGCCAGGAAGATCGGAGACCTGCCTTGAGAGAGAGCATATACCTCTGCTATTGGACTTGAAAGGAAGGAAGGGGGTATCCAAGTACGAAGGAAAGGGAAAGAGAAACTGAAGGCAAGTTTCCCTGAGAAGGTGACATTCCGAGGATAGATGGCATCTCAGGAGACTCAAGAATGACCACCTCAGGAAACCTGCCTATTCGTTAACCTGAGCAAGAGTGAGAGGCTGATGGTATACACTGATGCTATTTTTTTTTCTCCCACTCACCCGCGGAACCAATTTACAAACACGCTTTCTTAACCTGGTCCAAACTCATGCCCTCATAAACAAACAGTGCATGCTCCCCTTGGTAAGGAAAGTCACAGTGAGCCACAAAAGGGAGCATATTCCATGTGAGGTCCTCCCCCATCCTCTGTACCCACTCCTCCTGTGTTAACACCACCACCCAGCCACACAAGGAACCCAGAATTATCAGTAAGCAGCTCCCCACCTCTCCCCATCCACTGACCCTCCAACTGGGGAAAAGGCCCCCAAACCCGTTCCTCCTCCATATTCTCCCTCGCGTCTGGCCTCTTCTCTGGAAGGCCTCTGCTCCACTTCAGTCCTCACCTCCTCCCACATTAACTGTTGCAACAGCCACTTGCCCTTCCTGCCACCACCTTCACAATGGGGCTGTATCAACTTCATCACATTTATCTTTCTAAAATAAATAACCTTACCACTTGCCTAGCTAAAAACACTCCCAGATTCCCATTTTTTATAAGATTTAACCCAGACTCCTTAGCATGATGTTCCAGACGCTGTAGCACATGATCCAAGTTGGACTTCGCAGTCTCAGCCCTCCCCGGCTCTCCCTCCCTGCTCACCCCAGGGGTGCTCTCATCCTCGATCATCTCAACTTCCACCAAGCCTGGCTGTATCCCACTTGCTCTGCCCAGCACAAGCCTGCTCACCATTCAAGACCCAGTTCAAATATCACCTCTTCCTTAAAGTCCCTGCCAGCCCCTAAACTAGGGTGGCATCCTTGTGTTGCACCTGTTGTCCTAGGGTAATTACTGAGAGCATCCATTTACTCTCATACTGCCCTGCTATGGATGATAAATTACATGGCCCTTCTACCTAAAACCTACCTTGACCCAAAGATAGAACTAGTTACTTGTGTAACTGTGTCTTTTGCTAGAGTGTACGTTCCTCAAGGGCAGTAATGCTGTCTTAGCTTAGTGTGCACTTAGTTTGTGTACTTCCAGCATCTATGGACTGTTAGCACCTGTCAGGTGCTCAATGAACAGTGATGGAATGAAAGAACAAATCTGATTCTTTAAAAAATTGTAGCAATCAGGGCACCTGGGTGGCTCAGTCGGTTAAGCATCTGCCATCTGCTCAGGTCATGATCCCAGAGTCCTGGGACGGAACACTGCATTGGGCTCCCTACTCAGCGGGAAGCCTGCTTCTCTCTCTGCCCCTCCTCCTGCTTGTGCTTGCTTGCTCTCGCTCTCTCTCACTCTCTCTCTCTCTCTCTGTCAAATAAATAAATAAATAAAATATTTTTTTAAAAATAAATTGCAGCAATCAATCTTATCTAAACTTCATCTAAAATTCCAATGGATAAATTTTCTAAATTAGAATTAGATCTGGGGCGCCTGGATTGCTCAGTCAGTCAAGCGTCTGACTACTGATTTCAGTTCAGGTCATGATCTCAGGGTCCTGGGATTGAGCCCAAGTCGGGCTCCATGCTCAGTAGGGCAGCAGGGCATCTGCTTCTCCCTTTTCCTCTCCCTCTGCCCCCCCAACCCCAGCCCCGCCGTCCACCGCCCTGTCCCTGCTTGTGTGTGCTTGCACACACTTGCGCTCCCTCTCTCAAATAAATAAAATTTTTTTTAAAAAAATTAGATCTAGGGGTGCCTGGGTGGCTCAGTCAGTTAAGCGTCTGCCTTCGGCTCAGGTCATGATCCCAGAGTCCTGGGATCAAGCCCCGCATTGGGCTCCCTGCTCTGCAGGGAGCCTGCTTCTCCCTCTCCTGCTTCCTCTGCTTGTGTTCCCTCTCTCAGTGTCTCTCTCTGTCAAATAAATAAATAAAATCTTAAAAAAAAAAATAGATCTAAAAAGAATCCTCAGCCAAAAAAATTAAAATTTAAAAATTTAAAAAATGCTGGGCCAAAAAGGCAGACCATGAAAGCATCTGCCACATGAGCTATTTCTTTCTCTAACTCAGTGTTTCTCAACTTTTTTCATTATTGCCCTCGAAGGAGCCCAATTAGACATTTTTTCCTAACCACACCCACCATGAAATTTTAAAAGCACTGAGATATATATATATGTGCTTTATACATTAAAAGGGCAAGTTTAAAGTTTAGTCTTTTTATTCGATAATGAATTTGGAATACCAATCAATATTTTAAGTTAAATTAAAAATTTTAAAACTATTAACATTTAACTTTATAACTTTTTTTGCCGAGTAACTTTTAATATAATGCAGCAAATTACACATGCAAATTTCCCATTTCTACATAATAACAGCAATGTAACCAAATTTTTACAAGACATTCAACGCTGCTATTTTTCCAGCAAAGGTAAAACAATTGAAAAATTATCTTCTTAAAAGTTATTTTTAGGGACGCCTACATGGCTCATTCAATTAAGCATCCAACTCTTGATCTCAACTCCCCACGTTGGGCTCAAAAAAATTCTTATTTTTTTAAAAAGTTACTTTTTGGGGTGCCTGGCTGGCTCAGGCAGAAGAGCATGCGACTCTTGATCTGGGGGTTGTGAGTTCATGCCCCACATGGGATGTAGAAATTACGTAGATTAATAAATAAAAATAAACTTTAAAATAAAAGTTAATTTTAGTGAACTTAACTTTTTGTTTCATATGAGAAAACAATTTTTAACTTAAATAGCTCCTTGATATTCAGATACTATCGATATTTTCTCTTTCCCGTACTTAACAACTTTTGGTGGACTGAATAACTTTAATAGGATTAAATAATAAAATATAAACTATTCCTATTTAATTCTCAAATACCAAGACATGCACAAAAACTCAGGGTGAAACAAAAGCAACATCCACAAGGCAGCCAATGGGCAGCCCACGGAGGAGGTCACCAAGAAAGAGATGACTTCAAGATCAGGAGGTCACCAAGAAAGAGATAGGTCTGAGGAGGACACCAAGAAAGAGATGAGGTCACCAAGAAACAGATGACTTCAAGATCAGGTAGAAAGTCCTCCAATCCTAGCCATCTACTTGCCATAGGCTTATAGTATTGACCTTGCATACATTGTGTATATCTCCCAAGTACGTGATGTCAACATTGCTTACATAATCCCCAAGAAAACTCAATGAGAAAATTTTTAATGTTAATAAGATATTCTTGGGGCGCCTGGGTGGCTCAGTGGGTTAAAGCCTCTGCCTTCGGCTCAGGTCATGATCTCAGGGTTCTGGGATCGAGCCCCGCATCGGGCTCTCTGCTCAGCAGGGAGTCTGCTTCTCCCTCTCTCTCTGCCTGCCTCTGCCTACTTGTGATCTCTCTCTCTCTCTGTAAAATAAATAAATAAAATCTTTAAAAAATAATAAGATATTCTTGACCAAGCTCTGAAGGACTACAAAGCCATTGCAATGTAAGATGTTTCTGCTTCCCTCCAGAAACGATTTTTGCCACCCTTGAGGTTGCAAGCCCTAACTTCTATGTTCCCACATGTATCCTCCTAGCAACTAAACCGAAAAAAAACAAAAACAAAACAACAACAAACACCAGTTCACCCAGGAAAGCACTCCCTCCACCAGCTACTATAACAGCTCCTCTACTACTCTCATCTCCTTAGAAACTCTGAAAGAGAAGGAATTGCCATAGTATTAGCTCTTCCCCCAAAAAGGAGCCTCCCACAAAAAAGCATAGACTTCTAGAACTGGAAGAACACTTAGAGCTCAGCCAGCCTCTCCTTCTTCAGATGAGGAAACTTAAAAGAACCCTAAGAGAATGAGAGACTTGCTCAATGAAATCACTAGTTATAGACAGAGACCTGCTCCATCCGGTTCACTGCTGTATCTGCAGGCAGATGTTTGCACACATCATGAATAAATGGCTACTGGACAAACTAGTGACAGAGAGCCTGGTTCATCTAATCCCTAGCCTACTACTTTTCCAACTACACTGCTTTGTCCCTTCTACTTCCCTAGCATATAATATAATGGCCACAAAGACTATCAAGTGTATATTAAGTGTTTAAAAAGTTCCCCAGCTGAAATAAGCCATTTTAGACTCACATGCCCAGTGAAACTGACAAACTGGGTCTTGTTCATTCATGGTACAGTGCTTCTGCCCACTGAAAGATTAGGGACTTTCTACAAAGAAGTCAAGTGAGGGGCGCCTGGGTGGCTCAGTCGGTTAAGCGGCTGCTTTCGGCTCGGGTCATGATCCCGGGGTCCTGGGATCGAGTCCCACATCGGGCTCCTTGCTCAGCGGGAAGCCTGCTTCTCCCTCTGCAGTACCTTACATGTAACAGGAAACTAATAGCTATTGAATTTAATAAATGAAAGATATAGCAAATGCTGAGAAGTCATTAAGCAACATCATTTATGCTTTTATTCATTCACTCAACAAATGTATATTTACCAAGAATCTGTGTGCCAAGCTCTCTGCTGTTCAAAATCTAACTTCCTCCACAGACCTAGAGTCCTCCTCCCTAGCTAATGCATCTCAATGCTTCAGCTCATCTTGCAGACAGTGGGTATGGCTAGGGTGGCTATAGGTCTCAATATCCCCAGGACAGTCCCAGTTTACACCTATTGTCCAAGCATTAATTATTAATAGCAACCCCTTTCTCGCTCAACAATGTCCTGACATTATATAGCCCTAAGAGTACCAATCTTTTTAGACAAGCAGACTAGGGATTCAAAAATTTCAATCCACATTTACTATGTACTGCCAGTCTTGTTTCTCTGTTTATAATACCAGCATAACACTGATTAAACTAACTGATCATACATAGGGAAGCAGCTGGGCACGGGCTGGAACATCAAACTGAGATCATACCATAAAGGACCTTGCATGCCAGACATATGAATACTTAATTTAATATAAACAGCCAGCCAAAAAAAAAAACAGCCATAAAAACTTTTGAGGAAGGGAGTGTATGTACAGTCAAAGCACGATTAAAGTTTTACTACCTCGATTATAGAAAAGAACTAAGACAGGAGGAAAGAAAAACAGAAGCCTCCAGGCCATAGCAAAGGACAGTCTAAAGCTATAAATAAAGAAAGGTTGTCATGGATGAAAATAGCAACAAATATGCTATTTCATCATTTGCCTTTATGTGTAGTGTAAAAGTTTTAACAATAAAAAGATGCAACTTAGCAAGCTCTAGTTCATTGGTTTGTGGTCTTGGGGGTCCTCACTGCAAGAGACTGGCTGTAAGGAAGGTTTTAAACAGCCTGGCTTGCCCTCTTGCCTGTCAATCGTATAAAGAGGTTGTCATTTGGTTTTTGTTTCGCTTTTATTTTAAGGGCTACATTGAAAACACAGTATTCGTTGTCAGGAGTTTCCCAACATTAAAGAGATGGACAGGAATCTTAACCCGCCTCCACTATTGCATCATTTGAAACTAAACCTCCTCCGGCAACGACTTGTAAAATTCAAGTCAGGTAAAATGGCAGCAGCAGCAACTGTGGGTGCTGAGGCGGCTGCTCCTGGGGCCGGCCTCAACTTTCAGCACAAGAGGGAGCGTCTCTCCGGAGCTGCCAAGTGCTGAAAGGAACAGTCAATAAATCAACAGGTCCAGCGCGCGCGCTCAAGGGTGCTCAGACCCCGCGCGCCGGCCACTGGAGGAAGTGAGTAATTACTTAAATACAGTTGAGAAGTGAGGAGGCCGGAGTCGGTTCTCGAAGCACCCTCCCCTCTTCACCGACACTGCGGACCTGCGTGGGAAAGGCCTGTGCCCTGTGGACGTAGGAGAAAGCACCAATTCCTGGGCTGCTGCTCCGGTCCCCTAGCCTTCCAACCCCCTCCGCAGCCCCTGCCCTGCCCGCTCGTGCAGACACCCCGGCTAGCCCCCTCCTGTAAGCCCCTCAACTGTAAGCCTTTCGGCTCTGCCACCTGGAAACTTCCATAAAAGTGATATTCCAGAAACCGCGGAGGGCCAGTGTCGGGACTTCAGGGTCAGACCTCAAAAAGCCCGGCGCTCCCGAAGAAGCTCAGAGCAGCGCAGTGCTGCGGGTCCCGCGCTCCCGCGCGCTCGCACCCATCCACCCGCAGCCCCGACGAGGTGTCCTCTATCAACACGACCCCACGGTGCCGGCGCCCAGAACCTCCGCAGCGCCTCAGCTCCGAGCGCCCTCCACGCTCGCGTCCGGACAGACCTCCCAGGCCGGGTGCCCCCACCCACAGCCACAGCCCTTGCCCCTTCCTCCGGACGGGAGGCTGCCTGTCCCGAACTGGGGACCAAGGGGGCGGGACCTTGGCCGTCCCTGCCCGGCTCGCTCATCCCTCCGGGACTCCAGGGGCAGTGCCCGCACCCCCACCAGCCAGTACCTCGTCCGCCTCCAGCTCTGCTCCATTGCCTACGAGCGCCATGTTCCTCCTCAGGCTGCCGCCACCGAAAAACCAAACAGGGAGCTCAGGGCCGACGCCGTTTCTCCGCTCCCGGCTCAGCCCAGCGCCTGTGAGGGAGGAAGGGGGCGGCCCCGCGCTCCGGCCCGGGTGGGGCCAGCGCGCAGCGGAGCAAGGGCTTTCCCCGCCCCCGGCGCCCGCGGACCTGCAGAACATCCTTTTCCCCAGCGGGCGCCAAGCTGCCCGCCTGGCCGCAAGCTCCGCCCCCCCGGAGGCCTTGCCCCGCCCTTCCACGCGGCTCAAACTGAAGAGCCAACCAGGTTCCCGCAATGCGTCTCGGTCCCCCGCCGGCATCTGCCTCGGACCCCCATGTGGGCGGGGCCAGAAGTGGGCGGGGTCATCTCCTGGGAGGAGTCTTCTCCCAGGCTCGTCGTTTGGCCCCCCTTCTGGGAGAGTACTTGAGGGGACTCGCTTCCTGCCCTGTGCTGAGGCCTAGTTCTACCTTGCAGCCACGAGAACGCCAGGTTGACGAGATCAAGGTCAGGCCACGCTACTCCTGAGGCGGGTGGAATCATCTACCTGGTCCTTGGGCCAGTGCCAGTCCGCTTCCCTCGCCAGGTGGACACCCTGTCGCATAGATAGTGAGACCAGAGGGCAGCCCTGGGTCCCTCAGGATCACCCGTCACCCAGAAGCCTCTGTCACGCCACGTTCCCGAACACCATGTCAGATAGAGGTACGCTGTGTTTGCTTCTGTGTATGTTTGAAAAATAAAAGAAAATCCACAGGACAGATATTTATACAACTTGGAGCTCCTCTACCCCTCCCCCCACTCCTCTGTCACGGTTATGTCCCCAATAGCATCCCACACTGACCTCTCTTATAACCCCAAGCTTATGTATCTAATTCGTGCTCTAACTGTAAGCTCTATGAAGGTAGAGATGCTGTTCTCTTCAAGGCTTCATCCCTAGCACCTGGAACAGTGTCTTGCACATAGTAGGTACTCAACAAGCATTCGTTGACTGACTTTAGAAATTTATTCTTTTTTTAAAAAGAATTTTTTAAAGTTTTTGAGAGAGAGTGAGAGGGGCAGAGGGAGAGGGAGACCGAGAATCTTAGGCAGGCTCCACCCCCTGCGGGATGGGGGCGGGGCTCGATGTCGACCCAAGTGGTGATCAAGAGTTCCCGGTTTATCTGACCAAGCCGCTCAGGTTGCCCTAGAAATTTATTCTTGCTTCTAACATGTGAAATAATTAAACTATCCAACTAGGAAATTAAAAGCTATATTTTTTAGGGTTGAGGCATTTTTTTATCCGCTATTTTACACACAATAAAATTCACGAAGTTTAAGTGTGTGATTCCATGACAAATGTTTACAAAACACCATCCCAATTATAATATAGAGCACCCTCAAAAGTTCCCTGTTCCCCTTTGCTATCAATTCCCTACCACCAGTCCCTTGCTTCTGTCAATCACTGATCTACTTTCTATCACCATCGTTTTGCCTTTTCTAGAATTTCACATAAATTGAATCAGAGAGCATGTGGTCTTTTGTGTCTGGCTCATGAAAGGCTATTTAACCGCCATCCAGTGGTAATTATAAAAATAGCTAAGATTTATTGAGTACCTACTATGTGTCAGGACTATGCTGAGCACCACATACATATTATCTCATTTATCATTCATAACCCCATGAAGTAGGTACTATTATCAGTAAACTGAGGCTCAGAGAGTTCAAGTAACTTGTTCGAGGTTAAACAGCTTATAGTAAATAAGGATGCCTGAATCTGAACTCCAGCAGTCTGACTATAAGGGGTGTCTGGTAACCATTGTTTTGTCCTGCCTCCAGCCACTCTGCCTCTTTCTCCTTATTTGATTCAGTAAACCAACTGCCTACAGATGTCTATTACACACATTTTCAATGAATCCCCTTTGCATCCTTGAAATTTGCTCTAAGATTTTAACAAATCACTATGTAACTTTATAGAAGAAAAATAAAGTGGTTTCTATCCCATAACAACATGAAAAAATATGTTAGATTGTGGTGATGTTTGCATAACTCCATGAATTTTCTACAAATCATCGAATTGTATGTTTATGGGTGAATTTTATGGTTATCTATGTAATATCTCAATAAGGCCCTTTTTTTCACTGGTTAACAGATTCTTTGGATGTTCTTAGAATCAAATATATGGAGCTAGAAGAGAACTAAAGGTCTTTTAATTCCAATATCCTTGAAAATTTCCATTCCTCTTCCCTTCCACGACTCTTTTTCTGTTTATGCTTCACTTTCTGAGGCTAGATTTCCTGCCTGGTCCAGATTCTACTCTGTATTACTCACAGATGATTCCACTTTTTGAAGTTCATTGATTCCTAAGTTAATATCACATCTTTTTGTCATGAAACCATCTCATTGGTGGCTTCCTCCTCTCCTATATGCTTTGTTATTGTCTTACAAATTTTATCTCAAATTTTGAAGAGATACAAAAGAAGTTGGCTCTAATTAGTGGCATGATGATGTTATAATGAGAATCAAGTCTAATTTTTCAGGAATCTGTTCTTATAGATAAAGTCTGGTGGGTTTTTTTTTTTTAATTTTTTTAAGATTTTATTTATTTATTTGTCAGAGAGAGAGAGCACAAGGAGTGGGAGAGGCAGACAGAGGGAGAAGCAAACTCCCAGCTGAGCAAGGAGCCCAATGCAGGACCCTGGGATCACTACCTGAGCTGAAGGCAGCCCCTTAACCAACTGAGCCACCCAGGCATCCCACCTGTGGGGTTTTTTTTTAATATCAGGGATCAAATCCGAAGCTCTGTATGTCTTAAATTCATGTCACTAGGTAAACAACATTCGTATTTCTAAGGAAGTTAATTATAAACACTAAATGTATATGTTCTAGCCACTGGAACATCTAATCAAATCTGCTTTGCTCCTGGCAGATGCCAGCTTTCTCTGCACATGTATGATTTTTCAAGATCATGAATCACAAATATAAAATAGCTTTTTTCAAAAGCCAATTAGAACGGATTCATTTTGCAACAGAATTCATTGCCAGTTTGCTGATAACGTTGTACGCTTAACAGTCAAGTGAGATCACTCAAATATTTAATTTCCCAAAAGTAACTAACATAGGGATTAAGCAAAAGCAATTACCTCATTTTTTTTTTTTTAATTTTGAAGGCACACCTACTGGGATCTGTTTGGATTTCAAAATAATTCTAGTACTGCTTACAATCTTATCTTTAGTATTCCTGAACCTGTTACCCTTAGCTGATGTAGGGTTTTTTGTTGATATTTGATTTAAATAAAAATTGCATCTTCATCATTTGTGTAGTGGGAGAGAGAACGGATTTCCATTTAGAAATGAAAATTTTTAGATGCTTGTATCCATGAATTAAGTGCTCATTGTAAATTATGCATTCGCTGATGACTTTGTCTCACATTCGTATCTTAGCTCCTCAAGGAGAACTTTCCCCTCTAACATAGCCTTTCTCTCCCAGTTACGTGTTTCCATGGCCTCCTACTGCCTTCATAGCACTTTTTCCTTTCTGAATTATCCTGTTCATTTGTTTACATGTTCGTCGTCTATCTCTCTGAACAACCACACCCCCTTACACACACTATAATGTGAACTCCATCAGGGAAAGAACTCTGTGTTTTGTGTTTCTAATAAAACCCCAGTGCCCAAAACTTAACAGATACTTAATAAATGGTTATTGAGTGAACAAATGAAAGTATCAAATGTTCATAGTATATAAAGAATTTTGTTTAGACCTTGTAATGCCAATACAAAAAAATATATATTTATACAATTATATAGCATAATACATTTTGTAAAAAGGAGCAAACCAATAATAATGAGGGAGATTATGGATGTCAATTTACATAGTCCAAAAAGTAAATACCGGTTTTTCTTAGGGTAATGTACAAGGCATGATAACTGTCTTTAATGCCAACTCATTTTTTTCCCAAAATTATACAAGACCTAAGCACTTAGAGTTCCTTCAGTGACCTAAAAGGGATTAATTCATGTCTCTGGGAGAGGCTTAAATGCTAGGGGAAAAACCTCATCATTTGGTGGAGGCTAAAATTCTCCCTTAAGAATATCCCTATTCTAGGGGTGTCTGGGTGGCTCAGTGGGTTAAAGCCTCTGCCTTCGGCTCAGGTCAAGATCTCAGGGTCCTGGGATCAAGCCCCGCATCCCCCTCTCTCTGCCTACCTCTCTCCCTACTTGTGATCTCTCTCTGTCAAATAAATAAATAAAATCTTTAAAAAAAAAAAGAATATCCCTATTCTAGGCATTTGGAGCTGGGTAAACATTCATTTTGCCCTATTTTGCCCTATTTATCAGTTCTTTGTTATAAATATATATTTGTATGTAAATATATATTTATAAATTATATATATATTTGTGTGTGTATGTATGTATTTATGTATGTATATATAATCTTTCCAATCACCTTCCTATTTATTTTCCGGAATCTGTGGCAGAGACTGCTCATTGCCACCTGCTATTCAATCTCCCTTAGTTTAGTAAGAGAGCCTGATTTTTTTTTTTAAAGATCTTATGTATTTATTTGACAGAGAGAGAGAGAGAGCACAAGCAGGGGGAGCTGCAGAGGGAGAGGGAGAA